>CM076261.1:4150681-4750681 GCA_038380795.1 Pyrocephalus nanus
ACTCTGGGAACAGCTTAATTTTGAGTGTGTTAAAGTACCAAGCATTTGTAGTGTAAAGAGGAGGTTGAAAGAAAACGATGTTAGTCCAAATTTCATTGCAAAAAAGAAAAAAAAGAAACAAACCCCAACTTGCTTGGTAGGCAGAATTCATTTTAAAGAAGATAAACTAATAAACTGCAATGCCATTAACTGGTTGTTCATTTCAGTGAAATATATTCTTATCTTCCTATGCACAACTAAAAAAATTACCAACTTTAAAAAGAAAACCTAATAAACAGTGTGGTAGTGCAATGCTGAGTTCTCAAATAGGTCTAAGCAAAATTTTCAAGGTGCTTTATCTCAGATGTACATGAAAACAACCTACTTAAAAACTAGAATGTGACTGCTGTGATTCTAATGCTGCATTGCTGATTCTCCTTGTAGTACTGTGCTAGCTACTGCTACACTCTGATTTGCTCTCTATCAGCTGCACTAGGTTTTTGTCATGAGCTGCAGAAATTCTTACTTCCTCTGCTCTCAGCTTTCCTTACGACTATTACAGTAACTAATTCTTAAGCTTATTTCAAGTTTACCTTCTAATGCTGTAAAGATAAAGCTTACTCTTTACTGTAACCCCAATCAGCTCCTGAAATACAAATTAAGCAACTATAAGCTATATCCGACAATCCCTTCGAAGTGAAAGCCATACTGTACATCAAATATTTAACTACCATTCCAAAACAAGTCGCACAGAATCTTATGAAACTTGGAGTTTGTTTCTTTTAGTTGTTTGTTTGGGGCTAATTTTTTTACTTGTCATAAATATTTCAAGTGTGGACGAGACTTTGACTGAAGCAGGTGAGTGCCAGTTTTAAAAAACGAGAAAAGCTGCTTGCAGAAGTGTTGAATAGGTATTAACTTTCACATGTGACCTTCGGCCTAACAATCCAAATCCTGTCACAGCAGTTAGAGGTTGTTTTCTTAATTCAATGTCATCATCTTTATGATAAGCAGGATCAACGGTGACATGTGCTTTTGTGTTTGGTTTTTGTTTGGTTTGTTTTGTTTTTTTAATTCACTCTGAAACACAGTGTAACTAAGTACAAACCTGCAAAGAGTTTGCAGAATACTGGATGGGATGCAAAAAGCATGAAAGTGGGATTTGGGGTAAGAAAAGAAGTTTTACTACTGCCATTTTAGACAAGTCTATGCTTCCCTTCAGGACACTGAAGATGCAAACCGTACCCCAGCATGAAAATCTGCTAGAAGACCTGGGAGGAAGCTGAAGATTTTTACACTGGACTACAACTAAAAATTCCAAGAAAAGACGTTGCAAAGCTACCAGCCATTCAACTCCTCTCCACTTAAACATGATTACTTAGAAAAAACAGCAAGAGACTGAAAAAATATGGAAAAGCACTTCTGACACCAATGCCATCCCAAAACAATGAACTATAACCAGCTTTAAGACACTATGCAGGTAAATTGCATTGCAAAATTCAGTTAGCATAGTAAGTTTATTTTCTATCATCAGTTAATCATAGCATAGTTCTTCCAAAGAATTGTCAGCCTGAGTTTTACCTAATGACAGCAACAGAATTCAGCAAAATACTTTTCAGGTTCATCTGACAGGCAGACGAGCAACTCTGTGTGTACCTGCTCAGAGCACATACTTCTTTATGTACCCATATGAACATACAATGCTATGGAATGTAAAGAAGTATGTATTTTTGGCAGGCAAGGAACGACCAGTAAGAGGAAACTAAACAGCTGCTGGAAGAAACAGGTTTCCCTCTTGTTTGAATGACATTCATGTGACAAATTGGCCTGCTAAGGGTCAGCTGGTATTGCCAAAATAACCCATACTTGTTAGTAACAAATCACAAAACATTAAATTAAGTGACTATAAAAGTGGTTAGGAAGAACTGTTAACAGCTGATAAGCAGAATATTAGTTGCAAACAGAATTCAAAACAAGGCTGGAAATGTAATCTTTAAATGCACCAATTAAGACTGCAGCATAGCTGCAAAACTTATCATTACCAGTACTCCTCACTTAATAGATCCTAAAGTAAACTTAGAAGACTGATTATCAAAATGTATCTCATCAAAAACATGCCACTGTTCTAGTAATTACAGCCTGTTCTGTGTATTTCAGATGGTAGTACCTAAATTTGCATCTACCATAGAATATTTACTCCACAGGTTGCAAATGAGACAAGTATTAACAGCTAAGAAATTATAGCTGTGATTTAGAGAAAATAATTGCCAAAATAACTGATAATAACTTCTGCAATTTAATAAGACTTAAGTTAGAATTTTCTCCAAATCAGCACTTATTATGCTCACTGAGCTCTTCGATACAAAGTGCAGTGTCAGGTTTAGCACAGAAAGTGACAATACAGAGATTTCTAGGCCACAGTTGCTAGTCAGCGGTTTAAAGCTATTGACAGATTCCTAAATGAAAACACAAATGACAACTACAACCTCAAAGGTAAGTTTTCTTAAACATTATTTTCAAATAAGCTGTGTTTATTTTAAATCCAAATTTAAGAAAACTGGCCTTGAAAATATGACTTCATAACATCCAGAAAATTTTAAGAACTACATCAGAAATAGTTCAGCATCTGTTTCAAGTTCTAAAAGTGGTATTAATTAAAACATACGGGTGCATACCATCCCTAAGTAAAGACACTCAACATCAAATTCAGGAACAAGGGAAAAACACAAGGAAAGAACTCCCTGTTCGTCAATCCAGCTGTTCCTATTCCCGACAGCAACCTTCTAAAAGCAGTTATTAAATAGGATACATCCACGATACGTAGGCACATTTGGCCCAGATTAAAGATTCTAACTGTACAGCTTTGCTTACCTAAATGTCTGGAAGGAAAAAACAAAAAAAAAACAAAACCACAAACCAAAACAAACAAGAAAAATAAACAAAGGCAATGTATAATTTTTAGACGGAGAAATTATTTTTAAATACTCACATAATTCTCAAATAGCTAATAATATATATAGCCTGATATTTTTAACACCTGAAATTACATACTAACCTAAATACAAGAAGAAACATTATCTTATCTGTATGACTACCTTATCTGCTTAAGAAAGCAAAATATCAATATGTGTTTTAAAGCTATTGCTCTTACAAGCAGATATTTTGACATGAAAGCTACAGTTATCTTAACATCTAAATTAAAACCTGTTTTTTATTGGGAAACAGTAGCTTTTCTGAATAGAGCAATGCTACTGAACTTGATTACGATCACAGAAGCAATTTGGTATTACTAGCAGCTTCATTGAGAGGTTAATTGCTACGCGTTTAGTACTTTTCCTAAAGAGTTTGTGTGCTCAGCACCGATTGATTTGGCTTCCACTATATAATGAGAGCAATTTTTTTAACAGCTTAAATTTATTTTGAAAGGGGTTTGGTAACTATTTGTCATACTGTGTTCTTTCTTGTATAACACTGCACTGCTATGCCGAAACAAAATGACAGTTCAGAGTGATACAGAAGTTAAAATTATATGTTGACATTGCTTCCTGCTAGTTCATGTTAGCATATCTCTAAGAATACATATCCAGTCACTCTAAAATGTCACATCCATCACTTAGATCAGCTGTTCAATTTTAACTGAGCACACGTTGAACTTTGGGCATCTGCTGACACAGTTGTAACTCAAACATTTCAACTGTGTGACTGACAGGGATAACAGATGCTGACATTATCAAATGCTACACGGCTTTTTTTCCACGGCCGTTTTTTGTCCCGATATGGCCAGTACATGAAACTGTATTGCCATCCAAAAGTGCACTTGAGCAGCTGTATCTGTAAAACAGTTCCTCTATAACTGGTAAAAATAGAAACTCATTTTATAGCCATCTTGATGCTTAAGTCCAAGTGACACACCTGCTATGTTTCTATTAGGATACATGGTGTTGGGAATATATTTACATAAATCTTCTCACCAGCATCAGACTATGCATCAAACAGATGTAGACTATCCTTGACACAGTCATTACTAGTGAATGGTTTGAACTAAGGTTGTCCCCTACTTTCCATTGTAGCTCAGGAAGAATTCAATATATGACGGGGGAAAAAAGCTATGTGAGCACTCACAAATGTATTAGGGACCTCAATTTAGAAGGAATCAGATGCAGCGTCAGATAGTTCTTTAAAAGCTGTATTTTTCTGGCATTGAACTTTTTTACATATACTATTTGAGTTAAAAAAAAAAAAAAAGAATATATCCTGCTATATTATATAATCATTCCTAAAAAGTTAATACTAACCAGAGATAGAGCAATGGAATTGAAAGCACTTGACATTTATACTTGTGCTAACCAACCACAGCCTAAACGCAGCTGCAAAAGGGAACCTGCCAAAAAATGAATGGGGGGGAGTGTGGGGGAAAACTGAAACCTTCTTCCCTAGTGAAGTTTAACATAAAGTAGTAAGGGAACTCTACATGATTAGAAATTTTAAGACTTCACTTTCGAATCTAATCTAAAATTTCATTATTGTAGACAGGAAAAAGTTAAAACTGTAACTTTAATTTGATTTGAGACTCGTCCAAAGATCCTCAAGGAAATATTCAAGGACGGAAAAAATCTATACAGGCCTTTCTGGTATACAGCTTTTCATTTTGCCATCTCCAAATTAGTGAAAGAGTTAAAAATTTGCATTGACAACAAATTGTGTAACACAGAAGAAAGCCACATGTTCTTTGTGAACTGTTCATGTGCCTAAAAACGTGTTACTGAATTATAAGCTCCCTGCACTCCAATGCTTTGCTAAAGCTGGTAAAATGGAACCAAATCACCTCTTCAATGGATTTGGTCCCCTTCAACCAGCTGTAGCTATGCATTGATCACTACAGGATTTCTCATATTTTTTAAAACTGGACACGAAGCCTGCTCAGAATAATTATGTAGTCCCTGCCGCAGTTCAGTTCAACTGTTCTAGGCAGCCTGAAGACAGAAGGTAACAAGGAGTGTAGCAAATTCTGTATTCCAAGATTTCAAGTCTGTATTTGTAAATAAATAGCTGCTGGTGTTTAATATTATGTTTCCATTCAGTGAAAATTCATCTCTTAAAACATTTATCAAGAAGATAGGTAAGCAGTGAAATAAACACATTTTCCAATGATTTATTGTCTCTTGAATTTTTCCTCTGGTGCCCTTTGCAGCAAAACTGACCAGAAAAACACCAAACAAAAAACCCCATCAAAATGAAACGATCATGAACAGTCCTGATAGGGCAGATCTATTTTATGGGCACCCCTCTTTTCCTTCCACTCCCCCCACCTTTTTTAACTGCACGAGGGAGGAAACTCCGCAGGGCAGGAACTGTATTTGCCATCTTGTACATGTCGGGCACATTATTTACTATTTAAAGATAATAAATTTGTCACTGACCTCAGCAGCTACAGGCTAATCTGCCATCTAATTATAGGTCTGCTCATGGAGGCTATATTCTTTCTCTAAACCAACTTGAACAAAAATATTCTTTCAAAGCAATTTCTAACATAGTACTTAAATAAGAGGTTTTTGCACTCAGCTTCAAATAAGTTTAACTTACTGTCAGAACTGCAAATATAAAAGCAAATCATTTTGGCTGGTTTAGAAAATAACTGTACAACTCTCGTTACCTCACAACTTGTCTCTTTGAGGACCTCTATGGCAACACAACATGCGAGTCCTGGAGACACTCATTAACACTAAGCAGAGGTGAGAAACCCCAGCTCTCAATTAAATCGCTACAGTTGGAAATTGCATTGCCAACCCGTTCAAACCATCTGCAAATCTAAAAACAAGTAAGGATTTCCTAAATGGTAAGAAGATCATGGGGAAAACTCGCAATTCTGTTTTAAACCACAATCTCCTACTCGTCGGTTTATGAACATAAACATGAGATACTCCTTGCTATTGGAGAGCAATACATGAGATCTGCGTCTTACTCCAGGATTTTAATTTTTCAGTTTAAAGTCCAGCAGAATTTATTGCTCTGAGAACTGATTGTACACGTGTCTGAAGTCAGGTCAGCTAAGAGCAGCCTCTATTTAAGATCCGAGCTGCAGAGTGAATAAAGCTCTCTTCACAAGATACAATGCAAATCTAAAACTAACTGGGGCAACGGATATAAAATACGCCTACACTTCACAGTCATGTCTTCAGCTCAAAAATCTGAAGTCACAGGTATGCGAATAGATCAAACATAAGCAAGAGATGATAACATGGTAAAAATATCCAACCTGTACCGTACTTTCAAATTTTATTATCCTTTTTTCTGTCTGAAAAAAATGTCATTAACACTGAAGAGGCAAAGTCTGCCAAGTTTTTAGGTTCACAGTACTGTGAAAGAAATACAAAGTAAATGCACTTTTAATATGACTGACTCAGTTAAAAATCATGAACAAGAAACCATGTATTAAATAAAAGTTTACCTTCCCCACACTTAGTTTAAAATTTCTTTTCAGCTCTCTCTCTCATGCACAAGTTTAAAGCTACCTACAGCACAAAGTAACATTTATTCTACATTTCAACCTTATACAGTAGCATAAAAAACAGAAGTTATGCTTCTGTACCAATTCACAAGGTACGAAAAGAAGGAAAATACAAAAAGGAGAAATATTCTAGCACGAATAGAATGCTCTCCAAAATACACTATACCTTGACTTCTGGAAAACACTGCCAAACTGTCATGGAAGATTAAGTGCTGAGTAAAATCTAACCTATTTGACATAAACTGCTATCTTTCTTATAATATTTACCAAATATTCAAATGTTTAGCATAGAATATATTTGTTTTGATATGAAAAAAGAAAAACTTTGGAATATTTTTCTGAGCACAATTTGTGTGGGGTTTTTTTCTTGGACATCTATATCCCTACTGTTCACAAAAGTCAGAATTCAGGCAAGAGGTTTTGCACTGAAAATGAAATTGGTTCCAAATACCTACTTGACATAAACTGTAAAAAATACTATAGAAATATATTTCACTTCATTGTGGTATCCATGCACTTAAAATATGCATTTATTTTATTATCATTAAAAAGGAAGATGGATGTGGACTTTATCAATACTTGCATATATAGCAGGTATTGAAGTTTTGGAATTATAGATATGCACACAAATGCATACACATTTATATACATATATGAATATATGTTTAACTTTTATAAAATAACAGAGACAATAATGTAATATCTTCATATATTTGAATATATGGGGAATTTAGTGCACTGTATCTATACAAAGTGCCACATCCAGAAGCCACAAAAACTCCAGTTTATGTGGAGCAGGAAAGCTTAGATTAGGAAAAATAGGTCCTGAAGTAAGGTTTCAAGCAGAAATTATTATGTACTGTTTGTGATCCATAGCAGCTACAAGCTGAAGTTCAGGGGGTTATTTTTAACAGTATTTTAAACAGCTTGTGCTTAGTGCATTTAACAGATGAGTAACAGCCATTGTTCTGTATCAGATTAGGAAAACATAGCAAATATAAAACCTTCATTCAGAAACAGGTGATTGGCAGAACTACAGAATCAACAATGAAACTAACAAGTGTCACTAAAGTCTTGAAGAATATAAAACTCAACTCCTAAACGAATTAAAACCTTACAATTACTTTTTGCTGCAAGAGAGGAACCAAAATATATTTCTTTTGGTTTCATTTTCATACATTTCTTCCCAGGCTGATGTCTGACACTGTGAGCATTACGTATTTTACACGAAACTACTACTTCTGTGACGTAGCACATTGTGTACAATGTGTACAACATTCTCTTTCTGCATGCTTTCAGAAACGCTCAGATGGAACTGCAACCAAAAAAGAATATCAAATATCAAGTGAAACCCTATGTATGGGGGGGGAACCCACACACAGTACAAATCACTAATGCTGTAAATATTTTCCTATACTTCCAAATAAAAACTTTTCTAAAGGAGAGAAGATTCTGGGGAAAGCTGCACTATGCCTCACATTCTACCAACCATCAAACTGACTCGGTGGGAACTACAACTTGGATTCCTCCATCAAAGGAACAGTTGGCCACTCCTAAAACATTCACTCACAGAAAAACCTTCATGCCTACAAAGAACATTTTTTCCCACGCAATTTCCCTGCACCTCATGTTGGATCGTGGTCACACAAACCAACTACTACAAGAGCTGAGGAAAAGCACTGCACAAAAAAAAACTAAGAAAAAATACCCCACCAAGGTAACAGAACAATGCTCCTTGCTAATGCTGTTATGTAAATATGAAGAACTCACATTAAGAGAAAAAGTTACCAAGTCAGACTTGAAAAAATTGCGTTCTGAATGCCAAAAGTAAGCTCTATTCACCTGGACCTTGACCATGTTCTCCTGATGACCCTTTATGAGTAGTGTAGAAAGTGGTAAACACATTTCTTGATCCTATCAACACTTCCAACCACTATTTCTACTTTGGGAAGTGCAATTCCATTCCATATACATATATAAATATTTACACTTCTTAACTATCAGTCTTGATAGCAATATTCTAAGAGACTGATCCAGATTTTAATCCCATAGATTAATATGGGTGGAATTTATACTAAATTACAGCTTTATTTGTCCAACTTCACTCAATTGAGAAGTAAAATTTAGTAGTAAACAAGTAAACACTTTTTTTTTTTGGTGCAAACTATACTGAATCCTCCATCACCATATGATAAATTATTATTGAAGTCTTGCTAGAATGACAGCTTTGAAAAATACTATTTATCCACTATGTAATAAGCAGCCATGCTTCACTTTAATGAAGCCTAACAAGGGAGTCTTGGCTTACCAGCAAGATGCGGTTGGTATGGGAAAAGTCACCAGGAAAAAATAAAAGAGAATAAAGCTAAGACAAACCAGCAACACAACTATTCCACTAAGTTCTATCCATGCAATAGTTTTTTAACGCTACCCTAACTGAAGATTGAATATAGACATATAGTATGCAGGTAGCATAAAACAAACTGTGCCTTTAACCGAACTTTTTCAGTTGAGCTGCTATATAAAAGCTAAAATAGGAACTTCCTTCTATATGTACTTCTAAGAAAATATAATTAACTCTTTTTTATACTGACAAGTATCATTTAATGCAACAATCCCCAGATCACTTTATAACTGTGTGGTATGCTTAATTATTGAAAACAAAAATATTCCTAGAAAACTCAAATCCCTTTGCCAATTCTAATGTTCAAGAAGGGAAACATTTTTATAAATCTTATCTCAAGATTCCATCTTGAAGATCTTACTTCGTAACTTATCAAAACTTTTATTGGCCAAATTTTACAGCCATGACAGGAATCTGGAGTTACCTGAATATAGCATTAAACTGAGCAGAATAGTAGCTTCATTCTAGTAACGGCATCCAAGTATTAGAAAGATGCACAGCTAAGTAACATTAACATTTAAGAAATACAATTACATGCAGATGTAAAGATGGTTTGAAAGAATACCACTGTTCTACCTTCCTGTGCATTTGGTTTCCTTTTACAAATGATAAAAAATAATCTTTAAAAAGAAATCTTTACCTAGGGTTTCCTCTTAGGGCAGCATGGTGAAGAGCATTAAACCCATTGTTGTTGGTGATAGTAACATCTGCTCCAGCTTCCAACAGTACAGCCAGGATGTCATCACGCTTTTTACTTATTGCATCATGAAGTGGAGTGTCACCTTCAGAATCCTAAAACCAGAAATAACTGGCATCAATTTTTGCATGCATCCACATTTAAAAAATGCTAAAATATCACTAGGAAAACAGACTACACAAACACAAACCAGCTCTTCAAGACCTGAAAGTGTTGTTATACTGCAGAGTTCAGAGCAAGCTCTTTCTCGTCTTGCTCTAGTTTTGCAAATGCCTCAGTGGGTAACCCTACCTTGGGCTCCAAAATCCTACAGTTACACTATGGCCAGAACTACATTTTTTCCATCCAATAGTACTAAGCACTCTGGTGTAGATATCGACTTCTCTATGCCTCATATCCAGATACGGTTGATGCCCATATTACAATTTATGCCGTAGACTAACAGTGAGAAGACGTATCCATTTAAGCTTATTTGCAGCTATATGGGAAAAATCTCTAGATTTGTGCTTCCAGTAACATTCTCACATCATGTAAGTAAGGAAGTCTTGTGTCACCAACACTGAGTCAGCCGCAAACTGACTAACACAGAAACGGAACATTTTAGCAATACACTAGTACGAAACAAATCTTTACAGTGAGAATAAAAAACTGCCAAAGGAAAAGTGCCAGAATATGGAAATACTTGAACCAGTGTGATATGCAGTGACCCTTTACTGGCCTCAGCACATCAGATTCCTTATTATATCTACTGTTCAATAAATACTAAATAAGGTCTGGATGGACATAAAGCTCAACTTCAGCAAGATCAAGACAGCACCTAAAGAGTCAGGTAAAAACAGATAAATAAGCAATCACTATATTCACTTATTTCAAGAAAGTTTTTGTTCATCTTCTTTTATGTGCATTTACAGCTTCAAAAAAAGAATCTCTGCTTGTGGACTTGGCAAAACAAGGAGGTAATGTGTTATTAGTGCATATCTGTATTTGCCCAGGCTATTATACCTTCTTTTTTCTGATGTAAACCTCTTCAAACTTAGCCGTTCTCATTAGTTTTACTAATGCAGCGGGATGCAGTTGCATTCAGCTCGTGCAGAGCGTGGATACCTGCTTATTTGATAGCATATTTCCCCTCTACCTTCTCAACAGGACATTGCACTTATGTTTCAGCTTCCACCACATTCATTATACATGAAACTACCTGTGAAATATGGTACTTGAGATCCTATGCATGAAGGCTTTCTAGATAAAAAGCTAAACATTTAAAAGAATCTGGCTAAATAGTTATCAATGATAGGTCAATTTTGGGGGAAAAAAAAAAAAAAGGGTTTCTTTAACAAAACATTCCACAGTATCATCAACCTGCTAAACTGTAGCTTGCAGAAGGAGCAAGCAGCTGTGGGTTTGATACAGGAGGAATTAATCTGGAGGGAAAGTTAACAATTACAATGTGAAAATACCAATTAACATTAACTGGCTAGAATACATCAGGTGCCAAACTAACTGTCAAGAAAAGAAACAGATCTAACAGCATTTCTGTTACCGCGGATCACACCTTGGGATAGAGGTTGAGACAGATGACTTTACAAGGTCTGTTGCTTTCAACCCCATTTCCTGTAATTTTTCTATAACCTACACAGAGCGAATCATAAAATTCAGCAGCTGCAAAGTGAACCTGCATTAAAGTTTACTTTACCTGGAGACTGGGATGGCAGCCGAACTCCAGTAAAGTCTTCACAACTTGCAGATGGCCTTTGTTGACAGCAATATGGAGCGGAGTCTGCCTGCGCTTGTTGCGAGCATTCAGGTCAGCGCTGCCTCGGTGCAACACCTCAATCACAGCACCCTCATCGCCAAAGGCTGCGTGGTGGACGGCCCTGTCTCCATCTTTGTCCTGGAGCAGAAACATTCAGCTGTGCATATTTCACATTTCCTTTGCATTTAAATAAGAAGGTTAATTTAAACTGAACAATTGCACACATTTGATTTATTTAAAAAGACAAATTAGACAACCACGATGCCGTCAAAATATGTAATTAAAATAATTGCTCAAATCACAATAGAGGATAAAGAATCTGTTCGTATATACACATACAGATTCTACAATATATAATATTCTACACCATATACAACAATTGTCCTGAATCTTTGTGTTATGTGTTCATCAAACTCAAACTGATTCATTTGGGGTTTCTATTACAAAACAACCACTGTCAAAAAAACCCCAAACCAAAACTACCAAAAAAAATCCACGAACAAAATCCAACCCCCGAACGGTATTACACTCAGGGTAGTCCTTCCTGTAACCCAGGAAGCGTTACAGATTCCAAATCATGGTTTAAGACATGAGAACTGCCTTGTTCATACAACTAAATTAATATTTATTAGGGTTTATTGTATGTGTCTTAGTATTAACTTCCACCTTTCCCAAAGAAAATTTGTAATTGACGCTGAAATTAATTAGAAGCTCTGATTCTATGATGCTGATTAAAGCTCTAATTCAGTTTGTTTCAGTTTCATCCAAACTGAGGATTAAGGTATGAAAGTCATAAATTTGTCAGTTTGGGTTATTTTAACAACATTCATAAAAGTTGACTGTACAACATGAAACATTAATTGATTTCAGCATTAATATTAAGTGATTTCAGCATTAATGATGGTACACAAAAGCTGAAAATAAAAATTGAAGGTATATAATCGAAGGTTTCAGCAAAGTAACTTCCATAAGCTAGTTTCTAACTCATTATTTGTGCACAGTTTAATATTATTATGCCTTTGAATTATGCATTTAATTTTGAAAACAGAAACACTGAAAATTGTAAGATAAAAACACAGCTGATCAAGGGCTCACTAGCAATTTGTCTTCTCATATTTTCAGTCTGCAAAGTACACAGAGATATTTACTGATAATTATTGAATATTTTAGTTTTAACATATCTCTCTATATACATATAATTATTGAATATTTTAGTTTTAACATATCTCTCTATATACATATAATTATTGAATATTTTAGTTTTAACATATCTCAATTTTGAGATACAAACTCCTGACTTTATTAAACCTGAATGTACAGAATTCCTACTTTAATGAGCAGAGGCCCAAAATCGTGCAGGCTTTTTTTCTAGCTAGCATCAAAACAAATAATCTAAGGAGCTAAATCCCAGTGTGTAGTTACTGTAGTTACTACACAGTAGCATTAATACACTTAGAAAAAGCTAGGAACTAGTTAAACATCTCTCCTAAGACTTATATTTAGATAGAAATCAAAATAGTAAACCCACTATATTTCTATACATGCTAACAATATTATATTGTCAGTACTGTCAATATAATAACTGATATCTATTAATTTCTGCAGACTAGAAGGGTATATATTTTTACTGTGCACTATCTACATCAAGCTTTTTGAGCTGTCAGTAACAAACTGTTTTCTGACTAAACAGAAGCCACTTGTATTCTACATTAAGCCCTCAGAGACACAAACACTGAGGAGACAACAACAAGAACACACAATCATGAACATATATACGCTGCAGTAATGACTGTAAGTGTAAATATATCCAATTCAGCTATAAAGCAAGGAAAGCAAGGATTTTTATCTATTGCTGTCATGCCACAGACCACAACAGTGAAGTAAACAGGCTAAATTTTTGCTCTCTGCTTAATGCATTGGCTCTGCTGAGTCTTTGCATGACAATTTATAAACAGCTGATGTTTTTAATGCCTGAAAAATATAACTGTTAATCTAATAATATAATGTAAATTATTAATATTATAATATCTAGAGCAATTATATAATTAAGTGGGAATACCATCTTCACTTAAGCAACACAAACTTACATGAGAAAGGCTTAAAAATTCAAATAAAATCCCTGGCAATTTTTTTAATGCTAGTGTTACGGTGCTTCTGAAGCTTGAGCAAACATGAACTCTTCACAATTCCAGTGCTAGCAGATTACCAAGTATATTGTCTTGAAACTGTTTTAAGTAGAGCTTCTACCTACCTCCCTATTGCTTCTAACCCTTCCTTACACCAAGAAGAAAGCATCAGTCCACCATTTGATTAACATGGCAGCTCTGAATACCATAGCACAGATGAAAAGCAGTTTAGCCTAGTTTTAACATTATATGCTATGTACTGCAGAGAAAGCACTACTTCCATCTAAAATGAAGCTACTTCACAGTAATCATACCACAGCAAGTATGTACTGCATTGAATCTAAGCCATCTTTAGAACTTAGCAGAAAAATCTTTATAAAGTAATGGTGTATCTGTGAATATAAAAATAATTTCAGTTCCAAGAGTTACATCATTGCTTCATTTATGTTTTAACATTTTATAACTTCTGTATATCAAATACAATATAATGCCAAGTGCCCAAGCATGTGAAGTTATTTTTCTGTTATGCAAACAATAACTGGGCATACAATTAAAATCTTAGCATTCTGTTAGGCTTCAATTTTTATTCTTAGAAAATCAAATTTGACAGATCCCTCTTGTGCTTCACAAAATGAGAAATGGTTCCAATGTCAGTGCATTCTGTGTAAATAAATTAGTCAAAATCAATTCAAAATGCAAATATCACAGTATAGATAGATAATTCTCCCAAACAATAATTCTAAAACACCTAAACAAGAGAAACCCTTCCACTTTCAGTGAAGTTAAAAAAAAAAACAAAAAAAACCAAAAAAACAGGCACTGAAAACCTGGAAGCAGAGTTGTCAGTTTCCACTCAAAGATACTGCTACTACTTTCTGCTTAAACTTGCCTTAGTTAAGAACTCAAAGTGTTCTCCTAACTGAACACCATATATAAGAAGCACAACAGGCATCTGGAGATGCAGCATCTGACAACATCTTTTTCCCTCAATTAAAGAATTAGATACTGACCCTTTATAATACTGTTAGTAGGAGTCTAATTTGGGAACACAATCACAGTAATAAAAGCAGCTTTTCACTCTCTCCAACATTTAAAAAGAAGAAGGCAAGTCCATTAGAATTGTTATGTATGCAACTGAGTTTAAAGTTGAAGGACACACAAAGTATATTTTGAAGTATTTAGGTTACCTCTGCTTCTACATCCACGTTCTGTTTCAGAAGCAACTTCAGAATGTCGACGTGGCCGTTCTGACTAGCAGCTTGCATGGCTGTGTGTCCAGCACACTGCCCGTTCACCTGGAAGCGTATCGGTACTTGGAGGTAAGTTGTAAGATACACACAAATACCCACAAGACTGTTAAGCAGTACAAAACTTAAAGCAACAGCACACATATCGTAGAATCAAATGAACAATTCTTAGCTGCCTTTCTAGCACATACAGATCATCTCCTATGTCTTCTCTATTTCATTTTTAGATTGAGGGAAAGAGAAAAAAACAGATTTATTTAAAACATTAAGACATTAATGATACTTGGATTAAAAACTTTCATCTTTGGGCTACTGTAAAGGCAAGATTTTTGAGAACAGGTCTCAGGTTTAAAGGTCCTCTGCTCTACAGTACATTTAACTTCATTGTCTAATTTATGGCAGCAAGAGGAATCAGTCAGAACAAAATACAATGTTTTGCATAATCTTTACAAATCAGTCCTCAGAACTGAAGAAGTCTCTTATCTGCAAGAACTACTACTGCTGTAGTGAGAAAAATATCTGATTGTGATTTTAAAATCTGTTCCCTGAATCAAGTTCTATAATTATTAAGCATTTTCTTTTAGTCTTAAACACTATGTGGTTAGACAAGTTGGTAAAAGGAATCTGACAGAGAGCAAATTAGATTATCTATCTCGTGAGTTAATAAAACAAGATGAAAACTCACAACAGCAGCATAACAAAAAAAAAATCCCTCCAAATCTACTCTTTCTTTCTATCCCCCTTGAAACAAAAGAATCTGAAGACCCTTCACTAATGGTGAGTGTTTGGTTCCCTGAGCTAACTCTGACAGAGGTTGAAAAGTATTTTAATTCATGTCAGACAAAAGAACACAAAGTTTGTCTAGCAAAAAAGTATGTACAGCTCTATGTTCACACAGCCCACACACATTTCATAGGACAATGAACGGGAAAAGAGACACTGGAACTAACTGTACTACTTCTAAGCAGACACACCACTGAATGGCAAGGAGTATTCAGGACAGCCTCAGTATTCAGGACCTACAGGTCCCCAAAACAGGTACTCCCAAAACAGAACACTCACATCTACATCTGGTCTCTTTAGCAAGTCTTCCACTTTAGCAACATCTCCGTTGGCAGCAGCTTTAACCAACTCTTCATTAAGATCTCCAGATTCTTGAGTTTCAAATAATTTTTTCAATAGCTGGGACAATCTCTCTGTAATTGTTAAACAAAGGACAACTAAGATTACAATTCTAATCCCACAAGAACAGAAAAAAAAACCAGCTACATTTGTCATGTTTCTAACAACACGTACATAGTAATACACAAACTACCATAAAATGGCAGCTGTAAAATATCACAGAGTTCTGACTAAGAATTGCACCCTAATACTCTTTAGACAGCTGAGACTTTCACATCAGACATTTCAAAACAAAGTTGATTAAACTACAAATAGCTTGTCTCCCACAAAATACAGACTGGATGAAGTAAAACATGAATTTATGTATTGCTATAACATATTTTCTATCTTCAGGTATATCCTGTCCTCTGTGATTTGAAATGCTAAGTTGCATAATTCTTCTAGCTAGTTTTATGGCCACTTTGTCTTTATTGCAGAAAACTCACTGTATCTATGCCTCCCCAGGGAAAAAAATCTAGAAAACTATGTAGAAAGGTTTCTTGGCATTAAAGCAAATATGTGAAAAGGAAAAAAGAACTAGCTATGACCAAAAAAAGGAAAAACTCTAGTTTAATTGATCTGTGAAACAGCCAACAGAACATAAAATACATTGGACAGTCTCTCTGCCTTTTTATTAGATGAATGAGAGAGCATGTTCAACAAAACTGAATGAGATTACACAGACCCCAAAAAATCCCACTATAATTAGTCAAAGGATGTCTGACTAAATTTTAAGACAGAAATTTCAAAGCAAAAGATATTCTGAGTAACCACCTATAACAGACTCCTCACCTATCTTGCCATCTCACACCACCTATTAAACAAGGAGTCTGCTTGCTACTGTCAGTAATACCCTCTTCATGCCTTGGTGCCTATTTCAGTCTAATCTCCCTTCCAACCATTTAAATTTTTAAGTCCTTAGAGTAAACCTTCAAAGACACAACTGCACTGTGACCAAACAGAAGTACTTGATCAAAATAACAACAAACATCTCCATAGTGACTGCAAACTTTTTTTGTATCTTTCTCAAGTACAACTTCAATTAGCTCAACTCCAGGTCTATTATTAAACTTGCATACAAACTATGGACTAGTACTTATTAACAGATTTTTAATTAACACAATGATTTGACATACATACATTCCTGTTTATTCTTCAGACTTACCACCTGATGCATTACTTATAGCAGATCCTGCTGATGCCACCTTTGAGACAGCTGCTGGATTATAGGTCCAAGATGTCCCACAAACCTCTACCTTTAAGTCGCTGTCTGAATAGATCTGCTGGACCCGACCAACTTTACCTAAAGTCTGCATTAAAGAAAACATCAAATGCAAACAATGCTAAGAATAAAATATTTAGAAATCTGAACGTTTTATATAAATTTCATGAAGTCCATTCTTTAACAGTGCAGTTGCTAATACCTTTAGCTAAGTTTCATCAGGTTGAGCAGATTGCTACATCTGAGCAAGTTTTACACTGCATTTGATGAAATACACTTTCTCTAACTTAGAAGAAAATCACTCTTTGACTCCCACAGCCTCCAGGTATTATTACCAGTCATAACTAGAAGCACCATACAAGCTTTACCGTTCTATGAATCCAAACGCACAACTACTTACTGGGAGCATTGCTTCAGCCCACTCTCCGTGGCCTCTCTGAAGAAGCTTGATTCGCTCTAAGTCATAACAGACTTGAACAAGATCACCCACTTGAAATTGAGAGGTGCCTCCTTCTGCACCTTGAGCAGCATCTCCACTTCGGACAACATTGGCCTTGGTGAGAACAGCTGGATTAAATGTCCACCTAAACAATGAATCGTTTTAAAGTAGATCTTAAACACGGAAAGTGAAATATATGCTTAAAAATTAGCTGTTGGACAAGTTTCTGCTTGTCTGTCTATAATTTTTCTGCAATTGGATACTATGGCATATTTGTTGTAATCTTTTTTTGTCCATGAACTTGTCTGTAACTCATTAACCGAATATTTTAAGGGTAATGTTCAGAGATGTACATTTGTAAAGGCAAAATTGAGAAATATCCTGCCTAAAGGGAAGCAAGTAGCTATACAGCTTGTTTGTTTCTCCAGAGAGAAGACTCTGGTTAAAAAGGGGAAGATCCAAATTGTCTTGCAAAGGACTGCACTGTCAGGAAACAACATGGGAAGAACACCTCCCCCCAGGTCAAAAGCTGCAACACTCAGTTACAAAAATACTCTTCAGCTAAATGGATACCCTAGATATACCTCAATTTTCAATCAAACTATTCTAATTTTTACTATAAATTTTAGTGCTTTAGAGGCATTTAGCTGTTAAGTCAGGGAGAAGACCACAAGACAGAACAGCTCCTTTCATTGGTCTGATGCCACGACTCCCAGAAGAAAAGCCACTTGCTGCCCCTTCGATGGGAAAACAGCATTGTTTTGCATTAGTTTGCAATATTAACAAACCATATCTTGAGGGAAATCCTGAATAAATAATGCACTGTTAATCCTTTCTAGACAAACTGAACAGGCCAATCTCCACATACAACTGAAATGATATTCCATGCACCAGCTGCTTTTTAAAGATAACTTGAGAGCAAGAGAATATAAAACCATTTGGACATATCAGCTCAGATCCAGCTGGACAGCTGAGTTTCAATCCTGTTAGCGTGGATGCATCGAATCAAAATTCTAAACTGCTTGCGGGAAACGGTTTTGGCTTTATCAAGACCTCCTGCTCTTGGTCTCTATTTACATAAACTAAACATTCCTTTGAATAATAAAAGGCTAGATATAGATCATGCCAAGGTGACTCTATTAGGCATGATCCCCCACAAGTTTGTCACCTGTCTTCTTAAACAATTTTCCAGAAAACCTACTATGAATTGCTATTACCATTCCTCTTGAAACCACAGGATAGATACTCCATAATTAAAATACAATTTACAGCTTAAAACTCTACATTTTAGAAATGAGATAGCCTAGAACATAATTTCTTATTTTGGACTCCATTTTCACCAAGCGAGAGTCAATAAACTTACTTTTCCCATTAAAGCATCTTTAAAGGTAAGTCCTCATTACAGATTGTAGAAGGAAATCTTAAACACTGAAGGAACAGGGAAAGTTTCTGACACTAAGTGACCACAAGTGCTGAAGGCAAAAGAAGTTTGTGAGAAGCAACAATGAAGGCTATATAACAAACCTGTTGCCACTTGGATATTGTACTACAATGTCATGATCCTCATCAATGCCACAAACTGTTCCGGTTGTTGTTAAAGTTTCAAACATGCCATCAGTCCACCCTCCATGACCATGCTGCAAAGACTGCACAATTTCCAAGTCAAGGTCAATGTTTACAAGGTCACCTATTTGCAGCCCACCAGGGTTTCTGTTACCATTTTGCTCACCTGAAATGGAATATGAAAAAAAAAAATGTTTACATGATCACACTAACTTTCCACGCAGTTTAAAGAAGTTAAAAATTCTGTGAGTCTCAGAAATTAAGGTTGAAAAAGGCATTTAAGACTATTAAATACAACCATCAACCTAGCACCACTGTCATGTTCACCATTAAACCATGTTCCAAGTGCTAGATCCACACATTTCTTGAACACTTCCAGGGATAGTGACTCCACACCAATGTCTCTGTAACTGTACTGGCCAACAGGTAAAAAAACCTCTGAACCTCTGGCTATGGAACTGTGTGTTTCTTGTGGAGTTTTCAAGGCAAATAGCAACAACTCTGGCAAATGCTACACTATGAGCTCTAACTGGGATTGTAACAGCTATCATATGGTGTTAGACATCTAGATACCTAAAAGCTCTGATAATTTTGATCATGCCATACACAGAGTGCCACTCAGAGACTGAAAGATAAGCAGAAGGTCCAGAGAAAGTTTTGAACTGGGTCAGTACCTGAACAAGGAAAAAGCACTGGCTAAAGGAGTATGTCCAAAGTGACCAGTGGTGAAAATTTTTAACTTTCTGAGGAAGTGACATCATAAAAAAAATCCTGCAAATTTAAAATTAAAACATTATCCCTGGACAATGCTTGCTTTCAAAAGACGTGTCACAGCAAAAATTCTTTAGCTGGAGGGAAATGGCATACATTCACACAGATCAAGCTGTTAACTAATGAGAGAACACACTTGCAGACCCCCTCACGGCCAGAACCCGAAGATGGTATCTGGTGCCATCCACGGAACAGCAGAAGTGGCAATGGCAGAAGTCACATAAACTGAGTTCAGTGGCAACATCAGTGGCAAAGGACTAGGTGAGCAGAGTTTCTTTAGTAATATTGCTCTCTCCGAGCAGAGAGCTTGAAGTCCTTGCTTTGGCTCTTCCAAGTAGGATGTAATAATGAAGAAAGGATCCTTGCATGCAACAATAAGCAAGTATAAACAAAAAGCCTGACACATAAAGACAAAAACATTATTTAGAGGAAGACTGATTCTAGAGCCTGAAGCCCACACCACATGCTGGCAGTACTAGCTGCACCACTAAAAATCTCCAGAGAACAGAATGCAGAAAAAAACATCATAGAATCACAGAACCATTAGGATTAGAAGGGACCCTAAGATTATCTAGTTCCAACCCTCCCATCCATGAGCAGGACACCTTTCTGGAGAAGAAACTGCTGCGAAACAAAACATAGCCATGAAAAAATGCTCAGGTTCAATAAAATTTAAATTCTCGACTATGACTGACATGTTTCTATCCAGGAGAAGGGTACACCTTCACAGTAGACGGAACAGTACACCTTCACAGCAAAACACACAACACGGAACACAGTCCCTTCTGCAGAGGACAAAGTCAAAGACTAATTCTTCAGAAAAGCTATTGATACAGAACTTGCTAGATAGAAACCTTTGGCAGCAAACATGCCAGTGACAGCCCTCATGACTCAGGGGAGTCTGAGAAGGGAGGAGATATAACATAGCAAATAAGTACCGAAGCGTTATTTAGACGAATTGATTTCTAGAGGTCATACGGTCTGATATCTCACACATAGCTGAACTAATAACCAGCTGAGAACAGTTGTGGATTTGCTTATCTGAGTCCTGAAAGCTCTCAAGGACTGAGGTTACACAACTTGTCCAAGTAACTTTTTCCAGTGGTGCAACATAGAGCTGTAACTGTAACAGGAAAAATTCTTGGATACCTGAGTCACTTAAGGTGGCCTTAAGGCCACAACCATTTGGTTTTATGCCATTTGCCACCACCGAAATTTCAGTGCCATTATTTCCAATCCCCTTTCAAGTGGTCATAGGTGGTGAGTTGATTACCTCTTAACCTCCTTCTTAGGAGATTCAAGAAGCCCAGCTCCTTCTCCTAGCAATTCATGCACTCAGTCTCTTAACCACTTTAGCAGGACACCTTTAGATCCTCTATGTTTTTGAAAAACTAGGAGAGGAGGGAAGAGGAGATGAGCAGACAAGGACACAGACAGGACACAGAATTCTAGACACAGCTTCATAACCACTGAGAAAAGGAGGATAGTAACTTTTCCAAATCTGCTGCCCACCAAATTCCTAATATAACCCACTACAAAATTTGCTTTATTTGCAATGACAGCACGCTCCTGTCTCATTCAATTTGGTATTCAGTGCAACACCCAGGTCTTCTTCATCAAGGCTCCTCACTCAGGCCTTCTTAATTCCCAGTCTGGGAATTACAGGTACATAGGCTTATTTCAACCAGAGTGCAAAAACGCACTTCTGATTGAACGCCATTCACCAGATTCTTCACTTCCTCAAGGCTCTTGAGAATAAAGTTCTACTCAACCACATCCCTCTGTCAACCTGCTATCATCTGCAAATCATCTGTACTCTATCTCATAAAGGTCACCAATGTCATACTGAACAAAATCAGTTTCTGATATTTTGCTCCAAATAAATACAACTCCATATTAATTAGGCCCCTTCTAGAGGAGCACTCTAATTCAAATATCAAATAGTTTAAAAAATAACTAAGTTTTAATGCAAACATACATTTAAATTCCCAGCCTGAATGTATCTGTGAACTACATTCAGAAAACTAATAAAAGACGTTATAACAAAGAGTAAGACTGAGAAGATGGAGCATGATGTGCCAAGAAGAATGAACTGAGTTCATTGTCAACCATTAAGAACAACTTTATGTAGTGGAAGAGAAGAATTTAACAAAGAATAATCTGCTATCTTTAGTGATTAATATTCATGCATACAAATACAGTGCCACCCTAAAAGTAAGCTTCAATAAGGACCTAAGGTTACCTCTACAATTGTCTCAGGTGGGAGTTGAAGCTTTAGACAAAATTTATTAAAAAGCCCTGCTGCTGAGCCACAAGGTGCAGAAAGAACTCCCTTGCTTTCTAAATTCCTTCTCAGAGAGGAGTCTAGGTGCGGCTGAATCCAATCTTAGCTTTGGATTATGTCAACAGCTTAAATTTAAGTGATTATAGAGGTGTGATTGAACAACTTCTGTCTTGCAGGTTTTAATGACTGGCAAAATGAGAATATTTGTAAAAAATAAATATTTTATTATTACAAATGATCAGACAAAAGATCTTAATCAGAACTATTTACTACACAATATAAATGCTAAAAAACTCCTAGTAGAGTATAATATAGCATAAAGATGTATAGCACACGGCAGCAAAGCAATTCAGTTATATTAAAGCTGGCAAAAGAAGTAATTATTAAGTGGAGATTTGACGTAACTCACCCATACCAATGCTCATGGGGAGATCTCTTTCTCTCAACCTCGAGGAGCATCCTTGGGGGGCATCCCCAGCCCAAGGAACCTCCACAAATACATACCAAGAAGGGTTACGTCAGAAGAACCTGACTGCATAAAAGGGGGCTTTATACTTCTATAGGATAAAGTGACTGACTTATTACTACTTTTATAGTATAAAGTGATTGACTGCTAATCAGATATTTACAGGCCAGCTATCAGCTTATCTGTGAAATCAAACTTCAAAAAGTGGGTGTGGATTCAAAGTCTGGTGAACCAGGATGGTTTTAGCATAATTAACACCAATACAACACCCTGGCTCCAGCAGTTGCATGATAGCTTGATTGAATTTTAGGTCTTACTAGGGTGGGTCTATCCTGTCACAACAATAAAGAACCAGTGAGACCTTATTACTACTTTTCTATTTTTATTCACATCAGAGTAGAAGTACAAAATTAATTTTAAGGGAAGAAGCAAGATAAAAAGATTAAAGTGCCTTGCTCTTTTTACTGTCAAGTAAATGAATTGTTGGAAAGTAAATAGCTAAGTGATACCTTGAACAACTGGTAATTTTTCTAAACAAAACACACCTTTACTGTTTTCAGCTTTTCACCAATTCTGTCAATAAAACAATAGTGCTTGCTGGTCATACTTCAAGTACTTGTGCAAGGAATTAGACTAAGATTTGTAAACAGAAAATTATTGCTTCAGAAATTAAGAATTAATAATACATTAATAATTAATCTTCAACTTACCTAACACAGGACAATGGTCTCTGTAGAAAGAGCCTCCTTTTGCATCTTGGACACATTTCAGGTCAGACTATGGAGAAAGATTGAGACAACTTTAGTCTTCACTAACTGAGTCTCCTCATAAGCCAATGAAACTAGAACTGAAGTACATTTAATTTAAAAAGGCTGAAAATTATGTGTACAAAAACCATGTCCCATGAATTTGTTACTGATGCACAAAATCTCAAATACTTTCCAGTCTATCAGCCTTGACGTTCTCAAGACTTCAATAATCTTTACCAATATAAAAGGCTATAAAGGATGAGAAATTTTTAACTCAGAGGTAGGCAGTAAAATAACACAAAGCTCCTTTCCATTGCTCTATGAAGTTCTCCTTCCTTTTAAAAAGAATTTTGTCAACACAAGGAAGGAATTAAAAAATAAATCAAATATCTGCAGTCAGTGCTCAAGAACATAGCCTTTCCTGTACTGATCATTTAATGTCTGCCAGTGCTGTCCATTCTTCCCAACATTTTTTGACAGATCCATGTTTAACTGGAAGAAAACAAAATTAAAAACTTCCAATTAAGAATACACAGAACACAAGGCTGTTACTTAAAATAAACCAAACCCCCCACTATGCTGAGCTTAAACATGATCTTTTTAAAGAGAAAAGTTTTAAAGCTCATCCTCCAAAAAGAGTGCTTCATATTATCTGAGAAAAAGAAGTTGCAAGTTGCAACCAACTCCTATTCATAAAGCCAGAGCAGTTTCTATAATTCTCCTTTCCTTTAGGTTTTTTTCCCTGGGTAACCCTTAAATCCAAATGACTACCATCTGCTATTGCTCCTTATAAAACAATTTTCATTAAACAAAGGGCATTTTTTTGCATGATGAATTGGGAAGGAGATAGGAAACTATTTGCAAGATGTGTCAGAATATTCTATGGGATGGGGGAGGAAGTAGAGGACAGGTGGTGGCAATTAAATAATTAACCAGAACTAAGCAAATACTTGCACAATTCTTTTTCCCATGCCCAAGATTTATTGACAGACTGCCCTCCTGCAAAAGGATTAAGATGAAAACTCTGAAGTCTTCCAAATCATCAAGGCACTGATGAGCACAAGACTGCCCTTGGTGTCTGTTAACTGTTAAGCAGCCAGAAACAATACAAAATTCAGTGTATGTCCCCGATCTACAAAGAATGAACTGCCACTTTGGAAAAATTGTGAAAACAGCCAGATGAAAATAATGAGATTTAGCCGCTCTTCAAATCCCCTGAGGAACCAGAGAAAGAGCTCACTCAGCCCAGCACAGAAGGCCTGCGATAAGATGCTGCCACCCGGTGGGCAGGTGCCGGCTTTAACTCAGCCACAGACAAAGGGGCTGCGCTGACCATCCCAGATGGCAAATTCATTCATTCCCCGGCACGGACAGGGATTGAATGTGCCTGGGAGCACTGGGTGTCACCCGCTGAATACAAACCCTCCGTGTCAGGCAACAGACAGCTGTCTGTGGAGGAGAGGAGCACGGCTACACATGCAAGAGCTGCTTTCACATTCTTCAGAGCACCAAGAATAGAGGACTGGGGGTTCTCCTCCCTGCCAGGCAAAATCAGGGTGAAAGACTGCTTGTGTTACAGTAAGTGTTAATACACCGAGCAGGCTGATGGCTAAAAGCTAGCAGAAGAAACAAAATGTTCATTAAAAGCTTTATTACTATCTTGCAGCAGATATTATTAAGAAGCAGGTTAAGGTATCTTAAGTTTTATAGAAAAAAAACCAAAACAAATTCAAAAACCTACAAACATGCACTCATATTTTACCCTGCCTTTACCATGCCCCATGCACAGTTTATTTCTGGAGTATAATGCTACATTTAGTTTTCCATCCAAGTGGTAGGTTGGTGTTCAACCTCAGCTTCACATCTGTCTTCCTCTCACTTACATGATGTAGTCAATGTTATATTGCAAAGGAGTAAAACAAGACTCTAAGTATTGCAAAAAGG
This sequence comes from Pyrocephalus nanus, assembly GCA_038380795.1. Classification (NCBI taxonomy): domain Eukaryota; kingdom Metazoa; phylum Chordata; class Aves; order Passeriformes; family Tyrannidae; genus Pyrocephalus; species Pyrocephalus nanus. The sequence continues at coordinate 4,175,995 of CM076261.1, forward strand.
GGAACATGTATTTTTCTTTGTTTACATAAGCCTTGACTAAAAAATGGAGGACCCAAAACACACAGGAAGATGAGGCACTGACAGAGATTAAGGCAGTACAAAACTAACTTATATACTGTATATACACAGAGTTCCTTCAGCAACTTGGCAAACAGCACTACTAAGAAATAATATGATAACGCCCTGCAAATGTCTTTAAAAAACAGCCAAACTGAAACAACATTCTAGAGTTTTAAGACAATAAACTATCCTTAGTTGTACAGTACCACAAAAGCCGGGTAAGCAACTACAAATTTTCCTTCTACAACTCAGCTACTAGATTTATCAGAAAAGGAAAACAAGCTTTTTCCTGTTCAAATAGTTAAAGTAAAAAATCAGGGGTGATGGTAAACTCCTGGTCATCCTACCCTGGGGACTGCATGGCAAGAGGCCCCCCTAGTGCAGATGGAGCAAAAGCACATCCAGAGCCTGGACACACCAGGCTTTGCACTTCAGAGAACTCCACTGCGATTTCTACAAGTTATATGAGTCTCCCTGAGTCTTCTAAATGAATTGTAATAGCAGATTATTTGGAGACGAGACATGCAAGTGCAAAAGGGAACGTACCAAAACAACAGACATGCTAAAATATAAGGTTTAGACTTGCAGGGACACCACCAAAAAAACACATAACCACTGTGAGGCTGGGCTTAATGTAAATACATGGTGGAGATGAATAAACCAGCTTTTCTACAACTTAGTGGGGAAATCATTCAATGAATCCTAAATAGGATTCTTACAAGAAAGAGAAAAATAAAATACAGATTTCATGGAATTTGTGTACAGTTAGAGACGGAAGCCCCAGTTAAGCAGGAAATCATTATAATAAGAACTCAAGGAACAGCGTGGGAGCCAAACACTGTACAGCAGGATCTGCAGGTCAGTAGTAACAGCTGATGCACACAAGCAATGGGTAATAATGGGTTTTGCCTACAGTGGACAACTTTGGTCTTCCAGCACCTACATTCTGACTTGCACTCCAGCCCTATGTGACTGGATCACAGAGACCATGACCTGCTCAGTCACATGGGAAGTACAGAAAATTTAACAGTTAACTTGGACTTACCATCCAATTATACCAATGAAAAAAACTAACAGCAATTTCATCTTCATAATAACTTTAAAGAATGAAAAAAACGTACATTACAGCAACGTCAACGGTGCTGACAGATGGTGTAACAGCACCATCATCCCTGACCTTGAGGATAAAACTGATGCTCAAGGACAGCTGACTCCTGGAATAACTATTAAGTTATTCTGATCAATACAGAATGTCATCCATCAAAGACAGGGAGGGGGGACTACAGACTTGATAAGAAAACTAGGTGTGCTGCTAAGAAAGAGAGGAATGTTTGATCTAGATGCACTGATATGGCATCTAACAGCAGCAGCAAATATCAGGAGAGAAATTAATACCAATCTTACAGATACACCAGCAGGAATGGTGACACAACTGCAGGTATTTGAGGTAGCAGTGAATACATCCAGTAAAGGTCACTTTAAGTCTTTAAATTCTCAACAGCTTTTGGCAAGGGAATCAGTCCTCAGGAGGCAAATGGAGAAAGCCCAAGGCATGCTCCTTTGTCACCAGATTAAGGCAACAAGGGACTGGATAAATCCATACATTTCAGCAAAAAGTTTGTAAGACATGCTGTGTTTCAGATTTAATGAACTCAAATCATTCTCAGTTTCAAGAAGCTGAGAAAAGTGAAGGAATAAAAGGAAAAAGTAGAAAATGGTAAACAAAGTGACTGAAGTGACAAGGAGATATGAGCTACAGAAACAACAGCATCAGTTTCTTATAGAGAAAATCACACAGACAAATCCTGAGTGAGTAGTTTATAACTTTCTACTATATAAATACTTATATATATATAAATATATATTATATACATTATATATATTATATATATATCTATAAAGTGTATATATAAATATACACACTTATATACACATAATAAATACAAATATACCTATTTAAAACTTATAAAAACTTTGCATGTGTAACTTTTTTTTAAAGGGAGATAACAGTCCTCCTTGTCAGTAAATACTATAAATAAAAATGAAAATGGATCAGTAAATTAATTTCTGCCTAATGGAAAATTTTTGTCTGCAACTCAGCAATGAAAAACTTGACTTGGTTGAGACTATAGGAAAATAAATACACAAGGTATACATAAATATCTCCTCTGGATTTCACAACAACTGACCACTTAACTTTCTTACTGACACCTAATTTACATCATATGTAATAAAAAAACACCTGCTGCACACATTAAGGTGGCCAAAACTTCATAATTTTGTGTTTTAAAACAATTTTGTTCAGCACCTAGTAGCAGAAGGACACTAAACTAGCAAAAAAAACAAAAATTCTTGTTGCCCCTTCCTAAATGCTTCATTTTCAATGTAGTGGGGATGAGATAAAAAAACTAGAGAGCAGAAGATTTGACTGACATTACAGATCTGACAGTTGTAACTGCAGCAGAAAGCATATTTCTATTATTTTACAGCACTCACTTGAAATGTTTAGTATACCAAGTCACTTACTTTGTTTTCATTTTTTAAAAAAGTGTCAACAAGTAATTCTTAAAATCCTCTGGAGTAATTTGAAGGAATAATTTTATGGGTAACCCAAACAGAAGTTGATGAACAGACATTAGGTATCAGTCACACCAGGACAAGGAATTTTCTCAATTCCCCTTATGCACTCAATTATTTTGGAATTTATGGAAAAGAGCAGACCAGCACAGATGGCTTACAGATCACTGTGACAGTGATGGATGATAACTACAGTTACTTCTTTCAGAGGGTACACAGATGAAAGCATATCCTTCATAATGAGAAACAAGAAGGGGAGGTTAATCACAGAAATAAAGGAAAGAAGAATAAATAAATAAATTTGGTAGCACAAAACTGATTCCTAAATGAAATTGATTTAGGGCACTCCTGCTGATGGAACTATTTTCCACTGAAAACCAATGGAAGTTACCAGCTTTACATTCTCAGCTGTGTGATATGAAGAAATAAAACCTAGACAAAAGCCTGAAAAGCTAAATCACAATCTTCCCATTAACTCTCTAATTCTACGTGATGTATCACTTTATTGCAAAAGGCTACATTCACATATTTCAAAAGCAGGTAATGTGGTTAACAGCTTGGTTTGGCACTAGACTCTGAATACACATAGATAAGAAATGTGAGCAGTGTCACTAACCGTATTACCCAACAGCACTTTATTCTAAGGATGAACCAAATATGTCATTCAACCTAATAGCATCGTAAACACAGGTTTCAATTTGGGAATTTGTGGCCTGTGGCAGCAGAAAATCCCAAATTTAAATGCCAGACTTCACACAGATACAAAAAAAGATACACCTCTCTCAAACACTTCATATGTAAGCACAGCAACAACAAACTCAAAACCTCCAAGTATCTGACCAGAAATAAATGTAAGTTTTCAGCCAGCACCTGCTGCCCCACCAGCCAACCCTCATTACTCCCAAGGAAACGCTGGCAGGCTGGATAGATTAATTTTGAGGACCAGATGCAGCCTGTTAGCTATCAAACAAGAACCCTGACTTACAATAATGAGCTGTGTTTCTTTAGTCAGCTCCATTAGCATGAGTCAAGTGTTATTCAATTGGCAAGCTGGGGTCTCTTCCCAGCTGTATTTACATGGGCACACACTCTTGTGTATTGTTGATTCCACATTCTCTGGACCTTTTTAACCAACTTCCAAGTACCAAAACAAGTTTGCCCCAACTTTATGTGAACTTCCTGACAGCTTGTTAGTCAGCTTTACATAACAGCACATAAATAGTAGTAAATAATCATAATGAATTGCACACTTAGCAAGTTGTTAATCAGTTATAAAATTCAGCATTACATTCAAATGACTTGGTCACAGACATCCAAGGATCCATTCTGCCTGAAGTCAAATTTGCATTTGATAAAAGTATCAAAGATAAAATTACTGTACATCAAAAGCCTCAAATTGTCCCTTTTGTACATATGTATATATATTTTTGTATATTATCCTCAATATACTGTGTACATATGTAGTTTCACACACAGTTTAACAGGCTCTTTTGGTAATTGAATGACCATTTCTTTTTCTACAAAACTTGTGTGAAGGGTCACTCTTATACCTTCAAATTTACAGTTGTAGTACTTAATTAAGTATTCTAGAAATATTTTACACTTACACACGTGGCAAAGTTTGGAAACAGAATATACTTGATTTACAAATGACAAATATATTTTTTTAATTATGGGAATAACTATTTCAAAACAGAATATAACTTATCCTCTCAAATATATTTTTTTCCTGAGGCCAGAAGGAATCTTCAGTGATTCCACAGCACTTGTACTATGCAGTCCACAAATTTTAACACTGTAATATAGAAGTCCTAAAAACCACAAAAAAAACCCGCCAAAAAAACCCCAACAGCTGATTTGTATCTCATTCTATGTAGGTTTTGTAACTGTGTTACTATTCTATTTATTACAAACAAATATAGGAGGGAAGATACCAAACATTGATTTAATGTTATACTACAAAACATTCACAACTTTAAATTACCTTTTGCCAGTATATAAGGAATTTTCTCTAGAACTCTTGGGCACCATGAACCACATAATTCAATACTGATTTATATTTTATCCTTAGCATATTCATGCATCAGAAAAGCTGACCTGCACTAAATACTTTTACACTTTTTAAACATGACACTAAAATACATATTTACTGAAAAAGTGGTGTTTCTTTTCTTTTTAATTATAAAAATAAGCGTTAAGTGAGGCTATAAGGTCAAATAGTTTATATTCAAAAAAGTAACTAGTCATTGTTTAACATTTTATTACTGTTATGTATCTGACAAGATGACACTTTAATGTTAACATGGTCTTCCTCTGCACTATCACGCAAATATCATGCAGAGAAAATGCTAATTAAGACGTTATAAGCAGTTGATAATCCAAGTAACCTTTCCTTGACCCACATTAGGATAAGAAAACACAGCAACAGAAGGCACTTAGGCTAGAGTCTGACCCATTTCTTCCCTAGAGCTGGAGACGTAGCTGGAGAAGCTTCAGAATGAAACAGAAAATGTAATGCTAAAGCAAATAAATTTAATTTAACACCTTTCCACTGACAAAAAGAAAATTGCTCTCCATAGGATTCCAAGTGTTGACAGCAATTTAAAAATTTTAAGTTTTGCAGTAGTCACCCCAAAATTTGAAGTCAACTGAAAAATTCAGGAGCTGAACAATCAATTTTATATAAATATCATAAGTACGTTTGATCTTTTCTGAATTTTAATTCAAGCAGAATAGCAACACAGTAAGATAAACATGTATGTGATGCAAACGTTTACTATGGCCGAAACCAGCACTTAACTTATAGTTATTCACATGTTTTATAAATTCCCAGATCAGACTTTCTTACTAATACATATGCATGACGCCTACAGCTGGATTCACAATGACCTGACTAACAGCATGCAAGCCGACAAAGCATATTACAAAAGCAGGACCATAAAGCACAAGTTATTCTTACTGCCCTCCCCCCACCGTGCATCTTACCCTTTGTGCTCTTTTACACTTACCATGCCCTCAAAGCCAACTCTGTAAAGGTTTTTAGCACCATTGTCCCAGAGAACATATGCTGCGCTATGTGGACTCGACGCACTCCAATCTTGGATTTCAGTCACCTATTCAGTTTGAGAAACAAGAAAACTGTTTCTAGAACAAAGACTTAGAAGCACACTCTGAACTTAAAACCTTGTTAATCTCTTCAAAATAATTCTGGATATAGCAGCTTTACTGAATTTGATATAATTTATTCTAAGGCTGTTTTCTGTTTGATACAAGTCTTCCCTAGGTATCTCAGTAAGAGAGCAGATTGAATATATGTTTTGTAGACCTATTTTTCTTATTGTATATTTGGTAGGTAAATTAACTACGTAAGCAGAGAACAAAATCTGAACTTTAAAATTTATTTTATAATGCTGTGATATGTTCTTACCAGAAGCATTTCACTCTAAAAAACAGGATGAACACTATTTTAATTGCTTCAGTTTGTCTGGTTTAACCTGCACTAGCCTGGTAACTGTGCACTATGTTAGGAGAGAAAGTTTTATTTCCAGAGCAAATATGTTTAGCAACAGTACACAAAAGAAGAGTGAAAATGTCTTTCCCTGACATTTCTGAAATCATGAGGCCATGCATCAAATTCTGAGAACACTGCCATTATTAAAAAAAAATTCTCAGTTTGCAGAATTTGCCTTCATTCTTATTTGTATTGATTTAAAAGCTGTTTCTGCTATTTACCACATACTTTTCCTAGTTAAAAAATTTATATACATTTATACATATTTTCAGCTTGCAACTAATCCCTCTAATACAAGTTTAGTACACAAAGAAGACCATGCAGGCTAAGACTCTTATTCTGCAAAGTTTCAAAGATTTCAAAGTATCTTGACACAAGAAGGGGTAAATAATCAAGATGAAAAAAGCTGCATCTAAACATTGCTTTAAGAGATTTAAACTTATTATTTCCTTTCAATAAAATTCGAAATTAAATCCCTGAAAGTCCTAAAGCTTCCCTAACTGTGTAGAATATAAAATAAGCTAAACAACAATATGAAATAGGCTAAACATCATATGCAGGAACTTTTCACTCTCTTTTAAATGCTGCTTAAGTGTACTAAAAATAAATTAAAAAAAAAAAACCAAACAAAACCAAAACACAGTTCACCAAGATATAAGGGCATCCAATTCTTAAACGTGCTGATAAAAGGTACAGTATATTTTACACTGCCTGTTGTATTTCATACTTAAACAAAAGCCTGATTAGTTCTCAAGGTAAATGGAAGTTCTAAACAGAAAATATGCAAAGTTTACAATTAGCAATTTACCATTCCATACTATTTTCAATAAATTCAAATATTTTTACTATAGAACTACATCAAAAGCGATCATATATTGTCCTAAGCCAGGAATCTAATATCCACATTCAACACTTGAAAAGTTTTTAATTTTAAACTGGAAAAGCCCCTATAATTATTAGATGAAAAACAATGTGACAGGTGCCAGCACTGAAAACCAAGAGCAAGAGATACACAAATGCACTAGCCCATGAGCAATAAGACTACAGAATGCAGTGATGACCAGAAAGGGCTACTCTTGATAGCTCTGTTTTTATATCAGCTCTCTAATAATGCTGAAATATCCTCAAGACCTAACATTTTTTACAAAGAAGTCTTAAAAGACCACCATAACAAAAATTTTGTGCTGGTTTCCTAACAATGCAAATTTAAATGTAAAAAAACTGTTACGACTTATGTACCCTCCTCTTTCTAAATGCTTGATCATTATAGGATAAGATTTTAAAATGTCCAGCAAATTAAAATAGTAACTTTTATTACGATGTTTCTACTTTACAATCAGAAAGGCCACTGAGACCATTACATGAGCATGCAAAGGTGCACCTTATTAAAACCAGCTTTATTTTTACCTTTCCTCTACGCCCATTGCCACCATCTTGATCTTCCCATTGCCAGTCAACTCCTCGCACTACCCTGGCACCTGCAAAGATTCCTCTTGCTGTAATTTTCTTTGATTTACGTCGAGACTCCAACAATACCCTGAAGTTATTAAAAGAAGAACCCACAAATGTCAAGATAATAAAGAAAGTCCCAAACAAATTTTTGGGGATAGGAAGGAGAGCATTTTGAAAGCAAATAAGTCCAAAATAAAAAAAAAAAATAACCCCATACATGCAGATTTCAGTGCACAAGTCACATCCTTTCAATTCTCGACTTCAACACCAGCACACGAGACAAAAAACCATGATCTTCCAAGATGTGATTTATTCTATGTTTATAATTAGTTTTTAGTTCTAACAGCAATTTCTTCTCCCAACTTCCTACTACCAGCAATCATCTTCTAAACATATATATAGATCTGTACTGTTATTATTAAAATCATTAAAGAAACATGCAGAGTCATATAAACACACTTCTGTTTCTCTTAGATGTACCCTAGGCCAATGCTTTTATCCCACAGTTGCCCTGCCACTTTTATTCAGAATTATGCTATTAAGAGCTGTCTCTTTTCCGTCCTTGTCTCAGTTTATTTTCTACATGCTTTTCATAGCATCTTTTTGCAAATTTAAGTCAATATATCAGCATCCATTTTTTCAGTCATATTGCGTGATTTTTCTACAGCAAAACCTCTTTTTTTCTTTTCACCAGAACTGAAGTAGATAAACTTAAACAGAACAGTTCATGAGCATTTAACTAGAAATAATAGATAGAAACAAAGGGACAAACATTTTCCTGCCTTTTCTGTCATCTCAAAAGCCACCAGTTTTCATGCAACACAACTTCTTACTTCATGACAGGAGAATGTTGCCAGACAAAAGTATTTTTCAGCTGACATTGAGACTGTTTCCTGACTGCTTCAGGAAGTCTCTCAGCCTCCTGCTGAACTTTTAACATCCAGCAGATGGCACTAAGCGAAAAAGCTGAATTGTCACAATGAATGCAAAGAGCACAAAAAATGTTGTCCATTTTTTTCCTAAGTAAAATAAGAGTTATCAAAAAGAAAAAAACAAAACAAAACAAAAACAAAAACAAAACAAAACAAAAAAAACCCATATAAATCTTGTTTGGAGTAGCTTTTTAGAAACTTCTCAACACGTACAAAACTGAAACAAAAACCAGCACACATTACATAGATATGCCGTCCATACGATATCCCAGACTCAAAATAGGTAGAGCTTATGCTTCCCTTCATCCAAATATTCTTAGATGCCTCTTGCCATTTTTTCCATGGGACATCCCTCAAATTCAATAACGCTGCTTGGCCCCTTTCTCCTCCCTCAAACAGTTAACTTTCATCAATTTTTTTCAGTTAAACTTGATCCAACAGAAACATCTCCTTGGCAGAAGAAGTTGCCTTCTAGATAAGAGTTGCAAAACAGAGCTCAATAGGAGTAAACAAAGAAAGGGAGAAAGTGACAAAATGCAAGAGATTTCCAGCAACACTATATACTGTATACAATTTGTCTCCAAAACTAAAACTTGTACTTTATACGTCATAACAAACCTCTTAAAACTACAAAGGAAATGTCAGCTTAAGAAAGAAAAAGAGAAGTCTGGCAAGCATTCTCAAAAGCAAAGAGACTTTTAAAAAAGAAATAATTAAAAAAACAGATTTGTATTTGGTTATCTAGTCTTCATTAATTACACTAGACCAACGCTTTCAACTCTTGGATACAACTCCTAAGTTTTGTTCTGCGTTGAACATTACAGTAGAGGTACTAAGTTTATGATACCTATTTGGTACCTTTTGATTAAGCCACTGACCTGGGCATCTGAGCCACAGTTAAACTTCAAGGCAAATATTTGACAACATAAACACAGACCCCACAAACAAGACACAATGTGAGACCTTGAGTTGTGTGCTCCAATCCTTTCTCTTAATTGTAAAAACACATCACTAAATTGCAGCATACTTGTAAATCTAACTTCTCCAAGAAGAAGAAATAAATGTCTTATACACGTTTCATTGAAATGAGTATCACATCTAGCAAAAACGTTTCCAATTATTTAACAAAAAAAAACATTTGTGAAGCATATCCCAGAGGCGACACCTGAACATGTAGCCTTTACACAATGTTTTTTCCATACCTCTCCAAGTATTTAGTAACAGGCAAATATTGCTGTTCTCACTTAACAGGTAGATAAATCATGACAAGAGGGGCTTTCAACTGAGATAAGTTATTTAAAGTCAACAGCTATGCAAGAACAACTAAAAGCAATTTTGTTCAGAGTTCTTCACTGGGAGAAAATAACAGATGCCTAAGAACATGAAAACAAAGGCAAGGGTAGAATAACCTTTCACAGCATCTTCTCTCTGCTTTTCTGCTCACTGTAGTGAGCAGTTTAAGCAGTTCAAGTCCAAGTTTTTTGTTTCCAGATCATTCTGTTTTCCAGAACCTACAAGAATATTTCCCCTCAATCTGTCCACACCATTTTTGAACCTAATTAAACTTTTGAGCTAATTAAATATTCACATTTCAGAATTCATCAACAAATCATTTTTGTTTTAAAGCTGCTATTTGATAACACAAGCACTAGGAAGATGGCAGTGAGGTTCAGCAAACTGAATAATCATATCCTTTTTTTCTGTACCCCATTGTTTATAAAATTTCCATGTTTTCCAAGCTCCCAAGATCTGCCCTAGCTACCCTCCCTCCCAAAGGCAGACAAACAGTAACCGAATCTAACCTCAAGCCACTGTGTTACTTAAGCCAAGTTTAAGTAACCAAATCTGCAGTTTAAAAGTTAATTAACTGTTCCTCCTTAATTTCGAGGAGAAAAAGCTACATTTTACCTTTCACTTCCCGGTGTGGTAATTCTGTAAAAACGATGCCTCAGGTGATGCTTGTCCCCATGATAGCAAACTGTGCACAAGTCATAATTTGTGCATTCCGCACATTTCCATCGGATGCCAATGATAGGTTGCTGCCGACAAGTATCACACATAGTCCCATCGTGCTTGATACCTGGGGGAGAAAAAGGAAAAAAAAGACTTACAACTTTGCTGTACCACTACACAGATTTCTGCTGCACACCATTAAAATGTGAAACTACACACTAAAAAGTTAACAACAGAGAAATGCTGCTAGTCATACCTTATCAGACTATATGACTGAAGGGAAAACATAGTGGACTTTGCTTCATATCTACAGTTGTCAGTATATTCCTGAAATATTCTATCTTTTCTCAGCTTAAAAGGCTGAGAAAGCTATGTTTCTTTCCTTTTATCTATACAAAGGAGAGAAAGAAAATGAGAAATCTTTTAGCTCGAAGTTAAAGGGTCAGAAATGCATTTATCAAAATATACAGGCAATCTGGAAGTTTATTTCAGGATTAAGGCTATCAACACACCTTATATCACAAAGGCTACTGTGCTCAACTGCGTGTGACAGTTTGACTTACACATTTTGCACAGTGGAAAGGAAAAGTGCTTATCTCCATTCTTTTTTATACAGGAAAAAAATTAAGCGCTCTTGGATAGATGCCATTAGCTTCATGAAAATCTGTTACCATTTTTGAAGCAGTTTACTGCTACGCTGTTCTTTTTTAGAAGAATGTGCCAAAGACAGATCAAATGTAACCCACCAGCATGTGCTCTGCCCAGCCTTCCACAAAAACTGAGTTCTCAAGATTCCTTATTCCTACAGCTTTGCCAAGCTACAGCTGAGTGAAAGTGATCAGTCACAGTTTCTATCAATGCATTCTAAATACAGTGAACAGCCACGAGTTCATTTTTAAAAAAGATCAAATTCTGCTGCTGTTTGGAAAAAATTGAGCAATAAAAGAAAGAAGTACTGGCATTCACTTAGTCTAGTAGCACTAGATAGAAATGAGCACTAAAAAGTTGGAGTAACACAGAAATTTCCCAGTTACTCCCCCTTTAAAAAACCCAGATGAATCTGAAATCAGTGAGGAAAAAGAATGGGTTTTGTCCCTTCCAAAAGGGATGTTTTCAGAAATGACTGCCAAATTCACTATAAATCTATTAGTCACTTATGTCCAACAGCTGAACCATCTGCAGCAAAGAAAAAATTAACAGTTGGAGAGGCAAAACTGAAGGAAATGCCTTCCTGTTTGATCATTTCACAGAATCACATAATGGCTGAGGTTGGAAGTAACCACTGAAGATTGTCTCTTCCAACCATTGCTGCTCAACGCAGGATAAAGTAGAGCTGACTGCCCAGGACCACATCCAGTCAGTTTTTTGAGCACTACCAAGAACAGACACTGCAGCATATTCCAGCATTCAATCATCTCTATAGCAAAAATATATTTCTTCTTATGTTTCAGTGGAAATTTCTGTACTTCAATTTGTGCCCATTGCCTCTTGCCCTGTCAGGTGACAACACTGGAAAGAGCCTGGCTCCATCCTCTTTACAACCTCCATCAGGTATTTATATACCCTCTTAAGATCTCCCTGAGCCTTCTCTTCTCCAGGCTAAGCACCATATTCCTCAGTCTCTCCTTGCACTAGATACCTTAGGATCCCTTTGCTGCAAACACATTTGCAGCCCTTCACTTGGCTCTCAGTACATCCACGTCTCTCTTGCACTGGGGATTGTATTGAAGCATTTTACTATTTTTTTGGTGCTCTTCAAGAACAGGTGCATTAAAAGGGCTGAGATATCCTGCTAGCGGTTTTGTCACCTTGTGTTTAAAAGTCTAACTAGTTACGGTGCTTGGGGTTGAAGGGTGGTATTTGTTTTGGGTTTATTTTTAAATTATTTCTAAATTGTATTTCACATATAAACAGAAAAATTACACATCTTTGGAATTTATTTCTTTTAATGTCTGCTGAATTTCAGGGAAGACAGTTGGCCAAGGAATATGTTTATTCTGGATGTGAAAGGACCAAGGAATTGGGCGCTGTAGGATTCTTCTATTTGAGCAGCAGGGAAGAGGGCAAAAAAGAATCATAATCAGGAGTCATAAGTCATTTAATATAGAATATATAAACTTAAAACTAAATATTTCTAGCTAGAGACCAGAGTTACTATGGAAAGATCAAGGAAAAAACCATATAAAGATATTTGACTCAAGTAATTTTACTGGCCATAGGGCCTGGGACTTAAAAGAGAACAGTGTATTTGGAGTCTCTGATCTAGAGGGACAGGTCTGTACCTCACAGATCTCTAAACACCACCCTGACAGATAAGGCCTTTCTTCATCCATTTCCTGACACGTGATTCCAGCAGCAACACCCACTTCAGTGCATGCCTCACGCAACCACGCTGCCTCCATTCTTTCAGTTATGTCAGCAAATGGTTTTTGCAGAGCAGAGATCTAAACTGCATCAAGAAACATACCAGACTGGAAAAACAGTCAGGAGGAAAAATATTCAGCTGAACTGGTTTCCCAATCCCATTCTTTATGGTGCTGCACAACACTGCTGGTATGACAAAGAACTGCAAGGCAGGAGCAGGCAAGTAATCCTGTTACAGGATGTCTAACCACTGCACTAGAGATCTGGAGGAAGAAGCAGATTTGAATGCCTCTGGTGACAGTGGACTAAGAGACTTCTAACTTCATTTGCTAAAAAAAGAGAGGTAAAAGAAGATGCTACTAGTGGATCACAAAATGTGACAGCTAAACTGTGATTCACAGTCATAATACAAAGTTACTTACACCAATAGCAAATGTTTAAGAAGATCGAAAGAACTTATTTGGTTTTGAGTTTGACAGTGTATTATAGGAACACAAGTTTGGTTAACCTTGACTGGCTGTCAGATGTCCATCCAACTGCTCTCTCACCCTCCCTCGTCAACAGTACAGGGAGTGAAAATAAAATTAAAAACCTTAGGTAAGCTAAAAGTGAGATCATTTACCAATTACCATCATGGGCAAAACAAACTTGACTTGGTGAAAATTGAATTCATAGCTAATTGAAAAAACAAGAGAATGGTGATGACGACAAAAACTAAAACATCTTCTCCCTCGAGACAACTGCATTCCTTCATTCCAAACTCCTCTATCTCCCTGTTTCTCCCCATGGTAGACAAAATCATGGAATCATTTTGGTTGGAAGACCCTTAAGATGACTGAGTCCAACCATTAACGTACCAACAAGTCCACCACTAAACCATGTCCCTAAGCACCACACCTACATGTCTTTTAAATACCTGCAGGGTTACTCAACCACTTCCCTTGGCAGCCTGTTCCAATGCTTGAAAACCCTTTTGGTGAAGATGGGAATGAAGGGTTATGGTCAGTCCATAGCTCCTTACACTTTTCCCCTGCCCCAGCATAGGTCCTTTCCACAGGCTTCAATCCTTCAGGAAAACACTGCTCAGGCGTGGGCTCTCCCTGGGCTGCAGCTTCCTTCAGGGCACATCCACCTGCTTCAGCACGGGGTCCCCCACGGGCTGCAGTGAGGATCCCTGCTCCACTGTGGCTGGAAGGGGACAACCTGCATCACTGTGGTCTCCATCCACTCACTAACCATCTACACACCAAAGCTCACTACTGAAGACCTCACGGCAGCAGTACCTGCGCTTGGAGGGAGGGAGGGAAGGAAACTTTAATCCTAGTGTTTCAGACTAGCTCAGCTCTACCGGAGATCAGCCTTGAGATCACATATTTCAATTTACTTTCACCAAAAACCAAAGCAGGTTATGTGCTACCAAACCACCCCATGAAGTAAATCAAAGCACAATATACAAGAACAATCAGGAGACTGGATCAAGTCTAGGGCTCTGGAGCCAAATTAAAATCCTGACCCAAATGCAAACAGTATCTGTCAGAAACTGCTTCTGCTCTTTGAAAGCAAGGCTGTTTAAGAAAGGTTGAGAAACGCAAACTTTACAAAGTTTATATTAGGAAAGAATGCCTTAATTAAACTACTGGAATAAATTAATGTGCCGTAAAAACTTCAGAATTCAAAGAGCAGCCCTGCAGCTGACCAGCTGTGCACCAAAAGAGCACTTTAGTTCTCTAAACTGAGATAATGAAAACACTAAACCTCTAACTATTCTTCAAAATTTCCTCGAAGTAGGCTATTTCAAAATGAAACAGGTTTTGTATCATCTGCACTAAAAAAAACCCACAAAAGAATCCAGAAAACGAGAAGTGTACTTTCACCATGCCTAATTACTTTTAAATAGCTGCCATTTCCTAAGGTCCCTCCAACCTTAGTACACCATAAAATCCAGTATTCCTGGTCTCCATTTGTTATTAATATTTTTTACTATTTGAATTTCATATTAGTTTTCAACCTTTATGTCCCTACCATCGTTATCTTTACTTTTGTCATCTATTCCCAAATCCTCCCTGGATTACTTAGCCCACCGTTCCTCTGTCACCTCTCATTTATACACCAATTTTACAGCCCTTTCCTACAAGTTTTTTAAATCCATGCTCATTCTTGCAAATGTGAAAGAAAATAGAAGCAATGCTGCTCAAATTGCTATTTGAATTTGTTACAAACAGCTCTTTTGTACTAAACAAAATGAGCTGGCAATATACAGCTGTCCAATAAAAGGACATTTTAACAGTAAAATAAGATGAACAAAGGGTATCCACATCACTTACTGTTAAGCACAGAAGACACCAATAGTGACTTCAATTACATCTGAGAACCAACAAAATCTGCTTTCCAATGGAATTATTACTCTCTACAGAACTCTAATAAGCCAAAATTCATCTGTACCATAATAATAACACTACCATCAGGTAAGGGATACCATAAACTATTTAGAAAATTGATTAGTTTAAAATTTTAAAAGCAATGGCAATGTTTTGTTCTTCCCATTCTTCCACTCCAGACAACTTTTACACTACAGCCAGACTCCAGGCAAACTGAAAAAAAAGAATTCTTAGAGATTAACCGGTTAGATTTCGACAAACTGCATGCAAACTCAAATCAGTGTTCCCACACACATAACTAATCGTGATTAAATACACTGTTTGGAAGCAGCCAGCTGACCAATTATTATTATTATAAATATAAAATGCCAGACTTGCTAAAGCATGTGTCCTATCTGGTAAGAATATCACAACATACGCATGGAGGGAGAGGATTACTGTGTAGGAGACATGGGGGAAGGGCATGGTAAAAGAATATATTTATTTAAGAAACAGGCCTCCCAAGTACCACTGCTAAGGAATTTATTTGATTTTTTTTTTAACTTGTGAGGACTCCTGTAAGTATTTACAAATAGCCTCTAAAAAATCTTGGCTAAGACAATTTGCCTTAAATTACATTTGATCTGCTAAAAGCAAGAACCACTAAACAAATATGCAGGTCTGCCTTTTAAAATACTCCAACAGGTAAGACCTCATGATGAATTATACAACTTATCAGGTTACAAAAAACTATCAATACAAATACAGAAAGCCACTCAGCCCTTCAACACATAACACCTACATTTTCAATATTAGCAGAATACAGCACATTACGTTTTCCATGTTGCACTGATGCACATTCTAGCTGTGGAATAATTTCACATCAAGATTCCATTTCCAGACCTCCTGTGCCGCCTTCCCTTGGTCAAACATAATTGAGTAAATATTTTCACTAAGAAAATAACATTGTTATTTTGAACCAACCACATAAAAGAGGAAATGGATGACGAATTTTGCTTCCAAGCAAATCTTCAGAAAGAGAATAAACAAAAAGTTCCTGTAATGCTCGTGAATGTTATGCGAACGTAGCCAGGTGTGCTCTCTACAAACATTCTACTTGTCTGGCCTTTACCTCTGGCAAAAGGTTGCCTTCCCTTCTAAATATACAGCCTGGGTTTATATTCTTCTAGTTTCTGTTCAAGAGATCCAAAAACTACTTCATTCTGTTTCTTTTCCACAAAACTACCAGAAAAAGGGGACACTCAAGACTCCTAGATCTTGGCAAAAGGCTACCTCACAGAAATAACAGGATTTATTTGCAAGTAATCAAGCAACTCCACTGCACTGCTGATGTATCACATCCCACCACTTTGTCCATCGAGGAACCCACTATACAGGGCCTACCTGAAGTTTCCTTTCTTCTAACTGAAATCTCACTTCCTTTCAGATCACTAGTTTAGCAATCCCTCTCAATCACTCTGTCTCATTTTAAAAAATGCTGGCCAATGTAAATATGACCACACTAAGAAGCAGCTAATACAGCTACCTTAGTAGACACTGCCAAAACACCACAAAACTTCATACCACAAATCACTCATTACCCAGATGACTACATCTGGAGCAAAGAGCTTACAAGAGATTCTTCATGTAAATCATAAATGAGCTTCTAGTTTGCACAAGACTGTCCTAATACCTTAGTACTAAGGGTACTTAAGTTTTATAAGAAGTTAACAGTCTCACAATGCTGGTAATAGTCTACAACCATTAAAAGACAAGAACGGTATATTTTTTAAGTCTATGAAGCATTGTTATGGCATATACATATTTATGAACACATGTATCAAACTCAAGTTTCTTTTTTTTTTTTAATGGAATGAGCTTCAAGCATTACTTCTGTAACACAGTAAGTTCCTGACGCATCACAATTGTTTCTGGCTGCATAGGCCTCAAACTCATCAAAGCAGCAACTCTGTCTGCAAGCATCAATATTAAGAACTTACAATCAAGACCAGTTTTTAACACCTCATAGAAAGAACTCTCCACAACAGCCAATTTAATTTTGCTTTTTACTACTGCATTTTTACTGGATTTTACTGACTGTAAATTTATGAACTAAATAATGGTTTGAAGTTTAAACCACAGGAGCCATGATTTCACACCCTGCTAAGTATCATCAAACAAAAGGCCACCTCACATTCTATGTTTCCTTGCTCAACAGCATCATTATTAATACTACTACTAGAAATTCCTGTCACCTAATCCCACTTGCGTAAATGCCCCTAGAGATAGTATCAAACTATCATCCAAAGTCAGTCCTTTAATCCAAACAATGGATAGTTGTTTCTACCATGGAGAAAATATAAGTCATTACAAAAAGGTGAAGTAGGGAAGTGACATGCACAAGACTACAAAGTGAAGTAGAAGTAAAACCAAGATTTCCCTCCAAATTGACAGCATCCTAACTCCATTAACTTTGTTCTTTTGCTGCTACTATTTCACACATTTTTACTCTTCCTATCTCTAGGGAATTCATGACCTCAAAAGTAACTCCCTCTAGCAAAAAGCAGCCCTGGGTAGTTCCATGCAACAGTTCCATGAGGATGATGCACATGTTGGCCAGAAACCTCAGGAAGACAAATACCATTTTGCTAAGCCTGACAACAGCAGTGTTTATGAGTTTTCCCCACAGCAATATACACGAATTATATATATTGAAACAGAAATGAAAATTCTAATACAAAAGTATAAACAGAAATGAAAATTAGAAAGACTTAAAAAAAAAAGAAAAAAAACAACAAAAAACACCCACCAACTAAACAAACAAACGAACAAACAAAAAACCAACAAAAAAAACAACCAACCAAACAAACAAACAAAAAAAACACCAAAACAAAAGCCGGGTTGGAACAGTTAAAACTGAGTATTAAGTCTACGCTTCCAGCTGCAGTTAACCGGATACCGTCTGCTTGCAAATAATTCAAGCAGAGTCAGAACAATGAGCATCCAAGGTTCATATTCAGCATTTATGCATACACTTCAGCTCTAAGCAGAAGCAGTCCCACTGGTTTCTACAGGACATCAAATGCAGGTAAAGTTTCAAAGCATAAATGTCTGCAAGACAAGGGCTGACAACTTGCAAGACTACTCCTAACTTCTTGTTTTAAAGTCCATTTCAAAAACATTTCCAGCTCATTACCCTCTAAAACAAAAAAATAACCATGAAGCCAGGAGAGAGGAAGGTGCCCAGCCATAGAAAAATTAAAAACATCTCAAAGGTTGAACCATGCAATATGTAGGGTTTTTTTCTTAGCAATACTTTTTGTAATTAGAGTGAATTCCACGATTCTGTCTCCTCAGAAGTCCTTTAACTTCAACCCAGTGCTATAATACTACAGATGGCTGGCACAAAGATGGTCTCTTCAACATGTTCTAAATGAAACACATATTAAAAAAGCAGTACAACCAAGTGCCTCAGCAAATCAGTCCAATCACCTCATTATTGAGGCAATCCCGCTTGGCCCAAAAATCACCTTGTTATATTTCTGATGAAACTTAACAATACAAATACTTTTCTTTGTGAGTTTTCACTGTAAAAAGAGGTGCTAAGATGAACATTTCCCTGCAGTGCTTGCAACACTAACACTGCCGCATAATATCAGTGCAGATCTAAATCCATTGTCCAAAATGACTGGACTTAAAGCATACATATCAGCCAGGTATTTAAAAGAACGTGCTTCTCCCCCCGCCCACTACCTTCGCTATTTTAAGGCAGGTCTGGCAATACAGATAAAAGGCAATGTGCAGACTGCAAGACAAAACCGTGTTTCAACCACTTAATGTGATCTGTAGCAAAAAGGTGCCACACTTCTCTTCTGCAATCCCCCCTGTACTGGACTCAAGAACGACTGTTGCCTTTTCACAAAAACCGCTCTAAAATATAAATTCAAGAAGGGGAGGGTGGGGTTGTGAAAACAACCCCAAACCTTGACGTATCCTCCTCTCGGTTCCCTTTCTCCACTGCCCCCCCCCCCCTTCCCCCCAAGAACACCGGGAGCCCGCTGTTTGTAGCAGATCACTTCTGCTTGTCTACCCCAATTTAGCAGTCCCGGGACAACAGCTCCTCTCCCCACGGCCCCACGCTACCGATCTGTCCCAAGTTCACACACGGACACGGACACCCACGAGAAAGGAGGGGGAGGGTGGATGACTCCCGCCCTCCCCCCAAAACCTCGAGAAAGGGGAAAGGAGGGGAGCCACCCGGCCCCGGGAGCAGACACCCCCCCCCAAGCTCCTGAGCTCGCCGGGGCCGGGGTGTCCCTGCCCTCCCTCCCTGCCCGCTCACCGGTGGGCGCGCTGTCGAGGATGCGCAGGTCGTAGGCCCCGGAGCAGCGGTAGTTGGCGGCCGTGCCGTTGTCCCACACCACGACCACCTCCTCGGGGCTCTCGAAGCTGCGCACGGTGCCCACATGGCCCTCGCCGCCATCCTGCTTCCCCCACTTCCAGTCCGGGCCCCGCACCACTCGGGCCCCGACCCCTTCCACCATCACCCGGTTGTTCCGCGAGCTGCTCATCCCGACGGCGGCGCCCCGGGGCGGGCGGAGGGGGCGCGCAGCCCGCAGGCGGCGGAGGGGGACCCCGATGGGGGCGGCTGCCTCGGGCGCCGGGCGGGAGTCTCCGTCCGGCTCTTCTCCTCGCTCGTTTCCTTCCTTCCCTCCTTCCTCCCTCCCCGCCTCCCTACGCGCCCATTCCCGGCCCCCGGCGGCGCCCCCCGCCCGCTCCCACCGCGGCCCCGCTCCCGCCGCTACATCCGGGACCTGCGACGGCGGCGGCTCCAGGGAGACCGCCGGGGCCGCCCCCGCCTCGCCGCACTGCGCATGCGCGGCCGCCGCCGGCGGGTGCGGCGCTGGAGCGCCCCTTGCGGAGCCGCGGCGGGAAGTGCCCCGATCCCCTGCCTCGATCCCGGGGCTGCGCCCGCGGGAACGGCGGGAAGCGGAGGAGGGAACAGGGGATTGTTTATCTCTACCGGGAGGGCTGCCTGCGGCTTCTCCAGCTCGCCAGCCTGGTGATTCCCTCTGGAATGCCGGAGCCAGGCCCGGGGCTGCGGCGCCGCTCCGCCCGGCGCTGAGGTGATGTGGTGGTGGCGGCGCCGGGAGCGGTTCCTGCGGACGGGCTTCCCGGACCGCCCTCCTCCTCCGTCCGCAAATTGCTCGTATCGCCTCTCCTACAGTGGCAGAGGGATTTTCAATTACATTAGATCAACGAAGCCGTGCGCAGTCTGGCTTAGGTAAATGGATGGGGCTCTGAAAAACCTGGTCTAGTGGAAGGTGTCCCTACCCATGGTAACCTTTAAATGGAAAGAGGGCAGGTTTAGGCTGGATATGAGGAAGAAATTCTTTATGTGAGGGTGGTGAGGCACTGGAACAGGTTGCTCAGAGAAGCTGTAAATGCCCAGTCCCTGGGAGCATTCGAGGCCAGACTGGATGGGGCTTTGAGCAACCTGGTGTAGGGGAAGGTGTCCCTGCCCATGGCAGGGCAGGCTGGAACGAGATGGTCTTTAAGGTCTCTTCCAACCCAAACCATTCTGCGATTCTATGATTCTAAATCTGTGTAGTGTTTTCCTCACTTTTGAATTACTTCTGTGTCCTGAAATCCCTTGCTACTGAGGTGAGTCTGGTGGGGCTGTACTTCTGTAGCTCAGGGGTATTTTTAGCTGATATTTGGGTGCCTGAGTGAGCCAAAGCGAGACACTGGTCCCTCCACCCACCTTCCCACTTTGAGGCATCCCTCCTAGATGATGTATCTGCTCCAAGGTCCAGCACATACCTGCAATACAATTCTTAATCAACTACCCTCTTCATTAGCTTCATGATACTCAAGAATTTCCTTTAACTGCACATATCCTCACTAATCTTTTACAGAATCTGATTCGTCATTTTTAAAAGGGTCCTCCAGTTGTTTTGTCTCTCTCTAACCATGTTCTGTGCCACCTTTTAAAAAGCATCCATCTTAAAGGACAGACAAGTATAAACTAGACAAAAGAAAACAATTTCTTAGTCAACAGGGATATGGCTGATAAAACCCAGCCCAGCTACCATTCTGTCCTGGGTATTATTACTGTTTCTGTGCTTTCTTCCACCTTTATGGTCATTAATATGGCTAGAGGAGTCTACGAGATCATTTTCTGACTTCTTTTGTGTAGTTTTTTACCACATGTATAGCAGAGAAGTATGAACATGTAACCACCAGACTACCACCACATTCCACTCATAATTCATTCCTTCCTAACCCATGCTAGGGCTAAAGAATGCTGCTTAAACATGAAATTGCATCCTGACAAAGGGCGATCCCAAGCAGTGTCTGATTTCTGCTTCTGCAGTGAAAGCCTCAGAATTTTAACAGATACCACCCTAGAGGAGCATGCAATTGCCGGGCAGTGTGGTTTTTTAGCAGATGCTTCTCCTCATACTAAAGGTACCCACAGCTTGTGCTAGCTTATTACATTGGTGCATTGCAGAATTTCCCAGAAATTCCGCACACTTCTTGCTTTATCAAAGGATTTATTTAGGCTCTTATGGGTATAATTTTCCCATTTCATCATTTCCTCACTCTTCTTTTTCATGGTTTGGTTCATGCATATCTAAGGATAACCCAGGACACGTTTTTTTGATTACTCTTTTGATAGTTGGATAAAAAATGTATTCCAGAAAAACCCATCAAAGTCTGAGATCGGAATAACTTCTCCTGGAGAGAATCAGAAGAGTTACATTTATATTTCCATATATCTCCTAAATTACAGACCATAAGAGAGCCTGCTGCTGCTGCTGCAGTTCAGGAGCCATGCATGTGGGTAGATATTATCCTGGAGCTTCTTTCCTGCTAATCCTTCTGCTGACGATTCACGCTCTGTCTATCACAAAACCCCCTGCGTCTCCTCCTACTCACCTGCTTTTTCTATCAGATGATTTACTTGCAAAAAACAGAATCTCTAAAGATGCTTGGGTTATTTCAGAGGTCTCTTAGACAAACAAAAATATAGGTAATAACTCAAACCCAGCATCTCTTGGACTGAATGTGAATGCTCCCCTAACAGCTAACAGTCCTCTGCTGCTCAAAATACAGAGGCTTGCACCATTTTATTTGTGTGGTGGAAAATAAAGACTGGATAGACTGATCTGATATATTCACTTGCCAATGATTACATGACTGATTTCTGCACTCTAATCTCCTGCCATTTCTAGTCCAATACAGCCACAAAGTTGTGGAAGTTTCAAAATTCTCATTAGCTACATGATTAGGTTTTCCAGAATCCCAAATATTTTATCTCTTTGATTCAGACATGATATTATATATGCTGTGGACCTGCTTGGTTTTTAACCAGCCAGTAAGGAAAAAAGGTATTTAGCTCTTAAGCCTTTTATTTGAATTAGCCTTCAAAATAACTCATGAATACCAGTTTCAGATGGAGATTTAAAAAGTGACAACAGAGAATGGAAAAAGATATAGATTTGGGGAAAGATTTATTTGTCAAATTGGGCATTTACTGGTCCTTTCTAATATTCTTCTGGTATCAGCCACAAGAATATATATTAGCATTCGTACTAGAATAATAAGCAACAGAATCTAATTCTGAGTAAGCACCTGTAGACTATTTGAGATTCAAGGATGGAAATAGAGGGATGGAAATAGAAGAATCAGAACGTGATAGCAAGAAGAGAGCTTTGAGCTTTATGAAAAGAAGCTGACTTAAAATTACAGATAAATAAACAAGCAAAGGTATAAACAAGATGAAGATTCCATAGGAAGTTGGATCCAATTAACATGTTGTGACAAGAAAAGTGACAAATACAGCGTTTTCAGGTATGTATCACCATTTTCTTTAGACTGGGAAACTAGTCACAGTAACACCTTTAGGAAAGAACTCATATTAATTTTTCAGCTGAAAAAACCCTAGTTGGCTTAAGGCCTTTTGTGAGGCAGAAAAGGTTAGCTCCTTTGGCTGGTTGGTTGCACACATAGATGCATGCAGATTTTAACTTGTCTCCAACAAGTCTCACGTCTCTCATAAAGACTGTTCTCTTCTCATGATGTGTGCTGAGAGCTTATCACATCTGCTAAACTTGCATTTGCTCCTCATTGCACAGAATGGCTATTTTACAGCAGAAGAAGAGAGGGGAGGGGAGAGGAGGGGAAGAGGGATAGCCCTAAGGGATGTTGTTGGTGACCAGCCACCAGCAAGATGTGGCCTCACTCACCACAACCCTTTGAGCCCTGTCCTTCAGTGAGTTCTTTGCCCAGTGAGTAGTGAACCTACTCATCCCACCACTGAACGACTTGTTCAAAAGGATACTGTGACGGACAATATCAAAAGCCTTACTAAAATCCAGAAAAACTGCAACCATTGCCTTCCCTTCATCCACTAGTTGTGTGACCTTATGACAAAAGTGTATCTAATGGGTTAAACAGGACTTTCCCTTGTGAACCCATGTGCTCACCCTGCAGGTAATTTAATCTGTCAGTCCTCAGATTGTGGTGGTGGTGGGGGGGGAAATGCCATGTAAAACCTCACTACTAAAGTAAGGAGTTGGTTTTTTTTTGCTTTCTTTGCTTTGTGGGTCTACAGTCTAGCAATCATACTCGCTCGTAACCCTCCTCAAACCTAGCACCAGCAGAGGCATAGGACTGTGTGGTTTTCTCCCACCATTCCTGTTACAGGAGGAGGCCACACGCGCCAACTGGCAGAGCAGTAATGCCTTAAGCTGCTGCAGCAGAAGCAACCAAAGCTCACCTGCCAAAGGCCTTATTGACCTGAAGAGTGCTGCTGCCTGCCCTGTGAAGCAGAGCTCCCTTGGAACACCTCAGGTAGTCGTGATAGAGCTGCTGAGTCGCAGGCTGGATGGAGGAAGGGACTCCACAGAGCTGCAATGGCAAAGAGTCATTCACGTGCATTCAGTGCAGGAATCTGGATGCACAAAATGAACTACTGAAGAGAGTTCCCTTCTGGGTACCCAAAATTATGGGTACTGCTGAGTCATGCCACCCTCCAGCTGGTGATCATGGTCTTCCTCACCACTTCCTGCCATATTAAAGCAATCCAGTGAAAGGCTAAGAGAGAAGACCTCTGGTTTATGCAGAATTCAGTGCTGTGCATACCCTAATGACATCCCTGTAAACTCCTTGTTATTGGTGGAGAGTATACTGGCTTTTTGTAAGAGCGGCTGCTACCCTCCTAGAGGGCAGGGCAACCCTCAAGACAACCCTCATAGAGTCACAGCAAATAGGACCTTGGAGGACATCCAGAAGGCTGCTTGCCTAAACTCCATCTGGTTGCCTTTGAGCTCTGTAAAATGCCACACTCCAGCAGGAAATCATAATATAAGTATTTGCATGGATTGAAGAGAGACTTTGATAGAAGTTCTTCTGGACTGTCTTGTTTGATTAAACCCGAACTTGCAGTGTAGGATCTGGAACACACAATGCAGAAAGGGGACTGTGCCTATTGCAGGAGAAAATTCCATCTAAAAGGCCTACTTTTATACATTTCAGAAGAAAAAAATCCCAACTTCTTGGAAAGATAATTTATAACTTGTGGTGTTCTGAGGTTTTGTTTACTATCTTGCACAAATCTTGCACAAATTCTTAGAATTTTTCATATGAGGGATATACATAAATAGATTCCTAGGAGTTGAGAAAGAGCATCTAGTTTACATATAATGAGAAGATTGTAGTTTTCTTTTTAAAATACAAAGAGCATATTAATTTATACTGCTTTGAGTCCAAAAATTCTGCCTCCTCAGTTCAACAAGCAAGTTTTTTTATTCCTCCCCTTGAAAAATGAAGGCATTCTAGATTTTAATTTTATGGTTTTCCCAAAAGGGGGTTTTATAATGCAGTTTTTCCCTGTGGACAAAAGCATCAGGAAAATAAATAGGGGAAAAGTAAGCAACTGCCTTGTTTTTATCAACATACGCCCACTTTTCTGGGTGGAACTAACTCAACTGCTGAGGAAGAAAGATGGAAATATTGGCAAATGAGATAAAAAATTACTGTTTTACTGCAAAAAAAACCTGCCCCAAATGTATTTTTCTTTCATTTTTGTTTGGGGTGTTTTTTCTTGTTGTTGTTGTTGTTGTTTTGGGTTGGTTTTTTTGTTTGTTTGGTTGGTTTGGTTTGGTTTTTTTTGAGAAAAGTATATAACCCCTCTCCACAGAAACTTCTGATCTGATGAACATGCCACATCTTTTAAAATGAAAAGGTAGATAATGTACATAATGAAATTTTCTGGAACTGGAAGTACCAGTTAGGAACTTCAGGGCATATCCGGTTTATCCGTAGTTAACAGTCAAAAACAACCCAAATTCCACAGCCTCTGCTGCCACCGCGTGGCCATGAACCATCCCTCTCTCATTAATGCTAGAATTCACCCAATCCTCTTAACTTGTGCTCTGTTTCCTCAGCTTTATTTACCAGGTTCATAACACAGTCCAATTTTCTTCCTCCATTTTCAGAAATATCATGAATAATTGATGTTGATTTTTTTCCTAGTTTCTGCAGATTTAAATATTTTTAATACCAGATGGTGAGCAGGCTGTCATCCAACACAGTAAATTGCTTTGGTGGGTTTGGTTTGCACTCTGCTACTGGTATCCCTCTATGAAACTGCTAATCAGAACACATTTATTAACCCACCTTGTCCATAACACTGTTTCTTTCCCTACAGAGTCCAATCTGCTACTTCTTTTCTAGGAAGGAAAAACAGCTGAGCAGAGAATAGATAATACATACGTCACTTCATCTTCCTGCTGTGAAACAACAGTAATCCCACAGAGATCTGCTAAAAAAGAAGGAATTTCGTTCTGCATCTGGCTAGAAACTTCCACATGTTGAAAAAAGTGTTTTAGGATAAAGAAGATTACTCTTTTCTAACAGGAGCATCCTGGAATCTTCTTCCTTGGTTAAAGCTTTAAGTTTTACTATGCTGAACTATTTTGAGTGGAGAGAAAACAACATATCTGTGAGGTTAAGCTT
This sequence comes from Pyrocephalus nanus, assembly GCA_038380795.1. Lineage (NCBI taxonomy): Eukaryota > Metazoa > Chordata > Aves > Passeriformes > Tyrannidae > Pyrocephalus > Pyrocephalus nanus. The sequence goes on from CM076261.1 coordinate 4,202,226, forward strand.
GGTTTTAAATATTCAAAGACAAAATAAAATAAGTACAAATCCTGTAGCAATCTAGGCCATACACACTACAACACTATGTACTCCTGTTTGAATATCTATACAAATTCTCCTACTTTGGCATACCTCAGAGGATTAAAAAACATATACTTTTACTGGTATTTTCAAAGGTTTAGCCACATGTTGGTGTTTTATTCATAGACGATTTTTAAATTTGTTGATGCATTGGAAGGAGGGATTAATTTCTTCCTGATATTAAATTTCCTGATTGCAAAGATTGTAAAGAAAGTACTCACTTAAAATTCTCAGATGTAATCAGAGCCAGCTAGGTTATATTTTTAGACCAATAGGAAAATAAACTGTCTCCATGGCTCATCAAGATACTTTAAGAATGCTCCTAATTTATATGCATGATAATTTTTGTTGCAGTCACTGTGGCTGATTGTATACTTACAGTCAAGTACAGGTCTGTCTTGTATTGTACAGACACTCAATATGCACTAAGTAATACCTAAAAGATGACTTCAGCACCAAATAATATCCATGTTTAATTTTACCAATCTGCCAAAACAGTAACAAACATTGAGTTACTCAAGCAGAATCTAAATGTTCTATATTTTGTCATAAGAAAACATGTCCCAGTCACATCATTATGTAATCCTAAATTCTAAGAAATACAATTTCCAGTACATTCTAATAGACTTGTTGAAATCTGTATTTATTAAAAACTCAGCTAGAAATTAAAAAAAAAAATCTGCTGCTGAACAAGGCCAAATGTTTTGCATAAAGTAAATATTTTTAAAATACGTTTCATTTAAATTTGTGTCTAGTGTTTATAAAAAAATTTTCACCCTTGACATGCTAAAGAAAATCTATAAAATTTTCTTAAGGAAAAAGATTAATTTGATGTATTTCTGACTTTGCTGAATTCAGCTGGAGCCACACTGTTGATGTAGGTAGAACAAGAGCTTACCAAATGTATATGGAAGTTGTTTTGTTGGGGGTGGGTGATATAACTATAAAGCATTCTAAAATGCTTTGGTTTTGTGTTTGAAATACCAGATGTAAATTGTTATCCTCTTTGAAGTGATTATGATGGAATGAAAATAGGTAAATAAAACTGAGACTGTTTTACTTTAAGCTACAATAAATACACCTTGGAGACAGGACAAAATTTAACCTAGATTCAACACCCAATCTACTGTACTCTTAAAAAAATTCTCTAAGTCCTGTAGCAGCTTCTGTTACCATTTTTAATGAAAAAAAATTTTATAAGATAAATGCTCTCAATATATTTACTTGCTTTCAAATTATTTTATACTGTACTGTCTCATATTCTGTTTTCAGCATGCCCTGTATCTTTGACTTCTGAACAAAACAATCAATTTTAAATTAATTCACATTTGTGAGAATTACACTCAGCTATATAGCACAGAATTTTAACCTTCGTTGTAACTCTTCTGTGAACATTTTACATTACACAAAACAAAGTTTCATCACTATTATTTAAATAATAAATAATATTTAATATTAAGTAAATTAGAATTTTTATTATTATGAGCCAAATTGGTCTGATGGTCTACTAACCACGATTTTGTATTTAGCAGTTCTCCACCTGTATTCAAAGGCAGGGAACTGGTTTCGTGTAGATTAGATCCTGCAAGAGTCATCCCTAGGGAGAAAAATATTGAGAAGACTTCCTGTTGCAGCAGCTGTTGAAGATATCTTCAACCACCTAAACAGAGAATGAAACAATACCTGCTACACCTGCTGCATTGAAATACATTTTAATTAGGAAGAAATTAAAGGGAAGAAGTTCAATCAAATTATCATAGAATCATAGAATGGCTTGGGTTGGAAGATCTTGAAAATCATCCAGTTTCAACCCTCCTGCCACGGGCAGGTGCACTTCCACTAGTCCAGGTTGCCCAAAGTCCCATTCAACCTGGCTTTGAACACTTTCAGGGATGGGACATCCACAACTTTACTAAAATCTCTGAATCAACCCTCTTTTGGTTTGAAGCCAATTCCCCTTGGAATTGGCACTACCACTACAAGCCTTTGTAAAAAGTCCCTCTCCAGCTTTCTTTAAGTAGCCCCCATTTTAGTACTGAAAGGCTGCTCTAAGGTCTCTCTAGACCCTTCTCTTCCCCAGGATGAACAATTTATCTCTCTCAGCCTGTCTTCACAGGAGAAGTGCTCCAGCCCTCTGATCATCTTCATGGTCCTTTTTCTGGACCCACTCCAACAGGTCCACATCTTTCCTGTTCTGAGGACCTCAAAGTTGGACACAGTACTCTAGGTGGAGTCTCACAAGGACAAAGTAGAGGGAAAGAACCATCTCCCTTCTCTGCTATCCACAGTCCTTTTCATGCTGTTCAGGAAGGTGTTTGCCTTCTTGGATCCAAGTGATTGCCAGGTCATGCTGAGTTTCTCATTAGCCAACACGTGACCCAAAAAATTCCTTTTGAATCCTATGTTTCTTCCAATTTTACCCCTGTAAAGGGCTGAGAAATACTTTATGAGGGAGTGAAGAATCATGGAATAAAAACATAAGGATGCATGAGAATAGAGAGATAATAGCAAGAGTAGCAAAGCTCAAGAATGGGACAAGCAGAAGCAGTTATTCCTAACACCACAATTACTGATTTTTTCATGAGCAGTAAGAGTACCAACATAAACACAGCCTGGCTTTCTTCCTCTGAAATTTGAAGAGCCTCCAACATCGAACATTTTCACTGACTTCATTAATTCCCTACTTCATTCATACTTTAAGGAAAGAAAAATCTACAATATGCATGAGGGAGGCTTTAGAAATGCTGAATTGAATTTTTCAAATGCACTTTTTTTCCCATTCCCCTCCTGGTAATAAATGTTAGCAACATTAAGAGCCTTCTTCCCTGTTTTAATGGAACACTTTTCAGATGTTTTATGCATGGATTTGGGGCTTTTTAAGTATTCCCAACATAGGTCACACTGATAAAAGATAGTTTTCCCATTTTGTCATATGAATGCAAAAGGTAAAAAAAAAATATTAAAAGAATAAAATCAAACAGAACCTCGAATTTGCCCATAGCATGTCACATATCTGACCTTGTTAATATTCATTCCCATGAGTAACCAACACAAGGTAGATAGGAGTCAAATACAAAGACAACCTCATCAACCTTTGCAAAGTGGACCTTTTTTCAGGCATGGAATCTCTCTTGATTGTTGATTGAGTCATTAAACTACTGGTTTTGTATGCCTCAAAGGCTTTCTCTAATCATCAGCAGCCAAATCTTTCACTTTTCAGTCAAATGTGTGTATATGCACTTATAAGCCTTCTAGACCCAAGGACAATCTGTGCCTTCTTCCTTCTCAGATGTTTGGGATTTTTCTTTTCTTTAGTTTCTGCATAACTCTAGGATTCTTCAGCTTAATGGGGACAGTACTTGAATGCAGGAGAACAATCTGCTGCAAGCAACAACCAGTTCACTCCTTCAGACATTGCAGATTCCTCTGCATCCTAAAGTCTAGTCCCCAGTTCAGCCAAATTAGTCTCCCCAAAGATTCCCACATTCACGTTGTTGATGAAGCCTCCATGTTTTGTGAATTAAGTTATTCACTCTAGCTCCTCACACTGCAGTGTTCCTTCAGGATAAATCTTTTTATTTGGAGTGTCCAACACACATTCCCAGCAAGACAGGACCAAGACCTGAGTACGGCTGCTCTCTATCAGCAGAGGAAGCAAGGTGTTGATGACAGTAGGTTTTCCACCCATTCAGTTTCCTGTTTCTGTAACAGCAGCAGGGAAAAGAAACAAACCCTAGATCATTCCTGCCTCTGCTTACCAATTCCCATACTCTTTTCAATGGCTGCAGTAGCTCTGCCCCCGTCTCCAGAAACTGTGGACAGCTGACTGGACAGGTATTTTAAAATTTCTTCAGATCTCTGCAATACACTCTTATTAGTTCACCTTTCTTAACACATCAATTAATTACTCTGCATACTTTGATCATGCTGATTCTTTAATGAGAAATCCTTAAAACTGTACAAACTGCTTTTGCTTGAGAAGAAAAAGGAGATAAATAGGAGATTTCTGCTTGTCAGATTGAATAGTAAAACATGCTTGATGTTTCAAAATCCCAAATCCAAATAAGCAAAGCAATCAGAAACAACCATTTGGTTGCAACGTCTTTATATATTACAATGGGGTTCCATGATAGTTGTCAAAATAGGACTGAGAATCCCCCATTGCTGCACAAAGCAGAATGTTTGGTTACACAGTATGAAGATGATAGCATTTTTCTCTACGAAAAGCTAAAGTCTCTTTCAGTATTTCTCTATGTTAAGTTGTGCTGCAATATCCAAGTGCTTGTTCATAGTGAACAAGAAAATTTTGGGCTGAGATGCTTTATGTCAGAGCAGAATCTCTATGGTAAGATCTGTCCTACTAAGGGAGAACAACTGAAAAAGGCCATATCTCTTTTTTATTTCCTTTTTTTTTTTTTTTTAAAGATTTTAAAATTTGGTTATAACAAGAAAACACAGATAAGGTAAGAAGTGAAGAGTCTCACCAAGCAAGGTGTGTTTTCTCTCACCAGTTCATGGAGCCAAGCCGTAAAATAAGGAGAGGCAGAGTACTTCTGTGTCCCATGCTGCGTGCATCTCAAATAGCAGATGGTCGGTTCCAAGATTTTTGTATTATCAGCTGTGCTCCTAGGACTTTGCCAAAGAAAAGATGCAGATACTGTGCATCTTTTTCTGAAGCTGAACGGGGGGAGCATCTGAGTTAGTAAACATATGAGGGCCTCCAAGCAACAGTCCATACAGCTGAAAAGGGAGCAGGCAGAAATTCTCTTGGGGGTTAGAGATACCTCTACACCTCTCCGTTCCTCAGTAATGCCTTATAACAGCAGTGATAAGTGGAAAAGCAGTTGCACTCTTCCGTCTCACGTAAAATATTTAGAGAGATACTGCTGACTAACCAGTGCTGCCTTTGGAGGCCTCCATGCCCCCTCTTCCTCCTGTACGATACAGGACTCCTGTCCTATGCAAATAACAGCGTTTGGGAAGGGGACACGCTGCCTACCTGGGAATGACTGGGTTTCCACTGCTCCTATCTGACCCCTCTCGCCCTCCTTGCCTGAGGGAAAGCGCTGGGGCAAGGTGACACCGAAGGCGGCCCTGGATGGCACCTACCGCGGGGCGGCCGTGCCGCGGAGCAGCCGGTGCTGGCAGCGGCCGCTGGGACACCGCAGGCCGCCCAGGATTGCCTCCCCTGCGGGCAGGCCTGCCACCGAGCCCGGTCACGACCCCTCCGAGCCGGCCCCAGGCCTGCCACCGAGCCCGGTCACGACCCCTCCGAGCCGGCCCCAGGCCTGGCTGCCACTGCGGGGGCGGTGCGGGGGCGGTGCGGGGATGCCGCCGGCGGTGCTGCAGCGCGGAAAGCTCCGCGGGCAGCGGCAGCGGGAGGCGGACAGCAGCTCCTCCTCCTTCTCCTCCTCCTCCCTCGGCGGCGGGGTGGGCTCGGCCGCGGCAGCCGCTGTACTCTGCCCTGCCGTGCCCTGCCGTGCCGTGCTGTGCCGTGCCGTGCCGCCCCCCCTGTGCGATGGACTGGAAGGTGCTGACGAGGGAGCTCTCCCTCTACCTGGAGAGCCAGGTCCGCGTGGGGCTCTTCGGCTCCGGCGTGGGCTTGTCCCTGGTGCTGGGCTTCGGCGTCGCCTACGCCTGCTACTACCTCAACAGCATCGCCAAGGTGAGCGGGAGGGCGGCGGGGCGGGCGGGCTCCGCAGGTGTCCCGCCGAAGGGGGACCGTCCCGGGAAGGTCACCGCGACCCACCGCCCGTAGGGGAGGCGCCGGCGCCCTGCAGGCGAGGGGATCGGCGTCTGGAACGGCTGGGGGGTAGGGTTCTGCGGCCACCTCGTCCTCACACCCCCCGTCCATCCTCTGGAGGAGCCGTTTCGCAATCCCGGCCGGCCGAAACCCCGCACGGTCCGGCCAGCGCAGCCCACCCGCGCCCGGCGGGGCCGCTTCCTTCGCGGGGGCCTCCGGGGACCCCCGGGGCCACCGGCCTGAGGTGAGGGACAGCTCCTCCGGTCTGGGAGGATGAGAGGCTCTGGCCTCGTGTGTCCCCAAATTGCAGTTGTACCAGGGAGAGATCTTGGCTGGATGCCATCGTTTGGAAAGGGAGGTCAGGAACCCTCCTTTCACAACATAAACCCACGACCTATTTGGTTTACTATCAGGGCAGGTGATAAAGTAGGTTTTTTGTCCTTGTACTGCCGTCGGTACCATCCTAAGTACCTCTGGAGCCACTGTGGCAGCGTTCTGGGGGCTAGAGCACTCTTGTACATCTCCTCATCAGTAATGGTTTCACAGGTAAATTAGGCAATCGCAAATTACTTGGATAGAGTGAGCCTGATCAGATCTAAAGTGGCCCCGTGGTGAGAGTGCCTCGTTGAATGCTTAATCAGCTGAAAATACGCATATCAAAAGGTTTTTGACTGTTGAGGACCTGAGTATTGCCACAGTTCTTCAGAGAACACTGGGAACATAGCCTTCCTCTTCATTGAGAAGAGGGTACTTGATTTTGGTGAGAGGAGAAAAAAGAAGAGAAGATGTGACACTACTGCTGTTTAAATGTAATGGTTTTCTTCAAAGTATCTGTTTTTGCTGTATGAATGCTTGCATGGTGGAGAGTCACTGTAAAATAGAAGTTTAAGAAATATGGTTGCTAAAACATGAGATGTTTGGTATACAGGGATTTTTCCATCTTAATTGGTATACCAATGGAAGCTGTAAGGAAATTCTCTGCATTCAGAGCATTATTATAGATAAAGAACCGATGCAGTCGTGTACTGTAGTATGAGATGAGAGACGGGAGGACTCCCACCAGGTTAAAGTAGGTACTGCAAGTGCACGGTCAAAGTGCACACATGGATTAAATGTCATTTCTGCGCAGACCAAGGAAATGGACTTGGTAAAATCTTTCTCACCTACCGAGCGACTGTAGGGTTTTGATTTGTCAGTGAAGATACAATGCTGGTAAAAGTAGAGCTACATCAGTATGTTACTAGAAATAGGTAAGGAGCCCATTATGTTTAGTGGGTTTCACTTTTCAGTTGGGCATCTTGGCATTTCATTTGATTTTCGTTTACTTATCTCTTTACCACGGAAGGAGAAGGCATTGCAAATGATTTTATGAAATAAATCAGTTCACTGGGAGAGGATTTAAACAATTATTCATTTCTTTCTTTCTTTAGTTTGTTTTATGTGAATGCCTATGCCTGACTGTAGTCTCTCTTCCTAGAAACCCCAGCTGGTGGCCAGCAATGACCGCTTCTGCCGCTTTCTCGAGGAATATTGCCCTGTTGTGACAGAGACTTACTATCCCACGATCTGGTGCTGGGAAGGTCGGGTACAGACACTCCTGCGCCCCTTTATCACATCTAGACCCCAAGTACAGTACAGGAAGTAAGTGCCCCTTTTTTTTAAGTGATTGATTTGCTAGCCAGCTGTTACCTTATTCCGATCATGTCACAGCTACTGTCATTGCTCAAATATGTGCTTGTGGTTTTTTTGCTTTATGCCCACCTTTACAACTTTCTCATAGGCTTGGAACTGTCTTCATCATGGATTCAAGATGCACTAGGTTTAAAAGGTCAGTGTTCCAAAACGGCCCTATTTTAGCTCAGAGAGTTTTGGAGCACTGAAGTATTAGTGACAATATAGGAACTGATGTGGTTATATGTTCATAGGATTACACAGTGGTTGAGGTCAGAAAAGACCTCCATAGGTCACTTTGGCTTCCCTGCTCAAGCAGGGTCACTCAGAGCCAGTTGCCCCAGATCATGTCCAGATGGCTTTTGGGTTTCCATGAGGATAGTGACTGCACAACATCGCTGGGCAGCCTCAGTGCTCAGTCACCCTCACACTGAAACTGTCTCCTGATGGTCAGAGGGAAGCTCCTGTGTTTCAGGTTGTTCCCATTGCCTCTTGTTCTGTCAGTGGGCACCAAAGAAAGGAGCATGGCTCCATCCTCCTTGCACCCTCCCTTCAGGTATGTAAACGCATTGCTAAGTTCCCCCTGAGCCTTTTCTTCTCCAGGCTGAGCAGTCCCTGCTCTCCCAGCATTTTCTCATAGGAGATAGGCCCCAGTTCCTTCATCATCTTTGTGGCCCTTTGCTGGACTCCCTCCAGTATGTCCATGTCTTCCTTGTACTGGGGAGTCTGGACCTGGGCACAGTTCTCCAGGTGTGGCCTCACCGGTGCTCCATAGAGGGGTAGGATCACCTCCCATGAACTGGTGGCGAGATTCCTCCTAAGCCTCCACAGCCTCCAGGCTGTTGGTCTTCTCTCCTGCAAGGGTACAGTGCTGGCTCATGTTCAACATGGTATCCACCAGGACCCCCAAGTCCTTTTCTGCCACTCTGTTTTCCAGATGGTCAGCCTCCACCCTGTACCGGTACACAGGTTGTTCCTTCCCAGGTGCAGGACTTTGCACTTCCCCTCACTGAACTTTGTGAAGCTCCTGTCAATCAGTTTCTGCAGCCCGTTGGGATTTCTCTGGATGGCAGCATAATTATCTGGTGTATCAAATATTCTGGTGTTTGAATGCTGTAATTTTGCAAAGGTCATGTAGTCACTGTATCTGTCCATTAAACCAACGTATTCTACCTTAATCATAGCATGGCTACATTCAGCCTTGTTTTGAATACACAAAACTTCATGGATTTTTTTTCAGAATAACTTCTACCTGTGGTGTTTATGTTGTGTTCTTTGATGCCTAAATTCTAAGAGGGGAAAAAACCCCTTATATTTATTGTTTGCCCTCAGCTGATCTCTCTCACACAGAAAGGAGACTTAGCTTGGCAAATGAGGCATTTGGCACAAGACCTAAGGAGAAGTACTTTTATGCGCCGGAACCTGGATGCAACACAAGTTGTTTCAGCTCTGCTTGCACGGTAGAAAAGATTCAGTATTCAGCAGCTTCCCTCAGTTTTAGTAACTAGGAAACATTTCAGTGGCATGGCCATGTCCACTTTTTCTAGCCCTTCTTGCATATTTCTATTTCAAGGCATGTGAGGGAAGAAACATTGTTCCATGGGGCTTATTTTGCACCATTTGAGATTGTGTTGGCAGTACACACCAGCATTTCATCCACTTCCTATTACTGAAAAAGGGCAAAGCTGAGCTAGAATCCAGCAAGGCTGATTACTTTTAAAATCTGGAGTACTTGCTACCAAGACTTTAAAATGAAAAATCAATTGCTAGGTAGGCATACATTTTGGTAGTTCCTACACCAGCTCTCTCAAACAGTATTTTCATTGCTAGGAAGAGGGAGGATGCTGTATGTTTCTAAAAACAAAAAAGAATAAAACTTTTCTGTCATTGTTTAATGCATGCTTAACTTTTTGAGATATTGTAATATTTGTTGCAATGTTAAGAGATATGGTTTAAGAGTGCATTCTAGCAAAGTTTGTGGAGATACAGGGAGGAAGATACAGCAGTGTGTGTCTGTGTTCCGCATGTTTAAAACATAACAAAGTGCCATCCATGATATATTCTGCTTCTTTGGATAAAGAGGAAAAAAATGTGATAAATGTTTATCACATTATCCAGTGTACTATCAAAAGATTCTCAGATGATGCAAAGGAAATCTGCAGTACACAAGCCTATATAAAACGGAAGGCAGTGCCAAAAATCACATTAGTAACAGGCTTTCAGTACATCATCAGCAATTTATAAAAGGCCAGCTCTTCATTTACTGTGAACAGGAATTGCTCCACAAATTGACTGTTCTAACTCTAGTCAGCTGTAGGTGTGACTCTACATGGTAAACATGCAAACATGCCTAGTCAGGTGGCACTTTGGGTATTAAAACATAATGAAAAATGCAGAATTCACACCTGGTAATTTGTATACTGCAAGCGCTCTTAATAGTGTGTATTTATTTTTCAATCTAATCAGTGTTGTCTTGAAATGTGCCTTTCAGTGAGCTCATTAAAACAGCAGATGGAGGACAGATTTCATTGGATTGGTTTGATAATAATGACAGCTTATATTATCCGGATGCCAGCACAAGACCCACCGTCCTGTTATTGCCTGGCCTGACAGGAACAAGCAAGGAATCCTACATTCTTCATATGATCCATCAAAGCGAAACACTGGGATATAGGTGCTGTTGTATTTCATTGCTAGTATTTTGCTGCTTCTAATAGGATCAAATATAATTATGTATGTGTATAAGTTGCCTTCCAAATGCAAATGAGATCTAAATACATTAGTTTATGTAAGGAAGTGTTATTAGTAACAGTAATCATAGTGGAATTATGTAACAGGCAGTACATTTGGAAGGGTTGTTTTAGTATCTACAGATGTGCCCGAGAGATTGCAGTGAAAGTGAGCTAAGTCTGCATAGGGCTTTCATGGCTGCTTCTTAAATTATGATATCAGCATTTGTGTTAGCTTTTACACTTTCTAGAGAAGGAGTTTGTATTCAGCTCCAAGAAAACTCGTGTGGATGGGTTGCTGGCAGTAGGCCTTGGAGGAGGTCAGCTTCTGAGTGCCAAAATTGCTTGATTCAGCAGCCTCAAATTCCTGGGTGCAGAAAGGAGAGCTAGCCTGCTCTTACTGTTAGAGTTTAAGGAGGAGGTCTGTCACCTCTTAATTGTAGCTGTGTAATTTAGTTTTGTTCTTAAGGGTTCTGGTCAGAGTTGGGTAAAATAAGTGGATTAGTCGATGAGTAGACTCCTTTATGTAATCATATTGCTGCTGCTGCTGCACATCAAAATAAGTTGTCATTGTTCCAGAACCTGTATTTGGAATATTACATTTTGTCTTTGCAGATTGGCTTCTGGTACTGACTATAATAAGTCCTTCAAATATGTATATATGAGCTTTTATCTACATGTCTGGCTATCTCTTCTCTGTTCGGAGGTTTGGATAACTGTTTTACTAAATTATGAAAGTAAAGTAGCACTTTAACTGTTCAAAGTACTTTTAAAACCACTTTAAAACTTAGCAGTAAAAAATATCAGAGGTAGCCCTGAAATCAACAACTTGTTACTATTAATTTTTAAAGTATTCCTAAGAGTAATATCTGCATTTGATCACCTAAGAAAAGAAGGTAAAGCATTAAAAAGGAGAGCTTTAGGTCAGATTTCAAGAGAATACTGTAATTTTATTTTTAAGCAGCAACACTTGAGAAAAATACCAAAATAAGTATTTTTCATGCCTTTAACTCATCTAAAATATGTACATATTATTTAATAACATTATTACAGTGAGATGGTGCTAGAGTAATAGAAAAGAAAGGTTTATTAAGAAAGTATAGATCCTTAAATCATGGTAATACTGCTAGAAAATTCAGAGACTAAATACGAGAGAATAAAAACTTACGCTGTACCAGACAAAAAAAAAAAAAAATCCCCAAGAACCTGCAACTTAGATGCAGCTCTCAGTATAATTTTGATTTAGCTCATTTCTTGCAATTTAATACAATCATGTAGCTTTGGAGGATGTCTGCACACGGATCTCTGACATTCTTTTTCAGAGCACAGCTTTAGGCTCAGTGCTGCACCGGCAGAGCTCATGGCAGAGTGCAGGCAGGACATGTCTGTACCATCTTCAGGTAAACCCTGCCTGCAATCTGACCTTGACCAGCAAATCAAGTGGCTCATATAGAGTCCCTCTGACCTCAGTGAACTCAGTTTTGGTATAAAGCTTGTTCTGCACAGGTCAGGCTCTAGGATCTGTAGGTCTGTAAATGTTTATGTGCTGAACTTATTCATAGAACTGGCTTGTTTTTCTTTATGCATTTTCATTTTTGTGTGTGTTAAAGTTATCTTTTTAGTGAAATAAATAATGTGTATAATTGAATTTACTGTCTCGATTTTTAGATGCGTGGTTTTTAACAACCGGGGAATTGCTGGTGAGGATCTTTTGGTAAGGATGACTTCTGAGATAAACATCTCTCACTTAGAAGTGGTATATATGGAATCATTTGTGTCTATTTGTACAGCTGGATTTAAATGAGAGAAATTCACAGCATGTGCTGAAAATCCAGAGAGGAGAATCTAGCCATCTGGTAGATCAATCGTGCCAATATTCATCTTTTATTTTAAAACTCTACGAGGTCAACTGGTCAACGCACAATTTTTCTGAGCATTTCATTTTATGGAATAATATGAATATACTAATTACTAATATCTGTAACATTAAAATGAACAATCCTTACGTTTTTCTTTCACAAAATACTACAGTATATTTTACCATACAAATCCAAATATAAGCAATTGTAATTACTTTCCCAGTTGCCAATATGAGTTTAAAATAGATTTTTGATATGGTAAAAAAGTTGTGCCATTAAAATTAATCCATATTGTGTGTTAGTGAATGAATGAACTAGATTTATATAGATAGCCATATCCTAAAAGTTAAATGTGTTCTTGTATTTTTCTCAGCAATTCTGACACAAACTCAGCTACAGAAGACAATTTTTTGTCTTTGGGACAGACATACCATGTTTGCTTAGAAATAATTGGCCATTCCTCAGATGAAAAAGTCTTGAAGCTAAACATTTTCTGCAGCAAGGGACAAGGCATGATGAAGTATTGCTGAATAAGCTTTGTTTCTTCATATGCGATTTGTTGACAGTTCTGCAGCTGGAATGAATGTGCATAATACTTGGTATTGTTTTGCATTTTTTAATCCCCTGGTTTCAAACTTTAAAAAGCTCAGAATGTTTTCCCATAATCAGATAAAGCATTTCAATGCAAACATTGCCATGTTAAGAGTAGTTTTCTGCATACTTTTGCAGATGGATCTACAAAGCAGTTTTGTGACACACAAAGTCCTTATTGATGAATTTCTGAATCATTAAGAGAAAAGATCTCTTGTTTGGATGCATTGTGTGTATTTTACTGTAATCGGATTTACATCTTTAAGCTTTATAAGATCTTGCAGTGAAGCAAACTAGCTGAAATTATCACATTTTCTGCAAAGGGCTTTCTACATTTTCATATAAAATCCCTAGTTAATGAGTTTGAAGCATGGTTGAGCACCACAATAGAAATTAGTTATAAACAGTTCTTTTTCTAGTCTCTTTAAAGATCGATTCAAACTTATATCAAATAATAGTTACTTAAAGAATGCTGTTTTCATTGTTTTTGAAAGTTACTGTGAATTATTGCTATGGAATAATCAAGTATTAGGTTGCTCACAGCCAGTGTAAGCTAAGATGGTGTTTTAAAATATCTTCATATAATGAGAAGAGAGAGATATGTTAAATTGTCAGGAATTAACTGAATTTAAAATGCAAGATATCTCTCTAGTTCTATGAACTTTTAATCACATTCACTTAGAATACATTAGACCCTAGTTACCAAAATAATTTATTTTTCCATGTAAACTTGACAATTTAATTAAAATAAAACACATTCACACTGTTTATAATTAATAGGGTGTAAAACAGTGAAGAGTGATTCATGTAGATGAGCAATGCAACATAAATGGAAATTAAAAATATCTTCAGTTTTAATTATCCAGCTTTAGCTTTTCTTTCCTTTTTTTAATCTTTGACTTCAACATTTCATTATTTTTGATAAATGTATTCTAAGTAATTAGTTTCATCTAATTAAACTTGTTAAAATCACCCACAAATAGCCTGGCTGTTTAACTGAAAGCAATTTAAAAACCAGCCTTGAAATACATTGGTGCTTCAGGCAACAAATAAGTTCCATTAATTCATAATTATGCATTTTAATACTTAGTTTTAATGTTTATACTGAAGTTTGGCGGGTCAGTCACTGCCGATAGTTAAATCAATATGACTAACATCTTACTAACAACTCTTTAAGTTAAAAGCTTTCTTTTGCTGTAGATGAAATCTGGACAACACTGTTAGAAAAAGCCTTGTTTTACTGTGATTCTTATTGTAGCTAAACAAACTTGTCTCCCCTACACTGCTCCAGATGGTTCCTCAGATTGTGGCCTATTCCAGGTGCCTGTGCAGATAAGGCTAAAAAGCTGTGCTCATCCTTCAGTAGCAGGGAAGGGGTTATCCAAATCTCAGTGATGCCAGTGGAAGTCATTTCTAGTCTCAATTCAGGATTTAAAGAGGCGCTAATGATAGACAAAGAAGGGATAATATATGTGTTTCATTACTTTAGTTAATTGGATATTTTACTAAATTAGGTAAACGTCCCAGGGGAATTTATTTATCTGTTTATTTGGTTGTATTGCATGTAGAATCTAAATATTGGTTACTTTTCAAGTGCCGGCTGTCAGAACTTGAAATCTACTATTTTCTTTTGCATTTGGATGTGGCTGAAGATAATAAAATTGTCATTATAACTTCCTTTTCTGTAAATCATAGCCTTTATGATATGTTTCCATTTCCTCAGGGTATTTTAAAAATATCAGTGCCTATCTAGTTCTGATCTAGTTTAGCTCACTGCTCTCTGTTCAGATTTCATCTAATGACCTGGAGGTTGCAGATGCTGAAGATATCTGTCACCTCTTTTATTTTGTAATGATAATATGTATAAGTCTTTGTCCATCTACTCATGAAACGCTCTGGGTTTGTATTTGCCACTTAGCAAAGCTTCATGATAAATGCTATATTTATCTTGTTACGTAAATGATCCACTGTTCAGTTTGCTTTGCCCTTAAAGGATAAGCTTATGATGGCATTTTTTTCCCTCTTGACTCCTTCTAGACACCAAGGACTTACTGTGCAGCTAACACAGAGGATTTAGAGGCCGTAATTCATCATGTGCACAGCCTGCACCCCTCGGCTCCGTTCATGGCAGCAGGTGTTTCTATGGGAGGGTAAGGTTATGTAACACAAGTCTCAGCTTAACTGTGGTTGTAAAATAAGAGCTGTTGTAGCCTTTTAAATTACTCCTCTGCAATACTTGCATTATTTACTGAACTGTGGCTAACTTGGGTCTGCCTCCAACAGTCAATATGCAGAAGACTTTTAGAAACTTCTTCATGTCTTTGAGCCTTTTAGCTCTGCGTCAGGGAAGGTCGAAATCAGCCAACATTCAAAAGTTGGAGGGGCGTGGAGAAAGACAGAAAACAATGTCAGAGAGATTGACAGCCAAATATGTAGGCAGTACAATCTTTGGAAACTATGGAGGCTGTCTTTGGAAAAGAGGGATAAAATATAGCAACTAGAGCTAATATATCGTGTTTCATAGCAACCTCTGAAATGACAAGATTTGTCTTCACTCTGTTTGGGTTTTGAAATGTGTGGGTAGTTTAAGCTGGAAGAGATATGGGTATCTGCTCTGTCTGGCTCGGAAGCAAGTAGTAGTATTGTTACTGAAACCAGTATGGGTTGATAGAGCATGTGGTATTAAGACTTGCTGTGTCCTGGCTGCTCTCCAGAAAGCACAGCTAGAACAGACAATGATAGCACAGTTTCTTAGAAAAAAAATCCCTGCTAGAATCTAGAAGAAATGTTCAGGCAGCCTATTTAACAGAAATCATCACAGAGGAGAATTTTCATTAGAAATACTGCAGACACAGTGGTAAAGTCCTGAGACTTCCCACTCTCTGATAAATTTTATGGAGGGTGGGCACATATGGCCCTGTATATTGACATTAATCTACTAGTGACTTGTAGGAGCTTTGGGATAAATAAATATTTGTTCAAGCAATGTAGTTATTGATAACTAAATAATTAACTTGGAAGCTTTTAAAATCAGGCCAACCCTTTTCCATTCATGTTACAGTATGAAGACATATAAATTTCTCCAGTATGTGAGTGTCTTATCTTGCTGGGAAGCCCAAAATTTGGCACAGTACTCCAAATACAGTCTCATAAGTGTCAAATACAGGAAAATAATAATTTCCTTAGACCTGCTTGTTGTGCACTTGCTGACAAAGCACAACATATCATTAGTTGTCTTCAGTGCTGCAAAAGTGCATTATTCCATTTGCCCAGGTCTTTTTCAGCTGCTCTCTATCCAGTCAGTAGTCTTACTCAGGTGCTGGACTTTGATTTCACTGCGTTGAACTTCATGATAAGTTTCTGCCAGCTCATTCTGCTTGTTGAGATCCTTCAGAACGGCAGCGTTGTCTTCCAGTTCAGCAGATGTTTCCCACAGTTTGACCTGCAAGCTTCCTAAGGGTGTACTCCATCTCATCATCTAGTTAGTGAAGACTGACTTACACAGTATGGTCCCCATTACTGCCCCCTGAGGAACACTGCTGGTTCCTGGACCAATCAGTCCATTGCACTTCAAGTTGCTGATTACAACTCCCAGAGCCTCGTGGTCTCGTCAGTTTTCCATGCGTGTTGCAGGTCACCTATTCAAACCATGCTCGTCCAGTTTGACTATATGGAGGCCATGGAGACTGTCAAAAGCCTTGCTAAAGTCAAAATAAACAACACCCACTCCTTTCCCCTAATCAACGAATGATGAGTGAGCTCATCATAGAAGGCAATCAGCTTGCTCAGGCATGCTTTGCCCTCGATAAATCCATACTGGTTGTTACTAGTCAGCTTTTCTTTACCTTTACGTGCTTAGAAATGGCTTCCAGGGGATATTCCCAAAGGGCTGTTGTTAGGCACTCCAGCCTGTATTTCCTCCTCCTTGCAATTCTTGTAGATGGGTGTCTCTTTTCTCCAATCATGAGAAATACTCAACAGTTGCTGCAGCCTTTCAAAAGCCATAGACAGCAGCCTCATGATGACACTGGCCACCTCTTTCTGGAAGTTTGGTGCACTTCACCTGGTCCCATTGGCATGTATATGCCAGGTTTGCATAACTGGGCCCTAATTTGGGCCCTACCTTGATCTTCTGCTGCCATTCTCCCATACTCTGCCACTAAGCACAGGGACTTGGTAAACCTGAGAACTGACCTCAGCAGTAAAGACAGGGAAGACAGGTAGCCACTCCTTCTTTACAAATCTTTAGTCACTAGGTTCCCTGCTCCATTGAGTAGAGATCCCAGGAAGGACAGAAGGCTGGTCAGCCTAACTTCAGTTCTTTGGAAGGATCCTCTGGAAGCCATCTGAAAACACATGAAGGATAAGAAAGTGACTGCATTCATCAAGGACAAAGCATGGCCAGGTGATTTGGTTGCCTTATATGTTGAAATGACTGGCTTCGGTGATGAGGGGAAAGAAGAGGATGCTGATTGTTCTGAGTCTTTTTTGTACCAAAGGACTTACAGAAGCCTTTCTTGTTGCAGAAACCTTTCTCTTGTAGTCCAGCCCTTGCTTGTGTAGGCGTAAGATCTGGGCTCAATGGTCCCTTCCAGCTCCACACATTCTGTGATTCTGTGATAATCTATACAGGACAGATTTGCCCAGTTAAGAATTAAAATAAACATCACAGACATGTAAATATAAATTAAAGGCCACTTGTTCTATTGATCTTCAATACGTACTCTTTTGGAAAGGGACTTTATTTTCTAACATAAAGATTCCTAAACTTTTTCTCTGTGACATGCACTGTGCATTCTGTTAGAGAAGTGGATTCTTCTACTACTACAACTTTTTTTTTTTTTAAATTATTTTTATTGGACTGCTGTCTTACGATCTGCTAGGAAGTGCACAGGGACGAAGTCTCTATGATAGCAGGCTGATTCCTGATGTCTTTGCTAAAGGTTGCTGTCTCCTGAAGTACAGCAGATGAAGCCAAAGTACGGAGTGTTGGTGGTCCAGGGAGCTATATTAGCAATTAATTGTAACGCTTTGTATTAAAGGCTTGGTATTAAAATGGTGGTTGTAAACTTTGAGGTGTCAGGCAGTAAAGTAAGACAGCTTTTCTGTTAGTATTTTTCTTTTGCACTTTCCTGCTATTTTTTCTACATTTGAAGGATCAGATATTTGTGAACTCTCCCCTTTTTCAATACAAGTGTACATTAGCAGTAGAGACTGTAAGATGAAACTGGTCAGAAAGACAAGACCTAAGTGATTTATTTGGCTCATCATTTTGTTTCTCTAGTTTTATTCATTATCCAACACTTCATTCTTTACATACTGTGCGTTAAAAAACAGCTGTATTTTCTCATATGTGTGAGGTGGGCTAATGGCACTACCTTCAACTCAAGAGACTTCTTCATAGTGAGGCAGGCATGCCAGGGGCAGCTCACATTTTTCAGGCACATTTATCAGATTTAACACACCAGGAAGACCTATGCCTTTTAAGATGGTAAAACTTACTAACAACTTGGGAATACCTGTTCCATGAGTAAGAATAATTTGTTTGACCTTTTCTCCCTTTAGTGATATAAATGAGACTAGTATACCTTTATATCTAAATGCATTCCTACCCACACCCTACACAGTGTACCAGTCTCCTCTCTGAGGAGAGAGGAAGTAAACTTCATGAGTCATGTGTTGATTACATTGACTACCTTTCAGCTGTATTAGGCACAACTGTAGGGTTGATACAAGAAACTATTGAAAAACAGACAAAAAGATGCCTGACTGTTATATTTACTCTAAATTGAAGCAAACAACTCGATAGTATTTATGTTTCTGTTTTCCATTTCTGTTTGTAGCATGCTTCTATTAAATTACCTTGGCAAAACTGGCAGAGACACTCCTTTAATGGCAGCTGCAATTTTCTCTGCGGGTTGGAATGTTTTTGAATCTGTAGAATCTCTGGAGAAGCCACTAAACTGGCTTCTTTTCAACTATTACTTGACCACTTGTCTACAGTCCTCTATCAGCAGGTGAGTTGCCTTCTGAACTACTTAGCAAAGTGGAAGGATGTTAGCATGAGATCTACAGCAGGTATAATAATGTTGGCAAAATCAGTGCTGTAACAACACTTTGCATAGCTGTTCTGTGTGCATTCTTCGGTAAGTTTTGAAATCAAAAGGATTTCTGCAAGAAAAATTGTCATCAGTGTGGCTGAATTTATCTGCTTCTCAAGGGGCTCAGCACAAGCCCAATGTATTTCTGTATTTATAGATGAAGTAAAAGGATTTTTAAAATTTTTAGACATGCACATATTGACTTAAGAGTATATATGTATATATACTAACTCTTTTAAGTCAATGTTGACTGCAAAAGCACAGAAAGGGCTAGTTCAGCTTTTGCTTTATAAAACTAGGGTGTATTTTGTGTTATCAAATATTAAGTTCTCTTATCTATGGCATTTTTCTCATGGCTTATGCAGATTTTTACTATGTTGCTAGATGTGGCTGCATAGGAATGAATAATTCTTCTGCTCTTGGATTCCAGACAGATTTTTATTATGACAGAAAATTAAAAACAAGAATTTTCTTGTTAGAAAGTTACATCTATAATGTATCTGTAAAGCAGAGGACTTCTACATGTTAACACACAAAAAAACAAGCCCTCTTTTCTCTCCTTCTTTTTAGGCATCGACAAATGTTGGAGAAATTATTTGATATGGATCTCGTGATGAAGGTATGTGAAAATGTTACTTCTGCTTTAGCTGGATGCTGTTTTCCAAATGCTGACATAGTTCCCTATTTGAATTCTGTACTTCAGGCTAGAACTGTTAGAGAATTTGATAAGCAGTTCACTTCAGTCATGTTTGGCTACCGTTCAATTGATGATTACTATGAAGATGCTAGTCCATGTCGCAAGCTGAAGTCAGTAGGAATTCCAGTGTTATGTCTAAACTCTGTGGATGATGTTTTCTCACCAGGTCATGGTAAGTTTAGGCTTTTTAAAATATATTTATCTCTATATGCAGTCATTAAGACAAACTACATAAGTTTGAGAATGAATTCAGACCTATATGCGTAGAGGTCTATTTAAATGTTACTTGTACATAGGATCAGAACTTCCACAGATTTGCAGTTTACCTAAGGTATAAGACCCATATAAAACAGCTGATGATGGAGAGACCTGATTAGTACAGAATGCAGAAGTATATGGGGTGGCCTCATTAACCATTAATGGAGTCTTTACAATCAAAAGAAAGAAGTGTGCATATTTAGGGTGTGAGTTGTCTCACTATAAGGAAGATATCAGATGTTGTACCCTCTCAGAAGGATCCATTTCTATTCACCAAGTACAGAGAGAACCTATAAAAAGGAACTCAGATTCAGGTGTCTGGATTGTAGACATTTAGAGTTCTGTGCAAGTGAAAACAAGTTGGGTTTTTTTATTGCCATTTTTTAATCAGGCCCTACAAAGAATATCTGAGTTGCTTATGTTTCAGATGACGTGAAATTCTCAGCTGTTGATCACAGTGCCACCTCCAGTGCCTGAAAATTAAAAGTAAGAAAAAGATCTGTTAGCATGTAGGCCAAAATCTAGGGTAAGGGAAGCGATATACACAAGGTGAGCTCCTAGAAGGAGGCACATTGAAATTAATAAGAATCTAACTAGAAGATGAAACAGCAATATCAGCTAAATAACTGACTGAAAACTGGTTTCCATTCGCTTCCTACTTTCTGCCAAACACGTGATCATTATGAACATTTTGCTTTTGCTCTGTAAATCAAAACCCTGTTGCTACCTATCCTAAAAAGGTATGCTAGTTCCTGCGCTTTGTGTATTGTTTACAGTGTCTGAGAAGAGAGGGAGAACAAAAACTAATGTAGAGGAAGACCACTAAAATGGTTGAGGCAACAGTCTTTGACAGTGAACACCTGACACCTTTAAAGCTTAGTTAAAGCACTTGATTTATTTCAGGGAAATTTTCTTCTGCCACCACAAGTAAAGTGAGATTCTTGCAGAATGAGTCATGAAACCAGTGTAAGCAGGCAAACATATTAGAGCAAGCAGAGAATGAAGGAATTGGAAGAGACTCTTTGTGTGTTGTACTGTTTTATCTGCGTACAACATATACAGAAACATGCACACCCACTACTGTTTATAGTTTGAAGACCTGTTAGAGACAAATGTGATGTGAGGAGAAAAGGACCACTCCAGTAGTGTGCACTGGAAAAAGACAGTCTGATTTTTTCTCCTCTTGAACAAAAACCATGAACAATATAAAGAGGTGACAGCCACCTAATATGAAGGAAAAGATAGTGACTCTGGATCACCTAAACCTACCCCTTACGTTGGCCTAAACAGAGGCTTAAAAAACATTTCAGTCAACACAGCAATATTATTCCAGGGTACTACATACACCTTTAACAATTTCTGTTTCAAGGACTTTGTGAGACTTTATTTACTATCCCTTTTTATTTACTATCCTCTGTGCAATTTTTTTTCTTTGAAACTGGGAGTTGCTCAGTCTCTTATAAGCTTGTAATGGTCGTGACCCTAAAATCTGTGTCCAAATATAAAATCTGACTAGTGATTCTGAAGATAATATTTTCTGGGTCTTATGACCCTGAGGATGACTTTTCCCATCATACTGCAAGGTGGGTAATTTGCCGTGCCATGTTTCTTCTGTGAAGTATCTGAGAGAGGGAACAATGGCTTCACCTCTATGCTTAGCTCTAGCTTAGTTTGTGGTTTGTGTCCTACAGTGAACTAGTAACTGTGGCAGGAGTAAGCTTACCTAGTTAGCATGGTAAAAACAGCAGTGAACTAGACAGTGTGCCTCTGTCCCTGAAGGATTTAACCTTTTCCAGCCTCTTATCATTGGGACTGGGACATTTGTTAGCTAGATGAAAGCTAGTGCAGATACTCCATCCCCTTTTAATTTTAGAATACAAACTCCAGCTCTCAAGAGCCAAGTATTGATCTGACCCCATGAAACTCAATCTGAACACAAGAAGACACTTTTCACTTTTTTTTTACTATGAGAGTGGTCAAATAGAGAGGCATAGAGAGGTTGTGGGATCTCCATCTCTGGAGACAGTCACCGGACACAGCCATAGGAAATGTGCTCTAGGTAACCCAGCTTGAGCAGGGGTGTTGGACTAGATGTCCTCAAAGAAGACACTCACTCCTACAGCCTCAAAAGTTCTGCATTTGTACAGTTTGACTAGACAAAAGGTGAGTGCCCTGGAGTACAGCTGTAGCAGATCTTTACAGCCTTGAAGCTGTTTGTAAAAGTAACACAACTCTTGGTGAACAGTGGGATGGTTGCTTGTGTAAGATGAGTATCGAACCTATTATGAGAATGCCTTAGAAGTCTCACAGTGTAGAGGGGGGTAAGGTAGAGCACCCGCACTTCTGAAACAAGAAGTGTTAGAGTCTGTTCTAATGACTGTCCATCTTCTCCTAAACTCTGACCCTAAACAGCCTTTCTCCCTGAAAATATTAGTGTTGTCAGGCATTCATTTGTTCCTTGTTCACAGAGTTAATGCTGTTAGCCATAATCCTTTGTCCTTGTGGTGACTAGTTTCCCTTAGAAAGGGCCACCAGGGCAATGCTGATTTACAGCTAATAGCACTTCTGTGTGTCTATCCTTGGCTCCTTTTTCATTTGTGCTGGGCACCCTCAGTGTGAATCCTTGTACTGGCAGGAGACACAGAGCACCCTGATTAGCAGCCTAGGATTTATATCTGCTGCCATTAGTTACTGGAGTTCATTCATCTTGTGTGAGCTGTTTTATGTTAGCAAACATAAAGGGCTGGTGTTACTCTTGGAGGCGACTTTATTCTGGCAATGGGTTTGTTTTTTTTCTGACTTAAAAATGTGTAGACACATATAAGCCAGTGACAATCAGAGGCAGTTTCCACTCACAACTGCATAATGGATTCAAAGCCACAAAATTCATTCTCATCCAGACCCCAGCCTTTTATTGACTTTGGGAACTGGTTATTTCATGCCTCATCTCTCCCAGTAATACCTACCAGCATTTAAGCTACCTTCCACCTCTGTTGTAGATAGCTGTAGTTTCCAAGAGCTGGGAAACAGGCCTAGAAAACTCATCAGGGAGAAAGCCATGCCAGAATTCCTTTGTGTTTAAATAGTCTCCATAAAACCAGACACATCTATCTTCCTGTAACAGAGCTTGAGGGATACAAAACCAAGTCACTACACAATGTAGACCTAAAGAGACACTTCCCTTAAAAAGTGCAGTGGCTGCCTCTGTTGCTTCTTGCTACCTGATAATTTCTTCTCATGTGCTATTTGGTACGCTTTGTACTTCCCAGCAGATATTTTTAAATATATTGTGAAGATGTGCCATTTGATCTCAATCCAGTATTAGGAAGAAGCAATTAATTTGCAGTCCTTCCTTAATGTTGGTGTTTAAAGTTCATAGAACTTGGCAGCTGATGTATCTATAGTTTTAATTCTGGAATGCAGTTCTCATGTTGCATAGTACTAACTAATAAAAACAAATGCTTTCTTCGTTGCATGACACTTTTCTCACCAAAACTAATTTAAATAAGCCATTGTTTCAGGAAATATGTAATAAAACCAAGTCAAGCCCTTTTATTTTGTAAATGTGAAAAATAAATCAGGAAGATGGAACAATAGCAGTCATTATCAGTGTCACATTTAACTTTTCATCCCAAGTGGCATTTTTCTCCTCAGAGACTTAAAGCAGCGAATTAGGCATCTGACTTAAATTTCACTATACTAATGCTTAGCTAATTGCTGCTAGTGAGCATTGTGCCCGAGCTGGAAGCCTGCCCTTGAAGCTAGGTACCATGCCAGCTCCCTCCTGATCCACTGTGACAAATAAGTGCATGTCTGAAGCTTGGTCATACATTTTATTGAACTCTCTGAACCTTTTCTGTTCCCCTGAATCCAAACTTGACGTAATTGCTCTTAGGTGTTATTTTGCATCCTGTTATGTAAACAGCACATTTGAATGAAGTCGTTGGGAGAGACAAAATGACCGAGGAATAGCCAAACAGATAACAATTAGGGTAAAAGTTTAAGGAACAGAGAGAAATCAACCAAACAATGGAGCATTTGACAGCAGTGACTTATTTAAGCTGATTCTGCTTCATATGTATGTTTTTCTTTTGTTCTTTTTTAAAAAAATACTTTTTTGGGGACAAAGAATGTACAACAAATTTGTTTTGAATTAAGTAATTCTGCATGTATGTATTTACATTGCAATTCTGTGATCACAAATAACAGACCTGTGCCTGCTGGATCAAACAGCAGTACAAATTTTGGCCAGTAGAAACTGAAGTACAAGGTTACATGCTGACAACAATGAACAGTGGTATCTTTTGGCATGCCATCCTATATCCTAGACTGCATCACACATCCAGTGCTCCATTTATCTGCCTTTTACATTGCAGAATTCGCTCTGTTGCACTGTGGTTTTATTTATTGGATGGCTAGCAGTCCCTAGAAGCAGCCTTAAGGGAAGTACCACACCACTGCCAAGCATCATTTGCATTTTGGCACTGGAGAGCAACACAACATATTCAATTCTTTCCCGAGAGGCTACAGAGCAAGAAACTCTGCTGGGGAGGAGTTACACAGATCAATAGGGACAACTTTGGGATGGGGAAGATGACGTTCGTAAAGACCTGCGTATGGCTCTCACCTTACGTGGCACAGAAGATAACCAGCATCCAGTGCAGGATTGGTAGGCTTCTAGGAAAGAGCTGCTGGATCTGTTTGGAGGCAGGCAGCACATGGCACCCCCTACAGTACTGCCAAGCAGTTTGGGAATGAATAACCACCAGCAAACCGATTTGGGAGTTATGATTATGTTGGCAAGCTCTGAATGACAGGTATGCAGAGGTCACAGTGAGCTTTGCCTGTAAGGGGTTCCCCAGCTGAGTTGGCACAGCAGAGGAGATAGTTATTATCATCTCCCTTCCAATCCCCCAGCAAAGCAGTTTCTTACTAGGGAAGGATGTTTCTGTCTGCACTTTCGACACTAGTCTGCCAAAATGAATGTTTGTCATGTCTTTGCACAATCTCAGCCAGTGAAGAGGCATGTTCAGACCAGTAAGCAGTTGATCCTGAATCCATTAGGACCAATGAAGTTCTCTGATTACTGGAGGTCAAGTCCATCCCTCCTCACACATTCCTCCCCATACCCTTGCACAGAAGCCTACTTATTAGTCCTCTCAGTGACCAGGGAGACAGTTGCAGAGCGACTGTGGAAAGTGTGATTCATTGCCTGAAGCAGGATTGGGGTTTGTGTCTGATCCCCACTTCTCTCTTGGGATTCTGTTTAACATGGCCCATATGCTACTGGAGGGAAGAGAAGATGGCTTGGTACAGATAAGTGGGCAAATTCCTATGCAGTCAGCAGAAGCCGACGTGAATCGCAGCCACTCTGTGCATGGCAATGTGTTCATCCACAGAGTCTAAGAAAGGCAGATCAGAGATTGCTTAGCAGATTAACTCAGGCAAAACTCCAGACAAGCACTTGCCTAGTCTGAAAATGATGCATGTATTGGATTGCAAGAAATAATACACTGCTTTCTGCATCTCTTGTTTTCAGCCCGTGCTATTCCTCAGCCTAGGCTTTTACTTCATTGACTTTTCTTTTTTAGTCTTGCCTCAGTACTGCTTTCAAAGACTGAGGTACTGCATACAGTATTTCCAGTTTTCCAGGTGAACAAAGGAAAAGCCAAGGAATTCTTTTAGAGACAGTAAGAAGCATGGCTCCTTCCACCTGCTAGAGAATCAGAATCACTTAGTAAATGCTGGAATCTATAAAATGCATGCAATTTTGAAAGGATGGACAGAGTGGAAGAAATGGATAGCACTGATTAGCAAAGAACTTCACATATTCCACAAGGGAATCCCTGTTGCTCTCTGGAGCTCAGTCTGTGCTCCACCAGGCCATGGCCACGTACCTTATATTATAGGAAGGAATCTTGTAACACACATTCTTAAAAGACACTAACCCTGCTATGCAGACAGTCGGTTTAGCATTCGTGCTGAGGCCCAAGAGTGGAAC
Source organism: Pyrocephalus nanus (assembly GCA_038380795.1). NCBI lineage: Eukaryota > Metazoa > Chordata > Aves > Passeriformes > Tyrannidae > Pyrocephalus > Pyrocephalus nanus. The sequence continues at coordinate 4,227,948 of CM076261.1, forward strand.
AGAGCATGTCATTCCAGGCACTGCTGGTAAGGACCTCTAAGGCACGGACTGCTCCCCTGACTCTACAGGTCCAGTGCTTCTGCCCTGACCTATTTTAAGTTGCACAGCTGTTCACCACAGTCACTGCACTCAAGTTCTTGTGTGACTTATTCTGGCTGGGGGTTCTGTTTCGGCTAAGGAAGGGGTTAGTCTAATTACTGAGAACAAAGGCAAATCGGCACCTGAAGCACACAGCAGTGAGTCTGCCAACATCCAGATGAAAGAAAGGAACATCAATAAAGAAGGTAGTAGTGTGCAGGGATAGTGACTATTCAAGGATAATGACCTTTGAGATAGCAAATATGTAAAGGGGTAAAGCAACAGACTCCTAGAAATAGGAGTGAGTGAGAGGTGTCTCTGAAGGAAGTGCAGTCAGAAAGGGATGTGGACAACTGGGCCCCTCCCAGATTGAACCTGATTAAAAATCTCACTTCAAAAATACTTTAAAATAATTGAGGAAGCAATAGAAATCTTAAAAATAACTTGCTGCTTTGTGTTGTAGTGCCAAGGCATTTTTACTTCAGCAGTGTATGACTTAAAATCAGATTTATTTTCTTGTGGAGTCATAAGCTTTTTTAGACAACACAGTTAAATTCCAGCTACTCCCTTCATTATTTTTTTTCTTTCTTTTTTCTTCATTTTTCTTTTGCTGTTTTTTTCTGTCAATCCCAAATAATCAAAAAATCTGTATGATTTTTGGTTTTCTCTCTTTCATATATTCTTGAAAACTGGAAATTAGTAAGGCATTCTTTACTGAAATGTATTGAGATTTCTGCTTGTTTAACACACCTAAAAAGCTAGAGGAATTTGCTTAAATAACTTGATTTTATGGATCTGTGGTGTTTGCACTCTTGATATAGTTCCTCTGCTACATCAAGCCCTTCATATGATAACAGGATCATTCCATCACACCAAAATACCATTTGTGAAGTCACATGATTTCTCTGTTGTCAGTCTGTGCTAGCTGACCTTTATTTTCCTTCACAAAGGGAACTGCCCAGGTGTAGCATTGATTAAGCCACACATCTATGCATAGTCATAATAGGAAGCACTGAAGCCTCCTCTCCTGCACATTTCCAGATCAGTGCATGTATCAGGTGTCATTCACTGATGACTCTGAGCTAACTGTAGGCCATCACTGAAATGGCCACCTCATCAAAGGTCTCATCTGACTGTGTCTGCAACCATTCATATATTTGCATTAACATGGGGAACCAGAGCAGGAATCTGAGAAAGAAAACTAACTCAGCAAAAGAAAAATGCTTATAACACCCACTCTAATAATCTAAATTCTAAATTGAGAAATTTCTAGCAAGTCACTATTCAGTAGAGAGCCACTAACCTTCTAGGTGACACAGAACAGCTTTCTGTGTCCTTGTACAATTGTTAGCCCTTCCTCTTTTTCTCTTTACCTTGTTTATTAGATTATGAGCTCCTCAGGGCCAGAACCATCTCCAAGTGTGTTTACATTGTGTGCTCTAAATGTGCAGGTGTAAATGTATGGCAAATCAGATGTAATGAGAATAACCCAGGATAATCTTTAATATTAGCTGATAGGATATCTTACAGACCACATCTTACTGTGACATTAAAGGTTTTGTGTTTGGAGTCTCATACAAAAACAATGGGATTTGCATTTAAGGTCCCAGATCCTCAGCTTTTCTAAGGCTGAATATTGCAATACCAGTTAAAAATTACAGGCTTGATTGTCCTTTTACTTACACTATTTATAGCAAATCCTAAGTATGCATTAACGTGGGTGTTGTTCCATCAGTGGGAATGAAAGAAAGATGAAGCTGAAACTTTTACAGCAGCCAGAAAAAAAAAATCACACAGATAAGGTAAGTCAATGATGAAGAGAGAAATGGCTTTTAACACAGCAATGGTTCTAAATCCTGTGGTAAATTTAAGCGTATTTCAATGTTTTTTCTATTTATTTAGACATAATATGAGAAAAGTTTAAGAGAAATTATTCAATGTCTGGCATTTCTTAGAAGGATAAGGACTTAAAACTTTTTTTTCCCCCCTTTTAGCTATACCAGTAGAAACTGCCAAACAAAACGCAAACGTTGCTTTGGTTCTGACTTCGTGTGGAGGCCATATTGGTTTTCTGGAAGGAATATGGCCAAGGAAGTGCACTTACATGGACAGAGTCTTCAAGCAGTTTGTGCAAGCTATGTTTGAGCATGGAAATAAAATCTTAAGCATGTAGCTTTGGACCACTAGTATAGCACAGTGGCACATTCTGACAAGGGCAGTTAAGCTTAGTGCACAAATTTTAACTCCTGTAAGCCAGCAAATGGATAAAGTCCATTACTACATGCAAAAATATTTTTGCCTAAGATTTTGTAGCAAGAAACTAAATATTATGTTGTCACTTTTATATTTATTTTTAATATGCCTTACTAAGAATGACCTTAAATGAAACAGCATTCTGCATACATCAAATTGCACTTAACCAAAACTATCAAGTAGAGAGATTATAATTCCTCAGGATTTTAATTTAAACCAGTATGTATTTAGGAGACTTAACTTAGATGGCTTGTAATATTAGAATGGCGACACTCAAAATAGCTTATATTATCCTGTCATACATTGTACAAGTTGGCCCATTCCTTAGGGCACTGAGTGAAAATCTTAAAATATGAAAACAAAAGGAGGGAACAAAAAAAAGCACCAATTCTGCAATTAAAAATTTCAGCATGTTATTCCATAGCATTAGATTGATACCTGCTTTTGCTGTTCTGCCCTGAGAGTATTCATATTTAGGGCTGGTTATTGTTTTTTAGACTATGTCAATGCCATACTTGTCTTACATGATTATTTTTTAAAGAGCTAATTTATAGTGTTTACATATAACCAAAAGATTCCTTTAAAACAGTACTGTAATAACTTATGTAATTAAAAGACATTTTGCATTTCAAATTTTATGTAAACTTGGGTGTTGTCATGTAAGTAATACATGCTTCATATAACTGGTAAACTTGATGATTTAGCCTGCTATGTTTATATTACCCTGCAAGAACATTTCAGTTTTAAAGAATAAACATTAGAGCATCGGGAAATTATTATATAACCTGCTTTAAATTAAAAAAAAATCCCAACCTTTCGTCTCTGCTACTGTTTCATATAATTTCTGAAAAGAACACAACAAACTGTTTAAAGAAAGTTGGGATGAAGGTCGAAGTCTCGACTCTCTGGTTTGTTTATTTGATCATTTTGTCAGCATTTTGGCAGTAGGTTGTCAAATCACTGAAGCCACTGCAAACCGATTTCTGCCCTCGCAGCTTATGAGTCTGTGAGGTTGGCCGAGGCATCGCTGTTCTCCTCAGCCCTGACATACAGTGACAGCCAGCGTGGGCCTGTGAGGAAAAAGGACAGTTGGAGGGAATAAATTCTGAAACTGTTGGGAAGTCCAAATTTAGGGCATGCTGAAATTTAAACAAGGCTCTTAAACAGCTTCTGTGGAGCTCCCACCTTCTGCTGATCACTGATTTGGGCCCAGCCACACAAGAGAAGTCAGTAAAGATGCCTCTGCATTTTTATTTTTATCTTTTGAGCGGGGTCAGTACAAGAAGAAAATGCGGCTAAAAACAAGTCAGGTCTTTTGTCTCAAGCAGTACGTGAACACTCCTCTTGCAAGGCATGTTTCCTAGTAACAGCAAAGGAAGAACAAAAATACTTTTTGTCTTTAGAAAAAGAAATTGGGACATGCTATACGAGAGCTGTTTTGTAAGGTGGACAGTTGAATTAAAAAAATTAGAAAGTGCTTTCAAATTTTGACTTTTCAGACAAGCACCGGCCCTTGCCCGGATAACAAACTCTTTATTTTTTCTTTAATAAGCAAAATGAGAAAAGTGACTTGCAAAAGTAAAATGAAATTTTGTGCATGCTACTACAATACATGAAATCAGCATATTAGTAGGGTGCCTTATTTATTCTTGTATTCATTTCCAGGTTTTATGTTCATTCAAAAACAATGAGCAATAAACAGTGTATTTAGCATTATATTTGTAAAATTGTTTGGGTACAGTACTGTTCAAAACTCAGCATCAAGTATTAATGAAAATAAAACCACTTACATTAAATAACACCTTACTGTTTAAATAAAAGTAGTATGATTAATGGCAGAATTTCCGTCTCTCTGCACTGTTTTCCTTCATTTAGGTCCAATCTCCTATAGAAATCCCCATGAGAGATTTATCTTTAAAGGTGCATCTAGCAAACATCTGTAAAGTTGGGGTTTTTTCTGTCCCAAATATAGAGTGGTTTTAGTTATAATCTATTAGGGAAAATGCATTGTTAGAAGTACAAAAAGTGTGCAAAGTGGTAACAATCCAATTTTATTATGGGTATCTTCAAGCTTTCCCAGTCAGATTTTCTGAAACAAATAATATGGTCACTTACCTCAGGTGCAAGTGCCATAAATATTTTTGCTATGTAACATCTATGTGCCTTGTACACAGAGTTTCATAAGTGAGCCAAAATTCACAGCGTGCCCTCTATTGAAAACAGCATGAATTTACAGGGTCTTAATTTGGCTTTTCATGTGATCTGAGTATCCAGACATCAACAGGAATATAAAATGTTAAAGGTGGGAGGAAATTGTTAGTTATCATTGTACTCGTCACTGGAAAGGCAGAGTAGAATGAAAATGAAATTCAAACCTACAAGGGCTCCAGACACTTACCTCTTAAAGAAAACTTTCTTTGTAGTTCAGAACCTTATAGCAGCTGAAGTTGGTAGGGATCTCTAGAGATTGTCTAGTTCAGCCCTCCTGTTCGAAACAGGACATATTACAAAAGTGCTCCAGAACATCCACCTCTTCTCACTTTGCCCTTGGATGGTACTGTTCTTTTTATCTGTGAGGCCTTCAGTCATCCAAGAGCCACCTGTGATCTCAGCTGTCTTAGTACCAGATCACAAAGAGCAAGGTTTTAAGGTGTAATTCATTATATTCTCTCTTGGAAAAAAAAAAAAAAAGACAAAAAAAAAAAAAAAAAAAAAACAAAAAACCAAAAAAAACCCAACAACAAACAAACAACAACAACAAAACACACACAAAAAACAAACAAAAAGCAAACAAAAACCAAAACAAACAAAAAAAAACACCAACAAACTTAGAGAAGTGAAAATCTAAAATAGCAAAATATGATCCTATGATTATATACAGAGAAATTACCCCATGCCATATATTTCACACTGAACAGAAGAATAAATGCTCTTTTTAGAAACCCAACACATAACAGAAGAGTTTAAAGGACTTAGCCAAAAGACAGTCTACAACTCCACAGGAGTTGGGCTCAAGAAAATGCCAATAAAGCAGCGGTGACTCCAGGCGTGTCAACATGGTCTGGTCAGTATGGCACTGAGTGTCACCCTTCAGACATTAACATGTTGACTGTTGCAGGATGCAGTCACTTGTTGAGGCCTAGACTCACCATTCCCCTAAAACAAATTCTCACATTCAGCATGTGAGCAAAGTGGACAAGATTTTTTCCTGCCTCTCTGCAAAAAGAGAAACACCAAAACAAAATCAGCTATTCAAATTCCACACACTCCCCATTTGAAGATGGCCCCTCTGCTTTCTCAGCTAAATGCTCTGTAAAGCTCTTCGACTCCAGGCAGTCCGGGCAGCGTGCAATCCCTGTTGTCCCACGTGCTGTCTACATAGACATTTCAGAGGGGAACTGCCTCTTCCCCTACAATACCTATAGCTATTCCTATAGGAATATTCCTCTTGCCGATGACCCACACCTGCCAGGAAGAGGACACCCAGTGTACATATGGTGCTCATGAGCAAGCACACCATACTTCTCTCCAGGCCTCTTCAGCTCAGCACATCATCGCCTTGAGGAATAAAAAGGAAACATTTGTTCCCCAAGTCATCAAGTTGCTGTCACACATAGGCACCCTTCAACCTGTGCCACTTGCTGTAGTTCTGGCATCCCGTGATGCCAGCTGGTCAAAAAATGCTTAGAATGCTCAAGGTAATAAATATGACAGAGAAATGTATGAAAAAGCCCAAGAGACTCTCCCTAGGGCCTTGCCACTGACCTGCAGCATACATGCTGGATCCTCCCCCCCGACAGTTTAGTGGTGATCCTTGACAGCCAGCAAAATAACTCCTGCAGCCAATCTGCTGTGGAATATTTCAGCCACATTTCTACATTTCTGTTGGGTGGTTGTTTTTTTTTTGTTGGTTTTTTTTTTGTTGGGTTTTTTTTTTTTGGTTGGTTGGTTTCTTTTGTTTGTTTGTGGGTTTTTTGTTTGGTTTTTTTTTTTTTTCTGATTTGAGGATTTTTTTTTTTTCATTTTCATTCCAACAAAGGAAAAATCTGCCAAACAGACAGCGGTTCTTCATTAGCAAACATCTCTTCCTCTGAGGGATCCAGTTTTCCTGTCTCATTCCTTCTACTGGTGATGCAAAAATCAGCCTTTCCCTTCTTCCTGGATGATGATAGAGGGACTTTTTGAATCTGCTGAAGGGAAGGAAATCAGGGCCCTATGCTATCTCAGTTGCTTCTCCAGTTCTGTAAAGGTTCTGTATGTGTAGTGATTAGAAACCAACTGGTTTAAATGTGCTTCCCATGTGGCCCTACCTCACCTGTCTGAGCCATTCTGAGGCATTGGCAGTGCTTGGAAGGTTAATTATCGGTGAAAGGTTTAAGCAGCTACTGCCCCTTTGGTTGTCTGTCACTGCTTCCTTGCTCAGATGAGATGTCTGATAAGCAATAGGGCAAGCCAGGGAGTACTTTTGCATGTCAAATAGAGCTCCAAGATCTGTGTGCTAGCAGGACCACTGGGATTTAGTTTGGGATCAAGAGCTCAATCCCGTAATTCTGCAGCCTGCCCTAAGGCTGCAGTTCCACAAGCAGCTGTCAATGTTAACAGCACCTCCTGCCAAAAGGAAAGGCTTGCTCTTCCTCCTCCCCTCCCTTTTCTTATCCTCCCTGATTCCAGTCATATGGTCCTCAGCCTTTCTTACTCTGGCAGAATATGATTCAGTTTTTCCATTGGGTTTTTTTTTTTTTGCTAGCTCGGTAAGTTAAATTTGCTTGTCTATGGGAGTCCCTGAGGTAACTAGATGGAGGCTGGCATGAGGTAAGAAGCTAGAGAAAACTGCTGAGAGTGGGGAGAGAAAGTGGAGAAAATAGTGGGAAAGACTTCCCCTCTTTGGTGACAGTCATCTCCCAAAGTCGTGGCCCAACACGACATTCTCTGCAATTAGTGGGGATGATCCATGTATGGGATCCATGTATGAGTTACTGCTCCTGTGAAAAAAGGTCTAACTTAGAAGCAAGTATTTTTCACTTAGCTGCAGACAAGAGGCACTCCAGCAGTATTACAGCATGGTAAATTAAAAAAAAGGCAAAATTCACAAAAAGTCCTTTTGGGGTTAAAATCCACATACTCCACCTATGTGAATGCAGTTTCTCCTTCCAGTTCTGCAGCAAATTTGTGCCCGAGCATTCCTGTTCATATTCACCACAACTTCTGAGGACAGTAAATTTCTGTTGTTTTCTTTCAGCAAAGTGACATTTGCTAGCAAGTTCACAGACATCACTTCTTCAAAATGCTGCCACCTTCTGTGGAAAACTGGAAATTTACTGGTATTCTATCCCATGCACTGAATTTTTCCAAATTACAGAATTTAATGCCTTATAAGAATGCCTGCTGCTTTACTACTTCCCTGCTGCACAGAAAATTACTATTCTGTGGAAGGATGTGAGAAAATCTAGATTTACTTCCTTCATGTTCCTAAGAAAGAGGGATTGGGAGAACATCATGTTAAATTTATAAAATTAATGACAACATAAAGAAATGCTTTTATCATCCTTCAGAAAATTTACAGGCATCCCAGTTATTAAAATGTCCTTTATCTGAAAAGGATTCTGTCGGTTACTGTAGGAGAGCAGGAGACCACATGTTGCTGCCTTCATTGTAAAGTCACAGCAGATTATCATGCATTAAAGAGGAGCTGCTACAGAGAGTTATAAATAACATCTCCTCCTATCAGCTTTTAAAAAAAACCTGCAGCTGCTGAAAATTTCCATTTGTCCAGTACAAACTGTGCTTCAATGAAGTCTATCCAGGACTTAGCAAGCAAGGCTGTTCCTTGTTTCAGTTAACAAGGAGACAAAAAACTTTACAGGCAGAACAAGGTATTTCCAGGTCATTTGCTCTATACAAACAAATGTATGCTATTCAGAAAACTTTACAGCAATTTCCAAAAATTAATCCCATAAATGTCATAGCTAGAGAAATCACTAAAACATTTAGAAGGCTATAAAATATTTGTTATAAAAATAACCCCATTTTAAAGTCTTCAAGCATTAACAAATGAATATTTACAGAACCAAGCGCTAAAATACTTGTGTGGTCTTGTTAGATCAATGAACTGTAACCAGAAATCTGTACAGGAAATCAGAGTTCTCTGGGAGAAGCCCTGTCACATACTACTATTCAAAACTTTTTCTTCTAGCATCTTCCACAGTTATTGGCTGAGGTTCATCACGCTTGTACTCCACGCGTCCCGATACAGGGGTGTATACACATCACAATGTGAATTCACAATCAAATAAACTGAGACTGTATCTGTATTGGCAAGTAGAACATACTGGTAGGAGTGGATACACACAGCAAAACTGCTGAATGTCAAGATCCTGACACACATACTATATGCATTTCAGGTAGGACCTACTTCAGGTTAGCCCTAGCCTAGTGCTTGCAGATGGAGCGCAGTAGGTATGCACGAGGCATGCCATCTTCTGATCACTCCCACTTGCCATGCAGGATCTTGGAGTGTGCATAACGGATTCCTTTTAAAGGAAACCAAACCCTTAGTTACATCCCCAGAACATACCCAACATCTTCCAACCCTAGCAGTCACTGCATCCACAGGACTAGACTAAAGCTGGTCTGGACTGACACATCCGTGGTGTGGATGTTGGATCCTCAGGTCCCCATCTTTTGTTCAGATCTTCTCTTATTTGCCAGTGTAGACACAGGCTCAGACACTGAAACAACCTGAGGCAAAGAAGCCACAACATAACATTAGTTGAGGTATAAACATCTTACCAGTGTAGCAAGGACTGAAATATCCCAGACCATGGTAAAAATCACAAATACATGGTTATGCCACAGAATAAGTTATGAAACACTGTGCAGAATACACAGAATAAAACAGCTAGCTGGCATCTGCGAGGTTACTGCTGAACTTAGGAAAGCAAAACAAACTGGACAAGTGGACTCAAAAAGGCAGCTCAGTGAGCGAATTCAGTGCTCTGGAGATAGAAATGGACACAGTGCAGGACCAAGACACACCCAACAAGCCTCTTAAGGTTCCAAGACACAGACAAACGTCTGTCCTGCTTTTACACCCAAGAGACATGTGCTGTCACTGTTCTGCACCTGTGCCAAAGGAGCTGACTGCTGTCTGCACATCTAACACGCAGTGGAGCAGCAGGAGATTACCAGTAACCCCAGAATGTATCCCTGCATCTTTAAAGTTTCCAAAGGTGGTGTGAGAGAAGCTCACTTCCAGTACAGCACCAAACCTATTTTAGAGGCATTTCCAAACATTCTTGTGAGAAGGGGCCTGCAAACACTGAGGAAATGCTGCTGCGAGCACATACTACTGTGGCACCACCAGGGGCTTGGGGAGACTCAGAAACACAAAATTGGACAGGTTGGAAAGGACCACAGTGGGTCACCTGGTCCAACCTCCCTGGTCAAGCACGGTCATCCCAGAGCACACTGTGTAGAATTGCATCCAGACAGTTCTGGGATATGTCCAGTGAGGGAAATTCCACAGCTTCTCTGGTTAATCTGTTCCAGTGCCTGTTCACTCACACAGTAAAGTTCTCCCTCATTTGCAGGTGGAACTTCCTGTACATCAGTTCCGTTGCCTCTTGCCCTATTGCTTGGCACGACTGAGAAGAGCCTGGCTCCATCCTCTTGGCACCGCCCCTTCCGATATTTACACACATTGATGAGGTCCCCTCTCAGTCCACTCTTCACTCTGCATTTCACTGCTGCTGCAGCCGTGAGGTGTCACTGACACAGCGCCGGCCGCCACCGAACTCACTTTGTTCCTCCTGGCCCCACAGCATGCGGCTGCCGCTTTCCCTCCTCGTTTTTGGCAGGCGGAGAGGGAAATGCCAAGGGACGAGCCTGGGACAGCCCATCCGGACGCGCGGCGGTCCGAGGGGGCTGAGCCGCCGGGATACCGCCGGGATACCGCCGCCAGGGGGGGAAGCTTCATTATCATCCCGTTCTAACTCCCTACCATGGGCAGGGACACCTCGCACTAGACCAGGTTGCTCAGAGCCCCATCCAGCCTGGCCTTGAACACTTCCAGGGATGCGACATCCACAATTTCTCTGGGTAACCGTTCCAGTGCCTCACCCCCCTTCGCAGTAGAGAATTTCTTCCTAATACCTAACCTAAACCTACTTTCAGTTTGAAGCCATACCCCCTTGCCCTGCCACTAAACGCCGCCATCAGTATCCCCCAGTCACTGGATGCATTTTTTAATTGGCGCTGCCTCCGGATTCCTTGCTTAACACTCCCATATGGCAGAGACGCCCTCACACGGGCGGCCGCGCACGCGCGGACCGCGCCGCATTCCCCCCTCCCCGTTCCGATTCCCGCCGGAAGATGTCTCGTTCCCGCCGGGAGGCCGGGCCGGCGGCGGGCGGGCCGGGGCGGTGCCGCGGCGGTGCCCGGCTGTGGGCGGTCCGAGGCTCGGGCTCGCCGCCTCCGCCGGCACGTCGCTGACACCCTCGCGAGGTAAGCGCCCGCCGGGAGACCGGGGAGCGGGTAAGGAAGTTGAGGCCCCCCCCGCCCCGATCCCTCCCGCCCCTCCCGGCGGCTCCCTTGGCCCCCGCGCCCCCCGCGCCCGGTGCCCCCCGCGACCCCGCCCGGGGCCGAGAGCCCGGCGGCGGCTCCTCCCCGGGCCTGCCCGCCGCTGCCGCGGGGGGAGCGGGCCGGCCATGCCCTGTCGCCAGAGGGAGCCGGGGGGGAAGGTGGGCGCCTGGCGGCGTCCGGCCTCATCCCGGCACCATCCCGGCACCCCCGCCCTGCCCTGGCGGCGCTGGCCGCGGGAGCTCCTGGCCGGGGGTAGGGGCTCCCCGCCAGGCCCTGCCCCACGGGGGTGTCACGGCGGAGCACTGGGGCGGGTGACATCGAGCCACGCTTGGAGGCCTTCCCTTCCTTTCCCTCTCCGTCCCCCCGAGTTCTGCCTTGGCCGTCAGCCGGCACGGGTCAGGTGCGAGACCCCCGCTCCCTCGCTCCCTGTCCAGCAGGTGGGCATCCTGCCTCGGCCCCTGCCGCAAGGACTGGAGGGTGTGGGACTCGCGTTCCTCTGGCCTTTTTTTTTTTTTTTTTTTTTTTTTTTCACTTTCTATACTTCTTGCATCAAAATCTTTGATCGTGTTCTAGTTCATTCCTGCACTTCTGTGTCTTCCCTTCTTTCCGTGATCTGACTTTTACTGGAGGGCGACTACTCCAGGGCAGAGACTGCCAGTTCTGGAATGTCTGGAAAAGACTTTGCTCTGTTGTGCAAAGAATTAGTAGGAAAGAAATTGCTGTTGAAGCGCTCTATGGGAGGAGTGTATCTGTCAGTGCCCTGAGGAGCAATGCCGGCGAGGGAAGGATTGTACTTTCTGGTCTGTACTTGAAAGTCTTTCCTGAGTGTGCCATGTCATGTGTTTTGAGAGCTCTGTATATGTCTGGAAAAAAGCCAAGAAGGTCCAGGTGTATACATTCCGTGTCATGGTGTTCTCAAATTCCGAGAGTTGGTATTGCTCTCTAGAAGACCAAAGGCTTATTCAGCAACTAGAGCTGTTATTTCCAGGGTGAGTGGCCATACCGCAGCTCTGACGGATTGTCTTTGACCAGTGTAAACCCGCAGCCTTGCAAGGTGTCATGGAGCTCATGAGCTGTTAGAATTTAGGCACACAACTTCTGTTACCTGCTCCTCAGGACAGACATGGAAATAGCACCACAAAAAGTGCTATTAGAGATTTACTCCCTGTACAGAATTAAAAAAATATATCTCAGATATGAGTTGCTTGTCATGCAGCTTCTTTAAAGGTCAGAAGACGGCATTGGTGTCTGGAATCTGAGTTTTTGTCAGCTTTTTAATCAAAATTACCAGTTTTGCATGGTTAGTTATGCATTTCATAAAGGAGCGGATAAAGGCAAATGACGTTAAGAACAATTTACAGTCTAAAGAAAAGAAGTGCAGCTGTTTGCTTTTTCCTTTTGGATAATGAATAATTATTAAAAGGAGCTGAATGTACGTATCTTTCAGATTGTTAGAGAAAGACATGCATTTGTCAGTACTGGAAGTTGTGCTGTAGTTGTAATGAACTGAAAGTATCTGGTCTGTGTTACGCAACTGGTAACTTGAAGTTCCTGTTTGACCTTAATAGTTTGTCAGATTTAACATCTGGTCAGTTCAGGTTTGAAAAGCAATATAGTTCTGCTGCAGAAATATTTCTTTGTCAGTTTGTCGGTGACAAAAATTAATAGTAATCCTTGATTGAAGAAGGTGATGTAGAAGTTCTGACCACCGAGTCTTCTGGTGCACCTAATTAAAAAAAATTAGTGAAACTTTGCTGAACAATTATTATTTTCACCATAAGGCAGTGTCTTTGGATAAGAGAACTGAAAAGTTTCAGAAGTCAGAAATATATATGAAAGGGAAGATCAAATCTGTGTAAGATTTTTTTACCAAGAATCTCTGCTAGTTTTCAGGCTCTTGTGCAGAATAACATCATCGTTAACATTGTTCCAGTTCTCATGAAGACATGGTCTCTAACTGCCCAAGGCACATGTCTCAAATAATGCTACTTTCTAGGTTTTCCACCTCTGATTTGTAGCTTAAGTCACATTAGAAGGAACAGTTGTAGGTGGTTGCTGATTTCTGTGAAGTTCTGTTGTAGCAGTCACAAAACTTAGTAGAGTCTAATGCATTTATTCACTGCTGCTGTGAGACACAGGATTGACAGTGGGCCCATTTTTTTGTTGGGTGTGAAAGAGAGCAGCATACTTTTTTTGGAAAAGGTGGAAAGGTTTTCTGGAAAAAGGTGAAAGGCTGAGAAACTTCCTTTCGAATGGCACTGTTATCTGCCACCTTTTGAAAGGTAAAAGAGTAATGCTTAAGACAGCAAAATGCTGAAAAGTGTTGGATATGGAAAGAAAAACTAAAATTTGTAACTTGTTTTTTGATTGCTTCTTAGTTTGTCTTTTAGTTCTGTATCAAAGAAACCTTAAAGCTAAGCATGGTCTGAATGGATGGAAGAAAGTGGGAATTCAGTCTGAGGAGGAAATTAATAAATTGTTTACTGCATAAACATTTTGTATTCTTTATAGGTGGCATGAAACGTCCTGTTTGTAAGTATATGCATAAGGAATGCTCTTGGCACACCTTGATAAGTTACTTTGGCCTAAACATCGATTGCCTCTTCTAAAAACATGTAAGTAAAATAAGTGTGATATGATTTGACATCGCTTTGATTATTTGCTTTCTGATCATAGTTAGCATGATCTGCCTATAAAAGGAAAAGTGAATATATGAAAGTGGAAAGTTACAACTTTTGACAAAGACTCAAAAAGCTGTTGTGTTTTACAGAAATGGCAGCTCAGAAAAGGAAGTCTGCGTTAGTAGAGCCTTCTGCTAAGCGTCCAAAGCTGGACAAGAACAGCAAACAGTCATCAGCAAAGAAGGAAAAGGAGGTGTCAGATACAAAACATGGCTCAAATAAGTCAAAGCCTAATCAGTGTGCAGTGCAGGAGAAAACTGTCCTCAAAACCTCTGTCAAATCAAACAGGTCAGTGACAAAAAGCTATGTAATTGTTCTAGATTGTCTTCGTAGGTTACATTAGTGCAGAAACAATCTAAACAGAGGGAATCTGAGTTAAAGATACAGCTAAAAAGTTAAATAGTACTAGTAGGGAGATCAGACTTAAATCCTTAAGTATGCTGTCTGCTGTGTAATCTTTCTCTGGAACACTGTAAGTGTCCAGAAAGACGTCCTTGAAAAAAGTTTCTGTAGTGAAAATTAAGCTAATACTTCCTTTCAAAGCCACAAGTGTCAACAATTAAAAACTACTGGAGACATTAAAAAGCATTCATCTGGGGTTCATAGTTCAGTCTTGCCATGCAGAAAAACCATTAAGGGTACACTTGAGAGTAACCAGGTAGAAGTGAACTCTTCTTAGAATGATTCGAGAGAAAATTCTTCTAAAAGTATTGAGGGTGTAAGATGAATGTTTTAAGAAAGAAAATAAAAAAGGAGACAGAAGTTAGTAGGAGTGAAAATAATCTTATGACAAACTGTACTGTCTGGATGCTGAAAAAATAATGATTTTAATCTTTCAGTGATAACACCAGTGAGCCTGAACTAGGAATGCGCATGACTACGAGATCATCAGCATTCAACTCAAATAGTAAAACAATACCTGGCAAAGCAATCCAGCAGCAGCAGCCTAAATCTGCAAAAAATAAGGAGGCATGCCAGAAAAAATCTGTGCAAGAAATTCCTAAGTCAAAATGCGTAATTGCACCAAATGAGCCAATAATGAGGAGATCACAGAGACTGCAGCAGTTAACACATGTACATGTTCCAGCAAGATCCCTGCGCAACAGAGAAGTTAAAGAAGAAAAAGCTTTGGAAATTAAGCACAGTAGTCAGGCAAAAAGAAACAGTCACAGTGTTCCAGCAAAAGCACTTAAACCTGCTGGAGAGAAAACGGAACAGAAGAACATGAAGATAAAGCCAAAAAATACTAATGAGAATAAAGAGATACATGTAGAGGTGACCAGCTCTCCGAAAGAGAAAAAAAATAAAGCAGACAATAAAAAGGATAATTCCAATAGCTTTCAACGCAATCTTCAAGAGTCCTCATTATGTCCTGATGAGAGTCATGAGGAAGTTAAGAAAGACCAAACGGGCCCTGTATCTCCTAATCCTAGCAACACAAAGAAAGTGGAAACTGATTCTCTTAAGCCAAATTCTAAGACAGTATCTAAGGAAAAGCAACAAGCGCATCAGAACACAAAACCCAATACAAAACCAAAAAATGCTTCACAGCCATCTGTAAGTGAAACGAGTGTGGCTGATCAATCAGAGAACGACGTTAAATCCAAAAGGGTGAGCATCCTTGAACTTTGTGAAGAAATTGCAGGTGAGATTGAGTCAGATACAGTAGAGGTCAAAAAAGATTCCCCTAATGCCGAGGACAGCAAAACAGAAGAAAAGCAGGACGATCTGCAGTTACAACAAAGTGAAACGCTTACTCAGAAAGAACCTAGTCAAAGTACTCAGTGCAAACGTTTTTTCCCTAGCAAAAAAGGAATGCCCATCAAATGTACTCTGAATGGTAGGAATAACTCCTCAAACAAAAACTCTAAATGGACCAAAATTAAATTGCTGAAAGCTAGTAACATGAAGCAAAGTAACTCAAATTCTGCAAATGCCCCCAAGCTTGCTTTTTTAAAAGATTTCCCTGAAGTTTCAGAGGCAAGTCAAATAGCTACAGAAGCAGAGCTTTCGAAGGCACAAAGCAAGCTGTCAGCAAGACTCTCTGAGAATGAAAATACAACTTGTGTGCAGGAGAAATTGGATCCTTCAGCTGAAGGAGCTGGAATTAAAGAAGTGACATCAGAAACAAAACAGCCCACGAGGAAAGGTGCAGAGAATGGTTTGTTGCCTAATTTGACAAAACATTTATGTGAGCCAAGACCAGATGAGGTAGGTTATTTTAATTATGGTGTATGGTGGGAGGGTGTTCTAAATCTGTTGTGTTTTCTGAGAATCCCATGTTCAGAAACTTTATTTTAACGACTTTATTTTACAGTAACTTAAAATTTTCAAATTTATTAAAGATTTACTGTTGCATTGTCACAGATGGAATGATAGTAAGCTGAAAATGATTGATTCCACACTCTTAAATTCTGTTATTAGCTAAGTGTTGATCAGTTAAAATTTTTTGCTGGAACCAGAGGTTGTACAGATTTATATGGATACTTTTTTGTGACTTAAGCTTCCATAGGTATTCTGTTCTGGAAAGGTGTGCTAAAGGAACACTTGTTTTTCTCTCATTTCCTTATCTGAATGAGTTTCTATTAAAATTTAAGATTTTAAGGACATCTGTATTCTAGAGGAAATATTTTACAAGCTTGTATATAAAATGCAAAAGATTTTTTCTTTAAATTAATACCACAAAATTCAATATGGACTAGCCAATCAGTTGCATTTTGTCTGCTTAAAATAACGTAGGAATCAGAAAACTGGTGCTGTATTCAAGATGTTAATAGTTAAATTAGTGATCTTGTTAATAGGTTAAAGGCATTAAATAATTTGGTGGTTTTTTATTTAATGTTTCCTGTTTTGTTTAGAGCTTCCGATTACATTTGGAATCAAGTCCAGAAAGTTCTCCAGTGAAGAGTGCTACAGCTCCTACACCACCAAAACAAGTTAAAAAAGAACCCAGAGAAAGTGAACCTCAAGGTAAGCATTTTCTAGTAATTTCTCCACTTCTTTTGGCCAGTTCTATGGGAAGCATAAGCCTGCCTTTAAGAGCAGTGTTTCACACAGTAGGGTACAGCTGGCACAGAACTAAACTGAAATTGGAACTGCTCACCAGGGTTTTGGCATTGCTTTGTGTCACACCCAAGGTCACTCTGGTAGCACCAAAATATGCTTTCATCTCTGGGCTGTGAAGTGGGTTAGAGAGGGGAAACCCAACCAAATTATTTCCTTTTCCATGTAGTAAAGCAGTAGAACTTATAGTAAAACTTCCATATTTCAGTTGGCTTTTCTTGGTTTGTTTTTTTTTGTTTGAATTCACTGTTCTGGTTCCTTTGAATTTTTTTCTTGTAAATTGTTCTACTTGATTTTGACCAAATTACTAATTGAGTAATCACTGTCCTGTTTTTATTACATAGTCTTCCGCACGTGAATGCAATTTGTCAGAATTTAATGATTAGTATAATGTGGCTATTTTGACTGAAGTACATTTGACTAAGAAATATTATCAATGGATCACTAACATGTCCCTTCATTAACTTTTTTTGTTCTGTTTCTGGTGGTGGTAGGGTTGTTTTGGGGGTTTGTTTTAGTTTTGTTTCTTAGTCTGAACCTTATTTTGAGTGCACTCTTTAACTGTTTAGCTTTACTAAATAGTTGGTTTGGGTTTTTTCTCTGCCACTGTAGGATACTTTTGAAGGGTGGAATAAAATACTTGTTCTGTTTGAGAATGTGAAAAGTATTTTTTATTTCATTTACTATTGCTGATTGTTTCTTTTCCTTAAGTGTTACAGAACATGCCTCAGATGGGGACATACTACACATTTGTGATTCTAATATTATACATAGAGCTTTTTATGTGTGTTTCAGTATAAACGTATTTAAACTCCTATGTAGTTTCACTGCTGGCTTTGTTTAGCTGCTGGCAAACTGCTCTGCAGAACTGCTCTGGAAGTGTTGAAGAAAATTACTTTTTTCTAAAGTATTGTGGAGAAATATCTGAAGACTGCCTCAGGGTTTGGGGTTTTTTTTATTGGCCAGGAACAAATTGCAACATAGTCTTGAATATGTTTTTTGCAAATCACTGTTTGTGTAGCTCGAATTTCCTTTGCAACTAAGAACTTTATAATGAAGTTATCATCTTTGATTAATTGTAGATTTGGCTCCTACGCAGTTGACACAAACTTCACCTGCAAGTCAAACTTCTGAAACTGAGAACAGGTATAGTATTTCATACATTATGAAATTACAGTAACCTCCTGTAGAGTTATGAGAGGATTTATTATAAGACTGACTGTTGTCTCCCAGGCTCCGTTTTCAGTTTCAAGTAAGTGAGTTGTCCTTTGTAAAAAGAGACTTTCATTTTGCCCAGTAGTTAAGGGATGTTTTTGTTTTGCTAAGAAAAATCATTAAACAAGATATTTTTAACTGCGCATTTATTTTTAAAAGTGTTATTTAAGAGCTGGGAAAACATTTATAGTGATCTCTTCCTTAAATCACAAAGCCAGAGAGTATGGGAAGGGTTTACCACATGATTTTCACTTACATCCGGAGGAGTTTTCTCATCCTTAAATTAAAGGAGTCTGTGAAATCTTCTTAGGTGGTGAAGAGGGGATTTCATTTGGAATTGTTTTGTGATTGCTGTGAAATGAAGGTGTCAGCAGAAGCCATATTTAAAGAAAAAAAAGTTCTTAGTGTGAACTAAATTTGTCTTACAGTTCAAATATGCATTTTATCTTTAGTTATGTTGACTGTTGTAGGTTTTTAACAGTTCTGACACGGTCTCTGGTTTTAGCCAGTTACAAGCTAAATACAACAATTTCTTCATACTCGATACCTTGAACAACAGCCTGGCTGGCACAGGGGTCAGTATATTGATACTGGTTTCTATATCCATAGCGGGGACAAAAATGAATGTTTAAGCTAATTTTCAGTATGTCCATCTGAGGCCAAATAAACAATTCTGACTAACCAACCCTTTTGTACATGTTGAATAACTATACTACTATGAAATTTCACAGAAGATGGATGGTAAGGTAGATGCAAAGCTACTTAAATGAGTGGGGTTTTTATGAATTTTCAATAAGCATTACAATAACTTCTGTTTTTTCATATTTTTTCTCTCAATTGTCAAACAGTTTTATGTTATCTACTTGAATTTCTTACCTTTGTTATTTGAACAAGCCCATATTGCTTTACTATTATTTGGATATATATTTTTCTTCTGAGACCTTTCCTACCCTACTTTCCATACATTAGCCAATATTTAAGCCATCATTCTTACTGTGGTAATCCTGCCATAACAGAGCAATCTATGTTATCTATGTGCATATCTATAGTGTATCTCTCTTTGTGGCTTTGTAGGAAAAGGTTGCAGCAAGAAAAGGCAAACCTTGAAGTAGCTACTTAAAAATGCAAATTTTAGGGCACATGAGAGGAATGAAAAAAATAGCTCTGATTTAGCACAAACAATGCTGTTTTAAAAACGTCTGGCAAGAGTTTTTATTTTTTGAAAAGCTCACTGGATTAAGCTGCTACCTGTGCTACAGCATCTGCCATAATGAAGTGTTCGGCCCCATACCCTTAGTTTGCTCAGAAACCGAAATACATAAATACCTAGTTGAAGTATGTGCATTTTTTTGTATGTTTTGCTTTATTGACAGTTTTTTCCCCCAGAATATAGTAGCAAGTTCACAGAATAACTTTGTTGATGTATTTTAGTCCTTTCCAGTGTTTTTTTCAGCTGTGACAAGGGGAAGCTTAAACTGAGGGAGATTCCAGTGATACCCATGCATTTGTTCCATAGATCCTCTTCCGCCCTTCACTGCCAGCCAGTAGAAGGGAATAAGGTTGAATTGGAGAGATTTGACATCTGACTTAGATTTGTGGGCATATTTACATGGTCTGCTTTATCAGCCTGGTGGATGATACCTATACCTTACGTAGGAAATATATAGTGATAGGCACCATTCATCATGCTCTGAAAGTGCCTCAGTTAAAGGCTTGTGTTAATGGTTGTGACTAACCTGCCCACTTCATCATAATTTTTTTTTAATAAAACAAAAAATTTTGTAATTAATCTAGTCCCAAACTGTTTTTTTTTTTTTTTTTGTTAATCCCTGTATTTCCTTCCTTTTCCATTTGAATTGCAGGTTAAAATATATAGGACTATGTTTTGGGTAATAAATTTGGATTTGCATTTCCTTAAAGTTTAGTTTCGCTGACTGCAACGGCTTTGAGTATCTAATATGACATATATGAGCGGTTCCGTTTTTAACATGAAATATATTTGTATTTCAAGGGTTCCATTGTCAAATCCTTCATTAGCATCAAAATGCAGTAACTTCCCATCTTCTGAGGAACATATTCAGAAGCTAAAAGAAGCAGGAAAAGATGGTGATAAGCAGCTGATCGCAGTAAGTAATACTCTTCTAGTAAGGCTTATAGCTGCTGGAAGAAATTACGTTTGAATTTGCAGTGCTGTGGTCTTTATGGACTTGTCTAAAAATCATTACTTATACCTACTACTTACTACCATTAGAAATGACTTCTGAAAGAAGCTGTACTGGATTGTCATTCAGTGTTGACGGAAAAATGGTGGCAATCAACCTTAAGCCGATTCTTGTTAAAACAAATTTCTGCATTTTTAAAATAGAATGGCTATTCAGTGAAAATACAGCTGTTTTAGGGATAATTAATTTGCCTTTACTTATGTGTAAAATCTCAGTTTCCTAAAATTTCAGAATTACAGGATGAGCTGCATCTGGCAGATTGTGTGCAATATTAATACCAATGGATTTGTTCCCGTGTCATTCAAATATCTCTTTTTCTGAAACAAATATTTTCTAGTGGATGTCCTTATTTTCACCATAATATTTAAGCAGCAATACTGGTTTGGTTATTTATTCTTACCCTTTTTGCTATTAGCTACAAAATACAGGTAACAAGAAAATGCAAAATGAGAAGGGAGTGCAGTTGTTTTTCTGTCTTGTTGAATCGCAGTACTTGGTAATGAGACAGTTGGAGTTTTTGGTTGTGTTTTGTTTTGTGTTTTTACTAATCCACATATCAGATAATCCTTGCAAAATAAAAAGCTAGAGCTGGGAAGCTACAGAGGAAGAGGAATCCAGGCCATAAGGAAGGAAGCTTCTTAAGAAATTACACCTCTCACATACATAATTGGATGTCATGCTAAATTGTAATTTTTTCATGTAATACATGGATTATACACATGACAATATTAACTAAATAGAACCAGGTGAATTCTGAACACTCTGTTATATCCATACTGAAATATTTTAAAATCAGAGCTTCCAAGAACTAAATGGATAAACATATCCTTGAGTTGCCTGAAGTTACACAAATCTAGGCATGTGAAGGCCCAGCCACAGAATGATAACTGAATTGGATCTGACATTTTAGTTACTGCCTCTTTGAAAGTCATTTTACCAACAGAATTAAAATGAGTTATTAAATATTTTAACTATATTAAAAGGACTGTAGTAATATCCTCTTTCGTTTCAGTAAGGCTAACCTAATTTTTCCTCATAGAGCCATAGATCTTGACTGAAAAGTTGGTAGGATCTTTGACAAGAAATACACAACTTCCCGTTAGGCTACTGAAGAGAGGTTGTGTAGCTCTCCTCTGCGCTGTTCATACAAAGAAATTTCTTGCAACTTACTGACTATGCTGGGAGTGTCCTTGTATTCCACCTGAATCAGGAGAGTAATATTGTCTTTTCTCTAGATATTCAGCAGTAAAAGTTATTTACCAAGCAAAATTTCAGAGTTTAAAGAAAAGTTCATCAGTGAAGAACACCAGGAAAAATGGGAGAGACTTAGTGTCTGGTTTTGTATGTATGTTTTTGGAAAATGCAACTGAGCATTGTGTTTAAATTGTAAATATGAAAGCAATAGCTTCACAATATCTTACATATTTCACCACTTCATACAAATCTAATTCGCTTTGATTTCACTGAGTTCAGAGTAGGCTTTTTATTGTGTTGATGAGGCATTTTGGTAATGCCTGTATTTCACTTTACCAAGAAAGCATTAGGTAAGATGCTGATTTTTCTTTTACCTTAGGGTAAACTGCTCTTTTAGCATTGTCAAAACATATAGAAGAACCCAAGTATTAGTTAAGCTATTTTGTATAAGACTATCCTTGACATTGGTTACTGTGGAGATGAGACATAGTTATGTCTAGAATAGTTTGTTCTAACCTTCTGGAGGGTAAATACTCAAAAGTTTGGGATTAAATGCACTTAATAAAATAACGTACAATTTGTTATTAATAGTTTTGTTTGCAAAACCACAATGAGTTTCTTAAATGTGGATTCTGAATGGCTGGGCGCTTTTTTTTAGTAGTAGTAGTAGTAAATATTTTCAAAGGTGTTCATGCAGTTCTCTAAATGATCCTTTGAGAAAGGAGAAATTACTAATTTGGTTTAAAAACTGTTGAGGTTGACATTTCTCCTTGGAGAGCGGGTCAAACCACTTTAATTAGCATTTATAGTGTCTAAAAAGTTTTTTAGTTAATAACTAGAAATCATTTTTATTTCAAGTTTCTGGCATATTGTTTTAAGAGAAACAGTTTCATTATTCTTCCGTATTTTTCCTATTCTTCCTTGAGCAAAGCTGGGAGGTCATGCTTTTATTCTTAGCAAGAGACATTTAACTTGCACTTTATTACTCTTCTTAAAAAAATGAAAAGCTTGAAAGGTGCAATTGGGCTCTCTACTGTGTGATCTGATTCCTTTGGAGATCTGTCGAGCCAGTCCATCTTGATATGTGTACAGAATCCTTTTTTCTTCCTGTAACCAAAGCAGAAAAACTAGTTGTGCTTCGTTTGACTAACCACATGATGCAATATCTTTATTTTGCTGTTCTTTTGCTACTGAATCTTCCTAGTCCTTTGTATTTAAGTTTGGCATCTGTCCTTTTAATTGTCTTTACAGTATCTGAGGCTCATAGTCTGGAATGTTACAATACTGTGTGTGTGTTCTAATCTTTTTTGGTTCCCGAGCTATATTTAGAGAGGTGTTATGGTAAAACTAGGCTTTCTTTTTCACAATATGCTTTGAGTTTTTTATATGTAATCCTTAAAAATACATCTGAGTTTCCTTCTTCTCCCATGATTGCTAAAATGAATAATACTCTTTTTTTCTTAAGTAATATAATCTTGAGCAAGCTTTAAGGCTATTTGACTGTAAGAGAAATAGCACAGATACCATTTGTAGAAGAAATACTTAGTAGCTGCACTTGCACCATTCTCTTTCTTGATGCACATCATCTAGTTATCTGAGCAGCATTCAAACATAAAATTAATTTCGTAAAAATACAACTAAGACAAAAGATGAGTTGTTTCTGTTCAGACTTGTTGCAGTCACACATCTTAAAAAACAGGTCTCTTCAGAGCGTAGAACTTGAGCTGAAAACAGCAAAGAATCTAATGTTCAAACAAACTTTGCAAAGCAAACAGTGCCAGGAGACGATGGTGTTTGAAGTGATGTGGAAAAAGTTAGGTTGAGATTGAGGAGAGTATGAGGGGAAAGAAATTAAGATTGAGGTTAAAAATATGTTATGTTCCACATCCATGACTTCGTGTTTGTGGGAGTAGTCTGTTCTGAATATTTGTGGACTGTAACCTCTTACACTTCATTTAAATGTTCAGTTGGTAGGTTGTCAGATTATGTCAAACTCCTTAGGAAGTTCTACAGACTAATGCACTGAAATTGTTCTTTATTTTCACTTCAGTCTGATGTGCAAATACGAGAACTTGAATATGAAATCATCTGTTCCTTTTCCTTCTGAAATGGAAAGAAGTTGAAATTGCAAAGCATGTTTTCAATTTTCATAAAATGAGATTTGCTTTACATCCAATACAAGTAAAGTCAGATACTTGTTTCTTGTAAAAATTCTGCTTCCCTGTCAGAACAAAGTTTTGGCCATAAAAATAAGGATTGATAAAAGCAGTAATGCTATGAGGGAATGTTGTATATAATTACCTATGAAATACAGGGATACTTCTTCCATTTTATGCCACTGAGGAGATGTGTTCCTTTGAGTTAAGCTGGTGTTTTGGAAAGGATGGTAATCAGTTTTAGGTAAAATGAATGAACAGAGAAAACAAGTCACTGAAGTTATAAAAGCATAGTACAGAGTTATGGAGACTTTTCTGCCTTTCTGGAGGTCTGAGTTAATGCCTGCATGCTAGCAAATGTGATTAAATTTAGTTGATCTTTATAAGTATCAGCAAAGGCATGGATCAGGATGGCTTAATGGAAGGTTCTTCTGATTCTGAGGTTGCAATTGGGGCTGTATGTGGAAGTGGTGTGCACACTAATTCAGTTTACACATTTGGATATCACACTTGGAATTTCTCCGTATGTATATTTTGGTTTAAGTTGAACATGGTTTCCGTTTGACTGAAATAGGTGATTTGTGAAAGAAGTTAGTGGAAATAACAAGTGTAAAAACGATTTCTTATGATCCTGAAGAAATCTGCATAGCAGTCATTTAAATTTGCTGTTTTCTTCCATAAACTGATGCAGTCTGGTTGGGCAGTTTCTCTGAAGAATTAGAGAATGGCTTTTGGGCAATATTTCATTGTTCCACATTAGTTAAGTACTGACTTTGTCCTTTCCTGTAATCCCACTGAAAACAAGGCAGTGAGCACTGCATAGGCATAAGGGAGGAAATTTGGTAGTTGAGACCAGTCACTTGTCTTCCCACACAAATCGTATCCCTTGGGATAGCTCTGCTCCAACTGAGGGGTAGTGGCTGCCATCCTTTCTTATTATCACTTCTTCCAGTTCTTGCCTCACTGCTGCAACACAGCTTAGTCTAGCAAATTGAGGTGGGTTGTGCGTGGTACACTTTGTCCTGAAGGTGGGGCAGAATGTTTTGTAAGGTTAGCTGGGGAGCTGAGACAGGAATTCAGGCACCAAGGCCAATAACACGGTGTTTTGAGTTAACCCTGGCAGGCAGCTGAGCACCGTGCGGCTGCTCCCCCAAGCAGGATGGGAGTTTCACAGATAAAGCAAAAGCTGTGCCTGCAAGCAAAGCAAAATAAGGAAATAACTCACTACTGCCCATCGGCTTGCAGGTGTTTAGCCATCTCCAGGAAAATAGGAACGCATCATGTGTAACAGTTGGAAGACAAATGCCATTAACTCCAAACATCCTCCCCTTTCTCCTTCTTTCCCCTGGCCTTTACTGTTCCGCACGATGCCATGTGGCATGAGATACCCCTCTGGTCAGTTGGGGTCAACTGTCCTGGCTGTGTCCCCTCCCAGCTTCTTGGCACCCCCATCCTCCTCGCTGGCACGGCAGTGTGACAAACAGAAAAGGCCTTGCATGCTGTGTACACACAGTGCAGCAATAGCTAAGACTTCCCTGTGTTATCAACCCCGTTTTGGTCACAAATCTAGTACACAGCAACACAGCAGCTGCTGAGACAGAAATTAACCTTATCCTGGCTAAAACCGGTGCACATCAGAACACACTCTGCAATATTCCTAAGTAAAATTTTTATGTGTTGAGAATGGATTACTTGTCCACTGTAAACACAGTGTAGATTTATTTATTTTTACTTTTGTTTTCATATTGCTTTAGCCAATGACCAGTGAGGTTATAATTTCATGATGGATAATGAGACTCCATTTTCATTTTTGAAATATGTTAAGTAATATTAGATACATCACAGTTCTGAAAGTTTCAAGGTGATTTATATCCTTTTGCTAAAGCAGTTTCTCAGAAAGATGGACATCGGCAATGGGTTGGTTTGTTGTTGTTGTTGACTGGAATTTTACTTGTTCAAAATGAAGGCACGATTTTTTTCTGAGTTGGGACATGTCTTCTGATCTTCCTGATCAGCATGGGGATCTGCCCAGCAGCCTCAGTCTTGAATGCATCATTCACTGAAATAGAATTCTTTGACCTTTTCATTTTCTGTGGAGAGCCCCAAAATCTTTGTGTTGTTTCTTCCTGAACTTCTTGTATTTCCTTTCCAGCCTGCTTGTTTCTGTGGCTGGACTTTATTCTTTGTTTTGTGCAAAGACTAGAGGAAAAAACAATCTTCCTCTAACCAATACTAGGTAATCAAGAAGGAGATGACCTAATCTGTGCCTGAAGAGAGAGAGAGAGAAAAAAAAATAACAGAAAGGGCCCCTTTTTATCTCCTAAAGAGGCACCAAATGCCTTTTTTGCTTGCAGGGCTTCTTACTCCACATGTGGAGGATCAGCAGACATGCACCTTCTCAAAGAAGATATTGGTAAGACTTTTCTTTCTAACACAAAATTAAGAAGCCCTTCTGGAGATTAAGGCAATATTATCTCAATGTTCAATTACAGTGAGGCCTTGAAACAGTGGATATCCTGTATTTATTTGAGGATTACCTGAGCTGTTGGGAATGCTTACTTATTTGCCATCTACACGTGCAGAATTTGCTTAGGAAATGAAAGTATCTTTGCTCTTTATTGTTACTCTTTAGAAAACTGAGTTTTAAGCAGAGTAACACATTTTTGTTCCTGGAACTGCACGTTTTCTTAAATATTGCTCTGAAAAACATTTCTCTGAGAGTCAGGCTTCTTGCATGTTTTTCTAGTTCTGGAAAGTAAACAGTTTATTTTTCAGTACCCAATATCTGGTGTTTGCTGAGAAGATTCCACCCCTCCCCTTTCAAATCCCAGCCTTATTTACTCTCATATATGGTGCATAAGATACTCCTGTGTGGGGTTTTTTGGTTGGTTGGTTGGGTTTTGGTTTTTTTTGTTCATCTCTTCCCATTAGGAAGGACTGGCAACCCTTAATACAGTTATTATTGCTTGAGTGTTCTTTTTCCCTCTGGATACATGCCCTTTCCACTTTAGCTCTTGCAGTGACATCAGTTTAAAAATAGTCAGATCCTCTAGCTGTTCTGTTGAAGTATAAAAATGCATTCTTCGTACTTCCTAACTTTATTTTGCATGTCTTTTTTTGGTGGTGTTGTAGTCTGTGTTGGATTTCCAAAGCTGCTGCTTTTAATTTTTGTGTGAAGCATTATGTTCTGTTCTGTGGCTTTGAAATAGTATTTCAGTTACACAAAAATCTTCTTTATTGCCATTGGGATACTATAAAGTATTTCCTAAAACTATAGTCCACATTTGTTAGGGCTACAGAGCTCAAAAGATTGCTTTAGACGCTACCATGTGCTTTTTCTGAAAACTTACATAACATGTCATTCATATTAAACCTCTGTGAGTAGCCCATTGATACAACCGAATGTGTGTAAAGTAGTAACAGCAGTAAAATCCTTAAAAACCAAAATCCAAACAAAAATCCCCCTCCTCCCCACCCCCAAAACTCAAAGCCACTGATACTAGCAACATCTGAGAAAGTCAGACTGCAAAATACAATATGGCAGTACTATTCCAGGGAAGTAATCTGTTCCTGGAAACTTGCAGAAGAGCATATATATATTTACAAGGCAAGGTGGGATGAGCTAAGCAGTCAGACAACTTTGAGGATATCCTTGCCTTGAACTTTTTGATGACTTCCTGTGTAGCTAGGGGGTTTTTCTGGCTTGAGACTTTTGGAAGTAAACTAATAGATGGGTTGGCCTAAATACCTTTAGCTTCTTGGTGATTTGAACAGAAATTGTTTCATGAGACTTAAATGCAGTACTGTCATGTGCTAATTATTTTAAGACTTGCTTTATGTAGCTGATTTTCTAATTTACATGGTGGGGGTTTTTGCATATATTCCAAATATCGGAGTGCACTTCCTTTTCACTTTTCCTGCTCTAGATATAGGGGAGATGTTCCCCATCTTCAAGGTAGGATTATTAAATTTGGTTCAGTTGGTTCATCTTTAGATAATCTAGTCAGCATACATCATTCTTCCTGCTGAACTGCCTTTGCTTCATCTTTCACATATAAATCCTGAAAATGCAGTATATTTTGGTGGCCAGAATGGGTAATTTGTTTTGAACTGTATTGCTGCTTTAAAGGAAATCTTCAGGTAAAATAAAATGTGTTAGATTCAATTTTTGCACTTTTAGAAAGCTCATCTTACTCTGACTTTACAAATCTAACCTAAGGGTTCATCTGTTCTATTTCCTTCAGAAAATTAATGTACTCCTGTTTCTCTTTCTGTAGAAATCTGTTCATTGACAAGCAGTGACTTCTCAGACTCATCTTCTTTCTTTTGGCTGAGTTCCACATATGTGCTCTTAAAGAGAAGTTCAATTCTGAGTTTGTCTGGCCTGTTGTACCTTCAGTCTCTTCTTGGAAAGAAACTGATACCTACAGTTTAGATTGCACTAATGTCTGTTTGAAATAGGTTGCTGTTGTGTGGAGAATTGAACTGTCACTTAGCCTTTAGACACGTCTTTGAAGATGGAAGGAGTAGGAAGTGATTTGTAAACACTTTTTTCTTGTATTGCAAAATGCTTTCTTCTATAAAGTAGGCTTTTTTTGCTATGAATATTTTCAGCTCTTAGAAAACAAAATTAAGTTCAGGTGATTTGTTTTCTTGCAAATTGTGCACACAGATCAATTTCCTTTAAAAAAACACCCTCCGATCTTTTTTGCTTATATAGCATACTTGTTTAGAGTATAGAATAACTTCTTGTTTCTCCATTGCTTGTGATACATGTTAAAATAGATTAAAAGTGACTTTTTTTGCTGGTTACATAAACTCCATTTCCAAATGAAGTTAAAGAAAAAAGGTAGTCAAACATTAAGCTATAGCTTAAAACTTTCATTTTTTGATAGAGACGTCATTCTAACTGGTATTCTTTTGCTCTTTGCAAGAGGCAGCCCCAGCACCTGATACTTTTTATTAGGCACTGACTCCTTAGGTGAGCATACTTACAAATTAGTAACACTTTAATGAATACACAGTAAAGCAACAGGTACTGAGTAGTGCCCTTAGTTTGGTAATGGTTGGTTATAGAGTAGGAGGATAACCTATAGGGTCATGAGCGAAATGGTATGATTTTCCATTTGCAGTGTAGCTGCCATAGTGTCTCAAAAATTGCCTTGGAATATTTAGTAAAAAAATTTAAAGGTAGTGATCAGCTGTTGCAGATACATTGCTGATCTTACAAATTATTTCTGTATCCTTTGGGTTTTTATAATATCCTTCCAGAGTTTCAGGAAAATGGCTCACCTGTGGCCCACCTCAAAGCAATTCACAACCAAAACAGCAGCAGCAGAACTTTAGGGAAAAACAGATAGTGTGGGGCTGGATACAGGGATTTTCTTTGTGGAAGATGATTATATTTACTGCAAATGGTATAATGAAGGAAGAATTCTCTGTTCTTTGTGTTTCATGAAATAAAAGTAATTTGTTCAAAAGTAGTGGGGGGATGGAGATAATTTTTTTAGGTAAAGTTTGCTCTGTGATTGATGCCTGTGCCTTTTGGGGCTGTAGTTTTCGAAAGATGGAATTCTAAATTCCGTTCTTTTTGTTTCTCCTGTTTCACCCCATTTTAGCTTTTGTGTTGAATTTCCAGAAGGCATGTTATAAAAGGGATATCTGATTTGATGAAAGTTCTGTTTAACTGTATTTACAGCTGACAGATACCTGTTTTGTGGATTATTTGTTGGTTTTGGTGTTTTGATTTTTTTTTTAATAGGATGGAGGACAGAAGAGATTTGGTGCTATTTCCTGTAATATTTGTGGAATGCTTTACACCGTGTCAAATCCAGAGGATGAAACCCAACATCTCTTGTTTCATAACCAGTTCATAAGTGCTGTTAGATATGTGGTAAGAAAACCTTCTCTTTCTAAAGGCATAAACAGTATCTTTTGTTTGATGTGTACTAGTTAAAATTCACGTTACATTGTGTTTTAATAAATTATTATTGCAGTAGGACATAAATTATCCACTTTGGGAAATAAATATTTTTAACAGCCATGGTAGACAGGTTATATGTAATGTGTAAAAATTGTTAGTAGGATAATGGTGTTTCATCGCCATTGTATTATTTCTGCTACAATTACTTAATCTAGGGAAGGTGTGAGGGTAGTGATAAGAAAACAAAGGAATGTCACTGTTCTCAAAGTACTAAATACGGGTTTCAGTACAACTGGTGTTTGCAGCAGTTAACTTAGTAGTCAGATAAAGGGCTGATTGTACTGTTTTTGTAATTGAGATGACTTTTGTAATCTTAGATGACTTCTAAATTACTTTGCCTTTAGTTATGTGTAATTTGAAGAGAGACTGCCTAGAAATCCATTTGATACAACTTCATAGTATATTAAAGTTTTACTGAATTTATAGTGAGATTTTAATCTCTAAAATAAAAAGTAATATTTGATACTTCATTATATATGCTATATCTGAGCATATCTCTCATATTAAAGCTCAGATTTGAAAAAATGTGTACAATTTCAATTACATTGTAAAATCAGCTACTTCACAGTAGCTGATATTACAAGAGATAGGAAATGCCCGTTCGCATGTCTGAAATCCACAAAGTCTATTTTCTTTATCACACATGTTACCTTCAGTACTCTACACTCGAGTAGATAAGACCTCCAGGATAACTGAACTGAGGCCACCAATTCATTCCATGTAGATACCAAATGGCTGTTGGGCTACTCTTAAATCTCAAGCACAATTTTATCCCACTGTTTGAAAATACTAAGATATATTTTCAGAGCTAAAACTTTCATGCTTGAAGCTATCTGGTAAAATAGTTTTGATATTTACTCTTGTTCTTGGTTAGTTTTTCTGAATAATCTAGACATCTTAAAAGATCTCTTCTAATACAACATTGGCTACGTTGTAGGGTGGGACTGGGCAGAAAGTGTGATGAGAAGCACTACATTATAATGGCAACATAAAATACATTTCCCCATTTCATTCCTGTTTGTCCCCCCCTGCCCAAGTACTTTCAGATCTTGAATGTTACCAAAGATGTAAACATAATTTACAGAAGATGATGTTAGTTCTTTTGGACAGAAGCTGACAGATGAGTTCAATAGCTGCTTAAAGCTGCTATGTTCATGTAGGTAAGAAGCTGAACTGAAGTTTTGAATATTTTGGAAGTCGGCTGAGCTGAAATTTCTCACTTGTATGCATGTCTAGAGTAACAGCATAATTAACTTAAATGTGAAAGAGCAGACTGCATTAAACCAGTCATAAATAACTTTGTATAAAATTAGGTATGCTTTTAATTTGAGAAAAGCTTTTCCTATTGTTTTCTCAGTCGGTAGACGTATTTTTAAATCTTCCAACAATGTGTAGTCAAGCAAGATGTTGTATTGTCAGTTCAGTGAGTAAACAGTTCTATCTCTGTAGTCTTTTGAGACTCTAGTTGTGTTTTTTGACATTCTAGACAGCTGTAGAGCGATGATTTAAATGGTTATTCTGGAGTAGAAACTAGAGTAAAAGGCAAAAGAAGGGTTTTTATGAATCTTTAATTCCCCTCTGATTTTTTTTTTCCTCATAACAATTTGACACACAGTTTTCTGTGTGGGTGGGTAACTTTTGCCATGATAAATAGATAAGTCACTAGTCATTTGATCCACAGTCAGTGGTTCTTGGTTGATAGTATCGTGACAGAAATATTCTCACCTCCTCTTAGAAAATAATTTCAATTTAAAATAAGCTTTTTTGTCAGTGAATTAGTACAGCAAGTGACTACTTGTTAATTCTTAGTCATCCAGAAATACCAGAATGATTGCTAGTTATCCTGGTTTTGCTAGGAGGTTTCTGGTGGGGATTGTTGGGAGGATGGCTCAGAGGTTTATAGATATTTGTATGTAGTTACTCTGTTGAAGCTGTAACTGCCTTCCTTTCCCTGACAGTGAGTGTTAACTGGACAGTAACATCATGGAATTAAAAATAAAGTGTACTAGAGAAAGTCTCAGTAACTCCTTGGTTAGACTTTCTGGTCCAGGAACATCTGGTCTTGGTATGTTACATTATTAGCTCTCTCCAGATACTCTCTTCTGTGTAGTTAATATGTTTGGCATTGGCATTATTTGTGATTTGGAGGCCATTCTAAGGTATCTTACAAGCATTTTTCATTCTCTTGTCATTCACGTTCTTTGTGCCATATGATGTGGTACCAGTCTGACTTAAGAAGACTTTTCTCAGCTTTTCCTCCCTTTGGAGTATCTCCTGTTTTGTTCTTATTAGTTCTATAAATGATTTGTTTCACAGACTCACAAGAAGTGGGTCTATATGCATTATCACGCTTCTTGCTGTGAACTGTGAAAATGGACATTATTGTTAGTGTCATGGCCACCTGCATGAAACTGTTTTGTGGGTTTTTTAAAATATTGAGTAGCCAGAAGGTAGTTTGCATGTAAATAGTAAATCATTTACTGTCTTCAACAAAATGAAATTTTGTTTGTTCTTTTTTAAAGAGCCTGTCTCGGAAGAGGGACAGGCTAACAAGGAGATGGTATTGGGATATTTGTTTTGTCATGGATGGCTGATAGAGACAATAAGGAAATTGTGGGCCTTGTATGCAGAGAGGGGAAGTTTGGCAAGTTTAATGGCGTTTTCTAGATTTGGGAAGAGAAGATTGGCAAAGACTAATGGGTTTACTGAAGGATGACATTTGCTATTAATAGAAGTGTGCAAACTGAATTGGCCAGAAGGTAAGGTGGTCAAGGATAGCACTGGAGCAGGAATAGATTAGTTTGACAGATGTCTCCTATTGCAGACAAATGAAGCAATCTGTCTCACGGGTCTTCTGGTATCAGGCATCTGAAAAGTCTCCAGAAAAGTTATGCCTGTCTAGAATGTACATGCATTGGATGATGACACGCACATCAAGTGTTAACTCCATTGGGATGGATGCTTCGTGGGATTGACACATGGTTCAGTTTTATAAAATCTCCTAACTGTGATACACACAGTATCAGTTGTGTCCCCTCCCTATGATACCACATAGTGTCAACTTAGTACTTCTGTAAATTTTTTTGTAAGAGCGAGGCATTTTTAATGATGTTTTGAAGTTGCAAAGCCAAAAACTTAATCCACAGGCATTTGCTAACTTCAGGTGCCTGATGTGAATGCAGTTAATCTGTTTGCATTTCAAGCTCATCCTCTTGGTTAAGAATATCTTGGCCTGAAGAAAGTGGAAGAAACTGTTATTTGAGGAACAATCCCAGTCACCACAACAGGCTGGGGGCCGACCTGCTGAAAAGCAGTTGTGTGGAGAAGGACATGGGGTCCTGGTGGACAACAAGCTGTCCATGAGCCAGCAGTGTGCACTTGTGGCCAAGAAGGTCAGCGGAGTCCTAGGGTGCATTAGAAAGAACATTGACAGCGGTTTGAGGGAGGTGATCCTGCCCCTCAGCTCTGATGAGGCCCCATTTGGAATACTGTGTGCAATTCTGGGCTCCACAGTACTGGGAGACATAGAGCTCCTGGAGCAGGTCCAGAAGAAAACTACTGAACTGGTCAAGGGTCTGGAGCATCTCTCTTATGAGGAATGGCTGAGGCAGCTGGGCCTGTTCAGCCCTGAAAAGAGGTGACTGAGAGGGGACCTCATTAATGTGTATTAATATCTAAAGGGGCGGTGCCAAGAGGATGGAGCCAGACTCTTCTCAGTGGTGCCAAGCAATAGGAGAAGAGACAGTGGACAGAAACTGATGCCAGAAAGTTTCACCTGAATACGAGGAAGAATGTCCTTTACTGTGGGACTGACCAGGCTCTGGAACAGGCTGTCTAGCAAGGTCATGGAGTCTCCCTCACTGGAGATACTCAAGAACCGTCTGGATGCAATCCTATGCTGTTTGCTGTAGGATGACCCTGCTTGAGCAGGTCTCTTCCAACCTGACCCATTCTGTGATTCTGTGAGCTAATGTCTAATCTGATAAATTTACAGCTATTTTGTTGTAACTGCACCCAAGTCTATCTGTGAGCTTCTTAACGATTTTCAGATTTGACTTCTTGGCACCTAAGTTTAATAGGATACTGGAATTGGAGATGATGCTGAACTTCGTATCATCTTAAAAAGATTTCATGCTTGTCATGATTTAAAAGAGCATGTAGTGACAGGACAAGGGGGAACGGCTTCAAACTGAAAGAGAGTAGGTTTAGATTAGATATTAGGAAGAAATTCTTCACTCTGAGAGTGGTGAGTCACTGGAACAGGTTGTCCAATGAAGTGGTGGATGCCCTATCCCTGAAAGCATTCAGAGCAAAGCTGGACAGGGCTCTGAGCAATCTGCCCTAGAGAAAGGTGTCCCAGCCCATGACAGGGGAGTTGGAACTAGGTCATCTTTAAGGTCCCTTCCAATCCAGGCCATTCTGTGATTCTATGATGAAAACCACTGAAGAGTTATTGTGCTATTAATGCTGGAACCAGCTTTTCAACTATGTTCTGCATCATTATATGCATGCATAATATCCAATGAAAGCAACACACTTCACTCTGTAGTGGTAACATAGTACTGTCTGTACTATTTGATGCTGTGGTAGCAACTGTATTGCCGTTTTTGGAATGATTTCTTTCTTTTGTAATTCTCTTGCCATTACACCTTAATAAATAAGCAGAAGCAACCTTCATTCTTGTTTGAATTGGTAGGAAAAGTTAGAAGTAGATAGTTAAATAGTAGTAGATAGTTAAATGAGTTAACCATGTGTTGCAGAGCGGTCTTACGTTCTCAAAGGATTACAAATGCGCGTAGGATAAATAGGCCTAACATGGAGGGCAGGAGGGTGTTGCAACATACCATCAGGGCTCTGTGCAGCACCAGTCTGCCCAGCTGTGGTGATTAGGCTCTATATGCCCTACTGCTGCCGTCTTGGGGTAATCTGCTGTTGGGCATGGACTGCCAGTGTCAGGGAGGAGTGCTGTAATCATGGTGTTTTACTCCAGGCCTTGCAGAACATATGTCCTTGTGGGAACAATAACTTTCGTTTTAATTTCATCACAAGCAGAATATATCAATGCTTGGACATCTGATTCAGCAGGAAATAAGTCTTAATGTCCTAAAGTAATATCAATTAAAAGGAAAGGAAAAGCAGTTTTTCTGACACAGTGGAATATTATGTAGTGTAGATATAGTACTTTTGTTTCTTACTATAATAAGGTGATCTTGTCATCTGCCTCTGTGAAAGACAACTTTAGTTCTCACTGATTGAAATACCTTGCAGACTGTAATATTTTGTTTTAATAGTGTTAAAACAGTGGGGTTTTGTTTAAAAAACGTCAGTATAGGTATGTTAAAGGACCTTATCAATCATCTTCAGACCACGGTCAAAATACTGGTTCTAAACCATATTTTCTGTACTGTGGGTATATAATAGGATCAGTTCTAGCTGCAGCTTTAGTATATTTTCCTTTAATCTTAGAATATGACAGAGCTGTGACCGTTCTTGTGCATTGCTTCCATTTGTCTGGTTTAAAGGAAGGACAGTTCATTGCTTAGAAAAGCTCAACAGTAAGGACACTAAAGGTGCAGATAAATATGTGAAGTGATAGTTTTTCTTTTTAAAATTATTGGAGCTGCATATGACTATAAAAGCACGATATGGCTTTAAAATGGTTTCACTAAAAATCTTGGATGAGTTTAGGGTTTGCAGAAACTTTTTGGAAAGCTGCATATAAAAGATACATTTCAGAATAAATTCCAAAATACTTCAATTTAGAAACTACCCCTCCTGTGAATATCATCAGTCCCCATATTTTACAAATCACTCAAGAAGATGAACAGGTGGACAATAAAATGAGTCCTACGTATTAGAGTCAATTATAGCATTTTTACAGAATTATTTTTAGACTTGTGCTAATATACTGTTTCTTTAAAATGTAACAACACTATGATGTTCAGAAGTGTTTTGGTGTTGTATGGGATTTCATTTTGTGGAAATACCTGGCTATAACATTAACAGGATACCTTAATCTAAAATTAGGTTTTGAATTTTCTGCATTAGGCTTGAAACAGTCTGGATGCTGTAAAGGCAGGATTATCAAACACATTGTATTTATTTCCTGAGTGATGGTCACAGTTGGTTTAAAATAGGCTATAAAAAGCTCTTGCAGGGCAAAGAGGAAGGCAAAAGGCAGAAAAGGACAAAAATTTGAGAGAGGTAGGGTTTGAGGTTGGAGAACAGTAATCCTTGCCTGAACCTTTTGATGCCTTTTCTGACAGTCTCAAAAGGCACGTCACAATCCCACAAATTGCACTTCTCTACTTTCCTGAGTATTTTAATACTGCTGTTTACTGCCCTTTGTGTTCAGACCATAATGTATATAAATTCAAGCAGGATCTTTGTTTGTACAACTACTACTGAGAAGAAAAACAGGCAGGATTAAAATGGTGTCTGTGTTGCAACCATTGCCATGCCGGCTGCTAAACTAACACTTAAATAGTTCCAGGGCTGGTAGCAAGTAGATAAATTTCTAAAATTATTCTCTTCATTTCTTACTTGGGGTAGGGGACTAAAATCAGTATGAGTAAAATGAGGTACAGATCAAGTATTATAACACTGAACTTTAACATTTTTTGTGGTAGTATATATGGCATTCATCCAGTGCCAAATTCGATTGTTTGGTCTTTAGTCGAACATTATTTTGTGGGAAGGTACAGATTTCAATGAGAATTATTCCATCAATATTGTTTCTTCAAAAACTTTTTTATTTAAAGTTGCTTTGAAGTAAGACTTGTAGATCAGCCTTTTTAGTGGCTGAAGTTACTTCTGCATTCAGTATTTTTAGGTCCCATTCAAAGCAACTTGAGTTCTAATATCTACCAGTCCCATCTTGCTAGATTTAAGTGGCTTTTTTTGTTTTGTTTTTTTCCATGCAGGTACTGCTCATTATTCACCACGAGTGTGGATCTGAAGAAGAGTTAATTACCTCTATTTTTTTGAGTATGTTTATACTTCAGATACACACAACGTAGTCTCCTTCCCTATTAGATTCTTAGAAGGTAGTTATAATTTTTTTTCTAGTATCCTTCTTGTGGCTTTAACAGTTATGATCAGTAACAAAATAAACTATTCCTTACATTTTGGGCAACTGCATGCCAATCAGTTCACTTAGAACCTCCTGGAGGTCTTTCGCATGCCAAACTTCTAAAACTGAGTGTGTATTTGTGGAGGTAACTATGTTAAAAAGAAATCTTATAATAAAACTTAGGGTTTTCCCATTCACTGGACTTAGGAAAAAATATTTACATAGGTTTGGAAATCAGTTATGTGAGCTGACTTTGCTACATCTGTTTTAAAGTTGAGTTTGCATTGCAGTCCTGGGGGAAAAAAATCTAGTTGGGAAATTATAAGACACTTTCATGAATTGTTTTTAGGTACAGTTAGGTTATTGTGTAAATTATTGTATAAATAACATCATATTGTATCTGTTGTGCTCTTTTAGAAAGCTAGCTGAAGTTTCCTTCTCTAGCAAAGCAGATGCTAAATAATGTGAAATCTCTGCATAAATTCAGTGTCTAGAACAATAATTTGCCATTTCTGTTTGTAAAAGTATATCTTGTATATGGTTTAGATAAGTGTTTGTTTTATTTAGGGTTGGAAAAAGGAGAGAATTTTGGCTGAATACCCTGATGGAAAGATAATAATGGTTCTTCCTGATGACCCAAAGTATGCACTTAAAAAGGTATGGTGAAAATGACTGGACTTGTATATTTTGCTTTGTTTGATATTTTCATGTAAATAATGAGAATGTCCATAGTAACGCTTGTATAATTTACGTGTGTGCAGTTGAAGTTGGACTCAAAACTGCAATGGTTCTGTAGCTTTTTCCACAAACAGGTTAGATATCTCACTCAAGTGCTGCTGCTCTGTTCATAGAGAAGAAGGGCCTGGATAGGGGTGGGAACGGTATGAACCAACTGACTTTTTAAAATACTTTTTTAAAATATAGTTGCTGAATGTTTGACAGATATTTTAGGTAATATAAACTTCCTACTGTATTTAAACAAACTGAAATGTAGTGACTTTATTACACAGGCACCATTCTCTAGGTGACTTTCTAATGAAAACAGATTTAGCTGGAAAGTGGCCTCAAAGTCTAGTCCATTCCCGTGTCCAAAGCAGGATCTGCTCAAGTTATGTTGCATCTGACAACTTTCTAAAAGTTTTACCACTAGGCAATTGTCTGACCTCTTCAGGTTCTGTTACAGTGCATCCATAATTTTAGGTACTTTACCCTAAATGTCCAGCATAATCTTCATACTGCAATTTAAGCTCATTAGTACTAACCATACTGCTGTGGCTATAGAAAACATCCTTCTTTCCCTCTTTGCCACAGTTTTTTTGTTCCTGAACAAACTCCAATGTTTTTTTTTTTTACTTTGAGAAAATTGACTGGATGTGCTGTTTTTTTTAGTTTGTACTCCTAAGTAATGGTTTTTTAGAGCTCTGTTCATTGTCCTGCTCTCCTCTAGATTATTGCCATTTGTGCCATGACTCACGTCTCTCCTGAAACCCTCTAAAACTGTGCACAGCACACTAGCAGAGACTTGGAGCATGAGGGTACTGTGGTGTCTTTCTGAATGGCCTGTGTTCATACATCTCAATATGTCATTACATTTGTCACCTGTCATTGACTCTGGTTAGCCTGGGATTTGCTGTGACTAACAGGAACTTTTTTACAGTACCACTGTCACAGGGTCACAGAATGGCTGAGGTTGGAAGGGATCTCTCAAGGCTGAATTGATGCCCAAGAGAGCTCTTGCTGGTGGCCTGACTGTAGGACTTTTTCTTTAGTCTAACTAGAATTTTTTCAAGTTATTAAATTGAAAAGAAAAAGAAACTATGAATTTTCTTTTTACAGCATTTAATGCGAATAAGTTTATTTGTTTAGTTTTGCTTCTCTGGTAGTATAATGTTAATTTTAGTACATCTGTTGCACATTCATTTTTTAATATAATGGCTGAAGAAAAAGAAGTACCTAAGTGGTGCAGAGGAAAGGAAGATTGTAGTGAATTAAGCCATTTAGGATAGAGTTCTCTGTAGTTCTGTGTGGCTAAAGTTGAGAAACTTTACAGCTGTCACCACTGTGGATGCTTGATTTCAAGAATGGTTACTCAGTGTTTCCAACTGGGTAATTAGACTTGTCATTAAATGATTGGTACCTGAAGGTTAGATGAGAAAATCAAGAGTGACTGATACCATGTCTTTTAAAAATTACTTTTAAAGCATTTTTTTTACATGGTTTCCATTTTGTCAGTACTAAGGGGCAAAAACTGATACACAGGAAATTCCATATGAACGTGAGGAAGAACTTCTTTACTGTGTGGGTGACCATGCACTGGAAAAGATCACCCAGAGAGGCTGTGGAGTCTCCCTCACTGGAGATATTCCAGAACCGTCTGGATTGCAATCTGGTGCCGTGTGCTCTAGCATGACCCTGCTTGAGCAGGGAGATTGGAACAGATGACCCAATGTGGTCCCTTCTAACCTGACCCATTCTGTGATATTCACAGCATCAGTAATTCTACTTTTGCATTACTAATGTGATTAGAGCATGCATGCAAGAACCTTATGCCATTTAATGCACCATGTGGGAAAGGCAACCTTATTTGTCTCACAGAAGATGAGGAATGATAGAGGCTGCTTCCAGTATCCAGTTGTAGGTACAAGAATCCACCAGTAAAATACCGGCTCATGCATAAGCTCTTGTTTGCATTCATGCTGAAGTTTCTGTTTCTTCTAAATTTGCTAATATTAAACAAAATTTTATTTTTAATTTCAGTTATTCTTTGCAAACCCAGTGGAAGAGTAGAAAGCTGGGGGAAAGAGACAACAGTTACTTATTCCTTTACAATAAATGCATGCATCTTCTACCTGCCTTGGCACTCATGTGCTCAAAATCCTTAACGGATTAGTTCTTTAAATACTTCAAAAATAACAGAAAATCTTGAAGTAAACTGTTTAAAGTTTTCCTGTAGGTCTTGTTTACTTGTAAAATACCAGACTCCACACTTTGATTATCTGAATTTTCTCTATTAGCCTTTGACTGTTCATGTTTGAATTTAATGGAAGTTCACTGAGAGATCTCTACTCTTCCTTCTTCCAGACAAGTATTATTTAAGGAACATTTTTGTGGACCGATGTGTTGCAAGTTACTTAGGATAATCCTTAACTTATGGAATAGCTTTCAGTATTCTAGATCTAGATTCTCCATCTTTGCAAATCTGTGATTGTAATGTAAATTTATAGAAATGTACATTAACATGTGTTTCTTACACAGCATTTAAACTTATTTTGACAGGTCGAAGAAATTAGAGAAATGGTAGACAATGACTTGGGATTCCAGCAAGCTCCACTCATGTGTTACTCTAGAACTAAAACTCTTCTTTTTATTTCTAATGACAAAAAAGTTATCGGCTGTTTAATTGCAGAACATATCCAGTGGGTAAGTGGCTGAATTGGAGAAGGGCAATCTGTGTCCGTGCTTAGTGATTGTTCTTTGCAGCAAATAAGCATTCTATGTATGGCTTTTCCAGAGAGGAAGAGACTTGGGGTGATAGAGCATTCTGAAATGTAGTCACTCATTTTTATATGGTTGACTTTGAGCTGAGGCACGTGGATGGTGTCATACTTGGCTCAGACCTGCTCATCTAAGAACTTGCTATAGCTGAAGGGTGGAATTTTTCTTTGCTGTTGCGCCAGCTCTGGCTCTCTTGCTTGTTGA
The DNA here is from genome assembly GCA_038380795.1 of Pyrocephalus nanus. Lineage (NCBI taxonomy): Eukaryota > Metazoa > Chordata > Aves > Passeriformes > Tyrannidae > Pyrocephalus > Pyrocephalus nanus. Next base: position 4,268,144 of record CM076261.1, read on the forward strand.
CTAGCAGGTTCAGCTCCCTACCCAGCAGAAATCCAATCTAGATGAAAAAGCAGGTGTTCTATATGGGTGAGATGAATCACAGTGGGATCGAACAGCTCCACAGCACAGAGAAGCAGAGGGCAGGACAAGAAGTCATGCTGCGGTACTAAACAGTGATGTCAGAACTTTGTCACATACTCTGTCTGTTCCCTTGTAAACTGTCCTACTGTTTTTCGAGTGTCCCTTGGGAGTAGCAGACAACAAGCAAAACAATCTTAGCCAAAGTCAGAGAAATTGAGGCAAACACTTTAATACAGGTGCTACTAAGAAATGGATTATTTGTTGCTATTACTTGAAGTCAGAGAAGCTTTTGAGGTGGGTATTTTTGTTTCACCTCTATCATCTCTTCCTGTTTTGAAATTGTTAAGGCAAATTAAATGAGACACAAATATACAGTTTTTTGGTAAGGCATTTTAGCAACTAAGTATGTTTAACTGAAAGAAATAACATTAATAACATTGTTTTTTAAAGTCATTAGTGATGCCTTTATAAAGAGACAATTTTTTATTTATTTTTTTTTTACATCACCTGCAGGGCTACAGAGTTATAGAAGAGAAGGTTCCAGAAGTCAGTTCAGAAAATGAGAAGGTCATATTTGAACGACAGAAAGCGTGGTGCTGTTCAACCTCTCCAGAGCCTGCTATTTGTGGGATTAGCCGAATATGGGTATTCAGCATGATGCGTCGAAAGAAGATCGCTTCTCGGATGATAGAGTGTCTTAGGTAATATTTAAAAAGTTCCTGAGTTTTACATGTGGTTTAGATAGAACTCAGTCCAAGCCATTTATTGCTTTATGTGTCTCAAGATTGTATTTTCAAGCTGCTGGTGATACTGGGGATGTAGATTTGAGCACAGTTGACAGTTCCAGGATTAGGTGGAGTTCAGTAACTGACATCAGTAATTCTGCAGTAGCTTGTCTTCAACAGAAATCTTTAAGTGCAATTGTAATGAGTCACCTGGCAGACTTCCAGTGAGCTTGGGGAAGTTCCTCCAGGATAATTATGAGTGAAGGATGCAAGAACTGTTTTTGGACGAAGTGTGAGATTACCCAAGTGTTACAGACTGGGACTGAACCACTGGCTGATATTCCATTCCTTAGAGGTAGAAAGAGGGAGGGACCAGAGACCCAGTGCATCAAACTATTTGATATAGTCTGGTGGCTTCCAACTGTTGTTGTTTGGGTTTTGAGTTTTTTTTAAAATATATACTCAGGTTCACTGAGCCTTATGAGATATTTTTCATTTCCATGGAACTTTAGTAGCTAGTGATGAGTGTATTCAACCGAATGCTAAGTGCTAGATCCGTAAAAGGACTCAAACATCTGTGCTACTGTATGTTAAAAATGTGGACTCTCCAAACCTTAGATTTCTTTCAATGTCATTTCCTAGAAGTTTAAACATCAGTTCTGAGTAATGCCAAGAATTGCCCGAATGTTGCTGCACTTTGTAGCACAGGTACTGATGTCTCTGCCAGTCCTCAGTCTCTTGGTTATTTGGAGAGCTTAGCAAAGCTGTTCTGCTCTGCAGAATGCATCTTGCCTGGCTGGTGGAGCAACTGGAAAGTTCTTACCAGATCATGTTCTGTCTGAACTGTTGACTGTAAAGCTGTGTTTAGATGAGCGTAGTAACTTGATTATTTGGTTATATTTTTGACAGCTTTTTAATAGTGTATTTAATAGTAGCTTCCTATAAACTATTTCCAAAGGAAAGATTTAGAACATGGTGCTAACAATGCCAAGGTCACAGGTTCGATCCCCATAGAGATCATTCACTTAAGAGTTGGACTCGATGATCCTTGTTGGGTCCCTTCCAACTCAGAATATTCTGTGACTCTGTGATCCCTCCCCCAAACTGATGCTGGGGTTGTTCCCTCAGCTACAGTCCTCAAGGATTTTTACAATCAATTTTGATGGTTTGTTGCAGCTAGTGAGGCCTCAGTTTTGCTCTTAGCTGGGCATGGCATCTCACCTTTTGCTGTGCTCTGATGCTTGTGTGGCCTTCCAGTAGCTCATTGCTGCCTTAGTAGAACACAGATTCACCAAAAAGGGCTTTGCATTACTCTGGTGCTCTGTTGGTTTGTAGAAAGGTCTGATGAGCTCCAGAGCAGGCATAGACAAGGGAGCCCAGACAGTTGCAGAAGGCAAAGGAAAGGATTGAGACTTGATTTGGGATGGCAGTAAGCAGTTAGATCCCATCAGCAGCCGGTGAAGCTTCAATGTAAATGTCTTCCATAGCAAAAGGTACTTTGATAGGAATGATTCCGGTAGCCATCTGAATTCTGACTTCTAAATGTTGAAGGCATTGTAGCAGAATTTTAGGTCCATTTTGAGAATGTCTGCCCCATTTCACTCAAGCTTTCACAGTTGACTTGGAGTCACAAAAACCCAGTCAGACAGTCTAAGAACCTTGAAAAATCATCTTCCTAAATATATGACGGAGAAGGGAATAAAACTGGTAGTGATTAAAACAGATTTTGTTCCTATTATGTTTTTCTCGGTATTTAATGGAGATGTCTATACGAATGAACCTTATACTTGCTCTTCAACTGCATTTAAGTTTATTTTATAGAAACTAAAAACCTTGAGTTTAAAGGGAGTTTCTTCTGTTTCCACGGATAAACATTACCTCCTCCTTCCTCTAATCAAGGTCTTAAAGCCTGAGTTCGGTTTTCTAAATTTGCTCACATAGCGAGCCAGAGAAGTAGAACAGTACCTCTTGATTTCCGTTCTTACTTAAAATAAGAATAAAACGTGCATAAAATATTTCTCATGAAGTTCAGCAAATTGATTCTTTCTTTTTGTATAGTTATCACTGAATGTGTATTTAGGAATTATGCCTTGAGGCTGGTCCTTTCAGCCCCCTCCATCATCACCCCAACTTGTTTTGTAGCTTGTGTTTTTGTTCCTAGTGATTGTAGTCACAACCCTATCAGTCTCTTTTCTATGAAAAAGTATTTGGAATGAGTTTAATCCTTTTTTTGTTTAAAAAAACTCTGAATTTGAACTCTTGATGCAATCATACTGTACAAACAATCCTTCTAGAACACCAGAACCTTATTAAACTCCTCCCAGAGCAAGTGATCCTCCTTGCTGTTTGGAAGGAGATAGATCCTGTAAGTAGAGCCATCTCCTCCTAATAGAGTTTCTTCCTTTTCAGTGTCTGTGCCACTTAATGGTTTGTGGCCTAGTAGCATAAATATTTTTTATTGTTCCCTGAGGGTAATCCTCTTTTTTTTTTTTTTTCTTCTCTTTTAAACAGGAGCAACTTCATATATGGTTCATACTTAAGTAAAGAAGAAATCGCTTTCTCCGACCCCACTCCTGATGGAAAACTCTTTGCAACACAGTACTGTGGCACCGGCCAGTTCCTGGTATACAACTTCCTCAATGGACAGCACCAGACTTAACTGCTCTGAAGGAATTCCATTTTTATTGGGAGACTTCTGCCAAACCGCACTGAGTGGGTGCAGACTTTCAGCAGAAGCCAGGGCCATTTTTATAACAGTGAACTCAGGACTGGTAACAACCGAAAGGTTGTACTATTTTATTAAAATTGTAAACAATGCAGTAATAGGCTAACTTTGTTTTTTTAAAAGAAAGATATTTTATTAACTTTTACAGAAGTTTGATTGTATTTTATCTAGTTAGTCATGTTTACATGCAGCAGAAAATTGTTCATAGTGGACTGTAAACTAATGCAAAGACTCTAGTCTCGCTGACGAGTACGTGCTGAAGTTCTTAATGAGGTGATATACCAGTGCTTCCCGGTACTGTAACTGGTCTCCTGCCCCAGCTCCTGCAGCTGGGAGAGCCACTACTGTGGTTGCTTGTTTGACAGAGCTCAAGGCTGTGCCCAGTTGCATTGAGGCAAGAAGTGTTACGGTACAGTTGTGGTGGGCATCAACCCTCACGGACTGCATGGTGGCTTCTGGGGTGCATCCTGTACCCTGCTAGATGCCAAGGGCACCTGCTTGGTCTCAGCAGCATCAGAATCTTCTTGTGCCCCCTGTCCCCTTCTCCCCCTAGTGAAGTAGACTAGTGGAGTAAAAGGTGGAATGAAAACCCTGAGAACTGGTGTACTCGTCATTCTTCAAGTACTGTACTGAGTATATACCTTTGTTAGTGGACTTCACTTTGATACTTGTCACTCCTTCATAAATCTCTCTTTTAAAGGGTTTGTATGTTGAAAAACTGCTGTGGCCTTTCTTGATCTGTACATAATGTAGATAGATTAAAAATAAAATACTTGATAGCTTTTTTAAAGTTACTCTGTATGATACTAAGTGTGAATGAATCTTTAGTGTATTTCATACTTTTTCTGGGGGGAAAAAAGTGGCTAAGGGCAGTGTGTGTTTTGATGCAGTCTCTGGAGAACACAGCTGTGGCTTTCAAACCTGCTTGGATAAGAATTCCCTTAACAACATGTATTTGTATCAAACCCCAAGGATCAGTGCCCCAGTAGCTCCAGATCATTACCATCCTTATACAGGGTTTGTGGTAAGGTGAGAGGGGATGCCTTCAGCCTTGAGTAATAGCTTAAAACTCTAATGCAAGATGGGAAAGAATTAGGGTTAAACTTACAGTTTGTTTCAATTTTGGAACCTCTGTGCAGGTAGGATACACTTGTTTATGTTGTACTGTCCTTAACCTTGGGCTAGAGCTAAAGAACTTACTTGCACCACTTCCGAAACAATACTCAAGAGTGCTTAAAGCTGGAACAGAATGGTGATGAATTCTGGTCTGTAGAGTCTGTTTGTTTCCAAGCTGCCACGTGTAATTTTTGAGGGGATTGTGAGCAGCCTGTAAAGGGCTTGGTCAGAAAGGTGGTACAGCGGGTTCACTGGAAATCTAAAAGCGATCCTGTGGTGGGCTTGGAAAGCAAGAAGAGAGAGACAGTCTGAAATGGTAACTTAATATAATCAAATTTAATGAAAGCACATTATAAACATACCATAGCCACAACTTCAGACAGTTTCAGTTCATAAACAATAACATGAGGTAGACTGACTAGTGAAGCTAAATTCACCAAGTTTTGGTTAAGAAAACTTTACACTAGGAAAACAACATTTTTAACCCTCTTCCAAAAGTCACAAAAAGCAATTACATAAGTTAAGCAAAAAGCATCTGCATATGATTCTTTAAATCTTAGTTTACATTCAGTTTTAACCTGTGAATAGACAAGAACATCTACAGGTAAGATATAATGCTAGCCAATTTAATACATTCATAATAATGGCCTTGATGGCGAGGCTTAAAACCAAAATGGAATAGCAATCGTCTGGCTGTCAAACAAGGGTCTCCTTCCCAGGAATTCACAGGCAGCTGGTTAAAGTGTTCCATGGGACAGGCCTGCGCTGTTCGGGCTGGTGTAGTGTGCTCTGGCCAGAGCATTACCAAAACTCCTTCCTTCTGCAGGGCAGAGTGCTGAGGAAATGGGTTTACTCTTAGTTGGTAAAGGCAGGCAAATACACTGATTTTCTAAATGCACTCTAAACCTTCAGGAAAATTTTGCACTGCTTCACCAGCAGGCTAATTCCTCCTAGTAGTCTCAGCACCTGGAATTTTAAGAACTTAGTGCAAACATCAAATACACAAACAAAAAGGAAACCATTTTTTAACATGTAATACCTGACACTTCTAAACCATACTAAGACTCGGGCTTGACCTTAAGCCTTTCTGGCAAAACCAGAACTACTGGAGTACATTCATGTGTGTATCAAGCGCTTCAGTAAGCATCTTTTATATCCCTGCTTCTTCCCATTGTTAAAATAGATAAGGCAGGTTGTGTATGAATGAAAATAAAAATAAGTTTACAGAGATGGGTTGTTAATCTGAAATTTGTTAAATTTACAGCATCGGAGGTATGCTACATCAACACAGACATATGCAAACCATTTTCCTTTGGCCTCTGTCAAATATATTAATGTTTTTTGTAAACATCTCTTTTCACAAGATAAAAAAAGTTGCTTAGTTAACACTATGCATTAAAAAAATGCAGCTTTGGCAGGTCCTTCTCCAATGAGTTGCAGGTTAGGTATAAAGATGTGGTAATTTCATTGCTTTTGGGGGAGTAAATTTATATTCATGAATAGCATTTAAAAAACACTCTGCATTTTTCCTTTTAATAAAGGGGCCAAAATGTGCAGAAAGATTCTTTTCGTTGTGTTTGTCTGGGAAGCTCATCGAGGCAATGCCTGCCAACTGTGTGAGGGGAACAGGGGACCGCTGTGATTTAACCCTGACAAACAAATGCAAGGGCGCCGAGCTCCTTCCAGAACACCTTAACAAGGATCACTGAGTATTGCGCTTATAAGTAGAATAATGTGCGGCTGCTGCATAACCAGTATTTACAGATTTACGGGGGTGACAGTGTCAGGTGATGCATTCACACATCTTTGCTTCTGGAGAGTCTCTCGTGAGCAGTCCCAGCTCCCTCGGACTTCTCCCCCCTGGAGCTGCTATAGAATGCTTTCAGTTTCTCTTGGATCCAGCTGCAGTTAGTGTCCTGCACATTTCTTGGTGTGTTGCTTCATATATGGGTACAACAGACCTAATCCCAGCTCTGCAGCCACCTGGAGTTGAGTGTAAAGGAAGTGGAGAGTGAGTTGCATACAGCCCACCACAAAGGCACCTAACAGACAGGAGGACACGTTTCCATACGCAAAGGAGGATGGACTGCAAGTTTCCAAAGCTCTGAGGAGAGTGAGAAACTGAAGGTGATTTGCTGGGAAGTTACTCTGGCCTCTAAGTGAAGAGAGAGCAGCTATGAGAAGCCTTTGCTTCATCCCTGGAGTTGAGGAGGGGGTGCCTACTGGGCAAAATACCATTTCTAGGAGAACTGAGGTGCACAGTGCCTGCCAGGCCCATTTGTTCAGGTTTAAGTAGTAAACTTTGAACACCTGTGGAAATTTTGCCAAAGACAGTTTCAATACGTACACAATTACAAATTTTAAACTAACACTGCACAGAGAACAAGACTATTCCTTTTAATACAAATATCTACTTTATATTGTAGTTTCAAACCCCTGAGTATTCCTGTACCACAGCACAGAGCTGAAGAGACACGGTGGGCTCTCCTCCACCTATCTTCAATAAATTCCACGTGCTGGGGTGCATTTCATGTAACACATTCAAGCTAGCAGCTGCAAGAGGAGAGCAGCTTCTTCCCCTAAATCAGCTGATTATTAAAAGGATTCTTCTTCAACCAAACAACATCCTCTTCCCAGATCCAACAGCTTGGTTGGCTGTGTGATTAGTGTCGGCAGTTGTGACTGGTGTGAAAATAACTGGAATCCAAGATCCTTTAAATCATAACTGTTGTGGTAATTTATCCCAAGGAATAAAGCCTACTTCAGAATTGTGGGGAATCCTTTAGAGCAGTCTAGATAAATATCGGTTGCACTTTGCTCCACAGTGATTGTACTTTTAAAAAAAAAAAAAAAAAAAAAAGTTCTTTTTTTCTTTAGCGGTGTCTTAGTAAGGCTTATATATGGCGTCCAGTAAGAAAATAGAGTGGTTCGTCATCACTACTGTTAGCAGTTTGAAACTCATCCCGAAGCCGGAACTGCCACTCATCCTCCAACTCCAGCCGGACTATCGTCTGCCGTAACGAGCTTCTGTCTTGACATATGACACACAGGGTGGCACCTTCAATTGAAAAGCACGTTAGGTTCTTAGGGTACAATAACAACTCGTCTCCTTCATTCATTTTCCTAAGATATTTCAAAGAAATCTCTGCTGCTATGGAGGAAAAAAGTAGTATTAGAAGGGTCTACCAGCAACCATCCAGTCAAGGCTCGGATCAGTTGTGTAAGCCTCACAACAACAGCAAATGTTGTCCATCTGTGAATTTGCAGGAAGGCACGGACGTGGAAAAGCAAGCATGGTGTTGAGTCTCCTCTGCATCACAGAATTTCACTGCCTGACAATCAGCCAGTGTTAATATCAGAGAAAACATTAACCGGAATCCAAGATCCTTACATTACTACCGATAATTATAGCAAAAAAAATAAAGCCTACTTTTTGTTTGTTTGTTTCATGGAACATACAGGTTTGTACAAGGTCAGTAATCAAGTTGTACTAAGCCAAACGAGTCCCACAGCTGACTTAAGAAAATCTGCTATGACTTCCTTAAGTATGAGATCTGCCCTTGGTAAAGCACTATAAGAGTCCCTGATTTCTCTGTGGCTTAACAAATGTTCAAATTTCTTTCACCTGGTGTTACACATGGACATTTAACAAGCAGGAGGGCTGGACACCTTCAGGGCTTGCTCTGTTCTGTGCTCCAGCCCATGCACCTGACATACTGAAAGTTTTGGTTCAGATCCCTCCTCTGCTCAGCTGAAGCAAGGGAAGGTCCTTTCCTACCAGGCATCCATGGCCCATTCTTGTGAAGAAACCACCCCTTGCCCAAGAAACAACAGAGAAAGTGGCCTCTCTGGCTGCATTCAGCACACATCAGCTCTGGGAAACTGGCAGTGGCCAGTGACCAACCCCCACCACATCTTTCTGCCCTCCTTCTCTGCCCCTGCCCTGGAGGGCCAAAGACGGTGAATGAGCAAATGTTAAAACTTAGTTCTTGGGACTGGCTGAGGGTCATCCCCACAGCACCCCTGCCTGTGCACCATCCTCAGTAAGCACAAGATGGGAAGCAGCTCAGCCGTGGCAGCACACACTCACTGGAGCTCTGCAACACACTTCAGCATTACTGAATACCTGTGGCGATTTGTGCTTCATTTGTATTAGGACAAAAAAAATAAACATTTTTATGAGGTTTCTTAAATTGTGGTGGGGGTAGACCCCAAAATCCTCCAGTTAAGAGCTGTCCCATCTGCAGTACTGAAGATTTGTTGCCCTCATAGACTGACTGTCAGAACAGAATTTCTTATCCTCATCAGTAATACCTATGCTCTAAACTCTCAAGTTGCTGCCTGCACAACTCACTGCCTGATTTCCATGGATTCTGATTTTTCTGCACCTATTTAATTTGATGTCACTTAATGAGTGTAATTTGTCAAAGCTTACCTAAGGTTTAGTTACTAGTGCTTACTACCAACAGTTTGATACAGTCCCAAAAAACCACTCCATCTATTTCTTTTGCAAACAATGGCAGCACTAACTGTGAAAATAATGGAGCTGTTTAACAAAGCTGGTTATTCCTCCGCCTTTCCCTTTTCCTCCACGCTATTATTACTTGGCAGGAAAACACCGAGGATGCCCAGCAGAGCAGTGAGATTACCTTTCAGAAACCTGAACCGCTTGAGGAGGTCTGCACCAACGAAGGAGTCGCAGAGATAGAGCAGAAGTCCGCTGAAGAACACCCCGTCACAGTTGACATTGACTGAGTGTGGGCGAGAACTAATATAGCATATAGCCACCTGGAACAGAAAGGGGAAAGAAAGGAAGCACTTCTGTGTTAGAAAGGTCTAAGGATGCCTTGAAGTGGAATGGAATATAACTTAGTGATAACGGGCGAGTCAGGTGGTGCTGGTGAAAATACAGACATGAGGACTACAGTATTGAGCAAATTCCCCGAGGAAATAACACAAGGGACAAACTTCTAGATTCTGATTTGGTCACCCAGGCTGCAACACGTTATTTCAGGGCACTCTGCTATTCAGTTTCATTTTCTCATTCTCTAAAAATTACCTGCTTATAATGACTGTTAAGATTGAGTAGGTCACTCCAATAAGGATACATTTGTCAAACACAGTAAGCAACTCCATGGGTACTAAAACTGCTGAAGCTTGTGGTTCGCAGCACTGCAGCTCTCCTGTGTCTCAGTGCTGAGATAAATGTTGTGTATCTTCTCTACGTTACCACTGACCTTTATAAAATTTGTCAGAACAATACCCCTGTTAGATGTTCACCCTGTTTTGGACCCACTTCAAACTGACCATTGGGTTCAAAAATTCTCATCTCCCAACCTACAGACATCTAAGATGTGTTTGCAAAAACCTAGTTTCCCTAGAAACCCATGTTCATAAAAAGAGAAGCAAAAAAGGATGAGTACCAAGTTCTGTCAAGAACGGCATTGCTTTCAGGTTTTTGCTTTGTATGAAATAATATTTCAGACAGACACAATTCCTTTACAAATCATAAAATCATAGAATTTTTTAGGTTAGACTCATTGAGATCCCAGTGTTATCTTGGATCCATGAGATCCAAGATCACTGAGTCAACTGTTAATCTAGCTCTGCCAAGCCCACCACTAAACCACATCCCTAAGGGCCACATCTACATATCTTTTAAATACCTCCAGGAATCCACCACTTCCCTGGGCAGCCTGTTCCAATGCTTCACAACCCTTTCCACTGAGAAATTTTTCCAAATATCCAATCTAAACCTCCCTTGGCACAACTTAAGGCCATATTCTCTCATATGACTTGCTACCTGGCAAAAGAGACAAAAGACCAACACCCACCTGGCTACAACCTCCATTCAGGTAGTTGTAGAGAGCAATAAGGTCTCCCCTGAGCCTCCTTTTCTCCTGGCTAAACAACCCCAGCTCCCTCAGCCTCTTCTCACAAGGCTTGTGCTTCAGACCCTTCACCAGTTCTGTTGCCCTTCTCTGGACACACTCCAGCACCTCAATGTCTTTCTTGTAGTAAGAGGCCCAAAACTGAACACAGGATTCAAGGTTTGGCCTCCCCAGTGCCGAGTACAAGTGGATGATTTTCTCCCTGGTCCTGCTGGCCACACTATTCCTGATACAGGACAAGATGACACTGGCCTTCTTGGCCATCTGGGCACACTGCTGGCTCATGTTCAGCTGGCTGTTGATCAGCATCCCCAGGTCCTTTTCCATTGGTCAGCTTTCCAGATACTCTTCCCCAAGCCTGTAGCAATGTTGCATGGGGTTGTTGTGACCTAAGAGAAGGACCTGGCACAATCCAGCAGTCACATTAGTTCATCACAGACCTCTGGTCTCTACCCACACCATCCAGCTGGAGGCTTCATCACCAGCTCCTCCAGTGGATTGGTTCTTGACCTCCAATAGCAGAATCTGTTTGAGACCAAAGTCTTCAAATGCTACCCTTGATGCTGAAGGTTCCCAATAGAAGGGGTTTTCAACACAAGAAAGGTACTGAAGTAAAGGTTTGCATTTACTCATCCCCATTATCCCTGTAAATATTTTGTACCTCAAGCCCAATGTTCAGGTAGCAGTCGATGGCCAATACCGGGTTCTTGAAGTTATGAATGGCCTTTGGGAAGAGTTTGTATGTCGCATGTTGAAGGAATTTCTCCAGGAGGAACTGAGATGGGGCTGCCAGCAATGTATGCTCACTGTCAGGGGCACAGACGTACTGAAGAGGCATTATTGGTGCTACGCTGTCCGAAACCTGCAGTGAAACCAAGGGGAACCCCTTTTAACCCAGTGTACTTGTTCTGCAGGAGTTCCTCTACCCAGGGAAGGGATCGCCGTGACAGAGCAGGTAGAGAGAGAACGCTGGGGGAAAGGATCAAAAGTGGTCAAATTTGACAGCTCCACAGCATAAAAATAACTTAATTACTCGCTAAGTACTTCTGTGGATATCTGCTTGCCTAAAAAAAGGGATAGAAAACAGGGAGTTCGAATTGCCTTCATCCTGTCTTACTCCTGGGCATTACAGGAAATGACAGATTCCTTGTGTGGAGTCATTTATAAAAAATGTTTTCTATGGAGTTTTCTCATAGGCCAGTCCATCACTACAGATTCTATTGCAACCACAAGAAAAAGGAAAATCAGAAAATTACTTTCAAAAATACTCAAAACCAGGGTGTAGTCAGTTAAATCTTGAAGTATGGAGGTGATTTTTTAAAAGAAGGATGGTGTGGGATGTGTTTAAAACTACCAGGAACACAAACTACAACATTCTTACATAAAAACCAATTCTTTGAAATACATCTCCATTTAAAGCTGGCATAGGTGCAACATACTCTGTAAAAAATATGTGGTATATTTTTATAAATACTTGGATTTCTTGGGTAGATTTCAAAAGGTTCCAGTTTTCAGAGCCTTTCTTCAGGCCTCTTCTTGTCAGGAAGTGCAAGGACTGAAAGTCATCACAAACTAGCAAGCTCCATAAAGTAGTGCCTGTGCTAACATTTTTTAAACTGAGTTCAGTACAATTTGCCTGCTTTTGATCAGAATGTATGTCTGCAAATTCTCCCTCCATCACAGATACCACTGAATAGCTAGACCAAACCCTTTCCAATTCCAGTCCATCTTCTAATTGGATTTTCATTAGTAATTTATAAGTGGCAAAATATTTATAATTTTCTATTTTTGATGTGGCAGCCCTACCACAGAGTAAGCCATGAACGTCAGATGTCAAATAAATCTAAATAAATCTAAAAGACTAGAGAATTCATTATTTTGAGGGGAAACAGGTCCTGATTTTACAGAGCATACTTTCACACTCACCATGATTTTTGGCTTAACGACAAAATCCTTTTGTCCTCCCACCTGAATGTGTTTCTTCATGACACTGAAGTTGTTGAAGCGGCAGATGAGGAGGCCACTGCTGTTCGTCCGCAGGTTAAAATCTACGTCTTCACAGAAATACCTGGACGTTAAAACACAAGATCACTAAGCCAGCTGTGTGGCCACTGTGCACGAGCAAGCATTCACACACCCACTGCTGCAGTGCACCGGTACTGCATCTCATAGAGGAGATTTTTGGAGACCATCTGGTGTGGTGCCAGTACAAATTCTCTACAGATCTCTGAAGACTCATTCCTTCAGTGTGCTCATGGTGTAGGAAAACAACTGCTGGTCATCTTAAAATCATACTAGTCTTCACTTTGCAGTGTGCCTGTATAGTTCCTCCCCATGCCAAATCTAGCTCGTCCCCTCCTCCTCATTATGTACTGACATCAACCATTTCCTGCCCACCCTTTCCTTTTTTTATTTCTTTTTCGTTGTTGGATTTTTTAATATATATTTTGGAACTGAGAGAAGCTCTGCAGTGACCAACTTCCATTTCTGAACAAGCCAGTTCTATTTGATGTGTTTCTTCATAAACTGGAATTGGGGGATAAATGTGGCTTTGAAAAATATTTGGCTATGGGAGACAAAGCAGCTGAGAAGTAACATTTGTCCTGTGCTATTTACAATGCAATTTCTCACTTCTGTGGGCTGATTCCCATCTCATGATTCAACCTGACAAAGAATGTGAAATCAAGAGCTCTGGAAGCCACACCAGCTTGCACGGACAGGCTACAATTCCTTGCTCAAATATACAGGATCCTTGAAAACAGCAACAGGAGCCCCAGGTGAGAAGCCCCAGGGCCATCTGTGGCCAGCAGAGACAGAGTTTATTTTGAACTCACTAGTCTGGGGAGTGGGAGAATTGGATATTGCTTCAGTCTGTAATGAGAACTAGCAGTAAAGGCACATGATGTCAGTGCTTTATTGCAAATATTTTAGGATGAAGTTAGGTGAGGATCGGGAAGAAGAAGGAATGAAATAGTGGAAAATTACTTTTTAATCTGCTTTTCTTGCAAACCCAAGTGGCAACAGGGAGGATGGCTGACTCTGCAGGAAACACAAGGAATCCCTCCTCACAGCATTCAACAAAGGAATGGCTCAAATATTTCCTATACTCTTGTTCTTAGTGACACAACAGGCTCTTGCCCGGTAGAGAGGCACACCGGAAGCTCCACACTCTTCTGTAACTGATGTAATTTTGGCTGCTTTCTTCTACTTTTGGTCTCCCAGTTACTTTTTTCTTCTGAAGTTTGTTCTTTCCCCCATCTTTTCAGTTCTCGGAAATCCTGCCATGCCCTTGCCTCATGGTCTGTCTCTTCCAGAGTTTTTTTGGCTTATAGTAAGTTTATTTTGATGCCTTATTCATTCAGATGCAATTTATATCACTCTGTGCTTTATTTTTGTGATTGTGCACTCTTTACCTAGACAGGATCTTTCTGTTTATCTCAACAGCATTCAGAAATATTGTGACAAGACTTTCATCATGTCAGCATACATTTGTCCCAAGATACATATGTATTATCTACCTGTTTAGATCATATTGCACATTCTGGGTCAGGTCTATGTTGAGCAGTATAAAATCATGCACATGGCACCTAGAGAATGGAGCCTTTGCTTTCCTGCTGTTTAGCTTGCTGTTCCATTTCTGAACACCCAGTATTGCATAATGAACAATTTTGGGGGTGGCTTCAATGTGTTGGAGGACGCTTTTCAGAGACACATTCTTGCTGAAACTCCCAGGCTCCAGGGACTGGCTGCAAAACATGATCATATACAACATGCAAAGATACCTTATTATTTTTATATAACATATACTGCATATATATACATATATGTGTATAAAAAGGAGCAGGAAATTCCAGTAACAGCTGAGAATGTTTACTCCAAATGCTGTAAAAATACATGCAGACTTTTTAAACAACAGACAACTAATCTTATCCCATCAATGTAGCCATTAAGAAAATCAGCCTTTCAGCAGAATAAGGTCTTACACAGCAGTTTAGGAAGGGAAAAGGAATCACCTTGCACATCATTTCTGGAAGGCTATTTTCTCTTTAATAGACAGTGCAAGTGCTGAGAAGGGCAAGAGCTTAATGCATTCTAAAAAGCTGAAGTTTCCAAAATAACTGTTTTCACGGAGAACCATAAATTGAATCAAAACAAATCAGGGAAGTAACATATTGAGAAATCACTCAAACAGTCACTAAAAGCAAGAGTGGTTTTAGGCGAAGAACAAACACAAGCAGAGGTTTGTTGATGGTACTGACACAGACATCAGGGCACAATCAGGTGGAAGTGTTCAACAGTAGGAGGTTGAATGTTGATGGCCAGCAAGACAAAGGTACAGCCTGGCTACTGCTCTGAGTGAAAGAGCTGAAGTTCTGCATTTTAGAAAATACATCTGAAGTCTAAGTGTACAGTTCCTGTGCTACTTGAGGAATAATGATTGAGTGAATAATGACCTTTGTGAGGCCCTTTGGACAGGCAGCCTAGTGTTACTACATCAAAGCCACAGCCAAAACCTGGGTTTGCTTGGCAAAATCTCGAGTACATTACCTGCAGCTCCAGCTCCCCAGCTCTTCCAGCTGTCTGGTCTTTCACACCTTGTCAGATGCTGGAGAATGAGCCTAAGTCACAGATGTGCTGCTGTCTGTGCTGGATCAATGTAAGGACCCCCATGTGGTAGTTACTTACCTGGACTGCTCGTGGACACTGTGCATGTTCCACAGGACACAGGAGTCATCCATGACCACAATGAATGGCCACACACACTGGCGCTTGACTCCCAGTTCCTCCAAGCGGTTTCGTTCCAGTTCTAGATTGTGGTAGGAAAGTTCCTTAATAAGAAATCTGGCAGCACCTGACAAAATACCATAAAGATGATGTCTTTATTAGACTTTATAACTCTTCCCAGAGAAAGGTTACATAAATATCTGCAGTCATTACCCTTTGTGAACTTAGTGCTCTTAACATCTTAGTTTAAGAAAAAATCAGTATGTCCCCTTTTCAGTGTAAGTAAATCTAAAAGACAGATGCCAAGAAGACTGGATGATTTAAGGCACTCTGCAGAACACAATTTTGTGGGCATTAATAAAGTAAATTGAACCAAGAAGGGACTGAGATTCTAAAACTGAAGCTACTTAAAACTTTTTGCAGGAAAATCTCAGCATCCATGAAAACAAATTCCGAAGTTCAAGCCCCAGTGTTCAGTTGCAGTTAATATTTACCTTCAGCTAACTAAAAGCTGCAGTTTGAAAAATCATATGTAAAGCATACAGAATGAACATTCACACAGCAGGGCTGAGTAAAATGAGTGAATATGGCCCATAAAATACCAGATTTTAAACTGAGAAAGCAGTGATCAGCACAAACATATATTCCATGTCCCTGACAGCAGTTCTTCCCCATCACTGTGTTTTGTACACATACTCCTGCTATTATTACAGCATGAATGTGAAGAGCTTCTGCAATGTTTCCTTCAAGAACATGATCCACATTGTCTGACATGGATTTTGATACCTTCACAGCAATGCATGGATAGCGTTTCTTACCAACTCCAGCATTGTTGAACATGCCTGGCAGGACAAGCATGATGTGGTTGGGCCAGTATTTACGGTAGAGAGGCATTTCATACTCCTTGACTACAAGAAGGTGCAGGTGGCTGATGCCTTCCATGGCGTGGTAGAGGTTCAAGAGGCCATGTTCATGACGTCCACTCGATGGAGTGAAGATAGGACTCTTGACTGCATTCAAATTCTGCTGGAACAGGACATATTTTGGCAACATTAGGTAAAAGTCAGGTTATTCCTGCTACAGGTTTTTATTTGCTTATTGTTTATACCAGATTTTAAGATTACTGATCATTGCAACACATATGAACTGGACACTAGGAATGGAAAACGGGATGATTGTCCTTAAAAACTCCAGTTTTAAGGACAGTCAGGGCAAGAATTACACAAAGAACTTTAACCTAAAAAGAAAACAGAAAAAATCTCCCCCCACTGATTTGCAAATGTATCTCGAGTTGACTGCATTCAGATGGATAAGAGCAGCACATGCACCTTGTCAGAAACGAGTGGGAGTCGCATGCTTTCTAGATGTTTTCCCTGCTTGCTGAAGACAAAGTGGCTCTCTTTGGACTTCGGGATTATAAAATGCAGTTGAACCTCTTCTCCTAGCATCGAGGATGAAAACGTGAATGCATGCAGAGTGGAATCAGATACCTGTGTACAAACAAACAAAAAAGATTTGCAAGCAAGTACGAGGAGTATACGGCAACCTGTTCTTACAGCCACGGTGCTGAAAGCCACCAGAGAAGAACATCCAAAACATTCTCCTTCATTAACTGAAGTTAACTCTAAAATAGTCTTATTTTCCTCACCGTAAAGTACATTATTTAAGCATGTAATCAGCCTTACTATTAAAAGACTCAGCTTTCTGTACTAGTAATGATCTTTGGCAAACTGGACTCCTCTGAAGTCCATTTCAGCAAGGAGTTATTTATCAATATTTACAAGGAGAAGTCAAATATATATATATATATATATATATACATACAAATACTTGGAAACAAACTGTCCAAATTGATTTCCCCAAAAGATTCAAATAGCATGGGGGTGTGCCTCCACAGCAGCATGCACTGCCTACAGACAGATCAGCAGCAGCACATCTGCATTAGTATGGTATTTTTCCTATGGCAATACTCTCCTTTGAGTGACCAAAGCAGACCATGCCATTAACAAGGCTATGAAGAATTTGGGTGAGCTTCAGTTTACGCAGCACTTCAAACTGGAACACAACACTAAAAACTTGAAATTAGCCTAAATAAAGGCGGAAAAAGCAAGGGACTTCATTTAGGTTCTGTTAAAGCATTTAAGAATCTTTCTCCCTTCATAATGCTTGCTATCCAACATCTCCCCTTTGAACGTGTAGTTTCCCTGAGCTCAATTATCATAATTCTATACACACAGCTCACACTTGCACATAAAGCGGATGTTTATATTTATTGCTACTAGTTATGTTTGACCACGTGCACAAAGATGAGTGGAGGGAACAACAGATGTCCTTGGGGAGGATTTGCTTCAGTCAACATACTTAATGAAGCATGAGGTTTAAGCCAGACCTGCTGGTGCTGCTCCGAGGTGACTGACATTGTACACTGCCATGTCGGTGTGTCCACACTGTGATAGCTTAATAACAAGCTGTCGGAAAAGATTAGCAAGCAAGGAAAGAATGATTTGAGATAAGAAACTTCCAAGTAAACTGTTGGTAGTGGTGCAGGAATAATGTGTGAGCTATTAACCAGGAATAGTCTTATTTGCCAGTCTCCTGCGAGCGTAACTGTTTTAGAAACCAGAAGGTTTTTAATGGAACAGTAAAAAATGTTCATTTATGTGCAGTGATTCATAAGCTGTTGCTGAGAAGCTTGCACAGTTAATTACAAAAGGAGGAAGAAAGGCCTTCCCATCTCCTATCACACATGTGGATGGATGGCTTTTAGGTAAGACAAGCATCTCTCTTAATTTTATGGTCTTCTCCCCTGAGATACTGCAAACTCTCTGGGCAGGTTGAATAATGCTTTGGCTAGAGAGAATTAGTCACAACATTCACCCTTTGCCAGAGGTAGCTGGAGAGAACTGCTCATTGAGGGCATATCAGACACAGTTAATGCTCCCAAGTCTGTAGCTCAATATCTCCCCTGAGAATGGAAGAATTAAACAATTCCATTGCAGGGACGGTGGAAGCATGAATCCTGAGACAAGAACAGTATGCCTGGAAAGACCACAGAAAAAAATGAGGATGCAGTTTACCTTTAGGCCTCAACACCCACCTGTGCAGCAGGATTAATGTCCATGTACTGATGGCACTGCTCACAGTGATGGAATGTATTGTAAGCTGCATATTTGGTCAGCATCATGGACACAGTCTCCCTTTTCTTTGGTTCCTCTGATTTTGCTTCTTTGCTTGTTTCTGTGCACAAAGAAAAGAAACAAAAATTTAGGAGTGGTAAAAAACCAGAGATTGGGATCCCTGTAAGCAAGTGTAAAGAACACACAAATTGTTTTGTTGCATATAATTTTGGATATTAAAGGTTCCTGAGAACTCATGTGTTCAACCGAACCAATAAAAACTGATTCTTTGTAGGAAAGTATTCCTCAAAAAGTTTGCATTTTACTTACCTTGTTTCACTCTTGAGAGTTGTTCTGTGTATACAGGACTTATATTTCTGTACTTGGGGTCATGTACACTCAGGTCAAAAGATATTTTGCTGAAGACCTCAATGTCTGGCCAGTGGTCGTTGCTAGACTGAGTAATTTCACTGTTTTCTGTATGATCTGCAACAACACACTTCAGGTAAGCAGTTATCAGATACCCACCAAATGATATTTATGTGATGTTTGCTGCTTCTCAGTAGCACAGAAGCTTACCATACACACACATGCAGCAACATCTTTGAACATTTTACCACTGAAATTACAATCCATACAAAGCCACTTCAAAGGAATGGCAATTTCTTAGAAACTCTGTGCAGGTGAAGGAAACTTCTAGGTATTTTTCAGCTCTGTTCCTCATCAAGCTGCTGAGGTGTTATTCACTCTGGTTTAAGCATAACATGCTCAAATGAATGGTCTTATTTGCGCAGAAGCTACAGGTGTAGTTTTGAGCCTCTTTGTGATGGAATGAAGAGCACTGGGTAAATGAGAAGCAAAATATCCAAAGGCAGAAGGATGAAAGCAAGGCAGAAGGATAAAAGCAAGGAAAGAGGCAGCATAAATGTATGAGCTAGTGGTACATGACAAAGGCAGTAAAAGATATGCTCCTATTACAGAATGGGGTGGGGCCACCAAGGATCAGATGAAACGTTTTTGTTTTGATCCAACAGAGATAAGTCCAAAGTAGAAAACCAAGTTTAAGCAATGGGAACAGTAGAAAGCACTGGTCAAAGAAAACAAGGTCAGAATGCAGCCTGAACATCAGCCAATTTGGCTTAAAATGAGATGGAAGAACACAAAAGTAGGTGTGTAACTGAAGTTAGTGATTTTAGAAAAGTGAATTCAGGTGAAATGAAGGTTGGGTCTACAGATGTGCATATGCTCACTTTACCCTGTGTGATGCAAGAGAAGTCACAGTAATCTACAGAGCTCTGAGTCCATTACTTTGACCTTGATAATATTCAAAATCAGAGAGGGTGAAGAAGATAATTAAAGATGCTGCAGTAAATGATAAATGTGATAAAATGCAACACAGGTTGATTAAAGAAGTCCTGTGTTACTTTCATTATATGGCTATGAGATATCTATTTCTCTGAACAAAGGAAATGCAATGCATCTTCTCCTTCTTCTGGATTTAAGTATTTGGTATGATACTACAAGACAAATTATTAAAACAACTAAAGAAAATGAAGACAGTGAATTGAAAGAGTTGATTAAACAGAAGATGGCAGCATGTAACATCATAAACATTAAGGCAGATGGGGATTACCAAAGAAGTTAAAAGATTGGTAGAGTGGCACGCTGTTTAATATTGCCACTAATGTCACCAACTTAAACAAAAAATTTGCTTAAGTTTCCTGACTCTTAAGGGTCACTGTCAACATGGAGAAGGAATCAAAGATCAGCTGGAAATAATTCAATGCCCTTAAAAACTGTAACAAAAACTTGGTGGTATTTAGCAGGAAAAATGTGAGTTCTATGTACAATCAAGGACTAATAGCAAGCACTTCTGCAGCAGGTTGGGAGCACCTCAGTTGGAAACGACTGAGTTGCTGGGGAACCTAGTAGTACAAGCTATGTATCAATGCCAGTGAAATGGGAGAATGGAAAAGACCAGTGCAATCACAGGTTTCATCAATCACGAGGCTTTCAGTGGGGGCAGGGGAATACATGAGCTGTTGTAAGCTGGGTTGGTTAAATATCCCTCAGAATACTTCATTCAGTTCTGCTCACCCATGTACCAGAAGGATAAACTGAAAATAGATATGCAGGCAAGAATACCAAACTGATAAGGAGAATAAAGGGCCTGTCATTTGTGAGGATCCTGTAATAAGATCCAGGCTACCTAGATGAATGCTGAGAGAGGGTAAGATAGCTGCCTGACTACACCAAAGAAGCAAACCTCAAAGAAGAGAAAAAGTATTTTAATTTAAATTAGTATTTTCTTTAGTCCCAAGGAGAATGTTTATAACTGGGAGAGAAACATCTTTGGCTTGGAGAATAAAATAATATTTTCAGTGATGAGAACACTAATGCTCTGGAGAAGCATACCAACAGAAGCAGTGGGAGCAAAAAAAGCCACCACCAAAAACCCCATCCAAACCCAAATTGCTCTCATGATGGAGTTCCATGCATTCCTGGCAAGGGTGTGACACATTGCTCTGATCCTAACAGGCCAGACGGCATGATGCAGAACATCTCTTAAATTTTGATATTTCATCTCAAGTTTCTGGGGTACTTTAGTTCACGTATTGAGAGAATAACCACCCCCTAAGCTGCAAACCAAAGGAAAATACTTTTTTTTCTCCCCTCCTCCCCCCTCCCCCCATTTAATAGCATTGTATGAACAGAAATACAAATTAGCCTTTTCAAGGGTTTGACAACAACTACATTTTCAGAATGCCAGTCGACAACAATACATTTTCAGGATGCCAGTCTAATGGTCATAAGAGTTATGCACCACAGGGACTTCACTACAAAACCACAGAGTTTGGTAAAGAACACCATGAAGAGGAATAATTTTTAAAAGGTTATGTTCTTCTCAAGGAAAGTCCTGCCACAGCAGTTAATTGAGCACAAATCCAAAGAGACTCCCCCTCCCTTTTATCCTCAGCATAAGATCTGCAAATTGCAGACAGGAGACGTCTACCTGAAAATTGGTATATAACTTATGAATAAACATAAGTGTTAAATGTCCTGTATACTTAAAAGCAGTTAATGCTTAAAAACTTGCAAGGAGAGGTAACATGGACATTTACATTCACAGTTTTGTGCTCACTATTTGCTATACAAATATATCAATCCAAAACACATTTAACAGTTCTCAGCTAAGCCCAATATAAAATTTTATTAATCTATATTGAAATATATGAAGACACCTAGAGCAAGTCTAACTACACACCAATGGACATGACATGTAGTAGGTGTAATTTATAGTTTTTCAGTAAGCCTAAAAATGTCACTGCTAAATAATGCATAACATAGGCTCTTTATGATGCATATTAAAAATGCCTACTAAATACTTACTGGCATTAATCTCTTCTTCATCATACACATCCACTTCCAGCAACCGGATCAGCATGCGGAAGAGAATCCTTAGGAACTGCAAGTATGAACCAGTCTTTCCAACCTGAGCCAGAGATGGAAAAAAAACCAAACTACTATGATGGAAGGGTAAATTTTAGGATTACTGCCTTTGGGCTTACCCCAAAGCTCTGTTTTCAGCTCTGCAAGACATAATATTCCCCATTATGCTGAACAGTTTTACTAAATTCCTCTCTGAGCATAAACAGGCCCACAGCCTGTGTTACTTCTGTATTCTCCTGACATGCTCGTGGAAATGTTAAGCCAGGTGCCATCCACGTGTATTTCATTTAGGCTAAAACATGACATACGGCGTCACCTTTCCTCTCCTTACCACTTCCAGCATGGACTTAGCCTTAAACTTTGTTTTAAGGTGTTTTAAATGCTTTAAATGGTTTTTGACCTCGAAACGCCTTACTGCGGGCAACTTTACAGTACGACCTACAGTCCTCATCACTGGCCCTCTCAGACTGCTAAAAAGGCAAGAGGAAGGAAATGTGCTCTTACTTGTGGTGGTCCTGTCAAAAGCAGTCGCCTGGGGTGAAAGCTCCTGGTGCCAGACGCCTCACCCTGATTGCTGAAGTCCGCGTGGTGCTGCCGGGCTGTCGTCCACTGCCTGTAGTACAGAGACTGCTCTTCACTGTTCATGTCCTTGTGAAGCAGAGGCCTTAGGGAGCTCAGCCAAGACACATCGGCGTGAGGCAGGAGGGAAGAGGAGGAAGGCAAATTCCCACTTTTCTGCGAGCTCAGGAGACAGTAGGCAGCTTTGGAGAGGATGACAATGCGTGGCAGGGCAACACGGAGGGCCTTGCTGTCTTTGGCAGAATGGGCAGGCCACTGAAACGTCTGGGAGACTGAAGACAGTGATGACAGTTTTGAAGTGGTGCTGCTGGCCATCTGATTACCCAGGGAGTCACATTCCTGTTTCAGGGTCTCTCCAGCTGTAAAACTGGAGTAAGTTCCCTCATCTACTGAGCTGTGTGCCACAGCCTGAAAGTTAAGTGATGGTGCCTGCTTCTGAGACTTTTCTGCCGCACTTGAGGAGCTCACGCCGTTGTCAGCCAGGGAACCTGGGAAACAAAGAGCACACAACGAACTGATACTGACTGATATAAGAAAACTATGAAGTCATTTGATCTATGAGACAATGCTAACCCACAAGTACTTCTGTTCAATGAGTGCTGCTGAGCTTAGGTAAAAGAAACCATTTACATCCAGGGTTCAGGGTCCAAGGCTTCAATCCTAAGCTCTGTGTGCTAGCTATCATTTCCCATCTAGGATTTGGAACTTCACCGCACGACCTTCTGAAAGTCAAGTCTAACAAACCCTTGTATACACAGACCCATTTCACCTTTCTTTCTATGAAGAACAGAGCATTTATTTCACGTGAACTGGGCTCTGCTCCCTCCTCCATACCAATTAGGTTTAGTTAGTGTACGTGAAGGTCTGTTGCGTGGCAAAGATCCAGTTCAGCTATCTTAATACCTCAAACTTGCAGGGAAACAAAGGGAAGGACCCAGAAGTGTTTGTGGAATGCAAAGAAGAGAAGGCTTGATGGGAGGTGAGGCTTCACTGATGCCTGAAGAGGCAGGGCAAGACCCAACTGTTCTGTTGATCTTGGCAAGGAGGCAAATATCCATCCTCACCCATAGGTACTTCCACAGTTACAGACCACTTCTCTAAAATTTCTCTAAAATTTCTAGAATTTTATATTAGCCTTTTTTACTCTGATTTTTAAGATTTTTTCAGGATCCACTGGACAAAGCTAGCAACAAATGTGAAGTGTAAGTTTAAAAATAAAAATCACAAGGCATCCTTAGCTATGGCATACCATCCCTCCCACTGAAACACTATCTCCTTTTAGCAGTAGACAAGAAAATTGCTCACCATGGGGAAAATCTGCAACTAACATTTCATTGTCTAGCCTGCAGGATACAGCTAAGCAATCACATTAGAGTAAACATCTTAATGTTTGCGTTCAGCTCCCAATGATGTAGGAATAAAGACATGTTTTTCAGACCAACAGCAGAATAACTGACCTGAGGTTCCAGTGACAGCACTGCTATTACTCTGGGGTCGGTCCAAGTCTATCAGCAGCTCATCAGAGTCATTCTCGCTACCATTAGCCTTCTCCTGCTCCTTCTCGCTAAGGTCAAGAGCAACAATAGGCCCTCGAATTGCCTCTTTTGAGACGTAGCAACATGCCAAGCCTACTTCCTGCTCCAAGGCAGTACGAGTTAAGTAGCTTGAGTCAATTAGCCGAAGGTCACAGTATTTCAACGACCTAGAAAACCCAACACAAGAAAAAAAATAAAGTTTTGTTTTCTCTGACTTTGAAGAATACTCCCTATATCTGTAGTTGCTTACTAAATATTCATGAACAATTTTATTAGCCCATAAATATAAAAGTATTTTAAAATATTCATCATGTAAGTTATGCTCCTTGGTACTTTGCAGAGACACTTGCTGACCCGCACAGTACAGTAGCATTAGTTTTCACAAATTACACTTTCCAAAGCTTTAAACAGTTACCAAAAAAGTATTCAAAAATACACTTCTTTTGTGGAAAAAAATAGCCAGACGGTATCGAACCACTTATCCACCCCCAGCTCATCTAAACATGCTAGAAAACAATCATATTGAAAGAGTAATAACAGCACCTAGGGAAAGTTTCTCCCAGCGGGTCTTTGCCAGTTAGAATAACAATGCAAGGTAGACCTTCCAGATCCTGATAGGTGCGGGGAATCCAGTCATCCTGCTCGTTGCCCCTCCAAGCCTGTGAACAGAGAAAATTCCAGTCATGTCTAAATGACTTCTTCTAAGTATTCACCTGGGTTTTTTTCTTCATCAGTTCCAGCTTTTTCTTTGTATACAGGGTTTGCTTACTCAACAGCCAACTGAAGGAGACCTTGGGTACAGGCATGCATTTGTTTTACGGCAGCCAACTGTTAGCCAAGCGTTAAATACAAAGCAAAAGGATGTATAGCATATGTTGTTCAGTGCTGGAAACATACATCTGGTGTGTTAGTGTGATCTGTCAGAGAAAAAATGCAGTTGATGCCCTCAATTTCAAGCTGGCACAGATAAAAGGTCTTTGAATTAATGTAAAGCTAAAATAGGACTTTCAAGTGGAGTGTGAAAATGATTCAATGGACCTTGCCTAATTAGTCTATATAATAAAAGATTACATGAAAGAAAAACATTTTACCTTTCACTGGGGTCAATCCCACCAGAAAGGACTCCTCACCTACAGTCTACCAAGGCCCAAGACCACAAAACTGCAGCATTTTCCCTTAGCACTGGAAAGGCTGGCAGCATTGACAATATATGTCATTATACCCTTCAGTCCCCTTGGTTCAGCAGAGATTGCTAAAAAAAAATATTTCTCCAGTGACTTCTGACTCACTAAAGCAGCCTTGGCAGCAGAGAGATAATTTCTGGCTCAATGAGGTTAGTCTGGCTGTGTGTCACCCTGCCTCTCCAATGATGGAAATTTCTGTGAAAGTGCATGATTAGAAATTGAAATACCGGAGGATACAAACCTGATTTTCTTTTTGCTGGTATAAGGACCTAAAAAGAAGCCTGAGTGCCTAGAGCTTTGAGCTGTAAACTTGCATCCAGAAGATATATTTCTTGACCATTTTACTCAGGAAGGGCAGAGAGGTAGAGCCCTCAGGGCTGCTCACTTCTGAATGCCTCTCAAACAGTTTGATTCTTGTTAAAATTAAAGAATATGCCATGACAGCATCCCTAGTCAGAAAAATAGTTATTTTAATTGTTTTCCATCTCTTCTTTCATTCTGTACCTCTGGCTCCCTGATGGAGAGGAATGATCTAGCTGGCTGGCCAGCAGGCTCATCGGACTGAGAGGGGAACAGTCCAGCCACCAGCACTGCAGAGACAGCTGCCCACCCTCCACATACCCAGCTAATGCCCTCTTAGAAAGAGGTTAAGTCAAGTCAAACTTTTCAACTGGGGTCACTAAGAGCTATAAAGATTCCCTCCCCACCCCTGAAAAAGGTTATGATGAAGTCTCATCCTCCCTGAAGCCAAGAGCATTTATTGGTGGGACCAGCATTTTGAGCCTCAGCCTCACCAGAAAGCACTCAGTAGCCTCATATTGCCCTCTTCCCACACACAGCAAAAAAAGGGCCTGGGTGCTTGCAGTGAAAGTGGGCAGCAATCAGCATGGCTGATGAATTTTATAGGGGGAATCAGTTTCCTAAACATATGCTTACATCATTTCAGATATCCTGTGTTATCCCAGGCACCTGACTAGCAGGTGTGGTAGCACAGCACAAGACTCAGAGGCAACCTTTATCATTTTGAAGTGCTACTGGGACACCCCACCTAAAAAGGGTTACATTTGGGCAACCAAATTCCTCTCCTCCCTCCCTTCATATGCAGGGTTCAGATTTGAGGGATTTTTTTTCTAGAAACCTGCGAGGAAAGAAAAAAGTCCAGTTTTGTTTAGTCCCAAAATGCATCTTATGTTTTGGAGAGAGGAATAAGTAGAATTATTTAGAAGGTTTTTCATTTTCTTCCTGATAAAATTCCTCTATTCCAGATCAATATATACATGAATATTCACCTGCAACAGCTCCACAGTCAATCCCGATGTGTTCCAAAGGCCTCACAGGCTGTTCCCAGCATTGTGTAAGGACTGCAAACCCATCATGGCAAAGGATTTTAAAGAAGCGCTCACAGGACTCAATCCAGAATGATTTAAGCTTGGAACTAATGTCTGTCCAAAAAAATCCATCAGCACAGAGCTGCTATCTCACATGTCATTTCCTCATCTATGACTACTTTCCTCTTTTCCCTCTCCCACTGCGGACAAGGTTGGAGAAGCAGTGTTCGTAACTTCTTTAAAGGACATTTTATCTGCCTTTGGCTGTAGTCAAGCTCTTTAAGAAAGGCTCACAAAATTCATTCCTCTTCTGTGTGGTTTTGAATACACTGTATAACTTATAGTAGAAACAGAATCTTTCTGTGACAGAGCAAGGATCAGGACAGATAACCAGTACTATGTTCAGCCTGATACTTAAGGCAGGTGACCCATTTCTTTGTCTAATGTATGCTAATATTATTACTACATGTTTAATGTATACTATTATTAATATATAACAATTCCTACTTTGTTTAATGTAGTGAGGTTCATTCAGGAAGTGGGTTTGGCTAGTTGAACCATGCTCTTGCAAATCCATGCAAAAGTTTAGCCTGGGCAGAAGAGGCTTTCAGCATGCAGGAGTTTGAGAAAGGAAGTCTATGACAAAACAGCATACTTTACCACTTATCAGAAGGGCAGAAGATGGATGGACAGAGCAGACAATAGATACACTAGGCAGACAGATAAGTTGGTGGAAATAATTAGTTTGCCTACAGAGAT
Source organism: Pyrocephalus nanus (assembly GCA_038380795.1). NCBI lineage: Eukaryota > Metazoa > Chordata > Aves > Passeriformes > Tyrannidae > Pyrocephalus > Pyrocephalus nanus. The sequence goes on from CM076261.1 coordinate 4,295,337, forward strand.
CTGAGCTCTGCTTTCAGAGATGAACCCTATCTGATGCATGCTGTTATTCAACTTTAAGAAGTGAGATAACATCTGGTGTTTGACTCCGTGGACCGGTAACAATTCAGGTTTGTTCCAAGTTTCTGTATCATTTATGCTCAAAAGTACAGACATACATTCACAGAGACAGATACAGGGCACACACCCTTTTCCTATACAATAATTAACCCATGAACATATGGGAATGAACACAAAGCAATTACAACACTCAGATGACCAAAGTGAGCATACAAGCAAATATTTAGGTTCTGCCTACCTTCAGCCGTGTCACGAAGTGTTTTGCAACAGTAAGTTCTGAGGCAGGATTCCCAAGGAGGATCTCAAAACGATACTGCAGTCCCAGCTTGTCTCTTACTTCTTGTAGCCTCTCCTTGGCCAGCATGGCCAGCTGCACCGATGGCACCCTAATGACAAGCATGTGGCCACAGCCATTCTTATCCTTTCCTGGAGAAGTGATAAGGTCATCCATTATGCTGAGAGTTTCGGGTGTGCTGTGATCTCTTAGTGATGCCATGGTGGTGAGAGCCATCAGAGCTTGGGAATACTGCTGAATGAGAAGGTAGCAGCGAATCACCATGCTGTGCAGCCGGGGGTACCTTTGAGGAGACAGAGCTCTGCATTAACACATGCAAAATCACAGCAATGTCTAAAAATCAGCCAAAACCCAGGACTGCGTGGTAAAGAAGAGCCTATTTTTTCAGTAGTGATCAAAGATGAAGCCTTCAATTTCTGTAGACAAGAATTTTGCACAAAAATCTGTGTTTTAAGTACATGACTATAACATGGCTCTCCATCTTTTGCATTTGGGCCAAGTCCCCTGCTCAAGTAACAGGAGTTATAAACTCCTGTTCCCCTCATCCGGCCCAAAATTTCAGCTAAAGGTCTTTGAATTGATGGAGATAAAGATCACCTAAGATGCAATTTATTCCAAGAGCACAGGATAATAACTGCTCTGCTTTACACAAGCTTTTTCTTCTAACAACTTGGAGGCCTAATGCAGCTTCAAGAGGTTTGTGGGAGAAGTACTTCATAATTTCACATCTCGACTTCTCACCAGAAAGTTAGACTTACCCATAAGAATTGCTGGCTCTGAGCCAAATCTGAACTTCCATTTTGCCTTTAAACTTACATGGACAATGCCATTCTCTTTCACTGCAGCTATATGCAGTGACAACATACATGAAGTAAAATGTTAAGAAAAAAGATTTAAAACCTACTCAAGCAGAAAAAAAAAATAAAAAAACCCCTCAATTTCTAGACATTCCCTATGAGTTCACTCACCAGCATAATTCAGAAAAAGATTACACTATTATGCCTTGAGTGCTAGTCTTGTGCCACATAAGTCCAAATAACTAAACTAAAAGCTCCAAATTTCCCTGGTCTCTTTCTTGACAGCCAATATGGTATCCATTTGAAGAAAGTTTTGTGTTGTTTAACCAGCAGGTACAGTAATTCACTTTGGTGACCATAAGTCAGTCATTAAATCTATACATTTTTAAAACACTTTTTACTCTTCCTGCCATAAAAGTACCCACTGCACTTCTGCAACTAAAACAAATGGAGCCTTTCTTATAATACAAAAATGTCTGCAATGTTTTCAGCTTGTAAGCTTGAATGGCTCACCCACTCAGACAGAATAGCCCAGTTTCTTAAAAACAGAGGCTAAATTGATAAACTGTGACACAAAAAAAATATCCTGCCATCCATTTCAATTCTCATCCTAATCTCATATTGCTATTTGTTCATACACAAATTCTTCTTCACCCTTTCTCCCATCCACATTTTAAGAACAGAAACAGAGTCTTTGTGACCACTATCTTTTCTGTTGGATTTGACCAGAAATACTAGAAACCTAAAGAACTGATTTTATTATTATTACTTATCACATCCATTACTTGCATATTTGTAGATAATAATAAATATTAATGGTGTGCTTATTCATTTATGTTGCAAATTTAGCACATTTGATATTGTATTTTACTTAATAAATACAGGTATATTTATAATTATTATGCTGACCTAATTAAAATTGGAAAAATAACATTGTAGATATTGTAGAGAGAACAATCCCGTTACAGTGACAATATCAAGATATGAGAACTATAGATTGAAGGGATCTGTCCTGCTGATACATAGAGCTGATTAACTCCACACTGCTGGAAATGACAGTGTTTCCTTCATTCCTGTAATGTGTGCACTGAAATGACATCTTGGAGATGTGCTATGAAAATAGCTTATTCAGGCACTTGCAGGGTACTAACATGCTCTGAGCTGCAGGAACCAAAATCATAGCTAACTAATGAAATAACAAAAATGACATTTTTGAAATTATGTATGTCCCTGACCTGGGCCACCACTGCCAAGTGTGTTGGCAGCCCCAACAAGAGAGGCACCAAAAATGGTGAGTTATGAAACCTCTGGTGCCTTCTCAGCTTAGTGAAGGCTTAGCCAAAAAAAGAGAGCAGCACAGCTGAGCCCATACTGCTGCTGAACATGCCCAATCTCTTCTCTAAACAAATGAAGGATATCCTCTCCTTCTTCAACAGCACTAAATTTGTCACAAAAATAAAACCTGCACATAATTCATGGAATTCCAGGATCAGCATCAAAGGTCATCATGTCTTCCTCCCCTGTAATGGGGTTCATAAAGATATCTAAGATCCCAAATAAGCAGAATCCCACGTTCCCATGTTACTATTTACCTTTCTAAAAGTGTGTTGACCATTTTTTCGAAGGTTTCATCACATCTCAAAAGGGGACTTGTGACTCCCCACTGGAGGGATTTGCTGTATTCATTCAAACCAAAGTATAGCTTGTCATCACTTGCCGTGTCATCCTGTTCCATAAACAAATAGCAAAAAATACAAGGAAAACTGGTACAAATTTTAATTTCTTGTGTAATTTTAAAAAATAGGTGGAAAGCAGACCCAAACCAAAGCAACCTTTCCTTTTATCCATTCTGCCTTCGTGATGCTATTTATTTGTTTCAAAGAATACAATTACTTTTTTTTTTTACTGAGCTTATTATTTGTCTATGGATAGCAAAGACAGGTGTAGGTCCTTGCAAAGTTTTCAACATATCTCCTATCTGTGACTGCAGGGGGTTTCTGGAATCCTGCTAATTATTTTCTGACTCCATATCTCAGGCTTTATATCTACTGACAACTGTCATCTCATTTCTATTTAAAGTAGAACCTGAAAAGAGAAGGATTAATAATTTCCAAAGTTGTTTTTGATTTTCAGATTCCATACACCTCTAATGGCAACCAGAAACTAATCATTTTTTTTTTTCCTGGAATGTAAATCTGCAGACAGCTATCAGAAAGGCAGAATATTTGTGTCTCAAATTTCATAAAGTCTTTGTTGGAAGCACAGCATGTTCTCTGGTGCATTTACATCAGCAATAATTTCTAGGAATGAAAAATCACATACAGTCCCCCCTTTTATTGTGGGTTATTTTTTTAATCAGAAGACTGAAAGTTGTTGGATTTTAAGTTTTGGGAAACAAAAAAATTGTCTAGACCATTTTACAGAAGGTCACCTCATGGCTTATATTAACAATCAACCAAAAAGCAAATTTAAAATATTCATTCACTCCCTCATTTTACTTTAACTATTTTTTTTCCAGCTATCACTTTAATACATTTCATGGAAACCAATGGTCCACTCAACACAGTAAAGTCAAATTTGATATAAATATCCCAAACAAGAAATAGGAAAACAGGATATTTTTTAAGCAGATTTAGCCAAATCATCCTCAAAAACAGCTAGCTGAAATTATTAAAGAAACTAACGGTGCAGAATATCCAACAGGTTTTCTCCTCTGCATAATGACAGCACCCACTACACCAAAACTTATTAACCTAGCACACAACTTTTATTAGTACCAGAAAGGCAATGAGCAGACTTGACAGGCTGTGTGACACAGAGCTTACAGTCAGGAGTCAGACTGCCTGAAAAGGGAAAGCCAGCTCCAGAGCCTTATGGCAAGTCCACATAGCTTTGTCTGACCAAAGCACAGAACATAGTGTGTCATCTTATGTGACTGGACAAAGAAAGATGCGTAGTTCCTGGTCCTACACATCAATGCTGCCTATACCATCAGTATCCCAGGGTTGTGCATATGGAATCTGAGAGAATAAACTCCAGCAGAGAAGGAGCTCCCTCCTAACACACACACATATTCTAATTTCTGATAGGTGTGAAATTGACATTAAAATTCACAGCTAAAATTAACAAGCACTTACCACAGTCTCAGATTGTATCCAGTGTACCTCATTGCTAGAACTGATCCTGGACTGCTGAGTTTGCAAGGCATAAGGAAAAGAGCTGACCTGAAGAACAAGGAGGTTGAATGCTTCAAGCACCTCCCTGCAATTAATAACTCTATCAGCCAGACCATGATTAGGCTCACCATGTGACAGGGAACTTGAAATGGCACTGCAGAAATAAGAATGCAGAGAATTGCCTTACTGACATCCTGAGATTCAACGGATTACTCTCTTCCTGCAGAAAAATCTCCAATCAACCATGCCACTGAGAATCACAGCTCAAAAAAAATCTCTTTGGAAGGGTAAAAGATGTCAGAAACCATTTGAGTGTTCTCTGTGGGTAGATTCAGGCAATAGGAGGGAAGAAAACCCAACAAACACCTAAACAAAGGATCAAAGTCTGCCAACAGTGAAAAGGTGGATTAGTGTGCCAATTTAAAAAAGCATGAGATGGGGGAAAGCAAAAGTAAGCCAAATGTGATGAAATCCCTCTCACTGAAAAACACTGTTCCATGAGTTGTAGAGATATAGTACCAATTTTACAAAATCCAGTGGCTTTTCCAGACTGAAACAACAAATTTCTCAAAGACCGGGAAACCTAGAAGTCCGATGTCCTCATTTCCAGCTCCTGGACCTACCTTCACTTCCAGGATATATTCAGGACTTTCAAATTCAGAGTACAGCAAAGACAATAACAAAAATGTGATGGGGAGAATCAGCTTGCTTTTGTCTATTTTCAGCTGTCCTTCAAGGACACTATTTTGTTTATTATAGAACTATAGAATGGTTTAGGTTGGAAGGGACCTTAAAGACTACCTGGTCCCAACCCCTCTGTCATAGGCAGTAATATCTTCCACTATCTCTGATATTGAAATAAATCCCACAACCTTACACACTGTGTTTAAATCACATTAAGATTATTTTCCTCAGTTTGCACATGGAACAAGAGCAGAATAATTAGCTTTACTTATTTCTTTCTTCTTCCAAGGTAAGGTTGCAATTCAGTGTGAAGAGATGTCTCTGCAATGTGTGTACATGTTGTATTTAGACCTAAAGCTGGCCAAATTCAATACAGCTGATTTTTAAAATCCTTTTCTTACAGTACCTATGGCATATGGCATCTTTCATATGATGAAAGGAGTTAAATCTCTGTAAACCTTCCTATATTACAAACAACACTATTATCAAGTATAAAAACATGAATTAAAGCATGATCAGCTTGTGAACAAGGGAGACATTTGAGTTTGAATACAGAAAAAGAGAAGGAATAGGAAAAAAAGACAAAAAAACCCCAAAGAAAGTTGCAGAATTCAACCCTTTTTCCTGGACTTCAGTACCATAGCACATACACCAACAAACACTCTTGTTAGGGATCCAGTAATCTGAAACTAGTCTCACCTGCCTTCATCTGAATCAGAATTAGTTAGCAAATACCATGGGGAAAAAAAAAAAAAAAAAAAAAAAAAAAAAGATTATTTCCAATTTAAAGGCACAAAACGCCTTAAAAATGCCTAGAAAAAGCAGTGGGTGTCTAAGACGGGAAGTCTTTTGAAAAAACTGACTGAAGATACTGGAAGAGGAGGGTTTTCCTTTGATAGATTGAAGCAGCTACCTTGTTAAATCCACGTGGGCATTGTCATGAACCAGCACAAAGAGTGTGTAGGGATTCTGCTTCACTCGTCTCATGAAAACTTCAAATTTTGTTTGAATCTCATTGTCCAGCCGAACCACATATTTCTCAGCTCTCTGATACGCCATTCCATTGTCTTCTAGGCCCAAGTCCACAAGGACACCTGTCAAAAATAAGAATACAAGAAAAATCTTTTCCTTTGAGCGCATCCAAAAATGAAGGGTCAACGGCAGGTTGCTACTTGTCTGCCAATATCAGGACTTAGCCAAACCATCGATAAGCCTTAGTAATGAGATGATTATCCAAAAACATTTTCTCTCACATTTCCTTTCTTTCTTCTTCTTCTCAAAGAAGCCAAAATATGCTTCTTGGCTTCTGGATTTCCTCCAAAAAGTGCCTGAAGAACTTTAAAAACTTCTCACGTTACCAAAAAAGGGGGGAAAAAAGATCAGGCCTCCACAAAGATTTCCAAAGCAGCACTCAGTTGGCTATGCTCCATGACCCTAAGCTGAACCTGCCCACATTTAGCTAATTTATTAATACTGTTTGAGTCAGAAGTAGTTATCCTGACCTTTCCTTTGCAAAAATCATAAATTCATATCAAACTGACTCCTGCTAGTATCATATTTTTCTCGCTCTCATGCTCTTCATGCTGCAACATTCGTGTTAATTCAACTACTCTTTAGCAGCCTTTGTAATGCTATATTTCCATCATATTAAAAAAGTAGGCAGGATATAATCTATACAACCTTGAGTGGCATTTAAATTAAGAAGTAGCAACAAACTACTCTGAAATGTGAGTCACTGATGTATTTTCCAGGTTCTTAATGATTTTAAAAAATAGTTACAAAAAAAGTAAAATAAAACCGACTCGTTTAAAAAAATAAAATAAAGTACATGTGAAAACCTGTAAATGGATACCAGAAAACCTCTGGTTTAGTGTGTAGCAGCAAATTAGGTAAGTACAATGTCTGAAGAAACAAGGAATGGAACAAAGGACAGATAATGGAACAAAACACAGATAGTTCCTGGTTCTGTTAGACAGTAATTTTCTCCAAAGAGAAACTCTTAGGCTTATGTGGACACGTCAGTCACTAACAGAGAGAATGACAGAGGTCATTCTCAAGAGGAACATAACCTGTTCTTCTTCCTCTTGAAACATGTGGCACCAGGCATGGCCTGACACAGAAGCCCAGACAGGAAAAATCACCATCTGAACCAGGATGCCAATTACTGTGTGCCAATTTGCATGCATCACTTAGGCATTTATTTAACTCATAAGAGAGCTTCCTGCACATACATCTGTGCCAGTACACATGAGAGCATATGCACAGACGTGTACCTAGAACAAATGGCACTCACAGCTCTAGGAGATAAAAGATCTGAACAGTGGCATTTGCTAATGCTTCTCCAGGTCATACATTCCTTGGATCTCCATGAATATGGCAATTTCTTTTGACACTTACATGGGACACCTTGAACCCCTCTCTTATGAAAGGAAGATGTTTAGAATTCATCAGTTATACGAACTAATTAAGCTAATGCCGGACATGCAAAACATGTTGGAGGAATTTACTTCTCCATTTATACCAGCTGTGATTTAATAACATCATATATTTCTGTTCATTGGTCTCTTTCCCCTCCCTTTTACCTGATTGTCGAATACGTTGAAGGGTCTGCTGCACCAGGACTTCGGAACGGGGAACTATTACAATGAAGTCCACTTTGCTGAAGTGTCCCAGATCCAGGCTCTGATTGCCACTGTCTGCTATAGCACAAACCTGGGACAAGAGCTTTCTGGCAACTGTAAGCTGTGGCTGGTAAATTTGGAAGGTATCAACATCCAAATCTAGAGTGCGTTTGTTTGAAAAAGAAAACAAAACACAACAAGAAAAATGTTTACTTTCCCACCCCCCCCAGTAAACATGAACCTCCAAACAGCCTACCCTCTATTATCAGAAAAAAAAAACACCAAAACATCACTCACCAGAATAAATCTCAACACTGGAGAGTTGGGTCCAGATCCCAAATGTCAACTTTCTTTCTTTGATTAAAATGTGGTAATGTATCAGATGACCTGAAGTACAGCACTACCTGTTTTTCAAAATGCCCTAAGTGTTTTGAGGATTTTTAACAGTGCAACCCAAGAAAGCCTTAATACCAACGTAGAGAAAAGCATTCCATTAAATGATTAAATGAACCAACACACGCATAATATGCATCCATATATATATATATATATATAAAGATGTGCATGTGTACATAAATAAAAAGCAGAGAGAGAGAGAGAGAGCGCTCTAATATTCTCCTGAAACTTGCAGTTCTCTTTCAGGAGCTTCCCTCCATCAATCCTGCTGGGAGAACCAGCCATGGTGCTGAGGCTGCTGTGCTCTGGGCACAATGGGCTGAGAGCCAGCACACCTATTAATCTGAGGAAACCAAGCCTGTGCTGATAATCCTGCCAAAAAGACTTTAACAGGGCAGCAGGTCTGTTGTAAGTAGTGAGCCCCACTCTAAGCCATGACTAAGAGAGCCGTATGTCTGTGCACTGACTGGTAGTGATACATGCTGTGAGGGGAAAATGAGCAATACAACTAGGCAATAAATCTGTTACTGGGGGAGGGGACATTTATTTCTTTGGAAGTTTCCTGACTTTTAACAAAATTTTAGTCTGAGATTTATTTAGACTTTAATAAATGTCAGCATAACACTACATGAAGAGAACCGAGGGACTAACCAGAGCATTCGTGTTTCCTCAAAATTAAAACCATATTCCATTATAGTATTTCCATTAGGTAAATTCTGTGCCCAACAGTCCATGTTTCATTAACCACTGAATATTTTCAAATTGCAGATTACCAGATTTAATCCTATAATGGTATTACAGTTTTTGAGCAATTTTTTCTACTATGTTAGTTTTACGTAGACACATGTGTTTGTGTGTGTATGTGCACACACTTATCTCCTGCTCAAACCTGCCTCAGTGTCCACTTCAGTAGATCTGCTATGGGAGAAAGATCCATCTCACTGCCTAAGAGACTCACTTTTTTTTTTTTTTTTATTCAGGCAGATTCTCAGTGGCTTCAAACACTGTAAAGCCACATTTTAAAGACAAAACTAACTCAGAATAATTGTTTGAGAAAATATAAAGCTTTTAAAAAAAGCAAAGAGGAAGAAGAAAAAACACTCCCACAATCTGAAGATAATTTTCCCTTCAAATTAATCCTGTGAGGAAGTTCAAGACTTGTCCTTCTGCAGGTGCCAGATCAAATCTCCTGATCCATGTGGAGACTATGAATCATTTTACTTTCATTCAGATCTAGCACTGAGATGATGAATTTAAGCACAAAAAAATATGAAAAAAGTCTTTACTGGAGGTTGAATTTGCTTTGATAGTAGACCTAAAAGAATTTCAGTGTTCACAACAGCTCAGTGCATCTTTTACCATTTCTGTGATATGAAAAATAAAGTATGGTTAAAACTCTGAATAATGAAATAATTCTGAAATGGGGAAATTATGATTAGCATTTTTAGACAGGAAATTCTAGCTCATCTTTTGCACCTTAGCATCTCATCACATTATGCTGAATAAGATACAGATCAACAAATTATAGATTACATTTGCCTAGCACGTTCAGTCCAAGATCTTAAAACACATTCCCCAAAAGTTTAAGCCTCAGAGCACAAGTTTGTAGTCTGTATTACTGCCAATGTTAGAAACAAACATCTTCCCTACTCTGCCTAATGCCTAACAGAAGATAGCACGTTTTAGCTCAGAAATTATAGAGGAAAAAAAAAAAAGAAAAGAAAAAACGCACAGAAGGATATTACAGAGATCTTCTGTCTGAGAGATCGCTGTATTGCTACATTCAGCTGGCAGTATTAGTATTTTAAGCTTGGCACACCGACTGCAACTGTGCCCTTAGATTCTTCTGAGGTGTATGCCTGAGGTGTATGCATTTTCACATTCAACAAGCTACTCACTTATTTCACATCTTGCACGTAAGAAAAATTACCTGGTTCTTGTGTAGAAACCATGGCAATCGCCTCCTGAGATGACACACACTCGCTAACATCTCCATTAAAAGGAATAATGACACTTTCCCCTCGCTGCTGTAGCATCTTCTCCAGCAGCTTGTCCAAATCATCACCTAGATCAGAATCAGTAACACCAAATTATCTGGAAGTCATTTCAGACAAAGGACGTAGAACATTACGCACACAACTGTTCTCACATGGCTGATGTCAAATCTGTGAAGGGGCAAGGGACTGGAGATGCACGGAAGAGGGGAGATACAGGGAAAAGAGGGAGGGAAAATATTTTTCTCTTTACTCTAATTTACTGATTTGCTAGTTGAATTAATTCCAAAAAAAAAAAAAAAGGAACCACAGCTGAATAATTTCAGCTCTGTGCCTTTACAGCTACTGATAACAACTGATAACAATTGATGATGAGAGGGAAGAGCTGCATTCAGGTGCATTTTAACTGCTGAATGGGAGACTCACCAACCCTAATGACATGACTGTTCTGGCTAGAACTTCTGTTTCTTAGAATCACTCACCTAAAGATGTATTTTTGAAATGTGATGCCAGGAAACTAACTTTCCCTGTGATGAGCTCATAACTGATCTCTTTTAAAAATTCACTGGTGGTAAGCATGCTTTCTGCAAGTGCCCGTGATTGATACTGACCTGGAGAAGAAAGGGGAAAAACGTGAGAGCAAACCTTAATATAGTGTACTGTCAGTACAACCTTCTCATCCTAGAAATATGGGGCACTCTGATCTTCAATTAGGGATCTCCACTGCCTTTACCCAGAAGACTGGGAGAGCAGTCTCAAGTCTACTTCACTAGTGACTGGAGAATTAGTTGACATAATTAATTTTAGCACACTCTTTGCAAGCTGTTGCCCATCATTTTGTACACTTGCGTGACAAATGACATGATTCTGCGTAAATATGAAAAAGTAATTATCCCTAGTGTGGAGGAAAAATAGTTAAAAAAGTAAAAAATCGGCATTACTGATTTATCTGCCTAGAAAGGAAAGATGACTAGCCAAAATTCACTTCCATCCAGACACACTCACGCACACACAAACATCACAGCCAGTCCCCAATGCGGAATTTAAAATCAACGTGATAGAAAGGATAAAATGCATGTTCTGTTTTACAGCAGTCTGCAGAAGACTGCCGTGTAAAATATCACAGCTGTTCCACAAAACAAAGACAAACCAACTATTTTGTCACTGGGTTACTTCAAGGTATTTTCTAAGGTAATCACACAAACAAAGTCTCAGTCACTCAAGGAGTAGCAATGACTAGCATAAATATATTTTTGTAGATCCTCATAGACAGCAGTACTCCAAGTCTTGATGGAGAAACAATAAACTGTGACATTGCACTGTAACAACACAAAGGAGAATATAAAGAACAAAAGGGATTTAAAAAAACTGGATCAATAAATCGAGAAAATTACTTTGGCATTGCAAGCAATCTGGAGATATACTCACCTAGAACTACTACACAGAACTCATTTCCTCTTATCTTGGATGCACAAATGGCAACTACGTAATCTGGTAGCTTTTGCTGATGTTTCATTTCATTGAGAGACCTCAAGGTCTCCGAGATGCCCTCTGCCAGGGAATTCTGGGTAACAACCACATGCACGAGGTCCCGAGACACGCTAGCGATTAACCTGGCAAGCCAAGGGAGTTGACCTGGTGACACAGAGATACACTGTGCGCTCATTTGCAAGGATCGCTCTCTCAGAGTGAACTCCTGCATAGCTTTCAACATGATCTGCTCAAATTCTTCCCTCAGGGGTATCTGGTCAGGACCTACATTGAAAACAAACAAACAGAAGAACAGTATCTCATATCAAAATGTTATTGAACCAGGAATAATCACAGGTCTGCCTTGATCTGAAAAGCTCCTTCAACCACATTTTTTATATTTTTAAAAAACACTCACTACGCAGTGGATATCTAACCCCATGGCTTATTCTTGGTTTTTCATTTTAGAAGCCATTCTCTCCCACCATTGCCTTTTTTTTACTCCTAGCTTTCTTACATTCAGAAACTGGTGGGACGAACAAGGGAGTGGGAAAACATGTGCCTTTTGCCTGGAACAGAAGGATTAATCATGCAGCCATATGTTTTTACAGCAGAAACCCCAAATGCTTATGCTTGTAGGCTAATCACAACCTTGCAGCAGGACGAAGCCCGTCAAGTGGTCTTTGCTTTGCTTTTTCTCATCCTGCATACCAATCAACTAAGCATGGTTGCAAATAAACATGTTTGACCTCTTCTTCATTTAGTAAATCTTCAAACATCAACATAAAGAAGAATACACACCTTTAGATCTTTACATTCCCCAGACTTTGTAAACTATATTGTGAACTTGAATTGGAAAACAGAAATATAAGGTATCCCATCTTAGCATCAGTCCTCCAACTCAATTTCAATTAAAATTTTGCTCAGTAAAATTTGTCTCATTGTCAAAATACTTGGGAACAGATAAAAACATTCATGAAGTTCACAGAGTAAAAAGTAACCATAGCTTAAATTGCTAAGATCTCATATCAGTGCCAAAGGAGGCAACTTCACACTTCAGCAGCTTGTTTTTCTATGACAAAATGGAGCGGGCTTAAATACCAGAGATATGCGAAATGCTGGTTTTGGTTTTGTTTTCTTTCAAGGCGGGAAACAGAAAGGCTGTGTGAGAAGCAGGCTGTGGGGAAATAACAGAATCTGTAAAAACTGCTGCCCGTTGTCATTTCGCCTTTTTGAGAAGGAACATATGGAAAGTGTCACCATCCAATTATCATAGGATGGTAGGACAACTTGTAAATGCAAGGCTGTTTTCATTTTTGATGTAAACTGAAAAATTCTGATGAGTCCAATTTAACACAGCATGGGCATAATTCTCTCTTTAGAGTTCTCTTTTTAGGAAATATATTTTCTTTTCCCTTCTAAGAAAACATCATGAATTCTAGGTCTTTGAAGTTATCAAAATAAAAAAAAAAATTAGACGTTTATTGCGAGAGAAAAATGTTCCTCTGCAGAAATTATGTTTATCTACAACATCTCAATCCCTGAAAATGAGATGGGAAATAAAGAGAATAAAAGCAAGCTTTTGCTGATTGAGGAAGGCTACCTAAGAGACAGGCTTTTAGACAAAAGAGTCATCATGAATCCAAGAGTATTAAAATAATTGTACAAATGGTAAGACAGACTCTCTGTATGGCAACACACAGAATTTCACTCAGATTATTTATATGAGAAAAGCTTAAAAACAGTTAGCTATCAGAAAGGCACTGATAAGGAAATATTGTGAAATTAGTGAAGTGCTTAATATCACACTTGGGTCATGGCAGTCTTTCTCTACAACTACCCAGAAAAATAACGGAACGATTATCAGACAAGATGCAAGACAAAATTATAGATATTGACACCGATTATAAACAGTTTCCTAAAAAAATATATATCAATGTTAAAAAAACGTATCTGTCAAAGTTAAAAGGGAATATGAAAGCTTCTCTACAGAAATGAGTACACAAATGATAATCTTGACCTCAGAAAAATAAAACTGCAAAGCAAACAATACCATAAAATATTAACATCTGAGTTACATCCAGCTGGTGTCCTGTCACAAGTGGTGTTCTCCAGGGCTCAGTGTTTGGGCCAGTCTGTTTAATATCTATATTGATGGTCTGGACAAGAGGATCAAGTGAGATTAGCTCAATGGGTGATCCTTGTAGGACCCTTCCAAATCAGAATATTCTGTGATTCAATGTGAGTGCACCCTTAGGCAATTTTTGGGTGGCACCAAGTTGCATGGGAGTGTTGATCTGCTAGAGGGTAGGAGAGCTCTGCAGAGGGATCTGGACAGGCTGGATCAACGGGCCAAGGCCAACTTGTATGATGTTCAACACAGTGAAGTGCCGAGTCCTGCCCTTGTGTCACAACAACCCCGTGCAGCACTACAGCCTTGGGAAGAGTGGCTGGAAAGCTGCCCAGCAGAAAAGGACCTGGGGGTCGACAGCAGCTGAACATGAGCCAGCAGTGTGCCCAGGTGGCCAAGAAGGCCAATGGCATCCTGGCTTGGATCAGAAGCAGTGTGGCCAGCAGGACTAGGGTAGTGATTGTCCCCTTGTACTCAGCATTGGTGAAGCCGCACCTCAAATCCTGTGTTCAGTTTTGAGCCCTTCACTACAAGAAAGACACTGAGGTGATGAAGTGGGACCAGAAAAGGGTAACAGAGCTGGTCTGGAGCACAAATCTTATGAGGAGCAGCTGAGGGAGCTGGGGTTGTTTAGGCTAGAGAAAAGGAGCTCTCTACAACTCCCTACAACCTGAAAGGAGGTTGTAGCCAGGGGGTTGGTCTCTTTTCCCAGATAACAAGTGACAGGATAAATGGAGAAGGCCTTGAGTTGTGCTAGGGGTGGTTTACATCAGATATTAGGAAAAATTTCTTCAGTGAAAGGGTGGTCAGGCATTGGAACAGACTGCCCAGGGAAGTGGTTAAGTCACCATCCCAGGAGGTGTTTAAAAGACACATGGATGCGGCACCTGGGGACATGGTTTAGTCGTGAATTTGGCAGTGTTAGCTTAACAATCAGACTCACTGACCTTAAAGATTTTTTCAGCCTAAGTTTTTCTGTGCTGCTATGATTCTATGCTTTGGTGCTGTACAGTTTAAGTCAACATATTGAAACATCATCCATTTCTGGATGACACACACTTCTGGGTAGACAAACTTCATCGTTCATCCCACAGAGACTACTCCTCCAACCATCTCAGACCAGGACAATTGCTGGAATAAGCTCTTGCTTTGAGTGTCTGACTGTCCCTTCTACTGAAGACAGAGGCTTGTTCTTGCCTTGACTCTGGGTATGCATTTAGATATTAAAACTACAAAAAACCTCCGGGTGCCACAACATTCAACATATATAGTCAAAATTATTCAAATGTACCACAACAACAAAGGAGTGAGAATGATTTTATAATTCTACACAGGTGGTATAACTGAAGGTCCAGAAATTTCCTGAAAAACCAAAACACAGACCTTAGCACCGCATAGACTGTGTTTGTAGAAATGATGGCACAATAGTAAAAAGCTGATGATTACAGATGATAAAATGTAACCCATACTGCAAATACGGACATTTTGATGATAAAAAAAAGCTCGAGAACACTTCACCATGAATGCTGCCAAAGATCACAAATGTGAAATCCAAATAAGTCCAGGAGGCAGATTAGGAAAACCACTAAAATTAAAACACATCTCTTCATCTTTTTTTTTTTACTTATTCCTTTATCACAGTCAGTGGAATTTATTTATAGAAATGGTGTGGCTTTCAATCACAGCTTTAACTGTGTATAGTCTTCATAGAAGGTTTAAAGCATCAGAAATGTGTTTATTTTGTTTGCTTTGATTTGTAATATCATGAGTTGCTCAGCTGATTTCTGAAAACACAACAGCATCATCCTACAATAACGTCATAATTTTACATGAAAAATAAAAGGAATTCTCAGCTAGATCTTTTTTCAAAAAAGGAGCATTTTCACAAATAATATTATGATCTACGACCACAGTCATCTGCAAACATATTTCATAGAAGTAGTGAGATCTGAAAAAATTAGTCAAGCCTATCCTTCATCCTTTTGCCTGCATTTTTATCTTTGCTTTTATCTTATTCTTTCGCAATATACTCTGGAAAAAACCCCAAACATTTTCGTCCTACTTTCTCCAGAAAAAAAGAGAGGCTTACATGAATAAATGTTAATTTACGTGTGTATTGGTCTCTTCTTCTCATCAAAAACTTTTGAAGCTGGCTGCCCTCCAATCATCTTTAATCTGCTTTGATGTAACAAAATGGGATAAAGGCTACAGTTCAGTACAGCTGTAACAGTTCCAGCAGTTTTAAGTTTACAGCAATATTCAAACTAGCAACATGTTTTCATCCCCATGCTCTGCAGAATGTTTTTACTTTTCTCCTCATTAGGTCCTTTCATCTCACAATGCTGGCACCCACTTCCACATTAGGTCAAATGAAAAACTATTCAGCTTTGCACAGTTAAGAACAAAAGCCAAACTAAACACCTGCTAATAAGGGAACTGCTTTATGCTGAAGGCATCGTGCTCACTAAACACAGCTCAGCTTCAGAAGCTTTGCATGAAGCCTGCTCTAGTGTGCAGCAAGTATAGACTTGCTGCATCCATCTAAGGTTAGATTTGCTCATGGAATGTGGTTCACTGACTCATAAGTTTCAATAAATAGTTTATTTTTAATTGGACATGCTATATCAGTTTGCTACATGTTCCTCTGAAGGAAATTTGCAAGCTGCCTCTATCAATCCAGAACTGTGTGAAGCAGCTGGTTTAAACATGCAGGCACTGCAAATAAAGATTGAAACCTCAAATAAGAGATTTAAGCCCACTGAGGGAAGAGCAACAGAAAAACATTCCGTCTGTAAAAAAATTAAAGAAACTCTGTCAGTTCTAACATGGCATCCACTGGACTGTTGACACAGAGAATGATAAATAAAGCTATCATGTCACTTATAGAGTATTACAACACAGAACATGGATTCCTTCCTGTCTGTCACAGTTCTGCAGCAAAGCATAAGAACCCATGGGTGAAACCCGCACAGAGCACATTTTTTCCAGTTGTGCTGCTTTTGAAACATCTGCGTATTTCATTCCCTTAGCTATTACAGATGCAGCATGTTCTTCACAAAAGTCATTTCACAGTCCTCTGTGGTAAGTAGTATTTTTTCAAAAACAAAAGTTAAGACTGAGACTGCCATGGAAGTTTCCCAACACTATCCTGCATTATTAACTTCTAAAACCTTACTGTTACCACTGGTCTTTTTACTTTAAGGTAGGGGGAAATGTCCAGGCCTGCAGTAAGAGAAAGAAAATGTGGTTTGCTCTCAAACTTGCAAAGAGTCCATTTCAAAAACATTTACAAGAATGAGATATTCACTGAATCACTTGCCTCAGTCTGAATAACAAATGTGGTTTTCATGTAAACAGTGCTGTCACCAAAACAATGACAACGATCACACATCTGCCAGCATTTGTCACAAAACTGAATAAAACAGACCGAGTGTCCTCAGAAGGGGCTGTGATAACTGATGGTTTGATACCCTAAGCAAATGAGTTATCTGCATTGCAAATCCATTTCACAAAGGTGACCTGGTCAATCCCCATATGGAAAGCAGAAGCAGTATCAGCCTTTAAATTCACTTCGCTTCTTGGGTCTGAGGAACAAAGTAGCAAAGTCACACACACTAGATGGAGCCACTTAACCTCTTCCAGCCACGCAAGTAGCCAGAAAATTGGCCCTGAAAGGGGCAGAAAGAGGGTATGGAGAAAAAAAGGACAATTACAAATAAAATCAAGTGCTTATGACAAATTGCTTACCTAGTTGGACAAGATACTGAATAGTTAGAAGTATCATATTCTCCACACTTAAAAGCTGACTGCTGGACAAACCCAAGAGATCCAAATCCTTGTTTTCCAGCTGTGGAATCTTGTAGCAGTTCACCAGCAAAGGACTTACAACAATATCACCAACATTCCCATAGAAATAAGGTAAAGTGCCATAACCTATAAAAAAAGAAACAAAAAAGCCCCCAGAAACTCACAGAACTTGCCACTATATGAAATCTTGCACAATGATGCATTTCCAAACTTCTTTATGTTGTCTGGCAAAACATATTGCATCAATGACTGTTCTTGGCATTATAATTGCTTACAAAATAAATGAGATAAGCCAGAGATTCTTTGCTGTCTTTTACAACAAGTGATCACATAGAATGCAGAACTAACACTAATTGCAAGCCAGCAAGATAATAATTATTGTTATCTGAATACAGATGAGAATATTATCTGTTTGGGTCTTACCCTGACCTTTAAATACAGATTCTCCATAATATAGTGTTCAAAGAAGAAAAATCGATAAAAGCAAAAGTACATTGATCTTAACATTATAAAAGCAGCATAAGTCACATTAGCATTGATTCAGCCACTGTGGTATTGCTGTGATTGATTTCATTTTTTTGCCATCTTTCCATTCTCTTTTTATAAACAGGTTAAATAAACATCAACAACTAAACATGCTATTGTGTAAGGTAGAGCACACAGGCACAGGCTAGCTCCTTTTCCTTCAAAATGTTTTTCATTTTAAAAAAAATTTCCACAGAGATTTTGCCAAATCCATCCATTTGGGTACATCTGGTTCTGTACTATTAATAGGACGCTGTTTCTCAGGGCCACTAACATTTAGCCTAACTGGGGACTTACTGGCAGCTCTCCAAGAGCCTAAGGACTGCATTCAATTTGCACTTAAGCTGATGGCTGCAGGCACTCTCATCTTTAATAAGGAAGTGTTTCTCTGAAAACCATTAAAGCACCATGCTAGAGCTTTAAAATCAACTTCCAGAAAACAACACTAAGCAAAACAAACCAGAAGTGTAACCCCATCCTTGACAAATTTACTAGTGTAGAAGGCCCCGTTAGTTGTATTAGGGGCCTAATTTGTATTAGAATTATCTGTGCAAGTGAGGAGTTGGAGAACTTCTCAGTTTCTTCAGGAATGGTAAATTTTTCCATGGACTGTATTGATAAGCATGTTGTGTTAACACTTAAGCTACTTTTATACAACCATCTGTACTAGACTGGACCTAGAAGAAATTTAGAGTTTAAAAAAAAAAAAAAAAAAAAAATCACTCATTAAAATTTTTTTACCTAGTATCCCCAAATAGTTCAGGTTGAAAGGAATACTGGCATTAGAAATCATACTTTTAAAGTAAAAACAATGTATTTCTAAGGGTTAAAAATGTACTTAATACAGATAAAGGATTTTAAAAGCCTGATCTGTTATCTCAGTTGCTTACAAGAAGTATGGACTATAAATGACAAAAAGTTAGTATGATTTATTTCTGTTTAGTCAGTCCAAATCAATTTTCTAGTTCTCATGTAAAATCCTGGAGCTTCAAGATCTGGTCTATAAGTGCTGCAGGAAATATTTACTTGGTTTATAAGCTGTTTATACTGGAAAGCTATTTTCATTACTTGGAAATATTTCTATTCTCGGATTTTACAAAAATTTTATTTGTATAAAACCTTGATTTGGCCAGTGGTTCTGCATAGATTTGACCTAATTGTGACCTGTTTGCAAATCAGGTCTCCAGAAATCACCTGACTCTCAGTTTTAAATGTTGAGTAACTACAGGAAACTATCTGTGACAAACTGACTTTGTATTGTACTGAATGCCAGAACCGACAAAAAGGAATCTAAAAAGCCCCTTTCTCCTAAGGAGCGTGGTTTAGTACAAAATGCAGCATCTCATCCACAGCGTAAGACTTACCTATCAGAATCACTGGTCTAACTCCTGAGTTATTCAGCAGGTTTTCAGGAACTATTACAGTCTCCCCTGCTGGGATGGGTTGAGGCTGTAAAATTCCAGTTAACATGGATTGAGGAACTGGGACTGACAAAAGAGGCTCTATAAAATAAAGAAAAGAGAAACTTCCATTAGTAAAAGGCTCATACTGTGATTTGGCCGTATGAACAAATAAGAAAAAAATTACCACAAATCACTAACTGTAATAAAATTCAAAAGGTCTCTGCATTTCCTGCTATAGTTTTAAGGAATTTAAATTAAGAGCCTATATCCTCCTGTAGCCCCATCCCTAAAATAAAACTTTTTCTGACCACTGTATTGTTGGTGAGAAGGAGAGAGGAAAACACGGGTTTGAATATGCATCTTTAAACAAAGCCAAGTACTAAACCAAAAGGGCACCTCTAAGATGCAGGCCACCCCTCAATAATGCCTCTCAACACAGGGGAAGAAACTGCACCGAATTCTGACCTAGAGTATATGTAGATAAGGAAAGTAAAAACAGAATCTCAAAGCTGTCCTAAGATAGTTGCTGCAAGAATAAAAATCAGGCTTTACTCATGAAGGACTATGAGCAGCTTTCATAAGTAAAAAGAAACAAAGTGCAAGAATTTTGTAATCTGTAATCAGGTTTCAGAGCAAGGCCTGCTTCACAAGTTTCTCAAGCTTCATTTGGTGGTTTTTTCAAGCAATGCCATCAACAGAAAAGCATCAAAGGCAGAATGGCTGAATGCATATGTTTTACCAGGGGAAATTGTTTATCCAACAGAAAGAAAAAACACTACTAAAAACTCATGGAAAATGGAGTACACAACAGAGGTAGAAGATTAGTGGAGACAAACTCAACAGAAAGAGGGAGAATGCCTTACATCATGTATTTTCAGCAGGTTTCTGAAGCTAGAAACTGATAAAAGCTGTGATTTGTGGTGTTCAGATAGACAGGCCTGCACTACCATGTAATCCTTCTTCCTATGATGAATATCTCTGAAAACAATTCCAAAATATCTCAAAATCAAGCTCTACAAAGCAGGGTTAAAAATACATTGTGCATGTTGGCTTTTTTAATACCTTGGATATTTATTCTCTCACTCTATAGAGGGAAGAATAAGTAACTGTTTATTCCCTTTTACAAAGTGTGCTGAATCTCACAACTGAAGAGTACTCAAATAATGAAGAGTTTTATTAACAATTATGTATGAAGAGGTACCGACATGGATATTGGTGAGTGCTTGTAATTAATTCTATTTCACGTCATGACGTTATATACCCCTCCTACAGCTTTTCCATGCACAACAGACATTTGGTTTCACTTTGTGCTTTTAACTGAAGATGACTTGGTGTGCATCAGTGTCCTTTGTTAGGCCAAAATTATATTAAAGCTGTTTTTCCTGGGCAGAAACAGAGTGTACAGTTTCTGTACCATGCCACACCAGACTGAGACATAACATTTAAGGTGAAGGTTAATGAAAATCCTTGAAATATATTCATACATCCATACACCTGCATAGTTTTAGAACAACTGAGTTACAGTTGGGGAACTCTAGATTTCGTTTTAGCCTTGGATTTCAATAATATTATTTGCATCTTCCTTTCCTCTCTCTCCCCTAATAGTTTTACTTTCCATGTGTCCCATCTTAGATTACAACAACGAGGACCAGGCAATATGTGTGCTTTTCTGGGGCATCTGAAAATCTCTCCATGGTGTCCTTAACTACTTCAGCAAGTTCAGTTATGTTTGCTATGCAACACTTGAAGCTCAGCACAGGGTTACTTGCCTGGCTGAGAACACATTTTAACAAATGACATCTCAGTATTATTCAAGTTTTACCTGTTCTCGTTGAAGGTCGAATTGTAGGAACAGGTACTGCTAAACCAGGAGGCGGGACTGGGGACCCAGGAGACCATCCCCGGTGACGTTTCTTTGGTGGTCCAGAACTGGACATTGACGCTGGAAGGAAAGCAAAAGTTTAAACTAAATCCCATCCTTCCAAATGACCAAATTCCAGCCCACATTTCCATTTCACGTTGGTGTTGAGTTGGAGTCACATCACAGAACACCAGAGGTTCATACCTAGATTTACACAAAGCCAGACTATGATGTGAAAAATATCGTTACCTGTGTTAAAAATTCCAGCATTATCATTAATGGTCATGCCAAAAAGCAAATGGATCTGTAAAGACTAAACAGTAGGAACAGCTACGATGGGAAGAACAAAATCACAAATTTCAATGCCCAATGCGGCTTAGAATAAAAGAACAGAGAGATTTTCTTTACCTTGGTCTCCAGCTGCACAGCCAGGACTTGGAGATGTCGAGTGAGGCATTGGCCGGGAGACTGTAGAACTCAATACGTTATTTCTTCCTCCATTAGCGTTTCCATTAGCAACATCAGTGGCACGCAGTGAAAGAGGAGCTGAGTATAATAAAACACAGAGTGCATGGCTTGAGACAATCTTGAAAACAAACAAAATAATACAGCCACATGCAGACACAAAAGAGCAGGGCAAGGTGCATGACTGAAAAGAAACACACTCCAGGGAAAGCATGAAGTGTACTCGGCAGAGAAACATTTGAGCACAAAAAATCCTAGGCTGAAAAATCCTAGCCCTGAAACAGGGTGTCCAGATTTCTCGGTGAGGAGGATAGGTGGGGAAAAAAAAAAAAAAAAATCCAAAACAAATCCCACCAAAATTAAATAGGAAATCACATGCACAAAAAATTTTTGGGAAGTTCGTGATACATTTTTTTTAGACACTGAAAAATTAAAAAAATACATATCCCGAATTCAGTTTGTAAAGATTTTTAAGCCACTTCAGTGTACCTTTTTCTCCCAGTCATCCACATAGAGTGTGTTACATAACGGGGCTCTCATCTGATGCTTTAGCAAAGGAGAGTATGCAGGGAAGACAGGGCAGTTTGCTATAAAGTATACATGGTCTGAGCATTGCTGAGGCAAACCATGCTTAATTTTGCTACCTGTGCCTAAGACAATCCTCCAGTCCCGCCAAGGACTGGCAGGACCCTCTATAATCCAGGCCTTGAAATGAAACTATAACAACGGAGGATCACAAGAAGTTACCTTCTCTCATCTGAGCTTCTTCTCACTCTTTTTCAGAATCTACTTTTTGCAGAATAAAAAAAAAAAAAAAAAGGAATAAACTGCATAGCGCAGACATGAGGCCCAGCAGGGACTACAGCTCCTTGTTGTTATCTGCCAGTTCCACAAGGATCTAGCTCCCAGGAACATATTCCAGGAGCAATGCCATGAGATGATGTAGCAGCTTGCTGATGTCAGCTGCAACAGGAAGCGTTAGAGATTTGGCTTAAAACAGTGTCACACGGAACTCTCCAGCTGCAAACATCCAAATAAATTTGGGCACAAGATTCTCAGGTTGCCAATTACAAAAGATTAATAACCTCACTTGCCCATTGAAGCTCCCATTTGTACTCTGAGCCAACAATTCAGTATGGACAGATGTGGTGGACATGGGTCAGTTACAGAAGTGGCTGAAATGGTGGGAAGAAATTTCAGTGCAGAATAAATTCACTTATACAGGTATGGAGGCAAAAAGGATATTTTACACAAAGTATTTACACAAAGAATGATTCATTAAATACAACATAAAATACTATGTGCCGTAACAACATATACTCTATTAAATAGCAGATGTAATACATCATGTATAAAATGTAATGCTCATGTGCATATCATCATCATGGCTAGGCTTCGCGAACGAAGATTTGAGAGGGGCTCTACCCACGCTTGCTACAAGCGCGCTGATGGCTAAAAAGGCCAATGCCAGATAGACAAGTCTGGCTGCAGAAGGCACAACAGAAAGACTCCCCCGGTGATATCGACGAGACGTGATTCTTTCTGCGTTGTCTTTTCTCCTCGAGAGTGATCCTGCGTGTGTTCTCAAAAGCAGCAGCAGCGTTACAGATGGTGTGTCTCCAGGCCTCCCGATTGGAGGCCAGGGTAGACCAATGGTCGTGATCAATATGGCCAAGGCTGAGGGATTGTTTCAGGCAGTCCTTGTATCTTCTCTTTGGGGCTCCTCTCTTGTGGCAGCCAGTGGCAAGTTCCCCATAGAGCACGATCTTAGGGAGGCGGTGGTCCTGCATCCTGGAGACGTGCCCTGCCCAGCACAGCTGTGTTCTCAGCAGCATGGCCTCAATGCTCGTGACTGCTGCCTGTTCAAGGACAGACGTGTTGGTCACATAATCCGTCCAGTGGACATTTAGGATTGTGTGGAGGCAGCGCTGATGGAAGCGTTCTAAGAGACGCAAATGGTGGCAGTAAATGACCCAGGAATCAGACCCATAGAAAAGAGTAGACAGTACAATGGCTCTGTAAATGCTGATCTTTGTACTTTTCTTCAGGTGTTTGTTTTGCCACACTCTTTTATGGAGTTTACCAAAAGCTCTGTATGCCTTTGCTAACCTGTTGTCTATTTCTGCATCAATCTTACCGTCTGAGATGTTTCCCAAGTAATTAAACTGCTGGACTGATTTGAGCTCTTTTTCACCAATGGTGATATGGGGATAATGGGAGACTTCCTGAGGTGCAGGCTGATATAAAACTTCTGTCTTCTTCAAGCTGACTTCCAGCCCAAAAAGCTCATCAGCCTCTGCAAAGCAGGATGTTAAATGCTGCAGAGCTACTTCTGTGTGGGCGACAAGGGCGGCATCATCAGCGTAAAGCAGCTCATGGACAAGATGATTTAAGGTCTTAGTGTGGGCCTTCAGTCGCCTTAGGTTGAAAAGGCTCCCATCGGTACGATATCGAATGTAGACAGCATTTTCATCATCGAGGTCTGCCGTGGCCCTTTGGAGCATCATGCTGAAGAAGATTGTGAATAGAGCTGGTGCGAAAACACAGCCTTGCTTCACACCATTGGCTATGGGAAATGGCTCAGAAAGTGCGTCACCATATCTGACTTGACCACGCTGGTCCTCGTGAAGCGAGATGATCATTTTGAGGAACTTGGGAGGACATCCTAAACGTTCCAAAATCTGCTACAGACCTTTTCTGCTCACAGTATCGAAAGCCTTGGTGAGATCAACAAAGGTAACATAGAGTCCTTTGTTCTGTTCCCTACACTTCTCTTGCAGTTGTCTGAGAACAAATACCATGTCTATGGTACCTCTGTTGGCTTGGAAACCACACTGGCTTTCAGATAGAAGATCTTCTGCTATGGTGGGTATTAATCTGTTCAAAAGAATTCTTGCAAGGATTTTACCAGCAATGGAGAACAGAGCAATACCTCGGTAATTTGAGCAGTCTGATTTATCTCCTTTCCTCTTGTACAAGGTGACGATGACAGCGTCACAAAGGTCTGAAGGCAGTTCACCTCATTCCCAACAGCGCACCACGAATTCAAGAAATTTAGCATGGAGTACTTGGCCACCGTGCTTCCAAATTTCAGGTGGGATTCCGTCAACCCCAGCTGCCTTGCCAATTTTCACCTGCTGTACTGCTTTAAGAGTTTCTCCCATGGTGGGGGCAGTATCCAGTTCAGTTTTCACCGGTTGTTGTGAAATGTACTGCATTGCTGAGTCTTGAACTACACGGCTAGAACTGAAGAGAGTCTGAAAGTGTTCAGACCATTGATTCAAAATGGACACTTTATCTGTGAGAAGCATTTGACCATCTGCACTGAGTAAAGGGCTTTGAATCTGTAGGCTATTTTCAGAGTTTCATAGAATCATATATAAATTGATATATTTTCTTATTCAAGCATACTGCCCTGTAATAATTGTGATGATTTTTTTCTTTCATTGCTTAAAGGGCTAACCAGTTAAATTAAAAACAATCGGAATACCGCAACAGTGTCAGCGAGGGATTTAGATGCCACAGTTGAATGTTCTAATTTATTAAACACAAAATACAGAAATAAGTAATTAAAGCAGCAGAGATATTAAAACTCCTTTAAATGAGATTAAATTCCACTGAATGTATCTTGAGGAACTACAGCTGTTAGAAATGCAGAACTATACACAGCTCTCAACTACTGAGGCAAGAATCAGTGTGTTATCAAGAGGTGAAATTTATGCTCTCTTGCATGTCTTAGGAAGTGCACTCTTACCAGAATGCCAAATCTGAAAGCCAAGGTGTGGCTCAAGTTTGGGGACAGTAATAATTGCAAAAATGTCTGTGCCGAAGACTGCAAGAATACGAGAGTTCTGGAGGATGCTAGTGAATATTTTCCTTTCTCTTTCCCACCAAAAGGATGACGCTCCCCTTTTTTGACTGTTACGCTGATAATTCCCTTGTCTCTCTCTGTGGAAAGCAAAGCCATACCTGCAGCAAATGTCTTTCCTACAAGCTGAACTGACAGAGCCAGAGGTTTCACGATGTTCTTGTTCCGGGACTGGTCTTGCGTTCCACTTAAGTTAAGAGCAGAAGATGATTTTGCCGGACTGAATACTGAAGAATCTGAGAATAGAAGTTGTTCAATTAATTATGAAAAATTATATACACACAAATATATATAAATAAAATTTATTATATACACATGAGCAGTCATATGCATTTATCTAAACTTGTCTCTGCATATAATGCAACTTTTTTACACTCCTAAGAAATTACCATGTATTGCTATCTTTTAGGAGTTTTAACAAACATTTAACTGGGGGTTTATAGAGAATCTTATAATCTACTGAAGCCATTATTGATCTCTTCCACCATATTTTTCCTTCATGTACACTCAAAAAATATTTTAACTGTAGAAAGGGCTACCTCATTGCTCCTCAAAATAGCCATGTGGGATAGGCAAGTAAACACATTTATCCCATGTTTCACGTGAGAAAGCTAAGACAAAGAGCTTCTGTAACGTGCCACCAGCAAGCATAGAGGAAAAGCACTGGACTAAGTTGCCCCAAAGAGGTCATGGAATCTTCATCATCTGATATTTTCAAGAACAAGCTACTGAATCTGTCAGACATAGCTGAGCTTGACTTAGGCAGACAAAAACCCAGATCCAAAAGCATCGCCTCCTTACAGCGCTACTGTCTATAAAGCTATGAAAAGTGTATGTCCATTTATAAATGAGTAAAAAATGAAGGGTATCTGAGCCCAAATTCTTTCCATGAATTAGCAAATGCCAACTCCTTAGAGCACTTCACCAAGGCTAAAAATTATAAACCTTACTTTATAGAAGGATAAACTGAAGAACAAACAAATGTTGATACTTGTTTGGTATAAAATCATAAATCAGAACTGATTCCAAACCTCTCAGCATGCAGGCCACTACTTTTACATCAGGCATTACATATCTGCAATTTGCTTCAAGAAAAATTTGACATTCAGATGCTGATATGCTAACAAATCCAAATTCTTATAACTGGAGCTAAAGAATATTAACTCAGCATTTGTCCAGAAAGTAGTTTGCTACAAGTAGGCAACGTAGGCTAAGTTCACCTACAGAACTCCTAGTAAAACAGCCAGCTAAAGAAAACAGAAGACAAAGGCCAACTTGATCTGCCAAATACATTCACCCTCAGGCCACACACCATTTGGTGAAGGAGGGTGGGGAGGAAGGTCTGCTTTGCCAGACAGAGTAACTGAGATGAGGAACAAACACAGAAGCCTCTGCTGCTGCTCCACCACCAGAAAATCTTGTCCATGTTCACAGGAAATACGCTGAATGGCTAATAAAATAGACCACCAGGTCAGGAGCTTTGGAGGAAAACACTGGTCTGTCATTAAATATGATGTCCTAAATATGTAGTGTTAAAGTAGGGAGTTTTTTTTCCCTATCTCTGATTCTGTTTTCTTGAAATTTTATTTATCTATGCAGATGGAGCTGCTATATGTTTAAACACCAGTCCAGTATTTAAATAGGACTTGTAGTCCTACCAGTTATTAAAATTCTTCAGCTTTCTGCTGTAAAACCTTATTTGTAGTTGCTTTACACCCTTTTAACACCTTAATTGAAGTTTTCCCTCTCACCTGTCTGCCTAAAACTGAATTTTTGATACTGTGTGCCTGTAATTGTCTACCTACAGATACCTTCTAGAACTGTTCCCTTACAAGGGCAGAAACCAGAAATATTTACACAATTTTTATGGAAAAAATGGGTATGAGTTGACAATGAACTGAAAACAATTCCAGAAAACAGCCTGCTAATAAGGAGTGCTGTTTTAAAACAACCAAGAAGCAAACTCAAGTACAAAGAGCTATGCAGAGCCTAGCAGTGAAAAAAAATCAGACCTCCTCCATCATAGGTGACACATGTCAGAATTCAAGCCACTGAAAAAAAGGTGCTCTTCCCCCTTCTCCCGGAGACGGGGCATTCATGTGTATGTAATGTAGCATTATCTTCACTAGCAGATAACAGTAGAAGGAGATGAAAAGGTTGTGACAAGCATGACCTAAGAGTACAAACAGTGACACACAGAAACACCCAGCAGACTGAAAATTGCAGGGAGTGATAAGGGAGAAAGCAGTATATAAAAGGTGTATCTATTAACTTGACAGGTACAATAGAAGACAAAGTTGTGTAAATATTAGATTGTTTGTTGTTTCAAATAAATAGGTTCTCATGCATCTGCACAGTTCTCATGCCAGGATCTGGAAGCCAAGGGATCATGCAATGAAATGCAGATGTGTTTAAACAACACTGTCATTTAATTTTCACCAAAGCCTAAAGCATATAGCTTCCTAGACAGAGACACAGGTGGCCACCTGGGGAAAGTGCCTCTGAACATACTAATCAGTGATTACAATTTCATAAGAATGCTCAGCTTTTGTTTATTATTCCTTTTAATACACTTTCTAAGTGGAAAAAAGTATTTTAACCATATTATTTTTTATCTGCATTTCATATTCTTCTAGAGAAATATATGTTCTGGGACATACATATCAATTAATAGGAAGTTTTTTCCTGTTTTTAGTTTTTCAAGAAATAGCACAGAGACACAAAAACATACAACAGCATAGATGAAGCTGCAATAAAGCAAAAAAAAAAAAACAAAACCCAAAAGCACCTTGGCTATTCACAATAAATAAATATATACATGAAATTAAGATGCTGCTTCTTTGTCGATGTCTATTTAATTTTATAGTTTCTCCTTGTTTAAGTATATAATGAAGACCTTTCTAGAATAGTTATGAGTCACGTTAGCTCATAGAACACAAAACCACTGTATGCGTACAGGGAAATTGCTATTGTACACCTTTGTATGTAATAAAATTTAAATAAAGAAAGAAATAAGCAATAAACTAAAATCTGCTCCCCTAACCCCAAAAGGAGATTATTTTCCTACTCAAGATAAATAGCCTAGTCTACATACTAAGTCAACACCTCCTTATAAATGTGTAATTCAAGTTTTTTTAAGAGTCACAAAAAATTAATGAAACACTCACAGGGAGGCATAGAATCAAATAAATGAATCAAAAGATCATCTGATACTTTTAAACCAACAGTTGTTATAAAGACTAAGCTAACCTTCAGCCTCACCTGGTCTTAATCTTTCCCAAAGCAAATTTTGAAAGGCATCGCCCCCACTGTAATCTGTACATGGCTTGAGGTAAATACCCAGTTGTTTACAGCATCTTTGAACCACCAATATCTGAGGTAACTTACCACCCCCAATGGTTATCTTTACAGCACTTTCAGCTCCTACCTGTCTGAGTGAACCCTGATTTGTATCCATTAGCTGATCCACCCTCTGGGGTCGTGGACGGTGACACCGAAGAATTTGGTTTAGCAGAGAGGCTAGCAGCAGATGATTGCCTGCTTCTACATTCTGCAAATGAAGCAGCTACAGTACATATTAACAAGGCCTGCCTTCCAGTTCTAGCAAAGTACAGCAACGCGGTGGCAGAAGGTGACAAAATGTTAAAAGCGCACACACAGCACGTACAACAAACAGCGGCAAATGGCAGCATTCAGTGAAAATACAGATCCCTCAGTTTAGGCAACTTTGTCTTCTAATTAGGAAAACTTCCCTGGGGGCCACTCAGAGGGCCAGACAAATACAGACCAGATGCTGCAAAATGGCAAGAGCCCTCATTTCGCAGCTTCCAAGAGATTTGAAAGATATTGGAGATGTCCCAGGAAACACTCAGTGACTTCTGTGGCACAAGCTGTATACAAACTGTCGTATGCTGCCTTTTAAAAGGAGAAATTGTGCTTAAACCCAGATTCCTAGTAGGTCTCCACAAACTTCAGGGAGATTTCAGTGCTCTGAGTGTCTGTGTGGATGAAAACTGAATTGGGGGAGGAGAAAGTCACCTTGAATATCACACATTAATCCATTTTTAAAGCTGAGACCTAATCAGGTTTTGTTTGAAGAGAAGGGGGTGTTTAAAAGCATTTATCTTCTTCTAAATAGACCTATAATGTAAGTAACAGGTGAAAGATTACCAGATGGGTGATAGCAATATGTGGATAGAACTTATCAAAATAATGCCCGTGAGGCTGATTCTTTGTTGATTTTCCAAACCTTCATGGGTCCTCAGAACAGCTGCGATTAGCAAATGACCAAAAGTGAAACCAGTATCTGCATTACTCCTGACTGCATTTACCAGGACACACATGAACCCCAACTACAAAAGTAAAATAAGACTTTCTTTTTCTGTATTTGGAACTTCACTACCAAATTAAATATTTATGTCATTTTCGTGAAAAATGCAGTTGAAAAACAACATCCATTCTAAAGCAGTAGTTAATTATACTTGTAACAGAGGAAAGAAGCTAAAGGCAGGCTCCCTTTGAACCACTGACTGATCCAAACTATAATCACTCATACAGCCTGGTGATAATCATCTCTTTCTGTTGTCATGCTGCTATTCACATGAGGATGTGACTCTTCAGATGTCTGCCAGTCCTCCTGTGGAGCTTCTCCTCTCCTCACATCAACCTTTTTGGAACAACAGGGAACAGATCAAACTCTGTCTTTACTGAGTGAGACCACAGCTGAGAAAGTCAGGAGTCTGCATACAAACCAACTTCGCAGAAAATGAGTAGGAAAACCATTCTCTCCTTGAGTTTTTGCATGGCTGTAGCTCCAAATACCTACATCCTTCAGTAAGAGACCTCATGGCTACCTCACCTTGGGGTCACAAGTGTTATCTCTTTAGCACGTGACAATATTGCACAGGCTGCTCTGGTGGAGGGTAAGCCCAAGTGTAAAACACTGTAAATGGCAGGAGCATGCAAGTCTTTTCTTTCCCTGAGAGCAGTGACCTGAACTTTCTTAATCTTATGGCATGCTAGTTATCCTCAGGCATTAGACAGATTTAATTGCACCTGCTAAGATGAATATCAGTGGAAAGCCAATGTTGCAGCTCTGGCTGTGTCACCTTGCTTCAGGCACATAAAACAATCATCTGATTGAATAACCTTATTTATTCTACCAAGATGACTACACATTCTAAGACAGGCAAATGTAGGGCTCCCGTTGAAAGTATGGGGAGACGGAAGGAGAACTTTTACAATTGCATGGCTACTATTAAGACTTAAATAAACCTCTTTGGCAAAATCCAGACTTCAGTGAAATCAGTGAGAATTTTTCCTTCAAGCAGTTACTTTTGAATGCATACAGTTTCAACAGCAACTTTCAATTTTTCATTCAACATCAAACTAGTAATATTTAAAAAATACCAAAACCTAATTTAATGGGCACCTTTATTACCTTTCCAGCAAATAAGGGGTCCCTTTGACAGTACACCTTGGGAGCTTCTTACTAGGTAGTACTTTAAGTGCTTCTGCTTCTTTGGCTGAGTAGTTAATTTCAGGTTGATATGATTGGAAAACTCTGTGAAGTACCGAAATCCTCTTTCTCCACAGCCTATACAATTCCCAGAAAATCCTGGAAGAGTGAAGCGGGAGATATACATACAGATTAAATGTCTTGTACTGTCTGCTAGGAATAAGGCCATTTAACCTACCTGCACATCTAGTTCAAAGTGAAGGAGGTGGAGGTCTCCAGTCAGACAGCTTCTGTAGACATCCTGCACAGCACATGTGTGTCAGGAAGAGGCCAAAGAGAGCCAGATTTTAGTCTTAGTTTTTCTGAAACTCCACCATCTTTCTTGGGCGTACTAACTTATGCCAGAATCCTACAACAAATTTTCAGCTCCGCACAGTGCAGAGAAGAATAAGTACTTGGCAAAGGGAGAGCTATGATGCTAGGCTAGGAAATTTCCATGAGGATAAAAAATAAGCCATTTTCTCTACAATGAAAAACAATACATGCTTCAAACTGCATGCATGTGTCTCAAAACAGTGGCTAATCCATAGCAGCAACTTCATGTGACTGAAAACAATCTCTAATAAATTTTCTCAGATACCCCTTACACAACGCACTTTTCAAGTAAGTTGGACCTTACATCTTATAAAAATCTTAAAAGCAATCATTTGACATCAAGATTTTCATGGCTAAAGTTAGGAGTGCTTCAGAATAGTTTTTAAAACCCATGACCTTCCATGAGAGTAACAAATTTAGCAACAAAGGCAAAGGACTGCTTTTCTGCAATGTTTCCAACGTGGTTTCACAGAAAGGGGTGCAATTTTGAGTTGAGGTCTGGAGGATAAAATCCAGACTAAGTGTTATAGGCACCCTTGTTTTCCAATTCCATTCACAGCTATGTTAATGGGAATGTTGCATATAGATGGCACTAGCCTAAAACTTCATAGAATAAAGCACAGGGCATGTTCTGAAATGGGTTTGCCTTAAAACCTTTGAAGTTTGAATCAGCCCTCTATTATCTAATGCTGAACAATTAAACTCCTCTGGCTTACTTGCCATTCTACTCATCTCTGAATTTCTTTCAACCCTTAATGAAGAAATATTCTCTCTGGAACATCAGTAATGATTCATAATAGCTCTAGCAGATTAGATTCCCTCATGAAAATGCTTTAGTTTTGTGTGTTTGGGGTTTTTTCCATTTATAAATTGGTTCAAGATCTGTAACAGAATCAATTTTTCATCCTCGTTACTATCATTATTTCCACAGTGCCAAGCACCTTGGAGAGCACTGGTTCCTACACTCACCTGCCAGCCATATTCATTGTTTTATGAAAAAGATATTCAGTGTTTTTGACAAAACGCATTTTCCATAAAATTCTTATTAATTAGGCAACTGTTTTTTTCCTTGCTAGGCTTCATTATCATCTTGGATAAGGGTGCCAAGAAGCAGATTTCTTCATCCTGTTTCTCCTGGGACTGAATCATTCTTTCCCTTCTCCCTTGCAACCCATGGGAACTACTGGTGCATCTCCACAGTTGTCAGAAATAGTCATCAGGGTCTCACAGAGCTACTGACAGAGTTCTTTGCTCACAGGTACCAGTTACAGAAGCCTAGAGGCATTTAAATACATAACATCAGCAATGCCAGAGGTGTAAGTCACTAGGCTCACGATCAAATGATATCAGAGATGATAGGTCGATACAAAGCTGGGGCAGGGGGGAAGGTACCAACAAAGGAAGTAGTACCGCATTTAACCAGACTAAACACCATCTACCAGTCTATCAGATAGTTCTTACTGATCAACTCCCAGCACTTCTCCTACTCAGGAGATAAGTTCCTCTGAATCCTGGAAGTATACACCAGAGTACCCCATGATCCCACATCCCCAACCATACCCAGTGAGGGCACATCACACAACAGCTTCTATCTAACTCAGACCAGCGGGATTTCTGCCTTAGGTCCAATGGTTTACAGTGTGTAGCAGCATCGTAAATGGGTTTAAGGGAGAAATAACATTCAAGTAATAAAACCAAGGTGTTTTGTACAGTTACACAAAGTATGGCTGCTCTGGACCAGAATTTGAGCAGAGTAGTTAAATCAGGGTATTTATCTTTTGCTGGACTTTCTTTCCTGTTGAAAGGTCTTTCTGAACACATTCTAAGTAGAACAGTCATTGGAGGGAGAAAGGAGAGAGTAAATTCAAAACAGGCCAAAGGAGCCAAAATACATTAAATCATTTTTACTAGCCTGTTAAGATGTATACCAGCTGTGACCCAGGCAAGAAATCTAGGTGCACATATGCCTGTCTTCAATCACCAAGAAGTATTCTTATATTAAAATTTTAAAGATCATAAATGTAACCGATTATGACATAATTGGTGGGGTTTTTTTCCCCTGTGTATTGAATTTTGAGAAGCAAATTACTCTCAAAGGTCCTACTAAGAACAATGTTCCCAGTGGAGCCAAGGGCAGAATTCATCCCTTAATCCACAGAAAAATAGATAGTTCATCTTCAATACTTGCATGACCATATTTTTTCTTAAAAGAAAGTGCTGTAAGCTTCACTGGAGATAGAGTATATGGATAGTTCACATTTAGAATGCCAGGGCTGCATTTGACTTCTGCCCACACAGAAATCACCAAGATATCAATTGTGGTTAATTATGGAACTGGGGACTTGTTTTATAATGGGCTTTTAAGGCAGGTTTGTCTACAGATTTAATTTCATTATATCAATCCTCTCCTCAACTATTTCTAATAGAGGTTATTAGCTGAAATTACTTTGGATAATTCTGAACTGGCTTTTTTCTCTGAATTATTATGGCACAAAGAAAAACAAAAATCTCTTACCTAAAAGTGCATTTTTTCCATGATCATCTGGCAAAAACCGCTTGTCAACAGCACAGACTAGAATGTGCTCAGGAAGGTTGGGAGATTTGGCTCCTACTAACAGGAAGCCTGCTGGGATATCGATTTGCTCCATGCACAGAGATACTAACCGTAAATCCTTGCCTGCTTGACAAAAACCTATAAAACAAAGCAAAACAGATGATAACTCTTCAAAAGATTTCATTTCATTTTCTTCTCTTTATCAGTTAAAAAAGCAATTCGATGCTGTAACTGGGAATTTTAATATATCCTTTTCAAGGGAGAGGAAATTCAGATAGCATCTCATCAGATCCACTAGCTCAGCGTTTCACAGACAGTAGATAACATTATTTTAAAGAGATCCTGAGCACATACAGGCACTGAAGATATTTAAATGTCCAAACACTAGTTTACAGTCTTTTCAAGAGAAACAATGCTGTCTTCCTTGCTTGTAACAGGCTGGCATCAGTACATAAACACCATTAAGTAATACAGAGGAATGATAAAAATTGACGAAATTCCAGCAAATAAAAGATTAATCCACTGGTTTTAGAGATGTACACCATGTTTTCTCTAAATCTTCAACTAAATCTCCTAAAGTCTCACATGACTTCCAAGTCTCCAGTTAGGTTTTTCCCCATCCAAATACACATATGCACATGAAATAGGGATGTGAGGTTGGTCCTTGTGCTTCTAGTCAATGTAGAGCTAAAACCAGCAACAGACATGGGCAAGGCTGGGGACCTGAGCAAGCATCTGGTGTTCCATATCCTGCAGTGAACAGGTAGCAGGCTGGGTCACACAAAAAAGCACAGAAAGGCAGCCCAAACCACTGTCCAGCACCCCAGTGGGGCCCTTGGGAGCTCAGGACTCAAAATGAGCTGGGCAGGTTGAATGAGACAACTTAATGCAATTGCAGGACTTCTGGGGGTACAGCTGGTCCAATCTTTTGCTCAAACCAAAATCAGCTGCAAAGTTAGATTTTTTTGACTAAGTAACTTACAATAATATTCAAAGACTCTTCCATTAGCTTCAACACTGGACTTACAAGGATCAAAATCACATTCCAATTTTTTGTACAACTCCATCTTACTAAGTTTATTGAGTAATTTCTTCTCTCAAGAAAGGAAAGGACAGGTGTGAGTGAAACCAACAGCCATGTGACTTCCTCCACAGAATGGATATGATCATACCAGGCTTTCTAATTTCCCTTAGGCAAAAGTCAATGAAAGCACTACCAAGTTTTATGAAGAACCAGACTCTTTTGTTGTGTTCCCCTCCAGTTAACACTTCTCCAGCTGCAAGATCAGTGCTACAGTCGGGCCTCACACATCTCCCAGCAGCAGCTGGCAGAATCCCCCCACTGCTTCAGGATATCCAAAGGCATCACACATTTACCCAGTGACCACCTCTCTTCTGCTACAACCATAAAAATATCATAACATAGACAACATATGCATACATCTGCATGAATCAGTATTTCAAAATTAAGGAAATTATAATCACATTAATCAATATTACTGTTAAACACATCCAACTAAATTTGAAATTACTATAAAATCTATTAAGACTTTAGTCATTAATGTATGTATTACTGACACTTAACTGAAAATATTATTCTGTAGTCCTTACTCAACACAGAAATTTTAAGGAAAAAAAAAAAAGCCCCAAACCAAATCACTGGAGAAAGACACTGTTTAAGCATCTGGTAACACAACATGATCACAGCTTAACCAAGAGCCACCTCACCCATTATTAATATGTACATCTGCACTGCTCCCGTGCTAAAACTTAGAGTTTAAAACTCCTTCAAATATTATGGAAGTCAATGTTCCTTGGTTTTATCTCAAAACTGTACCAGGCACAGAGCATGTGCAAAGTGGAATGCACAGAAGCAGCTAGTATGAATTTCCTAGCAAGCAGCAGCTTGCTGAAAACAGGGTCCAGTACAGGTTCAGTCTTGTGCCTACACCCAGAGTCTGTTGAACCAGTTCTTGACTAAATATTTTCTTCAGTTCTTCAATCAGCTCAGTTCCAGCAGCAGCTCATTTGAGCTGATAGCTGTCTTGGATTCTCCCCTCACACATGCCTTTTTCCAGCCAATGAATTAAAATGAAGTGCCTAAAGTTTTCATGTATGAATCAATGGATTATAACAATAGCTTATCACTAAGAAGCTATATTTGTTTTAGGGGGAAAGTATTAAACCAGCATATTTAAAGTAAAATGTATTTTTTTCTGATTAGATGCCATTTGATCTTTGCATGTAAATTCTTTTTAAGGTGTGTTCTTTAAAACCATATTGATCTTGATCAAATAGAAGGGTAGGCCCCAGGCTAAATATTATGTAGTCTTTTCAATGTAATTTAGAAGAAACAGAGATAAACCTAGGGGGAAAAAAACTCTCTTACATTCAAAATAAAAATTGCTTATTCAAATGTTTATGCCATTTGGATGTTATGGCCAGAATTTTCAAAACTGACCTTAAATTTTTAGGCACTCGGTGAAATCTGAGTAGTTGACATGCTTAGAAAATACCCCTCTACGTCTAGATTTAGAATAGGAAAATTACCCACTGCTGACAATGTGGGCAAACAGGAAATCTGTAGATAAGTATTATGAAACGGCAAGCGCAATAACATTTCAAGACAGACTGAAAACTGTGCTTTTACACAAGGAGTTTTGAGCTCTACCTCTACCTAAAAGCATTCAGGAAATGCCCAGAAGTGACCAGTAAGAGGCTTTTGGATGAATTGTTAGCAATAGCAATACTAGGACACCAAAGAAAGCAGGATTTTGGTTATCAGTGTTGCTATATGTCAATACAGACTTGCTTTCAGAAGGAGCACACAACATAGAGAAGGTTGAATATCATATAAAAGGGTTAGAGCCTCTTGGGGTGTCCTTTCTTGATGTTCCAGTGAAGTGAAGGCAGTACTCCACAACATCTGAGATGGAAGCAAAGAGACAGCTATTACCCAACCTAGAAGCAAAACAACTTCAGCTACACTTGAGGTGTTTCACATCACCATTCTGCATTGAGTCCTCACGGGAGAAGGTACAGAAAAACCCTAAGAAAGACACCACAACATCTCAAGTTGACACACGTTACTCAGTAACATCTTAGCAGTAGCCATTGAAACACACTGATGTATCTCAGTCTGCTATCATGGAAACAGCAGCTTCTTATCTGACAGGCTGTAGATCTGAACATATTAAATATTCTCCATCATTTAGGATATGTAGGACTGTACTGTAGAAATGCTGCATCCTACCTAATCTGCAAACAATACCTGAGATTTACCCTCTATATCGTCTTTTACTTTGCCCAAAGTGTTCTCAGGCTCCTTCCATGCTCCACTTCCTCCTTGCACAATCTCCTTTGGCATCCTCCTCTGCTTTCCTGTTGGAGACATCTCTGGATCAGAGAGATATGCATGTGTAGACTGACTGGCCACCACATGCCTCTGTAATGTTCAGACTGTGTGAGAGCTATAATTACTTTTCTGCCAAAGGGGCCTTAAATCTGGGGACGCCGATGTCATATAACCAGCTCCTGAACTTCACAAATCTTCATTACTTTTAGGATCTCTACCTCTCTGCCAGCACCAGCAAAAAGCAGCTACCAGCTCAGAGCTCACAGGTGACTGTCAAAACCTTGTTTTCTGAGGGAGCAGGACATGAAACAGGGCTGACACTAAATCGTTTCCTCTGGCTCCCCTTCTGCAGAGTGAAAGGGATGCCGATGGGTGAGCAGTGAGAAAGACAGCACAGACAGACCCTCAGAGCCTCCATGAGCTCTTCTCTTGTTTAGTCAGCAGCTGCCACAAGAGAAGCAGGGAGGTCTGCAGAGCTTGGTCAGGCACAGCTGGGGCTTACTTCCACCGGGAGATACGGACAGGATGAAAATCTTCTTCTGTGCAGCAAAAGTCTTGAATTCTCCTTGAAAGACACACAGAAGGTATACTTCAAGAGCTCTGCATTATCATTCTTCCCCTTGGCCTTTGGGGCTGAAACACATTGATTTGGAAGCAAGTACCTGACTGTGGGGAGATAAAGGGGGGATTAACCCCTCTCTGTCTTTTTCTAACTAGCAAGCAACACTGAAGCCTCAATATTATTTACTTTTCTGTTTTGCAAGATTTCTCATTGATAGTTAATTATCTGTTAGAAATAACCATTTTCACATTAGGAAAGACAAGACACAGTGCCTCAGTACTTGCAGAACCTGTGTTGTCCTTGTTTAACACTTAGAACATGCAAAATCCATTTACATTTCATAACTATTCAGTTATAATTGTGTTAAGTTTTTAAGTCAAGAGCACTAACACATCCAACTCCTAAGAAGAAAGAATGGCACTTTAGTGTTGCATTTACTTGTGTAACATTTATGGACATCCAAGTACAAAGAGGAGAAAACTCCTGAGCCATTAAACCAAACCAACTTCTCTTTATGAGATTTTTTTATTGATAGGTAATAGTAAGAAGCAAAAGCTCAAAGCTGAGCTGTTCCATTAAAAGACATAAATCATCTTCTCACAGGATATCAGCTTTGTTTCAAATGAAGAACAGGCACTTATATTCTGATTAAAGATTTGCAAATACCAAGAGCAATCACCAAAAAATCACAAATATAATGGCTTTTACAGACATTATCTGCATTTCTTTGAAGGAAAATTCACTAGTTTTTCTTCTGAGAAGTACATTTGCATTCTCTAACATCACTTCATTTAAAGTAATCCAGTCCCATCTTCTTGAAAATGAAAATATATCCCCACATCTCTCAACACCCAGAAGTGTTGGAATCTTCTTAAAAATTAAATTTGTATATGCCCTTCCTTTCCCCACCATAACAAGAAGAGGTCTCCATGTGGGGTACCAGCCCGTTGTTTCACTGTAATAAAGGGGTATTTGCATAAGGAATTAGCTTCCAAGAATTGCATACGAATTACGGGTCACTGTCACTCGCCATTGTAACCTCACAGTAACTGATCAGGTGTTAAGTACCTGCTTACCTAATTGCTTCTGAAACTACTTTGGCCTTTCTTTAAGTATCAGGTAAACTGAGGATTTACTAACAAAAGGAAGGTGATACTATTTTGTTTCCCACAGCTTGCATAAAACGTTATTCCACAAATTAGAAACTTTTAACTAGCATCTTTTAAAGCTACAGCAAGCAAGTGGTTCAGAACAGCTTCGTGTATTATTTTGTTGCCTATTTGAGGTACCTGTATGAAAAATGAAGAATTATTTTTCTCAAAATCCTATTTTCATGGAAGGTGTCAATTAGGTACCAAAGTTTCTGTTGAGCAGGAAAAAAAAAGTCCCTGAAAATAAGTGAATTCCTTTTATGACTAGTAGTAAGGCATGTGGCAAATTCAGTTGCTCTTTCCAATTGGCTAAAGAGAGTTAAGGGATCTAATACCACCATCAGTTGAGAAGGATCCTCAAACAAACTGTCACTCTTGAGGCATTTATTTTTTTAACCCCCAAATAAAGGCGTTAAGTTCTACTTTCTGCACCCATGTGACTGACAAAGCCATCTGAATAAAAGAACAAGTCACCACAGAAAATAATATGATGGTTATGGCACACATCCTGAACTCAGGAAAATCAAGTAGCAGAAGTACCTTAAAGGACAAAAAGATTTCACCCCATCCGCTCTAAAAGGTGGGAGACAGGTTTTACAGCCACCAGAGCAGGTTCTAGTACCAACATTTTGCTTTTGGATAAGCAATTAAATACAAGCTTATTTTAAAGTATCCAAGCACAGTGAATCCAATTATTATATCAATATTCTCTAGTATTTTCATAATATTGTTTAGCTTTCCAATTAAATAACTGAGATAAGGGACTTAAGCAATAGCAATGATCCTGTCTTACATCTCTGGAAGGGCATATTCATGCAATGAAAGATGAGCTATCAGATTAATATCTTGCTGAGATACAGTCTGTAGTGTCAGTGTTCGGGAACCTGTGTGTTATAAACACTTATGTAAAACTGTCCAAGCAGTATTTGGAAAAAATGCATACAAAACCACTGCTTTCCTAAGTCAGAGAACACTGAAGAGCAACGTAGATTTTGTAAATTCAGAATGGTAAATCTTAACAATGAGTAAAGAGCAATCCTGAAATTCTGCAGATGTAACACAGGGAACTTTCTTCTAGAGTGACTTGATCATAAAAGACTGACAGATAAAAATCCAAACACAGAACTCCCCCTGGAAGGTCAGATTTTTCCAGGACATGCTAAAAAGCTTAATATTACATATATATGTGGATGAGCATATTTAATGTAACTGGGCATAATGTTGTGACGTGCAATATGCAGCCACAGCAGAGAGGTCTTCACTACCATGAGTGCTCGAGAGCCAAGCACCTCCTTGCAGTGCCACGTCAGAAAGAGCAGCTGTACAAAAAATACCTTAGCAGAGGTGGCAAAGCTACTGCTCCTGCTCTGCACAGTAGATTTTGTAGATTTTATTGATACTTGTCCTCAACTGAGAACA
This sequence comes from Pyrocephalus nanus, assembly GCA_038380795.1. Lineage (NCBI taxonomy): Eukaryota > Metazoa > Chordata > Aves > Passeriformes > Tyrannidae > Pyrocephalus > Pyrocephalus nanus. The sequence goes on from CM076261.1 coordinate 4,335,761, forward strand.
TCTTCCTAGGAATATATCTTTTCATACTTTTTCCTTTTCTTTCCCCTCCATAAATGTCAAAGAATTACCACCGATGAGTTCTTACTTCTATCACTGCATATAACCATACACTTCAGCAAGGTACAAAACCATTTTACAAATTACAACTTTCGATGTACTCTGCACAAGGAATCCCAAGATTCAGGAGTATATTGAATAAAATGTCAAGAAGGGCTTTTGGACCTGGTGGGAACAGACGCTTGTTTTCAAGGGGGATGTTTTTATGAGAAACACATCTAATAAATCTGACTAAATCTTCCTTCTATGAGGAAGTTAAACCTTCAGAATAGAACAATTATAGGGTAAGATGAAGTGATTACATCAATTTTACTTTGTCCAAGTAGGGACATGTATAATGATCTGACCTTTTCTTTAAAAATTTAAAACCAACAAAAAATATAGCACTGTCAACAATTTTCCTCATCTTGAGCAACAATCAGGTCAGCTCAAGGGAAGCAAACAATGGCCAGCAGGCACATGGGGAAGACAAAACAGACAAGCTTCCTCTACCAAACCCTCTTATCACCTTGGCAGCACAAAGTACAGCAACCCATTTCTCCATTTTCTTTTTCCAAACTCTGCCTTCTGCCCATGGAAGTAACTAAATCCAGCTTTGCCAATGTTTCTGAGAATGATTTAGGCATAGACTGAGAACTAGTCATACTGATGCCAACTTAAGTAACCTCTCTGAGGACAGTAAACCAACAATAACCACAGAAAATAAAGGGCTTTCAGAAACTAATCAAGGGCCACAGCCAGTCCTAGACTCTGCTTTCAAGTAACAAATTACACTTCATGTCCTGAAACAAGTCCTCCTAATCCATATCTTGTCAGATTTAAGGTTTTGACTACAAACTGTATTTTCAGACCTTCTAGCTCAAGAGTTTCTAACTGTAGAGAAGGCACATTAGAATTAGTTGAAAAGATTGTACAATAAAAAAAAGGATACCAACCATCAGTAGTGCAAGACCCTTCAGGGGCAGGTTTTTGCGAATATGGGATTGGTGGACTACTCGAATCTGACATGTCTTCATCTTCTTCTTCATCTTCCATTTCATTAACAGTTTGGTTGGTAGAGAAGTCCAGATTTCCATTTTGTGAATAGCGATGTACTAGCTCTTTATCCAACTCTTCCACCTTTGGCTTTACATCTGAAGAAGAAAAATAAAAAAAAGAATAAAAGTTAGGAAAAAAAAATTTAAAATTAAATTTTTTCAACAGTACTTGCATTTAACTCCTTTTAAAATAAACAGCATGCCACTTTTTCTACTCAGTGATGCCCCAGATTCAGATTCTGTGTCACACAATGAAGTTCTGTGCAGGTTTTTGGTTTTGGTGTTTGCGGGGTTTTTTTTGTGTGTGGTTTTGTTTTGTTTGTTTTGTTTGTTTGTTTTTGTTTTTGTTTTAAAAAACACATCCCCCCCCTTTTCACACAGAGAAAAACAACTGAAATGTGCCATACTTTCACGGTTACCTTCCGGCAAGAAAGGAGGCTGGTCAGGATCCAGGTACAGCTGTGAGAAGATTGGCCGGGGCACAACGCTGCTACATCTCAGAGAAGCTTCTATAGAGTTATGAAGGGCTTCTTCAAATCGGGCAGATTTTAGTTGCCCTGCATATGAGTTCCCCATGATCTAAAAACATAAAGGAAAACAGCTGATAAGGGGATGGGAAAGTGTACAGACAATTTACAAACGAAGGATGGGGTCTTACTACCATCCATCATGTCAGTGATATAAAGCTTGCAAGAAAATATGCTACGAAAACAACACCTCTAACTAGTATTACGTGTCCGTATTTCTCTCTCAATCTCTCCTTTTTTCCCAGTAAGCTTTTAGCACATTTCCACTGACACTGCTCTGTGTCTTTTGTGTTCATGGCCTCTCAACAGCCTCAGGAACCTGCCTGGTATAAAAATTAATGGAGGGTAGATAAAATCATTATTATCAGGGCTTTTTTAGGATATTCAGAGCAGGATACAGAGAGGCACCATAACACACAGAAAAAAATTTTTAAAAATCAAGTTAGGCTTCATCACTTGTCAAAAAGTGTGTTTACATGATTTTACTTGTCAGTATGCCATTATTTGTAGAGAAGCAATACACAGAGACATCCAGTAACTTGAATTTTTGATCCTGTTAATATTAACTCAAATTACGTGGAAGGTCAGTCTCTATCTTTTCAGAGTCTTCACCTCTTGTCTTCTGTGTAACTCTATGATTTACATGTAGTCTGATCCATCAAAGGACCTAATCATACTCTTACAACAAAGGATGTAAGTAAAAAAAGAAATAAATAACTTCTAAACCATATGCAGCAAATACAGTGAAATGTCTTTATTTTAAATTATGCTTTACACTAGTATAGTGATAGCAGTCTCTTAAATATTCTCTTTAATAAGTAATATTTCTGTTTATATCAATGATAAATTTATTAACTTTATTAAATATTCAAGCATAAACAGAACTGTAGATCATTTTTTCTCCTTGGATGACATTTCACAGCCCATTGATTGCTGTATTCGTGCACCCAGCACTAGGATGCAGACTCATAAATGTAAACATTTAGTAACAGGATAGCCATGCAAGGTTTTAAAATGAGCTAAGACAGACTCACTGAAACCTGAAATTTTCCAGTTTACTAGATCATTATACCATATGATATTTGTTCCAAAGAAGAGCAATCTAACATTTTTCAATATTCTCACTACAAAACTGCACCGTCAGAGAAATTAATTTCAACAAAGTTTTCCCTGGTTAAATCAATAGATAGAAAAGTACAAAGCCTTATAACATTATCTTTGTACTTCCCTTCACTAGATGTCACCTAGCCCTGACCACGAAGGGACCTTGGCCAAGAAGATAAGTTGGCATTTTGAAAACCTACAGCTCCACTTCTGCTTTATCACTCAGTTGCTCAAGGTCCTCAGGGCACATAATTATGACAGCCACTTCCAGCAGCATTTGAGGTCTGCTGCTGTAGACAAATATTTGAGAGCTAAATATTGCTATTTTACTGGATACATAGACACAAACCAAATCTAATTCATCACGTCTAACATGGAAGAGAGGCTCAGTTCCCTGTTCAGTCAGAAACTTTATGCAACTTTGGGAAAATAATTCCCCATCTCTCACTTAGATTGGTTTTTAATAAATTTTATGGCAACTGCAATTCCCTGACCCAACCAGAGACAATACACGATAAACACAATTTCTTAACATGACATATTCTGCCATTTCAGCAATAAAGTGCTTCAGAAAAGTAGATTCTCTTTTTTCTTCTATAAGTTTTCACTAAATTTGCAGATGGTCGGGACTGTGTACAAACACAGAACCACAGAGTGAGGTAGGGAAAAGTCATGCTGAAGCAGTATTAAGGCTGCAGTACACTAAAGCCTGCCAGATGCTTTTGAACAAAGAATTGATAAAAATCAGCTAAGTGACTGAAATCCTGATTTTACTGAAATCAGTGATATTTCCATAAATGTCAGTGAAAACATGACAAACTATTATATCAATAAATTTCACGCCATGAAATCTCATTTCTGTGCCATTTATGTCAGTTGTGATGTGCTTAAGATTTCAGGAACGTATTCAAATGAAAAGACTTTAGTTAAAATGCCATAATAAAAATTAATTAATCTTTAAGAATCAGAATTTCCACAGCATATCATCTGCCTGCAGTCTGTTCATCCTCCATGTTTTTTACAACCTACATGTTGTATACAATCCATGACAACAATTTTAATTTTGACGGGAAACTATTGATAAAACATAGGAGGCACACAGCACGAAGGCTGGTGAGACAAGACTATTTAATTTGCCTCCCTGGAATCTACACAAGGGGACTTGCCTATGGGTGGGGACTGTCGCAGGTTTACCTGAGAAAGCTGGTTGATATCACCGGAGGACGTTTGTAGCTTGCCAAGAGAACACAGGATTGTAGGAGGAAATGCCAAGTAAAGCTCGAGAACCACAACTTGTGTGAGCACTTGTCCCTGCGGCATGGAAGCGGAGCAGGAGACAAGGCTTGTCGGGGATGTGCTTGTGCAAGATGGGGCAGGCAGAGGGACCAGAGGGCAGAGCGGTCCCGGGTCCCGCTGTGCGGCAGGGGAAGCTGGGAGCCCTGGAGAACAGCATGGGGCAGCTGATTTCCTAACACCGCCTGAGGCCATTAGGGCAGCTGGCCTCATCTGGAGTTCAAGGGAGCAGGGGAGAGCAGGGGGCTTTCCTTCTGCAAGGGAGAGGAGGTGGCAGGACCCTCCAGCGGTGAGCTACTGCCTGGTTCAGGTTGTGCCACCTTGACCCAGCCTCCTCAAAAGCCAGGAGCACCAATTCAAGGCAGTAACGCTGTGTTTCTGCTTTTGATTCTATCCCTAAGTGCCTGGTGCAACTAGGAAGTGCTGCAGTTTCCTCAGTTTCCTCCTCCCCGTGCAAACGGGAGGCAGCTCCCAGTGAGCACACCTCAGCAGCAGCAGCAGGGGAGACAGCAGAGCAGAATGTGTTTTAAACATGCTCAAATGTGCTGAGGGCTCTTGAGGAGGCAGCAAAGAGTCTGCAGGAAAAATAAATTGGGGCAATTTGAAGGGAGAGGAGGAAAAGAAAAAAAAGACGAAAAATCCATTTCTGTTATTAACGCATGTATCTGCCATATCTACATTTAAATGTGAACAAACCTAATTATTTAACATAACTAAATTAATGCTCATTGTTAAAAGTTATCCAAATAATACGTCTATCCAACATTCCTATATGAGGTCATTTAGTAAAAATAAAACAAATACACCAACCCTTGCTGCTTTCTAGAGTGAAATTAAGGAAAGTTTTTCTTAAAATTCTTCACAACTGATGCATCAGCAAGCTCAGGAGGATGTGAGACATTCCATGGCTGAATGCAGCTGAGATGATCTGATGCAGCTTCTGAGAGAAAACAGAGCTGGACTTGACTCAGCAGCTCCTCCCCCATCTCACACGCCTGGTTTTATGCCCTCAGCACTGACACATCAGTACTCACCCTCATGTCCACTGTCCTATACCCAGCAACACTGCATCAACCTATGCTGGAGCCTACCTTCGTGCACAGAGAGATTTCTAATGGGCAGGAGGTTTGATGTGAGGGTAAATAGTTTTTTCCATATCTACATGTGCACTAATTGCAGCTAGCTCAGCACAGAGCTGGTTAGATTACAAGCAATGAGCCACCTGCACATCTGTAATACCGTATTCCAACCTTCCTTTTTTTTTTTTTTTTTTTTCACCTGCACAACTGGAAGGAAACCAGTGCAATTCTTAAGTTTCCTGCTTCTCGTGGCAACCTTTTGAGGTCTGTTTTGGATTGAACTCCACAGAATCTTCCCCACCACCATAACAAGGAAGGAAGTTCAATTTGGCAACAGCCACTCTCAGGCTTCCCCTCTACCTCACCAAATTTGCCACTCTACACAGACAATTTTTATTACATCTCCTTAAAACTTACTATGGAGATTAGAAGACACTATTAAAACAGAGTAATTTCAAATTTAAATCTACAGTAAAACATAAAATAGCAACAGGATAATTCCCTAAAATTTAGATCACCTGCACCTCCAGGCTCTATCACAACTCTGGGTACTTCTCTGCAATGATTCAGATACTAAGGCATCCTGATTACTTCCTAGCACATCTCCACTACTGCTATGCTTCTTCAAAGCAGATTTCCTAAGCCCACTTCAAGTCTTCTTTGCAGTGGCCCATCACTGAACTAGAGGATTAACTGTGAGATTTGCTCGAGTGAGAACTGCCTTACAACAGAGCTAGAAGGCATCCCTCACATCTCAGTCTGGCTCCTTACAAAGATACATGAACAAGGAAATTTTGAAATTCCTCTAACCTGACTAAAAGTAAAAAAAAATCCCATGTTATAGCTTTTAGTAAAAAAACTAATATGGGCATTCACTATGGAAAGCAAAACTATGATTACTGTGAGTTTCCATCAAAGCAGATAGAAATGGAAGAAACAAAAGCAAAATTTCAAAGAGGATTGATTTTAACACTGCATTACTTAACTGTGTGGTGAAGGACCCAGGGAAATTCTGATCATTTGTTCAAACCCAAAAGCTGAACTTATGAGAAAACCTTGTCAGTTCAAGCAAATAATCTTGTTCCATGTGGTCATCCAGGTTTCAAAAGACCTATGCAGAAACATGACACAGGATACTCAAGAAGAACCAGAGCCCAGGTCCAGCAGACCTGTAACACTTGTAAACACTACCCACTTCTAGTTAAGAAAATAGGTGACTGTGGTCATTTACATACATTCCAAAAAAACCTAACTTCTGAAAAGTGGATTGTTTCTCAGTAACTCTTGGGAGCCAGAACTGCACACTGAGTTGAAGGCTCTGCTAGTAAAAATATAATCAGATCATTCAGTACACCAGATACCACATATTTGGCCTCCAGGTGGGTCATGACCCCAGAGACTTTAAAGGAGAGGAACTGAACTGGAGGATGAGGGAGGGGGTGAGTGTTGTTGTTATGGCTTAAAGCAATTTCACAATTACCTGATAGTGAATGATGAATCTGAGGCAAACACCCTCCATTAAGTCAGCTCTATCAAGTCCTTACTTTGTGTTTAACTTAATAATGTAATTGTTTTCTCCAAAACACATAATCTGGCTTCTGATCTGGCCTAACCCCACAGGAAAGTTTTCTCTTCAAAGGAAAAGAAAGCAAGTTCCTTCACAAAGGCACTGCTGGGCCCATCACAGCTTCTGTATCTCAAAGGGTTATCTCAGGCAAAGAAAGACCAGGCATCTCTTTGCACTGTAGAACTGTTTGGAAACTGGTTGCTTCAGGTACAACTAGCATTTTTTATTATTTACATAATTCTCATTCAGTTTCTGGCAGTATTATTTTTCCCATTAGAGCATCGCTAGGATGTATCATGAACATGCATGAAGCAGAAAGGATGTCAGTTAACGATGACAAAAACAAATGTATATGCTGATTACAAGTGTAGACATCAAAGTCAGAAGTCCATGTACAGCATTAACTGTAACATTCAGTGGGGAAGACCTATGTGGAAGCAATACAAGACTGCAAGGTGGAGTAGTCTTCTTAACAGATCCATTATCTCATAACCTTTGTTATATCCCTTCCTCCCCTCCAGTCCTTTCAAGATCCTGAGACTCTGACCCTGCTTTCTGTCTCAGTTAGGGACACTTACACTCAACTTTAAAAGAACTTACAATGTTATGTTGCAAGTGACAGATAACTCGTTCACAACATCTTTCAAGAAAAATGAATCAGTAGTTTGCACTGACTCTATTTACAGTGCAGTTTCCCTTCATTTTTATTTTTCATTTTATTTCAAAGAAAATATTGTTAGCATCCAATACCATTTAGAATCTCCTCTTTCGGTCGGATGTTGCCACTGCTGTATTAGAGGAATGGGAAAGACCAAGAACACCTATTTTTTTTCCTGACAAGGTTCTTCCTCTTACTGTTCAATTAATAGTACTTGTACTTGGAGTATTACATCAGATTGTCCGGGATTTGGACAATTTTCTTGGGCAGAGACAGACAAATGCATACAAAACAGAGCTACATGCAGGATGGTGGAACAGGGCAGCTGTTTACCCACAATATGAAACAGAAAGCAAATCAAAAGTGATGTTAACATGGAGGCTGCTATGCTCTTACTGCTCCATCCCTTCCACATCAAGACTATTCCCACAGTCCTCAGGCACAGCTGACAAAACAATAAACATAGTAGAGGTAAAATTAACACCTGAATGCAGCATGGTGTTTTTAAGTTGAACTTATATTAATGAAGCTATCAACTTCAAATCACCCCCAAGTACTACAAAAATTAAGTCTGGATTGCATTTTTAAAAGATAAGTGATCTAGGAGTTTTAGCTTCACAGAATAATCCAGCAGTGGTCACAGAATCATAGAATCAACCAGCTGTAACATTGAGGCCAAAAAAAGAAAATCACCAAGAAGTAGAAACTGAACTGCAAGTTCTTTTTTTTTTTTTTTTTTTTTTTTAACTAGAGTTTGAAATGTGTTTTTTTAGGTTTTTTTTAAGTGTTACCTACTGAGCTATACACATAAAGAGGAGTTTGCAACTGCAGTCAAACATAGAATATATTGAGAGGTGCAATGGTACAAAAGTCACTGCAAGTTAAGCTCAAGTTTTACAAAATGGCAGCTCAGTATTTTTAAGTTACAAGGTCAGCACTTGTGTTTATTGCCTAACATGGTGCATATTCCTTCATCTTTCAAATGTTCTGATAATACTCTCCCAGAACCTTTAGTTCTGATCTTTTTCTAAGCCTGAAGTTTTAAAACACTATTTTAGAGGTAAGTCTCTATAATTAGAATCAACTACATAAATCTAAAACCTTAAAATCAGTTGTTCTTATCCCCAAAACGGAGCTCCAAATCATTTGTCAAGATTGCTGCACATGAGGTTTTGTGAGAAGAACTGTAACAGCCTTGCTTTACTTTCCAGGTTATGGCTCTCACTCAGAAAAAAAAATTCCAAATATGTTGAACTCTTATGGCACAGTGCAGTCAGTGCACTGGGGATGCTCAACACATTCCTCTAGTGAGGACTGAGATGATTTTAGATTAAGCATGTGCTAAACTTCATTTGATGCCATTTCCTCAGAAAATAGATGCAACAAGCAGATGAAAGAAAACATGTGACCTCACTACTTCATGTATGCAAAGTCACCTACATTGACTACACAATACATAAAAGTTATAGAGAATTAGTTTCTGTGAATAAATGATGCTATGCTAGAAGCATTTAAAGTAATATATCCCTGTGTGGATATGGCGAGCTACATGAAAGGAGTATTATAAAGAAACTGGAACATTATGGAGCAAAACTGTAGTTGATAACCATTTGTTGTGGTACTTGAAAAAAGGAATGTTTTCTGATGACTGTTTTAAATGCACAGCTTGTTTTCATGGACAAGAGCTGTCTTATGTAAATGAGCATTTGTGTGCAAATATGTTCTGTCACCAGTAACATGCACCCATACATTTTATACTCTCTTTTACACTCTCATTCACTCACCCACATCTGCTCATACAACCCCTCCCCTCCACCCCAAACTTTTGTGTATACAACATTTCTCTAATTATTCCTCCTCTGCCCTCCTACTATGGAAAAAGGAACTTAATTAGAAACCGTAAATAAACCATATTTTGTATTTACAGTATTAAAAAACATATATCCTTTTTAGTTTTCTCCCATTGCAATCCCTACTGTTATCATCGAAATATCAAAGATACTGGGTTGTCAACAAGGACAGGAAGTAACTGTCTGACCATAAAGGCTATGAAAGAGTAGAACACTTAATAAAAATTCAGTTGCCAGTAATACAAAAAGAAATGTTCATTAGTATATAACTAAGAACGCGAAGATTATATAGTGGAGTACAAAACTTACATGTATAGGTCTGTATCCTTCATGATATAAAAGCTTTCAGGAGTTAATTATGTGGATCTAGCCTACTCTGACTGCACAAAAAAAATCACTAAGAAGCACTTTTGAAAATCTCAGCCTGCTTCCTTAAAATATGCATGCTCATACATAGCTTTCTCCACTTACGTTCTCTGCCCTAAATCAATACAACTATTCACCACATTATTAATGTCAGTGCAATACAACCAAGTCAGTAATCGTGCTTAATCTTAGCTGTAGGGCCAAGGCATATTTTTACTGTGTAATTTTGATTTTGCACTTAGTTGTTCTTCTAACAACTTAGCATGTTAGCACAGACAGGTAGTTATGTGTTTGAACCACCTCTGCTCCCAGCAAGATCAGAGAGCAGATCCTCCTGGAAACTATGCTAAGGCACATGGAAAATAAGTAGGTGACCGGTGACAACCAACATGGCTTCACTAAGGGCAAATGGTGCCTGAAAATTTGGTGACCTACACTGGTAGAAGGTAACCCTATAATGGGGTTACTGTGGTGGAAAGGGATGTCATCCAGAGGGACCTCAATAGGCTTGAGAGGTTGTTCCATGCAAACCTCATGATATTCAACAAGGCCAAGTGTAAGTTCCTGCACATGGACTGGGGCAAACCCAGGCATAAACACAGGCTGGGTGAAGAATGGTTTGAAAGTGCCCACAAGGAGAAGCATCTGGAAGCTCAACATGACCCAGCCATGTGGGCTCGCAGCCCAGAAAGCCAACCATATTCCGGGCTGCAGGTTGAAGGAGGTGATTTTGCCCTTCTCTTTTACCTTTGTGAGATCCATTAATTGTAAGCAATTAATGTGATAACATAAGCACAAAGTTGTTTCCCAAATAATGTATTCAAAATTGGTAACTGTTCCCAAACCCAACAAATTTTTATTGAAACTTGACTATTTTTATATGCTTTTCATACATAAGTGTACAGTCATTCACTGACTCTTCATTGACATAACACAGACTCTGTTAATGCACAGATCTTACTGTAAATTATTAGTTAACAATTATATTTAGTAACTACCAATTAAAACAAACTATTCAGAAGTATTAGAGACAAAATCTATGTAGTTTACAATAATCTATAAAGTAAACTATCATGTCTCGGATGCATCAATTAATTTAAAGCTTTGTTTTCAATGGAGACCTAAAGTTTCTTTCAATGGAACACTGTTTAATATTACACCATTTTAAAGAAATTGATTTTTATGGCTGGGAAGGTCAGTGAATAATCTTGTTATATTTTTCTAAATATGAAACATAAGTCCATATTTGTCAACAATTTTAATGCTGGTAATTATCCGTAATTGCTGTTATGAATTATTTGTTGGGCTTTTTTGTTTGTTTGTTTCCTGAGGGGTTGCTTCTATCCTGAGAAAGTGAAAGGGAAAGTTACCAGTGTTTCAAAGAGCCATTAAAAGGAGCATTAATAATGGCATCTCAATTGGCACTGCTCATGAAACAGAAAGGGATGATTACCTATTAAGCATATGTCGTCTGGGTACTTCGAAGATGAGCACTTCACCTACAATTCCAAGCACACTTTGAATGCTTTATCAATGAATTTTCTGACCAAATCTTCAACACAACTAGACTAACAAAGACCACCATATGAAGCCAATGATATTAAAGTAATTTCCAACCACTGAGTCTGCTCAACTTCTTTGTGTTCATTTTTTTCCCCTGCAAATTCTCTCTAATCACTTAGTTCCTTCAGAACTCAGTACTGTAAGTACATATTCACCTTCCCAGTGTTGTCTTCAATAGGACTGTGGAGTAGGACTGTGCATTATGGCTTAGCAAACCATGTATGTGAATTACTGTAAATCCCTGGGCCAGTAGGCTGCAAAAACTTATGTTTTAAACACCATAGCTTATGCTATTTATTTATAGTAGGCACAAGCTACCATTTATACAGGAATTTATGGTTGACATTTTATAAGATTGTTAGCCAAGATGACGCTATTTGATAGGAAAGCAGCAAAAAATTCACTACTAAGATATAGAAAATAGAAGCTAAAATGTAATCCATTCTGGCACATCTCAACATCAGACTGTAAAGTAGAGCATTAAGAAGAAAATTCTTAATAAAGATTATCCCAGGTATCTATGTCTGCAATAACGGTGTTTTCTCCATATCCTTTTTTTTTTAAGTTTTCTCATGTGAAAGTGCTACTAAATAAGAGAGGCAAAGAAATTTTTACTGCAAGCAATATAAATGAATTGCTATTCATTTTGCAGAGATGTTACTTGTTCTGAAAACTCTGAACTCTAAAAACATGTACTAAGTGACACTAATAGAAATAAATCTTTTTGAATAATAGGCAAACAAGGGTGACCCAATTCTTCAGGAATATACACTTAGTATTTTCTTTTTCCACAGTATTCATCTTATCTGCTGCCTGTTCTGTTTTTTGACAGCTATAACAGGCTAAAAATGAAACACTGGACTAAAACTTTGTTAACTTCAGCCTTTTTTTTTTTTACTACAAGTAATTTTTTCCCCACTCTGAAGCTGGCAGAGTTGGAGATGTACCATGGCAGTTCTTCAAATATGCAACCAGGAAGTAATTTCAGAGTTACCAATTTAAAACAAAACAAAAAAAAAGTCTCTGCAGGTAGAGTGTTCATGATTCTGTACAAAAGATAACACCCTGCATCCAAATGCCTCACACATAGCATTTCCCTCATCTCCCTCATCTGTAAAGTGCACAGTCCTGCCAAAAGCACCATCAAGTTTTGTTCCTTTCCCTATGCAAGAAGATTATTAAACAAATCCCTAACACAGATTGCTAGATTAAAAAAATAAAATTAAATCAAGGCAAAATAAAGTCAGTCTTAAGTAATCAAACTAGCCTTCACTAATGCACTTGGATAGAAGGTTAGGTAAGTTGTTTGTTCCTCACATTCTCTGAAAAATGACTGTTTTCCTCCCTAGAGCCCTGTCTGAAAGCAAGGCAAGCCTGAAAGATAGATCTCCTTTAGTTTACGAGGCTTGGAAACCATCATCCCTAAAAAGGATCCAGCAAAGGTGGAAACTAGCCCCTCTTCTTTTGCAGAGGATTACATCAAAATGTCTGTCAAGTCTAATTAGAGCACATTCCTGAGCAGCTCTTCCAAAACAACCATCTTCAAATAAGTCAAAATGATCACTTTGACTGCTCTTCTGAACTCTAAATATGTTTTAGAAAGGAACAAACAACTATTTTCTTATCTGAAGCTTTCATGTAGTCTCTAGATAGAAAGGCATATCTAACATTGTTCTTCTGCAGTCACTTTTAGCCCATGATGCAGTGACAAGAAAAAACCAACACAGTGAAGCCAGCTGCTTTCATGGCCATTTCTATTCAAAAAGCAAAGCAATGTATGAAGCCTGCATAGGTCAAAACCGTAACTATCAGCTTAAACCTACAAGTAATGTCAATTTAATACTATTCAGACACTTTTGGCAAATTTTTCTGCTGCTGAGTATCTAAATTGCTCATAGAATTTCTATTTGAAAAACCAATGAACTTCTCATACATAATTTTAGTGGAAATGAACTTTCAAGAGTGGAGGGCTTTGTAGAGTTCTTCCTTTTCTGCAACACGTGTTTGTCATGTGTCAAAGCTGACTCTACTTTCTCCCCTCCCCAGAATACCACAAATTCTTCCGTAAAATAAACAAAGCTCTGCCCAGAATCTCTGAAACTACCAGAGGCAACCCTGTTTGGGATCAAAGATGCGCATCATTCCTGGGCCTTCTGCAACTTCCCAGATTGTAGTTAAGATGAAATTTGCAAGAAACGGGCATTCGACAGAACAAAATTGGAACATTATATCCAAGGATATATCTAAAAAGAAGAGTTTTAACATTCAAACTACCTTTTCTAGTATTCGTGGGATGTCCACAAAAGACATTTTTCTAATGCCATTTAGGCCAAGAAAAGAGCCCCACCTTTATCTTTAGCCCAAACAGAAATGCAAAAATTCAAAATTACATACTATTAACATTTAATAGGAGGAGAAAGTAATTTTCTATTTCTAATGCTTATATGCTGCTGTGATGCAATTCATCAGCCACTATGAAAAATTGTGTATGGGAGGTTTAGGTCTTGGAAGAAGAAAAAATGATCATAAAATACCAAACTTGTTGTAGACATTAGATGTGCTTCTCTACTTTCTTTTCTCTCAAAAGTATTAATGATATTTACAGGCTGAACTGAATTTACCTGCGACATAAACATGCTAGCAGAGGCAATCTTGATTCCCAAAGCTGCTATTGTGATTTAATGAGTCAGCAACACAGAATCTATGCATTCTTGACAGCATGCATATAAAACTTCTGGTAAATCCTGACACTCAAGAAACTAGGGTTCAAAATATTTCTCTGTGACTGTTGCCACAGCAGGTTATAAATACTATGCATAAAGCTCCCACTGTGGGCTAAAATCCACTTGAAAGAAAAAAAAAAACCAACCAAACACCAGATAAATAAACGCTTTATGGATGCAGAACAATTTTTTCCAGTAAATAAGAAAAAAAATATTAAAACCCCATATAAATTCATTTTACATACTTTGAGTAGTTAAATTCTGGAGTTACAAATAAAATTAAGCATTATAGCACAATATCTAAGCAGTTTTATTATACAGTTTATTTTATAAAGCCCTTAATTCTATATAGACATATATGTAAAATATGATAGTCATTATCTACAGGGATAAAGCTGAAAACAGACTCAAATAGACATCTCATTGAATTTCTATAGCAAATGCCAGTCCAACCTCATTGATAAATATATCACCTTAATCCTTTCTTCATTTGTTATTGTCTTATTGCAAAAGCATGAAGCTGAAACCTAGAAAGTCAAAGTTATGGCCTGACCTTCCATCTCTATCCTATCTGGCTGCTCCCTTGTGTACCCCTCAAACACACATGCTATCATTTCCTGATGAGTTTAGAAGGGGTTATCAGGAGAATTTCAAGGCATGTGTCAGTTTTGTAGTAACCTGAATGCTATACAAACATCTTCTGTGTTTAATAGGCGATTTGTATTTTAGTAGGTTTATCCATTCCCAACTTTATTTGTTTAAAGGTGCCTTAACCTTGACGTAAATCAATGCTAAGAATCTGTATAGAGTACTTCTGAAGAGTTTAAAAATTAAGCTCAACAACGAGCTATATTTTGCAAGCACGTTTCTTTCAAAAATAAACCAAACCAACTTGTCAACTTCTTTGCTCATTTTCCTCCACCCCTTGAAAATTATGCAATTTGTTCTTTTTCGCACTTATTATAGAGTTCTTTTGAAGATCACGATGAAACACCGGGTTAGCCACTATAAAAACGCCACCACCGCCGGCTCCCAAGCACCTTTTTCTTCCTAATACAACAATGAGTGTTTGCGTAAGACAGTAAGGCCAAAGAGTCGGAGGCCCTGGGCTGTGCCTTGCAGCAACCCCCCCTTCCAAAGGAAAACAAAAAGCACTGAACCTTTTCTGCCACATGCCCCGTCCTTCCCCCACCAACTCTGTGGTGAAGACAGCCATTATTACATTTCCTTTCAGGTTATTTACAAGGTCTTGGCTCTGACATTGATTTCTTATCTGTTTCTATGACAAATGTTAAGTGTTAATAAGCTGTCCTTTTAAAGAAAGATAATGCTAAACAAATTATAGGAATTAATTACCCCAAACCTATTCTCTCTCTCTCTTTTTTTTTTTTTTTTTTTTTTTTTTTTTTTTTTTTTTTGTGAGCACTGAAACAAGAACAGCAAAAATTACTCAAGACTGGAAAAAATACCCACGCTTTTTTTTTTTTTTAAACAATTACTAAATATCAGTAGATTAAAAGTTACAGTTTAAGCCAGGCAATACCCTGAAAAATCTAAAGCAAATTTATCAGGGAATATAGAATAACTGGGCAGGCGCAGCTCCCTAAGGAGCAGCTTTTGAAATTATAAGTGAAGATTTTACTTTTTACTTTTCCAAATATTTTGCTCGTGGTATAAATTTTAGGATAAAAGGTTAAAGCTCAGAAATCTTTTCAGTTACAGAGCCATTAAAATGATAAACATTTGAGATTCCCAAAGTACACTTCTACTCTAACTGTCCTTTCAGACCCGCATTGACTGCACTATAATAGCTGCCAACATTTGGTAAGGATTAGCCTTTCATTTAGACAAAAGCAAGCATTCCTTAGCTAAATCAGCACTTTTTGCCATCAGACTCATAAAACCTTTTCACAACACAGATTTTCAAGAGAATCCTTTAGGGTTTTAGGATGCTGCTCCTTTTACTAAGTAACAAAATACACCCCAGGGTGTCTCATTGACCGCACTCAGCTGTCCTTTGACCTCTGCAATTGTTTAGCCTAACTTCAGGGCCACAGAATCTGCCTCCCCCCTATCAAAAAGGCTAATGTTGCTTCCTCCTAGCACCTGGCGAAGCAAAATCCAAAAGGTTCCCCCCCTCTTCCAGACTTATACCATATTCCAGATGTTGCCAAGCAAAATGTTCCTGCAGGCAGGTTTTGGGAACCCACAAGCCCCACTCAGAACCTGGGCTGTGGCCATGACCCCCTTGCTCCGCTCAGGGCTGCCCTTGCCCCAGGGATACAACAGGTCATAAAGCAGGAATAGATCTTCAGCCTTCTGGGTATGCTGGCTATTTAAATGCAACGAGAAACTATGTGAGCCCAATATTGTGTACTGAGACAAGCCTCCCCCCTTTTAGAAGTCGGGAAAAAAAAAGACGTGTGAGAATCTCAGTTGGAAGCACAAATCTATCCCAATCATTACGAAGATCTGCATTCTTCTTCCCATTTGTTTTAAACCCTTTGAGAGGACAAATAAACAAACAAACATTCACCCTCCAAGTGCATAAACCATATATTTAGCTGGTTGCTTAGGTATTTGCAAAGCCTCTAAGTAAAACAGCAGAAGAAAATTGTTACAGCTTCAAAAGGACTGTCATTAAATAATGAAATTGACCTCCTTGTGGATACATAAACAAAAAGTGGAAGCACAAATCAGCCCTCTCCGGTAAAGGCTGTTCAATTATATGGATTTCAAGATTTTATTAAGAACTTGGACCTTTTACATGCTTGAAGCAAAAATAAAATCATTATTTACAGTCCACACAGTGACTAAAATGCAGTCAATGGAAATGAAAGCACAGATGCTGAACACAAACATACAATACATTGCCTATTAGGAAGTGCAAGTACAGTACCTCTCAGATTCCTTTCAACCTATTTGAAATGCAGTCATGATTAAAGGATGCAGCTAAGAGTTTGTGAAGCCTTGCTGCAAAGTTGTTTAAAACTCCAGAACACCTGAAAAACAAAAAGGGAGGAGAAAAAAATTAGAATTACTCATGGCAGCATACAGTTTATAACAAGCCAACAAAACCTGCCTGTGGAAACCTGGTCTAGGGTGAAAACTGAACTGGGGTAGGGAAAGGAGGGCCAACCACTTCAAAAAGCATTTTTTTTCTTTATAGGAGTACTTGGTTGAAAGGGCTTGGTTCCTTCTCTATATTGTACCAGAAGTACAAGCTTATCACAGAATTTACAAATTTTTGGCACTAAAGTTGCAATGACAGATTAGGAATTTAGCACATTAATGTAAGAAAATTAACTGTTGCAGAAACATTTAAAAATATTATAAACTAGAAGTAATTATTTTACTATTCATTCAAAAAGAAACAAACTAACTGGGTGAGGAGTTATCTACCTTGGATTAGTGTTCAAAACTAAAACTGAATTGGCTGTTTGCTCTTCTATCTGACTTCCCATATTGAAGTGAAAACATATCTAATAGAAATTGCAATTTTTAAAAGAAAATACACCAGAAATACTCCAAGAAATGGCAAAAGTGGTAAGGCAGGCAGAAAAGTCATGCCTAAACTACCTAGGCCTGTACAGAACAGTAGTTAACATCAAAAAAAGGTTTAAATTAAGTTATCATTGACTGGACTTCACCAAAACTTTCTTAGGCAGACAAACTGATTTGGTTTCTCAATTGAAACAGACCATATTTTGACAAAAGATTTAAAGGAATTTTCTCTGTTCCTCATAAATGGGATTTTAAGGGTTCACTGCTGGGACTACAACCACAGGCCTACTGTCAAAACCAGAACACAGCTGTACACCTAAAATTCAAACTCCAGGTTTTAAAATTAAAGGCCTTTAAGCTTCCTCCCCCAGTCGAATTTTCAGAAATCAGTTTAATTTAGGAGAGCAGCTATAAGCTCTGGCTCAGGCAAGGTTTCAGGTAGGACTGTGGGGTTCTGAAGAAAGAAGCTAAACAGCTCTATCGCCAGGGACCACTGATGCTGCCCCGCCCTGTGCACCCCCCTCTAACAGTGAACCCATCACAGATGGCCAACAAGGTTAACACTCGCAGCTCCCGACCGAACTGTAGGGCTCTGCAGAGCCTCCAATGATTGCAGAATGTCAGTAATCCAATTCCAACAGCTCCTGGCTCTGAAATTGGTATTTTTCAGACACGTGCTGAACATTTCACCTGCTAGTAATGACATTTTTGTATTTTCTTCTAATTACACTCAAAGCTAAGACCTTTGGCCCTAGGCCACAGACCTCTATTCAGGCTGCACACATTCTCTTAAAGGCCCTGATCCTTTGTTGTCACTCTCAGTCTTTCATCTATTATTTACATCCATTGAGAAGAGAGATACTCTACCATTTGTGAAGCTTTAAAGCTTCTAATCATCTTAATTTCTTCGCCTTTCAACCAGTGCTTCCCCTTATGGACCAATGCCAACAGTGTGACAAAATAATTTTTCAAGCCAAGATCCTCCTGGACCCTTCCCAAACCTTGACACACACTGGGCTGTAAGTGCCTTTTGTCCTTTGCCGGCTGCTTTTGCAAACACAGACCTTTGCTCAGCTTGGGGGTGGGGGGTAAGGACCTGCTTGTCAGTGGATTCGAGGGAGTTTTCTTAGGGTTTACGTACAGGCTTTTTTACACCACTTTCGTTCTGCTGAAAGGTCTAACTCAATTAGTCCAGCTAAATTAGAGATGCAGTGAATCTTACCTCCTTCAAAAGCATTAAGTACCTTCTGAAATACTATCAGCTACGAATTTTAAGTTTCTTTTTTTTTTTTTTCCAAAGGCTAAACTGCTGTTATGCTGCTTTGGTTTTATACTGTTACATGCCCATTCAGAACTGACAGATGGTCACATAATATTTAAAACACACAAAATATCACTAACCCTCTTCCCAATTCTTTTGTCCTAACCTTACAATACAATGCAATAAAAAAACAATTTTCTTCATCTGATGTTCAGATCATCTCATTCTAATCCTTTCTTATTTACAAATGAAGTAGGAAACAAACCAACAACATTTTTGTCAAGATGCAGAAGTTCTCTTCAGAATTTGTCAGCCACCAATCTTCATTTCCAAGACCTGTGGGATCTGCTAACATGTGATCCATCTTGGCTCATCCTTCCACTACCGTCTGGCTTACTTTTGATTTCTAACAGTGCTTCCTTGTTGTCTGTCCCCTCTGAACACCCCCAACCCCCTTGCCTTTTCTTATTTTCACCATTTGCTTCAGCTAGCAGTTCACTTGAGACTCATCCATCTTACAATGCCTAAAGTGACAGATGCTCTCAGGAAGGACCATACTGTTGGGTGAACAAAAGATAACATCACCTCTAGGAACTCAGGGAGAAATACAACTTCAACCCTAAGACTCGGCTATCCTGGCAGACACAGCACCATAAACCTCTCCCAAGGGGAAAAAAAAAAAAACAAACACCAAAAAAAACCCCAAACAAAACCCCCAACAGAAACAAACAAACAAAAACTCACAAAACAAAACAAAACCAAATCAACAACTGTGGAGAAAAGTAATCAGACAAAATTAAAGGCCAAAAAGAGTATCCTTTCTGTCCTAAGCTGCAGTCAGTGGTGTTTATGGCCTCTTTAATTTTCCTTTTTTTTTTTTTTCCTAATACCCCATGGAACAATTTTGTAGAATTTACCCGTGATAAAATCAAGAGGCTCAGAGAGAATGGAGAAATTTCACTCAAGAACAATTTTGGGATCCTACAGACTTGAATGGAGGAAGAAGGCACTTTAGAACAGTTTCAGCAGAAGGTCACACAAGTCCTTCAACAAAACACTGACGTTACCTTGTTAAAATCTCCACATCCTACAGACCAGCTGTTGCTCAGTTAAATTCCACAGGAATTCAGAATCATCATGCAAGTGCGTGCCCTTGACAAATGCATACTGTAATTAGAGTAAGATTACTTTAATGTCACAGCTGCTGGATAAATCTGCAATCTGCAGGTAACAGCCCCTCAGCGTTTTGACATTTGAGCGCACACCACTTAGAAAAAAATTAAATTTGAATGATAGATTTTCCAGCCAACACCCACATATCCATCTACAGAACGATGCCTGTTTCTAAATGAAAATCTGCCCTCTACGCCTAAAAAGATTGAACTAAGATTGCTGACTTGAAATATGCCCAGAAATTCTCTATTCAGTTGGTAGAATGGGACTTGTTGAAGTGAGAAGAGTCCTGGTTGTTGCTAGAAAGCTCTTACTTAACAAAGGAAATGTCATATTAACTTCTCCCAGTGACATACTAGCAAAAGTGACACCACAAATACCGAGAATCCCTTCTCTGCAGTGAGATGCAAAGAATTCCCTTGTGTCTCAGTAAAGCTTTAAACAGCATCTCATGTTGAGTTTTCAAACACTACAGGAAATAACCATCCTTAATAACCACCATTACAGTACATGAGATTGACAGCATGTGACATAAAAGCTAGAGTTGTAAAACAAAGACCAAGATAGGGGGCCTGTTAACCAAACATCTTCTGTTCAGTGTAAAGTCAGGGAAAGATCACAACATGGACTTCTTAAGCCTTATTTATTGATTGTATTTAGCCATATTTATTAATTTGTGATGTGTTACAATTTTAGGTTCCCATTATGATGTAGATTCTTTCTATTAAGCTCTCATAGCACAGAAACATCAAACCATCAGATTAAATACAGAAGTAAGGTAAAATACACCATTTTTAAATATAGGCAATTTTCCGATAGTATGCCACACCGTACCATTTCAGACATCCATTATATGGAAATTAAACTAACAACCAGTTTGGTCCTTCCTAAAGAGAATCCCAATTCTGGATCTCACACCACCTTTGGAGTTCCTATCTGAGCCACTGAGTGATCTGATACTGAAATCTTTGATAAAATACCATTCCATTGGGGAAAACACAAATAGGAAACTCTACAGAAGACCTTTGCTGGTACATGATTGAAAGAGTTATATGCAAAACTCTGTTTTCCACCTCACATGCCATCTTGCTCAGTCACACATCACTCTGGAATTCCAGTACTCAGCAAATGGCAGAGTCCAAGGCATACTGCAACTACCAAGAAGAAAAGCAATGAGAAAACTGAGTTTGGGAGATGTATAGGCACATTCTGCCACGGTATCTGAATCCAGTTTTTGCCACCAACTCTATTGTACTTTGAGTGTCATCATGCTCAGAAAAACTTCCTGAAACTCCTTCCAACTCAAACAAATCAAAGAAGGAAATATAGTCTGCACTTAACATCCTCACAGGAAAAAGTCTTGAAAATATATAATCCTTTCATTCAAAATACTTGATGATCTTGACATCAGATGTGGATGGAAAAAGTAGCAAACCGTATCCTGCCTTATAAAACCTGTACTCTGCACTCAAATAGGCTTCTTATCACATATCCAGCCATGGATGTACATGGCTGGATCTCCAAATATTTATCACAGCAGAGAGAAGTGTTTATAGTTAATATGCAATCTGTCTTCTGCATGCTGCTGCTTTTAAATAAGACAAAATGAGAGGTAAAAGGTCAAAACTACTAGAAAGAGCTATAAATAAAAATTCTGACATTACAACCATTTTGCTAGAAGAGACAAGGTGTAAAATAGGTTATTGGAGTCAAACTCCCTATGGAATAGGGCAGACTAAGGGTACTCATCCAAACAGCAGCAAACAGTAACACAACTGTTGATGTTAATGTGTTTAGTAACTTCTTTGAAAATCTCTCATTTAATGAAAGTAACATTTTTCAGTTAAGTCGAACATTTTCACATGCATGTGTATGAAATCAGTTGTCATTCAGTGCAATTTTATCATGGAAAAACTGAAATATTGTTATTAAACTTACAGGTAACTTCTGTCATTACCATTAAGTTATTGACACTGAAACATGACCTTGAAATGACAGCTTCATTAATGCAACTTTTACCAGGGAAGGTTTCAAAAAGCCCCGATTAAATTAACTACTTTTAAACACAATAGGATCAATATGTATGCAGAGAATGTACACCCCCATGGCAAGTTCTGCTTGCTTGATTGATCAAAAACAAAAAAATCCTGTGGCTTTCCAGATCTCAGCTGGTGCCAGAAATCCACATAGAAAAAAAAAAAAATCCATCTAAATGAAACTCTGAAAAGGTTTACCCTTCACCAGTCTATTTGCACTTCAAAAACTCTTTAAGTCCTTCAGCTAAACCCCAGGGTTGAACCATTTCAAAAATGAGAGGGGGATGGCAATGATTTATCTTCCTTCTGTGCTCTGGACAGAGCTGTAAAATCTGCCTGCTGGTGTGCCTGTGTGCTGCAGGCTTCTTTTGAGGAACCTTAGATATTTGCCGGTGTTAGAAGTAACTCTGCCCAATTCCTTACCTCCCTTCATCTTCTTCAGTCAGATGCAAGTACCATTTGCAGAGCAAGATTTTGATTTTCGTGGACTGGCATGCAAGGTGATGAAGCTGAATCAGCAAAACGGCCAAGCATCTGAAATCAGCATTTTAAAGGAAAATATGGCAGATCTTGTTCATACCTGTAAGGATCAGCTGTTGCCTTAGTGATTTTGTGCTGAGGAAACACTTGTTTAAACCATCTAATTTAAGCCTATCCCTTATATTTACTACTATCAAACACATTTTTAGCAATAAGCCCAAAATAATTTTCTGTTTGTAGATAATCAATGTGTTAGGTCACCCAGGATGCATTTTCCAGTCCTCTGTACTTCAAGATACATTACCAATAGAAGGAAAATGGAGATTTCATGGGTCACAAACTTCTGGGTCACAAGGACTTTCAGTCCTGCTGTCTGCCTAATAAAACTTAATCGATATACTCTTGCTTTATATGTCCACTGTTAAAATCCCTGCACCTGAATTTCAAAATGATCTTTTCTGAAGTAAAAAGAGCAATTTTACTGACATTCTTGAACAGAATTTAATGCTTTGATATTCAGTTAATATGTTAAAAACATAAACACACGTATACAAATGAAACATATACCTCCTCCAAACAGCACAGATAAATCCTCAGCACCAACATCCCAGAGCAGCACAAAGTGAGCACTGAAACATGCCTATGTACTTCAATTTTTCTAAAGCTTTCTTCTACTCTTAAGATTCAACCCTATAAACTATGTATCAGTGACACAACTCTTATCAGTTTAAATTCTTCAGACTTGGGTAAACAGATAGGCTTGCTCTCAAGGTAAATAAGAGTAAGAATTATATTATCTATTTTTGCAAGGAAAGGGCCCATTTATTTCCAAAGTCCTATTCATATTTTGCTTTTATCATAGATTTGGTATCTTCCATTCTAAAACAACAGAAATGGAAGAAAAATCTTTTATAAAAATATAAAAATATGGCCATCCTGCCACTGTAGATTGAGTCTTAATTAGACTACTTTGAAGCTTTAAAAACATTGACATTGTGCTTGTTTTTGTGCAAGCCAAATACTGGCCCTAACAAAACTGCAGGACTAATCTTAAAAAAAAAAAAAAAAAGCCCTAATCACTCCATTAATCCCCACTCAAATCCACAAGGATACTTCAGTAAGAGGTTGTGGATATAAGAAGGAATGGCATCTTACTCAGCATCTGACATGTTACTCACTTAACTCCTCAGAGTCTGAAATTCTCCTCTGCTTCAGAAAGAGAGAAGTTGTTTTGAGTATATAGCCTCTTTTGTATATACACTTTTCATAATAAAAAACCTCCTCCAGTATAACTTGGGGTTTTTTTGCAAAAACTCTAATAGGCTATTTATTTGACTATGTCCTTCACTGGCTCAAATTTATAAGACTGTGCTGAGGGCATTTATAAACTTGCATCTACTCGTGGTGTGCTTGCAAAAATTCATTATTCCAACTGCAGCCTCATGAGCAAAACACAACTTCCCTATGTATGCCAACATTTGCTATTTTAATAGTAAGAATTTTCATGACGGTGGAGGCTTGTCTCTTTTTTACAACATCCATTATTACCAAGAACAAGCTTTGTGTATCATTTATTGTAACAAATAAGTTTTGTGTATTTGTGTAGCCATCTATTTTGTCCATACTTATTTACAATTCCTGAGAAAACCCCAAATGGACACTGTGACAATAGGATTTGGTACTTCCAGTTAAAGCAAAATGAGTATCACCACACCACAGCCAGGTAAACCGACTTCAGAAACTGAAGTCCAAGCAGAGAAGAGAAAAATTCCATAAAACCACAAAAAAACCCCAAAAAAACCAACCAAACCCCCTACAAAACCCCAAACAAACAAAACAAAAAAACTCCACAAAAATCTGGAAAAACAAAACACAAACAAGAAATACCCTGTGGATTCATTAGCAACCAGGGTGGCAGGCTTTCCACTAATTCCCTTTAAAAGCCCATGACTACCTGCAGAGCCTGGGAGTGCAAATCACATTAGTGGAGCCACCAGATGACCAAAGAAAGCACTGGAGGCCTGGTGAAACCAGTAAACAAAAGGCAGCATTCCAGCTGAATGCCGCTGCTAGAGTCAGCATTGTAAGATTCTTAGATCTGATAACCCAAAAACCAGATTAGCTGCAGGCAACAAAAGAGTAAAATGAGAAACAAAGGGGTCATTTTGACACATGAAGAAATCATTTCCATTAAACCATCTCGAGTTTACTGTGTAGTTATAAAATATGCTCCTGCTTGAAGTGACATTTGAAGCAATGAAGCTGTGACGGTGCAGTGTCTTGGAAAAGCTCCTGAAATAACAGATCCCTGAACACCATATAATTTTAAGAGGCAAACTGGTCTCTTTGTCTTTGAATCTTTCTGACATTTTAAAGGTCTGATAATGATTTTTACATCTGTTGCACAGATTTCAGTTAGATGACTTAAACACATATTACTAGGTTTGACAAAAGAAGGTTCATTAGTTTTATCTGTATTTAAAAGTCTCATATGCACATACCATGAAATTCTCATGTAATTACACAAAAAGGTTGCCTTCTCTCCACAGTCACCATCTCCTTCCACGCATGTCTCACACTTAATACGGGAAAAGAAAGAATCATATTATATTCCTTATCAGAAGCTTAAAACAGGATTTTTTTTTTCCCTGAAACAACTCTAGGCATACTATAATCAAGAGGACCAAACTGCAAAACTCAGACACAAAAGTCCATAAGAATATGCAGACACTAGAGAGAGAGAAGTCAAAACTTTCCAGGCTAAAACTGGAAAATCTGCTACAATTTTGTCTTAGACAATTAGGAATTCTATACATTCAAAGCCAAAACAGGTCTTTTTCTTTCTTCACAGGACAGTAAATTGTCCTGCTGTGAAATATCCATGAGTTAGAAAGCTGTGGCACACAGGGAACACTTGAGCTTGCTAGCTGTGCTCTCTGCCTCTCCTGTTGCTAGCACACAACACAGAAAGCTGACGCACAGTGAGGAAACAGGCCTTCATGTAACACGTTTCTTCCCTGGTTTTTGCACACATAAAGCAACTAAACCTGCTAGCTTCAGCAAGGATGGGATTTTACATATGAAGCATATCCATCCAGAGCTGACTCTTCTCAGTGACAAATGCAGAGAAAATACACCCAGAAAAACAACTCAACAGTCTGATGGGGACAGCATAAAGGGACAACCTACAGCCGTGTCCAAATACAAATTTATGATATACACTGATCTCAAAATCTTGCTAAAAAGTTTTGCAAACATCTTCTTCTACTTGGTGACCTTTTAAAATACAAAGCCATTAAACACATCTGAAAGGGGAAAGACATAATGCAGACCTCTCTTTATAGACCAGGGACATCTCCAAGGATGTCTGCACCAATATATTCACATCAGAGCCCCAAAAGTTCACAGTAGATTCTGTGCACATGTGGTTTTCCCCTGTTTCCAAACCAGCATGCTTTGGAATATCACTATGGTATCCATACTGCTCCCAGTATTTTTGCTGCATACATGTCCAGGGGTACAAAGGTGGATGGAGAGAAGATAGAGTAGAAGCCTCTCTCTATTACTGTTCTTTTAAAGATAACTTCTTATCCAAAACAGCACTCAGGCATGAACACGCCTTCATAAATTCACAGAAGGAAAATTCAATGAAAGCTGTGAGGAACAGAATCAAGAAGGAAGGAGATTTCAAAAAGAAATATGACTTGTGGCCAAAATGTGCACACAGAAATGCTGTGAAAATCTTCATGGAGGGGAAGCACAAGATACTGTTGAACATCAGGCTCATCTTGAATCCCTGAGGAAATTCAGCCTGTCACCATTCAGAGAAACTCTTAAATGTTTGTATTTGTAGCAATTTGCCACCCTGAATACAAAGATGGATGCAGGTTGTAATCACATGCAATGATCCACTTCAATGCAGATGGCCTTTACACAGCACAAAGAAAACAACATGGTTGTGAGTCATGAACAGTTGGATTATAGTTAGAGATTTTTCATAGTATCTTTCTAACAAAAATGTCAGAGCACTCTAAATAAAGAAGCTGATCAGTTCAGAATATTGAAAAAATCTTTAAATATTTCATCCAAGCAGACCTTGTTTTTCAGTTACAAAGGGCTTTTCCAAGCAAGGCTATTTCCAATTTTGTTGCCTGGGTTCCCTCATCACTACAGTATTCCAGCAAAACAGAAATTCTTCCAGGGCTTCCTGCTTAACTTCTGTTGCTTGTGCAGAAAGACATAGCATGGCCTGGCCTTCCAAAAAATGCTTTTCTCTCTTTGAGGAATTCTAGTTATTTTTACACAGGAGCAAGCACAAGTCTTCCCTTTGCTGAGATTGCCATGGACCCAGTTCTATGCAGTTGACTGAACACCTGGGAGGAGGAGGAAACTGGTTTCTTGTTCGTAAGGACATTCAGCAGAGCTGACAGAAAGTCCCTAGAAAGAAGACCCCCACATACACTGGAAAATTGATGGGCTCCTCACAGATTTGATAGGAAAACCACAGACAAATCCAGGCATCTTCATCACTCATGCTGATCTATAATGTCTGTGACTGCAGTTTGAGCCTCCATCTTCTGTCATATCAAAACTGCTTTTGTTGAAAAGCTCTCTATATCAAGACTTCCACAAGGCCCACAGAGTTCCCTGAAGTGATGTAGTTGAGCAAAATTTTGGATCACAAATATCCAACATTAGAATAGTTATCCCAGTAGAGTAGAAATCATACAGAAATTATGCCTAACCCAGACACTGCTTGACATGCTAAAAGTCCAGGAATATTTATAAAAGTGGATATTGAAGCATTTTACCTAAAGGCTGGTGGAGAAACCAAGCTGCTTTTTGAACAATTAAAAAGAAATCTAGCATAGAGAAAGACTAAAGCCTTGAGACTGGGAAATAATACTGCTCAGGATTCACAAGGATAAGACAGTTGCTAGTACTTTTACTCTGTTCTTCCTGGTCTCCAGTGCTCTGACATGGAGGAAAAATAATGGTCAAGGGAAGAAAAGGCCTTTCAACAATAAGAATTTCACAAGAAAGGTAAATAGAAAGAGAACACATTGTCCTCTCTCACACACTGAAGTAGAGAGATCTCATGAAGACTCAGGAATAAGGAAAAGATTATTCTACTCTTGAAGTGCAGGAGGGAACAACTGATAGAAACACTGGAGCTCTCTCTGCTTGTGATTACAAACCTGAGAGACTCTGCTAAAGGTGGACTAAGGAGGATAATGGCGTTTTCTTCTCACAACATCATAATCAACTTATACTGGGCTACTCCAAACAGAGCTGACTTTCCTGTAAACTGGTATAGGCCTCTGTTTCTGTCAGGGCTTCTTTAGAAACTACAGCATAAACTGAAAAACCCATACAGAAAGATCCTGGAAAAGGCATTTGTATTCCCAGCAGCTGATTAGAGCACGACAATCAGGAGTGTATACAAAAACATATATTAAAATAATACAGGTCTTTAAAGTCCGACTAGCTCTGAAATGGAAGTCTGCCTCCCTCTTCTTTCAAGGGAAAAGTCTCCATTTCTGCTAAATGTATTTGTTTTCAAGGCCATACCCATACATTGATCTATAAAGAAAACAACATGCTTTGATGGAGTAAGAATCTTTCCACAAAATGCAAAAGGACGACATTTATTTTGTTCCTCGCTTAGGTCTATTGTTATTGTACAGACATTTTCAGAGGGTAGGTTGTGTAAAAACTAAATAGGCAGAAAAAATACTGGCTTCAATGTCCCTAACGTGACAGCAAGCAGTACTTCCCCACCATATGCTACATGCTTCTGGTGCCTTTCAGAAAGCCTTTTTATCTCATGCTGAGAACAGACTCCTGCTGCAGATCTAAATGCCGAGGACTGAAAGTACTGCACAAATGAGAGATGGAGTTGGGGAAAATGAGTGGCTGAATATAGAAAGAAACAGGAAATCAATTCTCAGAGATGCTATCTTTGCTTCAGTGCTTCTGTTTCACCTCCTCCTCCCACACTTGCTCTCTGCCCCTTGCCAGCTTTCTATTGTACCAGCTCTTTTCCTAGCTACCCGCTAGTGAAGGAAGGAAAATTTACCGAGATCGTCTTTCCTCTGCTGTTGTGGTACATCTCTGTCTTAAGGGTAGTGTCTGGTTTATCCTGGCCCAGGTTGGACTGTCATCTAAAAACACAGCAATTCTTTTTTTTCAGCCTTTTCTGCTTCCCCAAGTATTGATTCAAATCCCATCTAATGACAGGGTTTGAAAGAAATACATTTTTCTCACAGAAACTCTGAAAGCAACAGAAAGATGAAAATTACAGTGTGTGAAGAATAAACAGACATATTTTTTAAAAAAGCAGGGGCCAGCTGGATAACAATTCCAGATAAGATTTAAGTAAACATATGTGGGAGGTAGCAGGAAAGGCAGTTGGTTCCTCATGCTCAGACGCACACAGGTAATGACCTCTGTCTCTTGCTCTCCCAGAGCTAACAATGCCAGTTATTGCACTCCTCCAGTGAGCTCTGGAAAGGATCCAGTGCACTACTGATTACATTTCATCCAGTTAGTTTAACCTTTGAAACATGACAGTCAGTGGCAGGGAACAGGCCAGCACATAAGGTCAGCTCAACCTTGTTGGTCCCAGCATTCTCTCAGTGTTTGCACAGAAAACAACCTGGTGATCAAGGATTCCTCCCCTGTAAATACGAAAGACTCAACAGGAACAGTGCCAAAATGCTGATTTTATTGCAAGGTGTCATTCACAGCCATTAATCTGTCAAGTCAGAAAATTATAGGTTCTCCTTTCTCAAAAAAATAAAATAGTATTAGGCAGAAATTGTCGCATTTAGGAAACATGACTGATCTACTGTCAGGTATAAGGCAACTGTTGCACCCTACTCCTCCAAGAATAGAGAAATAAAAAAATACCAAAGAGAAAATAAGTACGCTCCGAAATAACAGTGAGACAAGGAGGTCACCAAATGTAACAGGAACACTTTGTGCTAAAAGGAAAGCTAAAAAAAAAAAATTACTGTTAAGTTGCCCATTTTTCTCAAGTTACTTCCTTTCCAGAACAGCCTCTTTCAAAGCTCACATTTATCTGTTGTACACCCAATTTTAAAATGAAAAAATAGCATCTTTTACCCTGAATTTCTACAGAAAAGTACAGGACTGAGCAAGATCAGATACCTTATCACTTTCTAAATATTATTTTTAAGTTTTAACAAAGCCCTTAGTCCCAGGAAAACATATGCAAAAGGAGAACAGCAAAGATATTCCTGGCTTCAAAAAGCCTCTAGTTAGTTATTTAGAACTTCTCACATTTTCCTTATGGTCAGATTAAAAGCATTTTGAAGGTATTAAAATGGGGAAGAAAAATCAATTTTCCTTAGGAACTACTGCCCTCTAACATAATAGCAGCAATGAGAATCTTTTTTAGAGATGCTTAAGTATCCCTTGGAGCATGTGCACTTGGATTTTTCATTATTTGTGTAAGTGTTTGTGTGGACGGCTCAGGGAGCACAGGCTTTTCAAGAGCCAGTAAGAGGTGAAAAAAAGGTCACTTCAGCAGAATTCATTTTCTCTTAAAATCTCAGAGAAATGCTTCTAAAAAATGGCAACAACAAGCTCATCACCTTTTCCTCTCACTATTAGCATTTCCTAAGGTTCTCTGAGTTATAATACAGCAATATCTTTGGTTATACCTTATCACCTTTTTCATCCTCCTCTAAAATTAATTTTAATACAAATGCTGGTAACAGAGCAGGAGTTGGACTAGACCTTCCAACAGCACCTCAACACTACCATGAGCAATCCACTTGCCCATGATCTGCATCTGCTGCTGCTCGGGAGTGAAAGTCTCTCCCCACTTCCATTCACCACTGCAAATTCCCACCATTAGGCACAAACTAGAAACCTTGCCTCTGGTTTTTCCTGGAGGCAAACCCAGGGTCCTCCAAAAGAGGTGGAAAGTAATGTGGGCTTGCATAAAGGAACAACTTTGCATCAAGGTTTACTGAAGGAACGTCAATTCTTGTATTTAGAGTGGAAAGGGGGTGCTGCTTTAAAAGCTCACAAACAAAACAGACCCTTTGGAAAATCCAACGTCTTCTTGCTCTAGACTTGCTCACTCCCAACCCTTCACACCTCCCCACTCGCTTGAGTCTCTAAAATGGTCAAACATCTGCACCAAAGCATGCACGTAAAGATCAATATACTTTTATTATGGTTTGTGTTGCCTTGGAGTTGAAAGCATTTATACTAGGAAAGACAATACCCTGACCTAAAGATTGGCTCCTTTCTAAAGTATCCACATGAGACAACATGCTTCACAGGGGAATACAGTTACCCTTTGTAGAAGCAGGTCCTGGAATACACTGGGTAACAGAAAAATCCAACTCTGGAAAGTGGGAGCACAGAGCAGAGATGTTTGAGTGGCTCTGCCGGACAGCAGCAAGGTCAGGTCAGAGCCAAGGTGGAAATAAAGCTCACCCAGAGCAGACCTGGTGCCTGCACGGCAATTGGCAGCCTCTGGCTTGCAGAAGGCCCTCCACCCTGGCTCAGGAGCTGGCCGAGGTGGCTCCATGCAAGCCACACTTTCACTCCTGCAGCCAAAATGCTTCATCAGATGCAAAAACACCATGCTCCAGGGATCTGAGACCCAGCAGGGCTCACTGGCATGGAGCTGCCCTAAATCAAGGACAGCTGCATCTGCCCTATTAGGCATCGCTGGCTGATTGGGTCCTGGGGCTGACATCTCAATAACAAGGGAACACAAGGGGCAGATAATGGAGAGAAACAACCCCCAGGGTTTGGTTGTTTGTTTTTTTTTTTTTTTTTTTGAGGGCCCTGAAAGAAAAGATAAAGAGCTTAGGTCCAATGCTATAAAGACAAGAAAATGCTGGCAGAGGAATGAAAGAAGAAAGGTAACACAGTCAAGGTGACAGGCTCAGAAAACAGCTTTCACACAGACCAGGCATAAGTTTGCCCAGTCCAGTGAACACAGTCCTGATATGCTGAAGATGGAAGGTGAAAGCTTGGATAACAGAGACCTTATGGAGGACACAGCCCTGGCCTGGGCAGGTGGGTGGGCACAGGAATGGGTCCAGCTGACAGCGTGGCCCAGGCACAGTAGCAAAGAAAGGACACAGGAGGGAGGACCAGGAGCTAAACATCCTGGAGGAGATGCCAGAGAGAGAGGCCAAGATATCAGCTCCAGCCCAGGGAGACCGATGATTCACTTTATGGCCAGCAAGCACTTCCCACCAAAGTTCACACAGGAAGATAATGTCCCCTTCAAATGAATTTATGCAGATGGCAATTCATTTGTCAGAGGATAAAAAGATGCACTTTCAGTTTAAAATGAGAACACTCAAGGTCCTCAGCAGATAAAAACAAGCAAAAAGCCAGTGTCTATATGTGAGTGGTTTCTGCTCATGCCTGTTGTCTGATTTCAGTGGGAGTTTACACCACCCAAGTTACACAGGCCTGATGGTCCAAAAGGCACATGATTATATTCCATTAAATCCATATCAAGTCCATACTTCTCAAAAGATGCAAATAAAAAAAAAATGTAGATTGTGCAGGCACATGTCCCTGCAACATAACTTCTGAATTGAAAACAAACACAAACCATTACCAAGTGTGCTCCAAAATGGACAACTGCTAAATGTGAACCTGGATATGTCAAGAAAAAAGTGAGGCAAATAACATTTTTTTTATCTTGATTTAGATTAAAACCTGTCTTTATTGATGCTAAGCCTCAGTAAGATTAAAAAAAAAAAAACACAACAAAAAAAACTACAACAAAACAACTGCTTCAGAAAGTATTCCCTGCCTACTCCGTTAACCAGTTTCCTGTGCCTTTCTCACATGAACTTGTAATCCTTGATGAGGTTTACACATGTGAAAATAAAGTCTTAAGCTGAAAATCATCATTACCTCTACACAAAAACACCACATGTCAGGTATCTGATTTGGTAGACAAAGCCCAGTGGTAGAAGGATGCAAAAGAAAACATTTCATTTCACAACCGCTGAAATCAGGTACTGAAACTTGTTCATTGATTTTCCTTCATTAAAAAATAACTGATTGAAAAAGAAATGCTCCTTGGCAGGATCAAAGCCTATCCTACAGGAAACACACACACAAAGCATTTGGAAATGAGGGTTAATTTGGCATGCAATTTAACAGCATTATCTTTTATCAGCAGCATTTCAAGGTCAGGCACATCCATGTTTAAAATGTTTGGTTTTGTTACAGTTTCAACTACAAGGTATCAGAGATCAACACATCTTAAAGTGATATTAATCTCAAGGAAGGCTGCACAGAAGCACAAAAAAACCTCAAACCCGAACACCACTGTTGATAATTTAGCATGGCAAACATTAAAACCAGAAAAAATTTTTTAAAAGAAACCCAACTAATGATGTGGCTCTTTAACTCTCCCTTTTATGAACTTAAAACTTGACCCTTTCAAGAAAAAAACCAAAATTATATCAAATCAGCCGATTACAAAAAATGCTCTTCTTCATCTGAGCACGGGATTAAGTCAGAAAGATCAGGCCAAATGGAAGGAGTCCTTTTACTGACAGTTTGTTCACGATTTAGGGAGCTTTTGAAGATATCAAGTGACTAAGTCAAAACGGCCTCATATTTGAAACAGTGTTTCTCTTAGAGTGTCTGATTTCTAATTTTTTTCTAAGAAAAAACACCTTTTGTTTTTTGCCTAAACCTAATCTGCTCAGAATTCAAGTTAGCACATTTAATCTATTCCCCAAAAGATTAGTTAAAAATGTAAAATCATTAATTTTTTTATTGTACTTTACATTTAATTTATTCAAAAATGTACGAAAGGATGAAGAGTAAAAGAAAACATGAAGCAGATTTGCTCGGCTCCTATATAAAATACTCCAAACACCTACTGGAGATTTCCCCTTTTATCGATTTATAAACTTCAAAAAATAGTGAATGGCTTCGTGTTTTCACGCTCACAGTTACCCTGTGGAAAGGTTTTCTGCATCTCTTTTCACTGAAGGCTTGTTCTACATAAAGAACCCTAACTACCCATAATGCTGACAGACTTTAGGAGCGGTTGGCACCAAATGTTTCATGAGATCAAGTCCATACTGCACTTGAAACAAACACTTTGATTAATCAATTACTGGCAGAACTTCACAATACCATGGAGGTACGCCTAAGAGCTTTACAAACGCTTAGGGGACAGTGATGTTAGGGGACTGAAATCTCTTAAGCCTCTTTCTTTGCAATTCTCTGCCACAGTTCAGAAGAATGCCACCCCATTACGCCAAAACCAGGGGGGGAAAACAGTCGCTCTCGCTTCTTGCATGAGCATAATTAATCTTCTGACACGTTGACAAAGCAGCTTGTTGATAGTCAAAGGAAGGATTTTTCTGATTTCCTCCCAAGACAGGAGATGGTCTTTATCCATCATCCCTTCTTCCTGATCTCTTCTTCCAGAGTCCCCTCATCAGCAGAACTGTCTATCAGAGCAGACAGCAGGAGGGAAAGGCCTGGCTGATTGATGGGGCACCAGTGCTCGACAGTGCTATTTAAGTGTAGGAACCCATTGTTAGAATCTTACTTTACAGCAGTTTAACAAATATAATGGCAACCAATTCAACCATTGTACCACTAGAGTCAGCTCAAGCTAATAAGTAAAGTTAGCTAATTACACTGATCTGATTTAAAATACAGACAAATTGTAGAGACAGTCAGCATTAATGTGCACTGAAAGAGTAAAAAATTAAGGAAAAAAAGTTTTGCACGTGTTATGCTTTGTGGATTGAATTATGGCTGCTTCTCACTCTTCCTTGTGAGCAGGATCATAGACTTCCCTTCTCTCCTAATCCTAGGCCTCCTAGGTATTTCTAATTAATCAAATAAAGGCATTTTTGATATAATGCAGTTGAAATTTCTTCTTCTTTCCGTACTTTCCCCAAGTTCTAACATACTTAAGTGTTAAGATTGTAAGGAATTTCAGTTTCTAAAGGGAAAACATTATAAAATGGCTTCTACAAGGAAGATACTACATACTGCAAAACACACCAAACTCCACACTTTTAACACATCTTTCAGGAAACCAAGTTGGTGTAACCAAAGTGCAGGTGTCTTGATGTAAAGAACATTCTGCACGCCTCTCACAAAGATACTCCATATGCAAATTTCAAAAAATATATAGATATTTTTCTTACATAAGCATTATATATATTTATATCTCTTTTGTAGTTTCTTTCCAGTCATCTCCCTCACCTTCACAAAAAGAGATTAGCAAAATATTTGGGCATAATTATATGTTCACTTCGTTATTTTCTGCACTCACAGAGAGGGAAGAAATTCTGTTAATCACTCCTTTGAAAGCTCTAATTCTTTGATAATTGCCAGTCATGAACCATTCCAGGTCAGAGAGGACCAGGGCATGGCACTCTGTGAACTGCTGCCAGGCAGGGCAAGTCTGACTCTTTATTTGAAAGAGATGACCAAGAACTAAATCAGACCACAACCTTTACAGGCCTCTGACTCACCAACATAACAACCAAGGCAAAGGCATACAAGAGCCAGTGCTCTCTTCCTGAAGTTGCCAAGAAAAACACCTTCATCCAAGTCAGAGGAATTTGGTAACTCCTGGGTGTAGCTATACCACTCTGACCTTGACTATTTCATTCAGGACTTACCCCTCCATAAAGATAACTGCCTGCACTACCTGGTCCAGACCAGTTCTCCAAGCAGTTTTCTTTCATTCAGTTACACCAGAAAAACGACCAGTATTTACGAGTAAAATTAGCCATTCAAAAAGTGAACATGGTGTTCTTGCCATAAACTGCATGGCATTCCAAGCAATACCAGCTAGGCTGGAGCTGGACTTAAATATTGTTTATGTCAGAGCAAATGTAAAAAACTACATGTTCTTTCTGTCAAGAAGACTGTAGGCCACAACCCAGAGAAAGATCTTCCTGTCTCTTTAGAAGCATTTTATTCTTGCAAATGTTAAGGCAGCAATAGGAATAGCCATCCGCAGTCTCCTACCTTTCCTGAAGTTGTTTCCCAGTCTGGCTGCAGGAATCAACAGAACTGCTGGTCCTTGTGACATGATACATAAAGCAGAGATGGGGAACACTGGCATGGGAGAATAGACCATCCAGATCCAAAGACCTGTGCTTAAATGCAGAGAAGATCGCTGTTGGGAGGCAAAAGGGTCACAGGTGGTAGAAGCAAGGGGGTCTCTGCTGAATGCTGCTAAAGAGGAAAGTGGACTTTCTAAACTGGCAGGGACTAGAATGAGATTGATGAGACACAAGGCTAGGCAATCTGAGTCCAGAGGAAAGGCAAGCATGAACAAAGGGCTGTGGAACACAAGGCTACAGGAAATAAAAGGAACATGGGGACCACAGGGTGCAAAATTTGAGGTTATTCTCTAATCCAAATGTCAAGTGCCACTAATGCAGATCTTCATTTAAGGGATGTGAAAATAAATGTAAGACTACCTCTCTTTTTCTTTCCCTCCCCCCACTATGAGCTGCCAAAAAGGTGCCTTTATACCCAGGCCACCTTGTTTGCTCTCAGAAATAACGATGCCTTTTCTGAATTACAGTCCCACGCATTTTCTTAAGGCTGGAACTGCTGAGTCAGAACTAGAGGGAGAAAAAAAAGTGTGGATCAATAAATGGTAAGTTGCAATCTTGCAAAGGCCCAGGCCAGCCAAAGGTGAATTCCCCAGAGTAGAGGAGATCACAGAGCTTTCTGTCCATAAAAGCTCTCTACTCCTAAGCTGAACACTCCCTCTGTCTGTTGTCAAGTCAGTGGCAAAAATTTATCAAGTGTTTCCTGCCAAAATATAGAGTATTACTGGACCACAGGAACTGGATAAGGGCATTAAAGATCATCTGAAGACTTCAAAGAATTATTTCAATGAGACTTCAACTATGCAAGAATTGCAAGCACTGTTCATCTAACAGGTCTGTATTCCCCTTCCTATTTGCAAAAACCAAAAGCAAGCTAGAGGTCTGTCAGTCAGAGGTGAAGTTTAACAACAAATATAACAAATTCAGTATATGAATAATGAATTTTGCATGGCATGCCTGAAAGCAAAGGAGTTCCCCCCCACTGGTAGAATGGGAGAGCACTGGGACCTGCAGCAGCTCCTGCAAAGATAAGACATGCCATTGAATCTGTTTCTTTTGTTAACATGGCATGCAGCTGACATACAGCCCAAACCAGGCTGTATCTTCCCAGCACACGCAGAGCAAAGATATTGGGGAGGGAGGAGGCAGGTTAAGAACAAGAAAGAGCCCACCCACAGCTGCAGGCAGCCTTGTGGGGCAGTGTGTTCTGAGCAATGGACTGGATAGCTCACGTAGAGCTCCTGCTATCTTGGGTCAGTGTCTATCAAAGTCCAGTCCTCTATACAGTCAAGGCTGGGTACCTTTGCATTGAACTGCAGAAAAAACCATATGTAGAAGTACCCTGTTTGTGGGTTTTCTATTTGATGGTAGACTGGACCAGGACATTTACATACTGTAAATGCCTTACAGTAAACTGCTAATTTAAAGAAGGCAGTCGGTTTGTTACTGATGCTTTCTCCCTGTACATATTTAATAGAAGATTGTTAGTATATGCCCATTCCTTTAAAGCAAATTCATGGAGCAGAGTTGCTGAGGCTTTCTTCTTGAAAGTAATAGTCACAACAGTGAGTACAAAACATTTTCCTCTCCATTCTAAATACCTCTTGGGCACTTAGGTGCAAGGTGCTCTTCACTGGAAATAAGGAATTTCTTTGGAACGATGAGATCCATTTAGCTTATAAATAGGTGCGTGATACAAGAATAATTTCAGTGCCATGCTAGGGTTTTTTGGGGAATAGTTAATCTTTGGTGCTGACAGAAAAATATACCACAGTGAATAGAATATTATTTGCTAATCTAATCCTTCTTCTAGAAAATATCTAAGATGATTAATACTAGGGTTCCAAATATACATCAGGCTTCCCCATTACAAGCTCATCCAAGGTACAGCACAGTAATTTAGGGTATGGCACGAGGTGTGCCTCTACCCCATGGCAGAGTGCTGAATGAAGGATAGCTGCTGGACAAGGCTAGAAGGTGCAGTCCAGCAAAACAGTAGTAACCCACTGTGACAGCGTCCCACAACCTCTTAGACCAGCCAAAGCAAGGAGCTCCAGCAGAAAGTCTCCCCAGTCACTGCAGCTGACTGCAGGGCCAGCCTGGCCAGGCCCAAACATAACACAGTGAGGTGTATTCTTCGTATATTACAGCATTCAAGAGGAGACCAAAGGGCAGTTGGGCAACAAAGTCATCTCAGAGAAGAAAAAGCTATGGATAGAAACTTTGCTTCCCTCTTTACTAACAACCTCCACTAGTACTTTCTGGCTTGCTTAAGGCTCTAAGTCATGATTTAGACAAGTTTTAACTTTTCATGACAAGTTTTAACCAGATCAAGTACTTCTTCCCATCCTGATGTCTGAATCGCAGATAGATGGAGGTGCAGTCCTATTAACACCAGGAGCTATACGTCAGTCTCTGGAATGGCATTAAAGGGAAAGCTGACTCCAGCAGAGAAGCTCCATCCTGAAGGTGAATGACTCAGATTACTGAAAAAGAGTATTTTGTCTGATAGTTTCTCCACCTTGACCCTTCTAAGGGGATTTCACCAGTCATCTGTTTGTAGGATGCTACCAATTTCTTCCTTTCATAGAGCCTAGAACATGACTTTCCATTCCTATACTGGTGGACAAGAAGCTGCTAGCAACTTTACCCAAGCAAAGAATTTTATAGAGTTTATGATTACAGTTCTGATACACAAAAATAAAAGTCATGTCTCTGAGCACTAAACATGCAAATACTTCTTGGCTTGCATTATTTTTTGAAACAGCACATATTTCTGTATTGGTGGTGAGTGACAGTGATGAAGTTTCATGACAGGTTGTGCAACTTTTTTCTTTGTCAACTCCTTTATATGCCTGGAGTTTTGATTGTCTACGAAAACCAAAAATGTTGGGAAACTACAAGTTACTAAACAACAAACAACTAACACTTGTTTCAGATACAGCAGAAAACAACACAGAAAGAAAACACAAAACATAGAATAAACGGATAAAATCCCAGTACATATAACAGGTCTCATCATATTTATTTAACAGCACTAAGTAACAAGGAACAAACTGCAAGGTAGCACTGTCTAATGCAGTTCCTCTGACTTTTTGCTTACAGCAACAGCTGCACGTTGTGGCAACGCAGAACCTGGTACCTGATAAAGGAAGCCCAGTGGAGTGCTCTTCTGTGGGACATAGCCAGTGTTGACTAAATGAAACCTACCCTTTTGGAACTCAAAGCAGCAAGCAACTCTCATTTACAACAGAGTCTTCTCAAATATTCAGCTTCAATGAAAAAAACAAACTCAAAAACCAGCAAAAAAACAACAACCCAATGCTTTACAGATTACTGTAAAATATGACTTTAAACCATGACCGATAGTAAAGTATAATCACTTTTAAAGAGAACATAGCCTTATTAAATCACCCATTTAATTTCTCTCCTCACAAAACAGAAAAAAAACCCAAAAAACATACACACAACACCCCCCCCAAAAAAAAACAATTCCCCTGCAGAATTACTGATGAAAACATGATTCCTCTCAATTACAAGAGTCTCTCTCACTTATCCTCTAAAAGACAAACATCAATATAATGCAAATGTTTTTCAAAGTTCTCTACAAACTACTGATTTATAATTGAAGATGATTAATGTAAGTTATTTGAATACAGAAAATCCAAATCATATCCAAAGCTCTCATAAGACTATTATTAGGTATGCATGATTTTAATAATTCAGGTAAATATTTTTCAGTGAGGCCTGCATTTCCATGAAGCTCTGTCAAAAGTTACTGCAAAGGTAATAAGAGACTTGGGTAGCATTGCTAAAATACTTCCTGAACCTACATTATATATTTTGTAATCAGTTCTAACATTCACATATTGACAGTCTGAGGCAGATAATAAAAAGGTAGAAATACAAGTTAAATTGATTTGAACTCCTTTAGCCATTGTAAATTTATTAAAATTCTGTCCAAGTTTTATTACATTTCACTTGTTTTGAAATTTCCTGACAGATCTTCCAGCAACACACACTATTCAAAACCAGCATCGTTCCAACTTTACAAATGTGCCCATTGCAGCTCTGTGCCTATCAGGACCCAGATGCTGTTGTTTAGCTGCACCAAACTGTCAGGACCTCTAGACAGGAGATTTTCAATGCAGGCCATGCCATCAGGAAGAGCAAAAGCCACAACTGTAAATATAGATACTTCTCATTGTCAGAGACAAGGCTGATTTAGACTGAGAACAGTTCATCCCAAAATACTATCATACTCAGATTTGGGCCAGTCTCTTAGAGACTTGCCATCAACAGCTGTTTGATGTATAATAAGAACATAAATTCTAAAAGCTGGAATTAGAAAAAAAAGGCTCCGGGTATTTTTAGATTATTACTTCGGCCCAATTTTAAGTCACTTAAATTCAACATGTGAAGTCTAAAGCGGTGTCTGAATGATTTGTGCTTGTTCAGTCCATGTTGTTCTCATCATGAACATTTAGAACATTTCTATCTTCAAAAAGTACATTTTGTTCTCTGCCACTCAAGCATGCACACCAAACACTAAGTTACAAAGAAAAGCAGAAATGTTGAAATGAATTATGGTTGTTTTTCATTGAGATAAAGTACAGTAGAGAAAACCAACTGTATTCTTTCCTTCCCTTTCTCCACCCATACCCAAGGTAAAGAATACAGTTCATTCCTTGCCTTCTAACAAGTTGGATAATATTTTTGTGTTTCAAAGATGTGGTTTCAATTATCTTTTAAGTTCCAATATTACAAAGACCTAAAACTACACCTTTTCTTCACACAATCACGTATTACTCAGTGTCCAACCAATTAACATACTCTTCCAAAGGGAGCACAGATTAATCACTAACTGTGGTGGCTCCACTTGAACACCATGGAAATGGAGGCAACCCTTTGTAAGACAACTTTTAGCCCAGAATATGAATTAACACAAAATCTAGTGTTCTGCAAGGCCAGTAAATATTTTCTTTGTTGTTCTTTTATATGAGACATCTCGCAAATATCTCAGAGCTCTTCTTTTCAAAGTAATTGCAGTGTGACATAAAAGAGCTGGCAAAGTTAAGTACAGAGCATTCGATAATGCTAATTTTGGAAAGGACTGTTGGAAGTGATGTTTTTACAGAAGAGTGCTTTTTCATTTAGAAAGAATTTATGCTTTATATGAAGCCCATTTCAGAGCAAATATGATTGGAAAGGAATGATAGTCTTCACTTGTTTTCATTTGACATCCAGCTTGTTTACTCTAGAGACATTTGAAGACCAATTTATAATGCTTAGCAATGGAAGTAGACAATAAGAAATATTCTTTGTCAATCATCTGCATGCAGCCTGAGTCCTTGTTTGCAGATTCAGGCAACACAGTTCTCAGAAAAAGAGAAAGAAATGGAAACTGCACAGACTTCAAAGTCAGCAGAGTTTATTCTTCACTGGCATTGTTTGCATCATGGATGGAAACAAAAAAAATCTGTAAAGCACACTACAATAAGAAAGAAAATAGCAAAGTTATAATAAAAAAATCTAAAGAAACATAAATAATGTAAGAAAATGATCAACAGATTTGCTGTTACAAAGTGAAAGTTAAAATTATTACAAGTTCTCTGGAATAGGTACATTTTGTCTCAATGGTTTCACATAGTGCTTTTTAAAAAAATAAATATCAGTTTATATCCATTTAAAGGTAAACCTAATTGCAGTAGTAGCTATCAAAGTGACTTTTGAAATTCCATGCTTTTATTTCTAACCAGCATAACCTCATTTTTGCTAGCTAACATTGGACTCACTGAAAATAAAGAATGCAAACAAGTTTTAACACTACCATTTAAAAAGAATGAAAATTTTATTTACTGCAGAGCTATAACCATTTGCAGAATTTAAAGACTGTTAAGTCAATGACACTTAGGCCAGTTTTATAAGCAGCAAAACTGCAGTAGCCTTCTAAAATAAAACAAGATATCCTACTTGGTAAGGGGATGTATCAATTTTCTACTCTTGACAACTTAAAAAAAAAACCAAAAGAAAACCAAAAAAAAACCAAAACCACATATTTTGAAGGACTATATCTGACCCTCATCCAACTTTCTTACATGTGGTCTTGCCCAGTGATTCACACAGCAACACACAGAGAAAAAGGTTGTATGGACACTGAAGAAACTGAAGTGATAGTTTTGATTTTGAGTCAATCCAGCCCAAATAGAGAGAAACGGAGCAGATTCAGAGGGATTCTTCTAATACTTCATGTACTGCCATGTAATAAAATAAAACAATGCCACAGCAATACAAATATTTAAGAGTCATCTGCTAAATATCACATAGAATTTATTTGCATATAGATTTTCATGTCAATTAAATGTAAATATCCCAAAGAGCTTGACAACATAGACAAAAAGACTACTCACATATAAATATCACAGGTACTTTCTCAAGAACATGGCAACAAATAGGCAGAGTGTGAGGAAAACCTATGCACAGGGTAAACCTCTCACTCTCCCTGCCAAAGAACAGGCAAGAAAGCTAACACAACATAACAAAAAGTAGGCTTAGAGACCTAACCTTCAGAGCAATGTAAAGAACTGACTTCACTTCTTTTGCTCCTCTACTACAGCAAATGCTATATTGCCATGAATTCACACCATAGTGAAAAGATGACATCTTCAAAATCAACTTCATGTTTAAATGCTGTTCTTCCTGCTCTGTTGTTTCTGGTGATAAATACTGGGAAATCAATGAGGAAACATCATTTGAAGTGAGCCATTCATCATGTACCGAAAAGGGTAAGTACCCCATAAATTGCAGTGATCCGTTTCCTATTAGAATCACATAACAGAAGGCAACAGCGTTTCCATTAGCAATTTTTATGACCTCTATAGGTAGAGGATAAGGTTAGGAAATGGCTTATTTTTGTCAGCTATAAAGCAGTTGTTGGGTGGGGTAGGAAGAAAATTTTCAAGAGAATCAGAGTTATTCGTAAATCAAAGGGCGGGGGGGAGGGAGAGATACAGCAAATAACAGCAACACCAACTACACATTCTCATACTTAAGAAATTTGTGGATTGGCAGTCCTCTAAGTAATACTGAATATTTTAGTAAATT
Organism: Pyrocephalus nanus; assembly: GCA_038380795.1. NCBI lineage: Eukaryota > Metazoa > Chordata > Aves > Passeriformes > Tyrannidae > Pyrocephalus > Pyrocephalus nanus. Next base: position 4,378,267 of record CM076261.1, read on the forward strand.
TCACTGTCACTGAAATCTTATTATACTGCATGTGAATGTAGGCTCAAAAAAAATTGCTGCCATTGCCTGTGACTGCTGCCCAGTAAACAGCACTTTTTTCACAACCTAGGGAATGGATTCTCTTTTACTTTTTTCAAATGTTCCTCTAAATCCAGTGTTACACAAAGCAGGAAATAAAAATTCAGGCTTTAAAAAAAATAAGTAAATTTTATTTAATCAAGCCCTCCATTTTCCCTTAGCCCTGTTTACCTTCCCTATCCCATTCTGTGCAACACTCTATGCTCTCTCCACCAAAACCAGGCAGGACAGACACATTAGCTAGCAAAAAGAAATAAAAATTGTATGGTTTGGTGTGTCCCTTCACAACTGACAATATGACTAAATACCAGCCCTGAAAGAACAATGAAGTTTTATACATGAATAGACTTTCTCTAGAGTTCTGAGAGCGGGGTTGGGAGGAGGAGGAAAAAAAAAAAAAAGCTTTAATTTCAAATATTCCCACAATTAATTTTACTGTATTTAACATAGAAATGCCTCTCAGATTCTATCTGACATACTGGCAAGAGATTACATTTTTAAGGCAATCTCACCCTAAACACAGAAAATTTTAAAGTCCATACACCAAAACATCATCTGATTTTGTGACACAAATTGTAGGTAAGCACCTTATGTGTGCCTCAAAATTGAACAAAACAGGCAAAAAACTATCCAATGGCAATAATAAGGTTTAAGGGATGGAAAATCTAATTAAATCAAATAAAATTATTATGCATCTCCTGTGACTCAAGGTCTACTGTGAAAACCACTGAAAATCCTCTGACCTGTGTTATACAGTAACAGTCCGAAGGAACATCAAGTCACTTCTGTTGCTACTTCCTCCCCTTCCACACGCACAGCACTGAATTAACACGAAATATTTCAACAGAATTCACCACAGCTAAAAAACTTGCACATCAGTATTTATTTATGCAAGTCTTTGAGCTTAGTTCTACCCAAGTTTCCACCTTTAAAAAGGCCCTGCAAGCCACTTGATTTGTTTGAGCCATAGTCCCATAGAAATTCAGATTCAAAATCCTACAGTTAGTCCATCAAGGCTAAACTGGAGTGATAGGTGAGTCTACCACCCAGGACTCTGGCCCACTGACTCTTTTAGTGGTGGCAAAAATAAAACAGCCTAGATAACTAGGCATGAATTTTCCCCTCAGCAATAGCTGGTATTACCTCGCATGCCACCCACAGATGAGCCCATCCCACACTAATTGTTAAGCTACTTTCTGTTCCCAGCAGCCAAGATCAAATGAATGTTCTTACAGTCATGAAAGCGAGGGGCTAGTTAGCCTTTGTAAGTGAGATTAGTTTCACCTACGTGAAAGCTCCACTAATTACTTTTTTTTTCTTTTAACATTTCAGACCACCTTTTGCACACACCTTCTTTTCCTCGATGAAAATTCAGAAATTCTGATTTTCTGAAATAGTTGAGTGTATCATTGTAATAATTTAGAGCTTTAGCTGTTTCCCAAAGAACTAATTTTACTCTCCTAACAGTGCTCCCAGGACCTTCTTCATCAAACTCTAAAATCAGAGCTCAGCATGTGATTTCACCATAACAGTACTTTTCTTCCCTCTGTGTCAGTGTACCTGCCATACCCAGGACAACACAAGGGTACCACCACACACTACAAACACAGTTGTAGTACAGCCCCCTTACAGAGTGAAACCTAGGCTGCCCCCCTCCCTTCTCTCTGGGCTCAACTTCACTCCTGATTTCCCTCCCTCCTCGCCACCCTCCAGCAGCACTATCAGCTCATCACTCATTGTCTTTGCCATTCCTTCCTCCTTCAGGTGGGACTTCTTACTCTCTTCCCCTGTTCCACCATAGGGTCCCTTTCACAGGGTGCAGTCCTTCAGGAACAGACTGCTCCAGCATGGGTCCCTTATGGGGTCACAAGTCCTGACAGAAGACCTGCTCCAGCCTGAGCTCCTCCCTCTATGGGGCCATAGGTCCTACCAGGAGCCTGCTCCCGTGTGGGCTTCCCATGGAGTCACAGCCTCCTTTGGGCATCTACCTCTTCCTGTGTTGGGTCCTCCATGGCCTGCAGGTGGATATCTGCTCACCTGTGGACCTCCATGGTCTCCAGAGGCACAGCCTGCCTCGCCATGGTCTGCACCACAGGCTGCAGGGCAACATCTGCTGCAGAGCCTGGAGCACCTCCTTCCTGCTCCTCCTTCTTCACTGACCTTGGTGTCTGCAGAGTTCTTTCACATATCCTCAGTCCTCTCTCCGACTTAAGTTGCTGTTGCTCAGCAACTTTTTCCCCTCCTCAGCTCTGTTATCCCAGAGACACCACCACGGTCACTGATGTCGGCCTTGGTCAGCAGTCGGTCTGTCGGAGTCAGACATTGGCTCTGCTGGACACAGGGGAAGCTTCTAGCACCTTCTCGCAGAGGTCACCCCTGTGCCCCTCCACCACCAAAGCTTTTCCACACAACCCAAATGCATACTGTCAGTAAATATCATAAATCTTTTGACTGACAGGGTCTCGCCTCATTGCCGGTGTTCCCCATGCAGCACCGTGACTCGAGAGGAACTCCAAAGACCTTTCCCCCTCCCATTTGCAAAGCAGGCATGGGAAAAGTGAGCACCACAGGGTTCTCACTGATCTGTAAGAATACCAGCAGTGCTGCTTGACTGCTGCTTATGTTCACCAATGCCCACCTCCTCCCCCCATCTGGGGCTTAATTATCCCCACAGATAATCACAGCAATGTGATCACATATTGCTGTGGCTAGGACATGAGTGGGTTTGGCTTAGTGGTTGGGTCAGGCTGCTGCTGGGATACAAACAGGTCAGGAAAACACAAAGTCAGGGACCAAAGAAATAAAAACACAATAATTTTGAGGACAAGGCAGGGGCGTGGATGCCAGGCTGTGATGTGGAACGTGGGAAGTGCTGGTGTGCCAGAATATGCATCAAAGCCCAGAGTCTGGGCTGAGGCTGGACTCAAACTCTGCACCAGAACATGGGAATGCTGGAAAAGGATGATTTTGTTTCTTATTAACCTACTCTGATTTGACTGGTAATAAATTGAAGCTAAGTTACCCAAGTTGAGTCTGTTTTGCCCATGAAGGTAACGGGTGAGTGATCTTTCCCCCTGTCCTTATCTCCAGCCACAAGCCTTTTGCTGTATTTTCTCTCTCCTGTTTAGCCGAGTAGGGGATTGATAGAGTGGTTTTGGTGGGCATCTGGTGTCCAGTCAGGGTCAACACACAGCAGAAAAGCAACAATGTTAAAAACCCCTTTGGTTCTGTTTTAGGCATTACAGTGGAGAAACATCTGGGGAAACTCTGATCTAACCCTACTGCCTTCACTCCCAGCTGTTTTGTCCAACTCCAGACCAGTTCCTTTCTCTAATCAGAGTCATGTTACTAGCCCACACTGGGTTAATTCCCATTATCCCACAGGATTTTCATCCCACTCTTAAAGTTTTATCCCAGCAACTCTCTCCCATCATCCAAAGACTCCTTACAAACCAGATCCCATATCTGTATACGAATTTGTCAGAAACATTTGGTTTCATTACATCTTTTTCCCTCACCTCAGCAGTTCTCAGGCTCCTTGCCAATATATTCTCAGTGTCATTGCCCAGCTTTGACTTCAACGCCCCTTCACTTCCATTTCTGATTCTCATACACTGCCTCCTCATGAAGCCTGTGGTGGTTTCTTTCAATATGTGCAAGCCCTCAGATTCCTTTATGGCCAGTCCAGTCTACTTTTCAATTTGTTCCACATGCCTCACTCCAAGCTTTCCTATCTATCTCAGCCTCCTTGTTTACTCCCCCCATGATTATTTCCATTTCCTCACTGTCTAAGCCGAGTAGTTTCCACCTGCACATCGACAAAATCCAACCAGTAAAGTCACTCGGTCACACACAACATCAACCCTAAAAAACTTCCTCAGTTTCAGTGCCTGATCTTCAGAGGGGTTGCAACAATCAGGGAGTACGACTAAATGTTTTACAGCTACAAGCTGTAACAGAACCATGGGAGAGGCAAAATTTTAGCAGTGAAGCACTAGCAAGTTTCTGAGCATGAAAAAACTAGAAGTTTTGGCTCTTAATTCAGATAGCTTTGGCTGACTTCTGAAGGGACAGCAAAGATGCAAACTCGAGATTAAATCTACTCCTGCCAAGCACAAAAAAATTAGACAGCAAGGATGTTAAAAAAAAAAAAAAAAAAGGCAAGAGCAATGTTTTCCTAATATTTTCCCTTCTGTTCCTTGTGTGTCTGATGCCAAAAACTACCTACTACTTCAGCCTGAAATAAGGGGGGAAAATAGTCTTCAACAGCTGTTCAACAAGCCCAAGTTTCACACAAGTGACTGAAGTCTGGTAAAGCACTGGAATAGTAAATTGTGTAACAGAAACCACTTGCAAATCTCAGCAGATTACGTTAAAAGTTTCATCTATAGTTACTTAAAACAGTGCAATAAAATAATTTGTCCAAAAGCATTTGCTGTTTCTCCTCATTTGTTTCTAAAAGTCACTCTTCCTTCACTGCCAATTTTAATCTCAGCGAGGCTTTTAAGCTTCATCTTGCCACCACTACCCTCCAGCTTCCTAGAGGATTCAAATAAGAACTTTTAAGCTTACACTTGACTATCTCATTGATAAATCTGGCTTTAGATCAACTCCTTTAACTTCAAATTTCACATGGATTTGCTATTACCAAACACAAAGTCATTGACTGCATAATTTCCAGCTTCTTTCAAGACAAAGATTCTCATCATAAAACATAGTTCCTCATTTTAGTAATAAATAAACAGTTCTATAAACAGATAAAATTACTTTCTAGTATCACATCCACCATCCATCTATCATACAGGCCACAAACTCAGGCAAGGTTCAAACTAATCAGTTCTACACTTATGAAACTTTCCGGTGCAAGGGGGTGGGGGGGAGGTGGAAGATGACCTCCACACTTAGTCTTGGCAACTAGGAAAACAAAGTCACAAGAGCAAAAGTTTCACATTAAAAAGATTAGATCATCTAATAGCTCTTGTTTTCTCAGGCTATTAAGGAAGATACTTCCTAGTGCTGTATCCACTCCAGCTGTGACTCAGCTTCCTGATGTGTGACCTGCCCTCGCTCAAAATACTAGTTTAGTATTTTACTAGTCCAGAAAAGCACCCAGTACAGTAACTGGAAAGTATGGTTTCCAAAGAGACAAATAATGGCTTTCAGGTCTCCATTTCTAATTTTTAATCATCACAAGGGGTGACTAAACACACTGCAGTGTGCAGTGCAGACTTCCAACACCCCACAGGGGTCAGGTCATTGTATCGCAGAAGAATTGGCTCAGAATCAATTTGAAGTTCATGGACATTCAGTTTTGAGCTGGGATAGGGAAGCTACAACCCATGGCCACGTGCCCTGCAGCTGCAATTCCCTCCAAACACATCATGTCTGTTTAAAAACCAAAATATTTTCAGCCAAGGGTAAGTAAAGAGCTTTGTTTAAATGCCCTAGTCTTACCCCAAAAATGTCAATATTGAAATTTGATTAAAAATTTATTTTTCAAAAATACTAGTCACCATTAATACAAATAGTCTGAAAGTACAAAACCATCATTTTTTTTTCTCCATTAAAGTTTAAGCTACAGGTTAAAAGGAAAAGAAAGTTATCCCAAAAGCATAAAATGTGTTTTAAGAAGTTGATTTTTTTTTTCTCTTTTAAAGATGGTAATAATATTGCTAATCAAGTAGCACCTCACAGAAAAATAAAGCTAGTGAACCAGTAGCACCTGTTTTTCACGGCAATATGAAGGAAAACTATCCAGAGCCAAACTCAAACTGGCACAGCCCAGAAGTCAGACAATTGCATTGACTCCATCACCCCTCACAAAGCAGGGAAGGTAAGTCAATAAACTGACCCTTTAAGATCTGTCTAGTTCAGTAATTGTCATTGGTATCCAGTTGGCATTAAAAAAAAGTAGTCATGATCATGACCTTTGCATTTCTACAAACATTAGCCATTGTCATGAGGAAGACCCCTTTGGCCTCATAATTCACATGCTGTTAACAACCAGCAAGAACACAGCATGTGTGTCACTTACTAAATAATGTAAGAAAAATTGGATGTCACACTCATACCCCACTGTTCCTGTGCACAGCCATGAGCACTGAAGCTAACCTGTATTACACTCAAAACTTTAGGAGGATTATAATTAACCTACTTTTGATATTCATGGGACTTTTTGGACTGTATTATCACTACTTTGGGGCAAGATGAAGGATTATTTGGCTTATTCATATTATTTCTATTTATTCTCCACTATTTCTTTTTGCCTGGTTTCCAAGAGAAACATGGCTCATATTACATATTTTCTGCCAAGCACCTCTTAAACACAAAATTCCATGCAAATGAGACAGGGGAACAGAGGTCTGAAAGATACTTCAGCCTCTCAATATTGAAGAGGAAACTTAGCCAGTTGAGGCACAACATTCAGCCATGTGTTAGCTACAGGTAAAGGCAGTAGAAAAGCAAGCTGTTGGAAGGGCTGATCCTAACCACATCCTAAATATGGAAAACATTTTTAATCAGAGTTTATAACTCAATAAAATCCAAACCTATAGGAAACTAGGCTTCTTCAGTTCTGACACTCCCGGAATTGCTTGTTAATACTTAGTTTTATTACCTATAAAACTAATATGTGCAGAAAAGAAACCTATATGCTGTTTCATCTGGCTCACTGCCTGCAAAAAATGCACTGTGAGCAAAGGACAGAATTGGAACACTTACTGCAGCCCACCTCACCCAACCCAGTGTCGCATAGTAATCAAAGAAGAACAATAAGGTGGTCAAAACAACCTAAAAACAGGCATGGCATGTCAGACCACAAGCTGCCTTCTCTAAGTCACAGTGGCCAACAACAGGTTCTCAGAGAAGAATATAGACTCAGTGATGTTCCTGCAGTAATAAGTACCCAAAATGCTCTCACAGTCTCCACTGATCTGCAGCTCAAGGCTCATTTAACAGCAATCATAAATTCACCCAGCTGCTTTAGAAACCGCCTAAGCTTTCAGCACAGTCCTGGGAAAGGTGTGCCACAACCCACCTCACTAGCAGTTATAACATTTTATTTGCATTCAGCATGGCTCCTGATAATTTCATTTTGTGCTCCTCAGTTCTTTCTCTCCAGAAGACAACAGCTATCGCCTTCTGCCCCACATTATTTCATGGACCTCAGACGTCTTACTCCCAGGCTGCACTCTAGTCAATGTAGCTATTCCTTACATAAGAGCACTTGGATCACCTTATTTTCTTTCTCTTCATTTTTTCCAATTTTAATATTTGTTATTGAAAAAACTAGAGGAAGAAGACAAAGTTTGAACGACCTTCAAGATGTAGGTATGCTAAAGATGCAAATGCATGGTATAATCTTTTTTTTTTTTTTTTTTTTGCTTTGGTTTCCTTCAACCCCCCACCCCCAAAGGCTCTAACATTTGCTTTCCTTTGTCTTTCCCCCCACAACATTACAGGCCATTAAGCTAGTGTGTTAATAGCACGCTCCATTACAACCTTGAGACATTGTTTCTGAGAAATAGCCCTTTCAGAGTATCTATACAAAACTGACACACATTCATGCACTAAGATAAATACTGAGGTATTTCAGAAAGAGAACATTGTATATTCCCAGTCCAGCATCAAGATGGAAAAGCAGCAGAACTATCTGAATTCAGCTCTATCCTTCCTCTTCTTTTATTACGAAATGTGTGCCATTCTGTTGCAGTGCTTTGCAGTGAGAGGGAAGATACTGCATGTGAAAGAGACAACAAACCATAGGTCATCTTAAACAGACTAGAAATTCTGCATATGGTAGCTGTACAGCCCAAGAACACTAACAAACCTCACAGGCAGCTCATTCTGAAATTTCATACAAACCGGTGTTGTGTTTAACAATAACAAGAATGTGTGTACTAGGTAGTAGGTTTCATTAGAGAAATTTCAGTACAAAAGAGGATTAAACCATCACCGCATAGAAAACAGAAGATAAGGTGGATTTTTTTTCTCTCTCTTCTGCCAAAGGCTGGCAAAGATCAGTGAAATTAAACACTGCCCAAGGCAATTGTTAAAAGCAGTCTGGCCATTAAAGTCATGTCATCTGGTGACCCAACTGACCTACATTAAGTCCAGGCTAAAGGGCAATGTCATCTCTCTTTTCCTATAGATAGCATGACTTTGCATCTTCAACACAGATGGAAGGCAACCCCTATGGCCTTCTGGTTTCCACTGTACCCCTTGCTGCAAACCAAAGTTAGCTGCAGCCAATCTTTTGTACTTGTTTGGCCTTATGAGAATTTCAGTTTTGTGAAACAAAGCTGAAAAACAGCAAAATTTTCCTCCCTTCAGATTATTCAAGCAATATCTGTCTAACTAGAGGCTGTAGCACTCCATATACTCAATGATGGAAAAGATTATTAGGCTAATGCAAATATTACTAAAATTGTCTATATAATTATCACTGGATACCTTCAGTTTGGATAGTCAGAATAAATGAGAGATTAGAATAATTTTTCAATTATAACACTAAATGTCAGATCTACTGAATGTCCTAAAGTTTTTCCACCCAGACTTGAGAGCTGCCATGTCAAAAATGGGACATTCTTCAAGAATTTTCCCAAAACTTTAATACTATATAAAGATCCTTCACAGTACACAGAAATTCTGTTCCACCAATAACATTGGGTCATTCCAATTCTAATCCACCTCAGCATTACTATGCTGAAGATCCAAGACCATTGCCTGCAGAACTGCAACAGAAGCAAAACCCTCCAAGCCCAATTCACCAAGCAGCAATCTTTTTTATACATTTCATATTTTATTAAAAATTGAGTATAAGTGGCTCAACCAATGGTTTCAGTAAAGACAAATATGGAATAGGAAAACTGACTTTTAAATTAGATGATTAGCACTTAATTAGATCAAACAAAATTTAACTTGTTTTTTCTCAGAGTCACAGAATAATTCAGGTAGGGATGGATGTCAAAAGGTCTCTATTCCAACCTCCTGCTAACAGCAGGATCAGCTGTGACAGCAAACCTGGCTGCTCAAGGCTTTGCCCAGTCAAGCCTTGAAAATCTCCAAGGATGTAGACTGTAAAGACACCCTGGGCAACCCATATTCAGGGTGAAAAGGAAAGCTGCTCTACACTTTGTCAGGTCACAGACCATCTCATTACAAGGGCTGTGTGTGGAAATTCCACAAAGTCAGTTTATGGGAAAGAAAGTGGATGAGAAAATAATAGTTTTGTACTGCTTGTTATCAATCTGTCTTTTATGCAGTTATTAAGGAGAGCCCCCCCATCTTATTCACTGTTTCTTACAGCAAATGGTGTTCAGCACAGCCTGCTTTAAGAAGATATAAAGTGGTTAAGATCTTGCAGCCTTAAAAGGGTTCTTGAATTATTTCTGTGTTCTGGTCTCACAGAGAAAACCACTTCATCAAAACCCAGAGAATATTCTTACATTCCATTCCACCTCTGCAAGACAAAACACTAATTTACACTGCAATAGCTTTCTTGTTTGCCAACAAAAGACATTTTGAAGAGCTGCCAGTGTGCCAGAAATTAAGTTTATAGCTTGATCCTGTAATGTCTGTGCCTCTTCATTAGCCACCTTTGCCAATGGGAACAAACTGCTAGGCTGCCTGATGGGTCACTAGAACAGAATTCGTATCTTCTGCAGATGATGCAAATTTAAAACCCAGGCATGTTTCATAGTGTGCTATTAATCCTAAAATCATATGCCCGCTAAAGCATTAGGTTGTTTTTACCCACAAACAATAAAAATTATTCCCTTGTTTGAACCAGGCCCACACTAAACATTCCGGCAACTCATTTATCTTTTTGGTTCTACCCATACTTCAAGTCTTCAAAATCTCTTAAGAGAACCGAAGAAATGCATGCGATATGTAAGAATGCAAACAGCTAAGTCAAGTCAAAATTTAATTTGCTTTTAACAGCCAAACTTTATGGAAAAAAACAAACAAACAAATCAACAAACCTGCTTTCTCTGTTTTTACTCTAACCCACTGAAGGATATTGGAAGATCTAAAGATGTAATAACTAAATCCTTCTGACTGCTATTTAAAAATAAAGACATTCAAACATCGTCCATTAAAAAACCCCAAACCACCACCACCAACAAACCCCCAACAAACAACAGCTTTTAAGAAAAAAAATTAAATCAAAGTTGCAAAATTCTGATCTCAAATTCACTGTCAAGGCTGGAACCCTTACTAACAAAGTAGAATGTCCTAGAATCTCAGTGACCAGCACGTTGAAGGGAAGACCACGTACCCAATGACTCATGAAAGTTTAACTTTCATACGATTGTATTAACATATTTCAGTTTGTCCAAAACAATTATTTTGAACAGAAAGGTTTCTGTTGGACAAAGAAGTTTTCAGAAGGAATTAAAAACGTAATGGAAAAAGCTGACAAAAAGGGACAAAAATCATGCTGAAAAAACCAGAAGAGGTAGAATCAAAGAAAAAATGCATAGAAAAATACATTTCTGTGCAAGACTTGCTCTTGCTTTTTGGATGGTGTAGCAGAAAAAGGAAGAAGCAAGCTTGGTTTTCATTCATAAAGTGCAAAGGTCCCTTGAGGTCCACACAAATGCTTTTAAATTATGTTTGGTTATAGTTGGAATGCCAAAGCGTACACAAAGTACCCTGATACCTTCCCAGCTCCCTACAGTGGAGGCCCCCTCCACACTCCTCTGAAGGGCTCTGCATCTCAAAGATAGTTGGGTGTTCATCCCCACTCGAGCTCCAGAATGAAAGAAAGGTACAAATTACAGAATGGAAAAATTCTACCAGAACAGCAATAAAGTCTCCTTCCACATCAACTTTCAATGATTACTTCAAGTTTGTGAAACAGCAGGATGAATTTTGTTTTTTTCTTTTTAAAAAAACAAGTTCTTGTGGACCCTTCTACATTGAAGTCTGTCCTTAAAAAGCTTACATTTTTTTTTAAGGAAGGAATTTACAATCACCCCTAGTAAGCTTACAACATGTTGAACACTAGCAGTTTTGGATCTCAAAAGCTTCAGAAGGAATAAAGAATTTGTTTTCCCCTCTTTTTCTGCATCGTTCAGGATACTGAAATAAAAAAACCACCAAAAATGTGACAACAGGTTTTAAAAAGCTGGAAAAGAATCATTAAACAAAATTTAGAATTATAATTGTTTATTAAATTTGATGTCCACAGCATAATTTTTTTTGAGTTGCATATCTTATTTCTCTTATGCATTGTACACATTCTTAAGTGAGATGGAAGATGACCTTTCCTTCTGTAACCTCACAGAAGTATCTATATTTTCATACATGTATATACATTCCTTCATTCAGTGTTTTGGATGTACCAGGAAGATTTAAATCTTGTTATAAACAACTTATTATAAAGCTAAATATTGAGAGACATTTTGATGTCAAATCACATCTTCGCCCAGGGCAACGTAACAACCACAAGTGCAGAACTGTTAAGGAAATGACCTGATCAAGTTAAAGGCTTCCCTACAAACACCTAAAAATGATAATTTGTGAGAGATGCGTGCCAACCACCTTCTGTCCTTCATTGCAGGGAGCAATTCAGTCTGCATTTGGCTTCACCCCTGTGGCGTCAGCCACCCATCTGTCACCTCCCTTTTTCTGGGGTAATCTGCTCTGTACTTATCTGCACACTGGCCTCCTAAGTCTTGCCTTCCTCAAGAAAGTTACCTCTTGCTGACATTGGGTGTAGCGAGAGTCGTAACCAACGTGGGTAAACACTTGCCTGGCTAAGCACAAACCACTATCAGCAGCATCTGCAAAACTGTAATAAAACGGTGCTCAACAGGCCCCCCTTATGCTTGTGACTCCAAAGAAACTGTATTTAGCTGCAAATGAGCAGCCATAAAGTTGTATTATACAATCTACTTTTATAAAGAAAGTAATCTAAGGGCATACTCTCAGTCTTGCCTAATTAAAGACAGCATGAACACTGGTGGTAATTTACTTCAGCAGCATGGGGATCTCACCCACTACTGGGGTTTGTCCAATAAAGGGCTCTGGAGTACATGGCAACACACTCGTTTCAAAGACATACAGGGAGAACAACACCTGTATTTGGTCTGGCAGGATTCTTCTCAACTAGAAACATTTCATTTCTGTTAGGCAAAAAGGACTCATTATATACCATAACTCAGCCACACAGCACAAATTATTGGGATGTAAAGACCTCACTATGTTCAAGAGTTAACATCTACACCAATTTTTTAAAAAAACAGTTCTCCTAGCACAGATGCCAAAGATGTTTGTTGCAGCAACACACTAACTTTCAAGAAGCCAGAAGGTATTAAATCAATTTAAATGTCATATTCCTGGAACATATTTACAAGCCTGACCATCTCCTCTATAAACAAGTTTTCCAGGGAAGATGTGAGCAAGCATGTTTCTGCTTGAGCTAAATGGGCACAGAGTAGCATCAATAAAATGTGTTTGGCTACAAGAGTTCTGCATGAAGCTAAACTTTGTTAGAAAACACAGTTTCCTTTTTTCCTCCAGCTGCTTAATTTTTAAAGTATGATTTCATAGATGCAGTAACAAAGCTTACAAGACTCAGGTAACTGTCCCATATGTACTATAAGCAGAGAGGTAATACCCTGATGCAAATATGAACTTCAGTTTCTCCATGATTCAGTTGTCAGAAAAGGCATTAAGTCACATCTGGTACTCCTCACATCAGTATTCAGAGTTCTGTAATGAACATATCTTAAAAAAAAAAAAAAAAAACACTTTCCCATGCCCAAAATCCCTATACTAAACCAATGTGACATTTTGTATGTAGCTTCTGATAAGTAGCACTGAAAATTTGAACAAGAGAAGGTAATTGATTCATTACATCTATTTCTACTATATTTCTTTTTGTATTTTTTGGTGCCCATTTCAAAAGGCATTCTTTAAATTGCCCTAATCTGCAAACAGCAACAATAAGTGTAGCAAATACTTGACAATGAAGATGTAAAGCCTCTAAAAACCTGTTACCTTAGTAACCATGGGAATGCGGGAGAATAAGAATACGAGGAGTGTCAGGACATCATTTTGGATTCCACAGGGTTTGGGTTGAAATACAGTCAGTTTTCATTAGCTTTTTGTTTTTCCCAGTAGGTCCTTGGACTTTGAAACAAAACCTGAATGACAACTACGAGCAATTCCAGCCTCACTCCTGATCAGCCACACCAAACAAAACAGCTCTTTTCACAATGAAGCCCCCTCCTTTGCACCCAACAAACCTTGAAACAAACATCATTTATGCTGCTGACCCCTCTGGGTATCACTAATAGATTGCATTCCAAAAAGAAGAGTAAAACGAAGAGCCACTTCCATGGGACTTAATAGATTATTCACTTTAAACAAGTTTACTGCAAGAAAAATAAAAAGTCAACATATCCTCCCAGGATATTTCTATAAACCCGCAGTTTATTTACAGGCTTTACGAATTATGTTAATTCAACACTAACACTAAGAAGAATTTAGTTGTTCATTTAAGTAACACTATATTTACATTTTACTCATAGAGGAGGAAAAGAAATTGAAGATAAAGAATTGAGATCCATGCCCCACCCCCACCAATATCTGTTGGGAATCTTGTGGTCAAGACAGAACAGAACAAAGATCTCCCGACTGCTAGCTTTAGCTGGCTTAATTTTAGGTCCATCCCCTTACTCCTTGCTGCTATCTAGTCACTTGGGAAAACAATCTGAAAAAAAGCTCCAGTCAAAACCATTGGAAAATGAGCAAGAAACTTAACCTTGTGAGAAAAATTGTAGAGAAGGAAAAAAGCATACTTTTGCTCAGGAGGAGATTAAAAATAATAATAAAAAAAAAAAGTTAAAATAATGGCCTACCTGGTCATCATGCGATGACAAAAATCCTTGCATCGAATAGACTGCAGTTCAGAGACATTAGCCTTACCTTGCCTTACACTGGTTCACCTCTTTCAACTGATGGTATTTCTTTCCCATTCACAGAAATTACCATCTAGGACAGCATTGACACATGCAAAAGCTACCGCCTCCACATATTTGCAGTCTTCTGCAGTCATTTCTATACATATATAAAGTAGTACCAGACCGTGGCAATACTTGTTTTACATGCAATAGTCCAGATTGTCTTTTTTTTTTTTTTTTTTATACTACATTGAATCATATTAAACACCAAAGTTACATCCTCAAAGCAAAACAGCAGTGTCTGTCCAGGCAACTGCAACTTCCAAGTTAAAGCAAACAGAATATCTAGATTAAACCAAATCAGTTGATATATATGGAAGAATACTTTCTGCATGATCCACTCAAACGTTTTGCATATCATATATCATATACAGACGTATGTGTATATATATGTATATATAAAGTAGTTGCTATTCCCCATTGCTGAGTGGGAAACAGGCTCATCTCCACAATGGTAAGGACATCCACAACAGCAACGAGCCAGCAGGTTACAAAACAGAACATTTTATTCAGACATATGCAGAAGGAAGGCCATCCCAGGTTTTAAGACATGAGCTTAGGCCTCAGAAGTCCAACATTCAGGTCAACCACCTGCTCGGGTTTTTTTGGTGGCTCAGTTCTGTGAGGCAATGAGATAAAACAAGCACAACCATAAAATATTTCTTAGGAGGAAAGGATGTCAGAGGAAATTACAAGTTCTAAGAAATAAAAAAAGTTTCCTAAAAAGATTTATTTAAATTAATTTCTTTAGCATACAAAAAAAATTCGGAATATTATTAAAACCAGGTATAAGTTTGCATATATAATAAAAAAAATTTCTTTCCAAGCTTCCCTCTAATCTTGCTTCATCTCTTTAAGACTAGTGGCATGCACAGTTTCCGCCTAGCCCGGCATAGCCTCGACTGCCAACCTGAGCAGAGTTGGCTTGCTTGCCACTGCTTGGCCAGCCCTTGAAAGGGTTCCTCCAGCAAAGAAGGCAGATTCTCTCCCAGCAGTATCTACACCCAGAAAGATTCTACAGTGAAGAAGCAGAAATGTAACCAAAGTTAACTTAAAAATCAGTCAATTTCATCTAATCACCATGAGTGTTCTCCCTGAATCCCACTTCTTTAATGCAGAAGATGAAAAAACAGCCTAAAGCAGAAGTCACAAGCAGCCCCAGAAATTGCCAGTCTTTTACAGAGAGTCCTGCCAACTACTAATCAGTCCCATCAACCACAGCGATCATCCAAGAGGCATATTAGATGACCAGAAGACCACAGGGCAGAACGGACCATAACAGCTGTTCTCCTGCAACACACTTCCAGAGGCTGAAAACTAAATACAGCTTCCAGAAGTGATCTAAGTGGAGCAGCTGAGCCAGTAGCCAACTCAACATAAAGCAAAGATTAAAGGATGAGCACAGCCCTGTATGTCCAAGGCCTGGAGCTCTTCTAAAGGTGTTTACCTGAGCAATAACTTCTAACACAGAAGAGGGCTGTAATGGACAATGTCACAGTCAGCCACGTAACTCTGGAGAGGACATGTGTTTGGTTTTGGTATTGGTCTTTTTCCAAAGTTAAAATTTCAGCTTTGTGGCTTCAGAAAGCTATTTGTTGGAAACAAAGGGCTCACTAAAAACTTTTACTCAGTGCTTATTCCCTGGAAAGCCTGCCAGCGGTGCTGACAGCCAGACCTTCCTACAAGAAGGGAAGCTTGGCGCTTTCAGCTTTAGTGCATGTGATTTTGGAGTTAGGGATGGAGGCTGGGGTGAGAAGGGTAACATTGCTGCAGTGTCCAAACTCTGTCCTGCAAACCACAAACAGGACTTTTTATCACAGGAGAGAAAGATTTCTCAAATTGGTATTAAGGATGGCACAGCTGCCAGTTCTGGGTCAGAACTGCAATAGGAACACTGTAACAATGATATACATGAGGAACATACAGGAAAAGCAGTTATCATAACCCTACCCATGTGCTACCCTTCCCAAGAGAAAACCCCTGCCCAACACCCTGACACTGAATAGAGTTCCTCTGACTCTGGTTGACTGCATCCAGAAGGGAAAAAATACACATAAATAATTCCACCCTTGCAGCAGCAACACGAGAAGGTGAATGCAAGCAGATGCCAGTCCTGTACAGACTTCCCTTTCTAGAATTACTGCCCTCCCCTCTGTAAAGCAAGCCACAGGTGCTATGTCTTCTGACTGGCAGATCTGTAGACGCTTTTATCTGGGAACAAAGGACACACCAGACCTGTTCTAATGGTTGTACAGTACAACCCAAGCAGAGAAAGCACAAAGGTAAGTGCAGGCCTGTATTCTCACTGCTCTGTCATCTACACGCACCATGAACTCAGCTGCTTTCCCCAGATGCTGAAAGAACTGGTCTATTTGTCACTTCGCTACACTTGAGCTATATACTTTAGTAATGCTCTTTTAAGGGAACAGAAAAAAAACTGGATTAGAACAACCACTCATCAATTTCTCTATGCGAGATACAAAAATGTGTTCTAAATATCTAGAACAGGGTTTTCAAGTCTGAAATAAAATTCCTAGGTTCTTATTTTTTTCCCCTCTCACAGAAACTCATTCTGCAGGAAGAAATAGAATTTAATCAGTACTCAAACCAGTTCAGAACAGTTCCTCCACTGCCAAGTTTAAGCTCCCCGGCCAACATCAACCTAGTTGGTGCTAGTTATACAAATGATTTTTTGGTCTCAGTGTAATTCCAAAACAGACTGAAAATACCCAAAAGGCATGTTGGTGGTACCTATCAATTTCTACCAAAAGGAGGGCAAAATGTAGCACATATGATCATTCAATTCATTTTACAGAAGTGATGTCTGTACACCTGTCCAGTTTACAAAATTTCCAAACCAATCCCAAAGTAAGATTTTTCTACCTAACAGAGGATGTATATTTAAAAATACTTCAAAGCATGTTTGGCATTAATGATTTGGGAAAAAACCAAATCTATTCAGTACTTATCGCTTCCTCCCCATTGTGTTACACTGCACTGGATCAAGGGATTCATCCATCTAAAAAGTTGCCTAGAGAAAGATGTCATTTTTCAAGTGGATCACGTGCCAAACAAACAGCAGCAAAGTAGGGGGAAAAGGCTGAGGGTGGGATGAGGAGATGGGCAAGGAGGATGCAAAGGCTGATGGACCAGCAAGCCACAGCACTGACACCCAGGCTCGTTCACATGGTTTCCTATGAACCTTCCTTATTAAGCCAAATCACAGATGTAACTTTCTTTTAACAGGACAGATACCTGACAAGTATCCCTGACCCAACACTTCACTAAATGAATGTTCAGTAGGCACTTTGCAATCGAATTCAAAAAGAGCTGAATCCCACATACCCCCAGGGCCATGCTGGAAAGCTGCACTTAACAGCTCTCCTACCTGTGGAAAGCAATCTGGAAAGCACGTGAGAAAAGTAAAGAGAAAGGGAAATTAACTTTTCTTACACCTTCAAGTCTATGAAGTGACCTTAGGGAATTACTTCCAAATTTCATCTACTAAGTGACAAGTAGGCTGAACTCAAATAAGCAAAGACCTGTAAGATGGCAAGACGTTTGTACTGAAGGTCTTTCCTTCTCACACTCCTCCATAACACAGCATCATGTAAATGCTCCAGGAAAGAGTTTCACTTACTGAAGGAAATAACAGTGACCATCATTTTCCTATTGCACTGGGGAACTTCCCTGCCTTTTGGCAGACATTACCTGTCTCCCGGTGTCACAAATGCCTTATTTTCCCCTTAGCAGTTACCTGGAACTATGAACTGCTTCTCTGAATGCTGAAATTCAGGGCAGGGAAGATAATGGTATCAGAATGCTTAGTAAATAATTGCCAGCTACAGAGGACACATACAGATTTTCATGTGCATGCACCTTGTACCTTGCATGCATAAAACTCACTTGCTTTTGTGGAAAAATATGGGCTTCTGCAACATTAATAAAACAGACGACTTAAAAATAATCTGAGTTCAAATCTATCAATCACCCTACCACTAAGAAAACATCAGGAGGTACTCAAACAGAGAATAATTTTCTGACAGTTAAGCAAGAACAATAGCAAATATTCCATTTGTAATTAAGAATCTGGGTTTTGTTTTCACAGGAACAGTGGGGATTTCTTCAATAGTGACTTCAATTAACTTCTGCTCTCCCCCACTGTCACAAGGTTTAATGGGCCCAAAACCATGGCTGCTTTTCCCCAACAATTTCAGGCTGAAAAAACGCCTTATTACATCCTATTTAAAAATGTTTCAGTTACATTTATTACACTTGCTTGCTGTAATGCAGGCATTTCCCAAGAGGAAAGAAAACAAAAACTAAAAACCCAAACCACAACACAGATAAATAAACCCCAGTAAAACTACAGTTAGTAGCCCCAGAAAAACCCAAATCCCTTAAACATTAAAAAAAGAAAATTAAAATTAATAGGTCTGTTTTGTGGTTGCCACAAGCCAACCTGCTGATTCAGGGCAATGTCACCAACAGTATTCTTATCTGTAAAGGGTAAGAATCAATTGTTTGACAGAAACAAAGGAGAGCTCAACAGGAAATCAACCAGCTTGGGACAGATGGTCACTGAATCAAGTTTCACCCCTCCCCTCTCCAAAAATAGGCTTAAGAGGCATTTTCTGTTACCAAGCAACAGCCCAAAGGAAGGCATAAATCTTTTCCTACGTATTATTCCCCTCCTCCTCGACACATATACATTTCAATCTACTAGGGCGGTACGTTTGTGGGTTTGTTTATTTTCCACATAACAGGTAGGAGGAGGGTTTATTCCGTGTGATGACAACGTGTTTCTGCATGCCCACTAGCCATGTTTCTCTTTTTTAAGGCAAAAAGGAGGTTAACTGTAACCATGCTATGAGAGCTACCCTGAAGCTGGGTTACAAGCAGGGATCCAGTGCTAGTTAGAAACCCCTCCGTGTTCGGCCAAGGTTCACTGGAGACCTGAGAAATGGCTCCCCAAAGACAGGAATTCCCAATGACTATTTCATATAAAATCAACATGACCCTCATCACACTCTGACAAAAGAGGTCACCTCTTTTTAAAATTCATCAAAAAAAAAACCCTGTACCTGGTTTAACCCATCAAAATCTATAAAACTTAATTCCCAAAAAAGAGCACTGTGGTATCTTTAATATAACACACAGACCAGAGGACTTCCAAACCATTTGAATTTTCAGAGCATTAATTATCTAGCACATCAACCACCTTAAATGAAAATTGGAGTATGGGAAGAATAAGAAAGGATAATCAAAATTTACTGTTCTGAAAGGCCTGGAAGAAAAGAAATTGGGGGATGGAGGGAAGAAAGAGACCCGAAGAGGCTGTTTGCAGAAAGCAGGGAAGAGGGGGAGGGGAACAGAGCCCGGGGGTGAAGGACAGCGCCTCTGAAATTCAGATTAGCATCCAGAGAACAAACCGGTTTGTTTGACCCCCCTATCATACAAAATGGAAACAGACCGGCAGTCCTCGAAAACAGATGGGAGTTAAATTTAGCCATACAAAGAGTAATCTGCAACAAAATTAAAAAAAAAAAAAAAAAAAAAAAAGGTTTACAATTACAACCCTCACAAAAATTAAACGGGGAAGAAAAAGTCTCTCACTTCGGCAACAAACTGGGTAATCATCCTTTAAAAGCACAGAGCCTGGATTACCACTGACACATACTTAGACTACTAAAACATATGGCCAATAAAAAAAAAAAAGAGAGGGTACGGGGGGGAGGGGAAAGGTTGCGACAGCATGTGGTCTGCAGAGGCTTTATTTACTCCCTCCTCAGCTATTGCTTGCTTTAACCAGCCAGCTGAAGACCTACTGCGAGGCACAGCCTAGGCTATTTTCACTGGGTATTTCATACGCTCCTCTAACACCAACGCAGATACCGCTTAGCACCTCGGTGGTGGGTAAACAGAGCCTTGGCCACGGGCTGCTGCACTGACCGAGGGCCTTGGACTTTCGAATCCATTCCACCGCAAAGCCACCTCAGTGGAGACTGTCCTGGCTCTCCACACATGGCAAACCGTTCTCACAGAGAAACCGGAGACTGCGATGTTCAAATTCAACTCACTAAAATTAAGTTGACTGAAATTAAGCAGAAGGTTTGAACATAAAAGCAAAATAACTGTTTGCATGTATGCCAAGAACACAATTTGTTCCTTGAGGTCTAAAGCTTACTGACGGAAGCATGAAGCTCAGCAGTCCAGGGGGCCTGACCAGGAGACTTGAACTCAGGGCCCTTTAGGCTCAGCCATGGAGCAAATCATTACTGCCATATAGTGCTTTAAAAACTCCCAGTACAAACACCGCTCTTGTTTCAGAGATAGGGAAACTGAGACACGAAGAAGCCATGTGCCATCCCTCAGTGGCAGAATGTAGAAGTAACAAGATCTTCTGCAGACCCAAGTCCACACTGTAATATCACCCTGAGCATTCAAAGGAAAGCAAGTTATTATTTATGTAAATTCATGGCAAACGTCAACATTTTTACAGCAGTTTTTCCTGACCTCTTCACAGCTTAGCAAGAGACATGTAGCTGAAATCCAGTTCCTTACCAAAAGTACTCTCTCTGATCAGGCAGGCAATGATAGTTACACCAGAGCTATTCAGGAATGAATATACTTGTTTTTGTAACACAATCAGAATTGGACTAAATAAGACATGGGCCTGCAATGCTTCTCTAATGCACGTTAGTAATTTCTCTGTAACTTTAAATGAATTATGGACTACAAGGATTTTGTTTCTTTTGAACATCAGTATAAACTGCTTGAAATATACTACAGCAACAAAAGCCCCATACTCTTTAAATGATAGTACATAGATCCTTTATCCAGGAGAAAAATCTACATTGTAATTTTGCATAAGCATTTATCATAGTTTTAGAAGAGGTTTTTTCTCTTACATTCACATTTACATCCTTTACTGCTATGCCATGGTAAGAGAGAGATAACCACCTAGGAGGGGAAAGAAATGTATTTCCCCTCTTAAGTAAACCATCATGCTTTTCTTCAGTGACCAAAGAAACTTCCTTATTCCTTGGCCGAAGTGGAATCCCCAGACACTTTGCACATTTTTTGGTTGAAATGTAAAGGGACACAAGTTTACCTCACATTTCCCTCAATAATTCTATGATTCTATTAAATGAGGTTAGGGGAACCTGCTTTTCAGTATTTTTTTCTTAGAAAAATCACAAAAGATTTTCTTTCGATTCTCTAGCTCTCAAACTGCTAGTTTACAACTCTAGGTCTTCTAACTCAGTATATTATTGTATTAACTTTGACTCTTTACCTTGAACTAAGCCATTCTTCAGTTAAAGAAAAGCATGTATCTGTAAATGATCCAAACAAATCCCCATCTTTTTTGCCATGGAACATAATAGCAATTGGCTGTATTTGGAACATGAGAATATTCTTCAGTTACCTCTGACTTGCTCTGGTCAGATGTATCAAGCTTAGGCTAAAATTACAACAACATGTTTTCTCAATAACGAGTAATTCAGTAGTAGCAGAAGTGGGATGCAAACATGAATTGAATAAAAAAATATCTTATTAAAATCATAATAGTCCTTCCCTCCTGGGAAGAGGAATAGAATGATAAAGAACAGTGATCCTCAGTTAAAACTTCTGTTAAGTAAAAATAAGTTTATCTGTAGAAACAGAGAAGGAATTACAAAAGATCAGAGATAGGTAAGCCAGTAATAACTGCAAATAAAATATTGCCAGCCTCATTTCCAAAACAAAGAAAATCACAATCTGAATGTTATCCTTCATGAGGCTATATGGTGACTTTGCATTTAACTGTTACTCATCATTTTGATATCAGCCTATTTCAAAAGGGGCCCTTTCTCTAAAAACTATTTTCTCCTTATGTATTCATAGTCTGGGGCTGTTTTCCATGGCACACATAACGACAATACAGACAAAAGATTCACCAGTGTATTATCTCTGCACACTGCCTGAAAGAAACACAGTTTATGTGATTTACTCCAGATGAGAAAGACACTGTGACAACACACAGAGTAGACCTCATTTGCAACATGCATTTTTTAAGGAGAAATTTATCAGTCCCTCTCAGCATGGCCTACACTTTGGAAGGTAGGACAGAATTGTTTTATTGAATTCATCCTGAAGCCAGCATCCTTATAGGCACATGGCCTCAAATACACTTGTTTCCGTCCTTAGGGCAAAGGATTAGTTATGAATCATAAAACAGTTCTGCTTTCTGGCCCTTGTTAACTTGCCAGTCAACATCTCCCTAAGATGGAGTTTCTTAAACAACATTCAATATGCAGTTTCCAATTTCTAGTTCTTTCCCCCTTGCTGTGTTTTTTATAAAACCTCAATTTCCCACGGTTTATTCAGATAATCATTTGGAGCAGGAAAAGGTGTGTTATCATCTTATCATCCAGACTCTATTCCTCTTTTCATAATTGGAACCAAAAAGGACAACCCTCTTTTTTCCACACTTGGCTGTTTTTCCTCTACACAAGGAGCATGTTCAGCTAGATTATGGCAGCTAGAGAAAAACTGCTACACACACACTGAATCATCACATGAGAACCATTATGTCCAGAAATATAAAACATACGGATACACATACAACTCAGTTATCAGAAAGATGCTCAAGGGCACATCATTGAGAACTGCTGTTCCCAAACCTGACCAATTAACAAAATAAGAAGTAGAAGCAATTGATTGAAATAACAAACAAATATCTCCTTTTAATGTATGCTTAATTTTAGTCCTGAAAAAGGTTTAAAAGTAATAGTACTGGGCTTATTTCAAGTTTCCTTAGAGTAAAATGTTCAATTATGAGCAATAATCTAGACAGACAGATTTTAGACAATGCAGCAATGTCAATCTACCAGGTATCATTATTACCCTTTGATGCTCAATCTTCCATCCTAGACAGGCCAAACAACCTCTTACGGAGTCACTCAAGCTTTGCAGCCTTCCTGTTAACACGTGCCCAGCAATGCCTCAATCACCAGACCATTTCTGTGTTGCCATCCACTAAAGTGACAAGATCAGCAGAGAGCTGCCAGCAGCAGAACTCCATTGATGTGTGCGACTGGATCTGCAGTCAGTATGCATTTCTGACCACATACAGAAAGCACATCTGGCACACAGTGGAAAAATTACCAGAAAGAAGACAGTGGGAAGCGGGTTACCAAAATGGTTCGTGCTGCCACTAGCCAATTCCTTGAGTATCTTCGCAAAATCTGTGGGCCAGATGAATTGTCTCAGGAAGCTGTATCTTACCAATAGGTAATACTGCCAAGTTTTATGGGGTTTGTATCGTCCCACTTTACAACAAACATCACAGAATAATTCAGGTTGGAAGGGACCTCTCAAGATCAACCTGTCCAACCTCATACTCTGGCAAGGCCACACTGGAAATCAACACATTATTCTGGCATATTTTGGTTCATGTCTGATCTGCACTGATAGTTTTGACTTATTATCCTGTCAAATCTAGATGTGAGATTCTCAGTAGTTCTCAGACTACAATGAAACAAGAACTAAAGGTCTGTTTCTTGAAATAAAAAGGCTGAGGCACAAAACAGTTTTTCTCAAAGAAAATTAAATGTTTTATCAATGCAAATACTTTATCTCTTTCTCAATATGCAGTTTTTGCAATTTGGACAAACCACTAAGACCTACAAAACAAAGATTCAGTCGTGTCAAGGTTATACACTGAAGTTCATGCTGTACTTGTTTATACAGTGAATCAGAATAGACAACACAAGCTTATGATACCAGTATAATCAGGTATCAGAAATATCAAAACTATGCAGTAGCTGCTGCATTCCCCTCTCTTTTTCAGCCCTAAAAGCCTGAACTGCATGTTGTTGAATTCAAAGTTGAGCCCATTTTCACAGGAAAATTCAATTTAAAAGCATCTGGAAGAATACTGTCTTTTACTAAGTCCAAGATCCAATTCTCATTTATAACACTGTTGGAACAGCATCCTTTAAACATGGTGAGCAAAAGCAAACGTGGGGTTTTGTTTGTTTTGTGGCTGGTTTTTTGTTCGGTTGGTTGGTTTTTTTGCTTTCAAACAGACATCAAAGCAACAATATTAGGATGAATTTTCAACTATTCAGAACCTACAGGTTATATAGATCTGCCTTTTTCAGCAGGAGGAACTCTGGCAACACACACATGCGACTTCACAAGTTCAACTCAGCAGTTAATCTGTCTGGGCTTAGCACATAATCAGAAATGGATTTACTACAGTGGCAGCAAATGGAGCTGAAAACCTACACTGCACTGTCTAGGAGAGTGCTTAACCCCTATCTCAAATACAGCCTCCCTCTTCTTACACCAAATCCACATGACAACTGGAATCACCCCAAAGCCAAGCTTGACAGAAAGCCAGTCAGCTGTGCTGCAGATGAAAACTGAGCATCCATCTGCACAGTCACCAGGCATCTCTCAATAAAACAACCAAGCTGGATAGTCAGCAAGCAGACACTGTTCATTATGATATTTGAGAGCAACCAGAAGAATGCCCTTTTTTTTTCTTTTTTCCTTCCTTCTCAGGCTTTTCTGCCACAAGGTCACATCTGCTGTTTGAAATTCAAGTGTTTTTTTTTGGTGATGGCCTTTGTTTAAGATCTTCCAAGGTGTACTGTTTTGAATAAAATTACTAGTGGCACATCTACGATACACTAACAACTTCTAGTCTATAAAGGCAAACTGTGAACACAGTGTTAAGAGTTCAGACCAGTATAAACCATCTCAGCCAATCAATCATTACAGAAAAACAATCCTTTAAAGACTCATTAAGATACTTGACCAATGTGATATTAGATGCCAGCATTTCTAATTCATGTCCATTTCTCCTTCATATATACACATATATGTATGTGTACATGTACAAATATACTCACTATCCTCTCCAGTTTGTCGAATCTACAGCTTGGAAGACTTCTGGAGGAGGCAACTGCCCATGCATTTTCCATGTAGCACCCAAAACACTCACAGGAAAGAAGAATATTACTAAGTTAATGCTATATTACTAAGTTAATGCTATAAACAAAACAAACCCTGCATGTTTAGATGTTCTGTCATTTCATAGAAAATATTCCATAGCTCTTGACACAAAAGCTTGTGACAGCTAGCATTTTAATCTCCCTGCCCTTGAAATTCTGCTTGCCTCCCATATTTGCTGTAACCATGACTTGGAAGAAAAAGGTGAAATAACAATGTGGCAGGCAAGTCATGTTCATCCTCCTCAAGAGGCTTGGAAACCATGTGCTGACTCTCCTGATGAAAAAACAAATGACAGGAACTAATCTCCAAAATTTGCTGAAGCTGCTGCAAAAAGGACTGTGAGGAGATGCACATTTTTCACTTTGAACTTCTGCTTTAAATACCCTGTTGGTAGTTCTGTGTGCCTCTATCCAAGGCATTAAATTCTTCTTGGATGGCTTTGCCTTTCCCTCCCTTCTCCTTGGGTTTTTCTTCAAAATTGCTCCTCTGTGGGCTGGTACTGATCACTTGGCTAATCCACCTAATTTCTTATTGTTCTCACAATCAGAAATTTGCCTCTAAGAGACTAAGATTAGGAAGAGTAACACCAGTGTCTTAACATTTCATCTCTACAAATAAATGTTTGAAAGTATTTTTATGAGAATAGAAACCCACTATGCTCTTAGATGTCACATACAACATGACTGGCAGGAAGTTGTTTCCCTCTTCTTGGTGCAGTGCACTGTAGTTGTAAAAATCAAGACCTAATTCCCAGTCTTCTCAAAGGGATCACCTAGTTGCACTACAAACTTGATTCTATGTAAGTGGTTTAAAGAAATTACAAGATTTAGCTTCCTTTATGAAACAGCTGTTCTCCAAGTGGATTGAAAGTATAAAAGGACAGGAGAATAAAGCCATATAATGCTCCAAAGCAACACATTATTTGGGAGGCTTCCTGACAAGCCACAGGGAGATGATCAATGAGGCACGATCATCTGTAGCAGAGAAAGTAGGTGGCTCACTCTCCTGAATGGCAAAACTGAGATGCAGTTGTACACTATAAAACACATTACAACCAACACAGTATCACCAAGGAGATAGTAAGTAGAGAACTAATGGCAACAAAATCCTGAACCAGCAGTAGAAGGACACAAGGCTCAGGACAGGGAATGGAGCACTTGGCTCTCTGCAAATCCCAAACTGACAGTGATCAAGATGAGGTTTTGTTGCAGATGCGCTTCCTTTTGTGACATCAGTAACATGGGTAGGCAACAGTAATACTCATAAAACTGCTGTGAATGTCCCCAATTCCCCAATGACTCCAGTGTAAAGAAGTAGTTGCCCAGATTCCTTATAACACCAGAAGCAGCTGAACTCAGTTTTTTGGATCTGCTCTTTGTCACCACTACAACATCTCTCAGAAGGGGGTATGATGGAGAAAGCTCCAAAGAGCTTGGATCTCACTAAGGCCAGAATGCTGTACCACACTTCACTTTTTAAAGAAGTGATTATTTCCTCTTCACTAGGAAGATTGTGGAGGATCAGGCACACAGTGATTTCCAAGCACTCTACTAATTACTCAATTACTCTCGACTGATAACAAAACAAGGGACCATACAACTCCCAGTATACACAGTCTCACTGAGCATTGGCAATACAGTTGCATGTGAACCACCTTTATCATTTAAAAGGCAGCTAGAAATAAAAAGGGGTATGGAAGAGAATTCTACCAAAGTAAAAGCATAATTTAACTATCAAACTCCAAGAAAAATTCTCCTTAGCAAGTTTTGAAGCTGGAGGTAGCACTGTAAAAGAAAGGGGCAGGGCCAAATCCTAATATCTCTCAAACGTATAGAATATAAGAGGAAAAAAGTGTTTCTTATGCACACTAATACTTTTTTTGTGAAGCCAAATGTAAAATTAGTATGGATCTAGAATAAAACATGGTCTTCCAAAGAAAGCTACTTATTTCTCTGAAATTTTGGAACTGTACGCACCATTCAACAGAGAAATCAGTGCTGCAGAGGGAGGTGCAGCAGAACTTGGTGCAAAAGACAAGTACTAGGAAAATGTTCAACAGCTGAAAATAGTCACCATTGAAGTAACAATTCCACACTTTATGTTCTAGGGAAGTCCTATTACTTTTGGTGAGATGCCCAGATAAGTGTTCATTTAAAAAAAAAAAAAACACAAACAAGACACTATTAATAGAGGGTATTTCAGAACACAGTTATATTCAGTAACCAGCTTCTTCACTTGCTTCAAAGTGCTCTGGTCAGATCATGCCAAGGGTCTTGAAAAGAGCTGATTGCAGACAATGATGGAGACAGAACAGAAGGATCTCTGCACACCATTTTATAAAACCAGTCACTCCAGGCTTGTTCATGGAACCAGTACAACAGATGTCTGGTAATCTCTTAAGTAACAGTATCTTAGGTCTGCCCACACTGTTTTGCTGTTCAAAGCTCCACCAGTTTGAAAAACTACCTCAAAATAACCACTCCAAAACCTTACATGAGGAATATTAATTGAAGGTTTCTATCAGGTCTTGTCATACTGACTTATGCTCTCACTACCATTTTACTCTTCCGGTGATTTTTTCACAACATACAGTTGTTCCTATTTTTTATATTTTATGAATATTTTATTAGCTAGTGAAGTATAACTACTAAAAAAATTTAAATGAAAATTATCCAAAGCATTTGAAAGTATATGATGTAAAATTTTCATATCAGGTATATGTGTTTTTTTTTCTTAAACCTCTGAAGTGCCATGGAACTTAATGCTAACTCAGTGAGAATTACATTAAATACAATCCAATGAAAGCCGTAATTTACACAATTCTTTATGGCTTCTCATGTCCCAAAATTTCATACAAGTTGTGGCATTACTGTGTGACAGAGCAAGACAACAGAAACCAGCCGACAAGGCTTCAGGAGTCATCCAAACCAAACCACATTTTAGCATCACAGAATCATTTAGGTCAAAAAAGACCTTTAACATCATTGAGTCCAACCATTAACCCAACACTGCCAAGCTCACAACTAAACCATGTCCCTAAGTGTCACATCTACACATCTTTTAAATACCTCCAGGAATGGTGAATCCACCACTTCCCTGACAGCCTGTTACAATGCTTAACAGCCCCTTCCATGGAGAAATTTTCCCCAGTATCCAATCTAAATCTTCCCTGGTAGAACTTGAGGCCATTTTCTCTTGTCAGCTGGCAAAAGAGATCAACTCCCATCTCACCACAACCTCCTTTCAGGTAGTTGTAGAGGGTGAGGTGGTCCTTCCTGAGCCTTCTTTTCTTAAGGCTAAGCAATCCCACCTCCCTCATCCATATTTCACAAGACTTGTGCTCCAGACTCTTCATCAGCTTCATTTCCCTTCTCTGGACACGCTCCAGTACCTCAATGTCTTTCTTGTAGTAAGGGTCCCAAAACCGAACACAGGATTCAAGGTGCGGCCTCACCAGTGCTGAGTACAGAGGCACAATCACTTCCTAGTCCTGCTGGCCACACTATTTCTGTCATCCAGCCAGGATGCCATTGGCTTTCTTGGCCACCTGGGCACACTGCTGGCTCATGTTCAGCTGCTGTTGACCAGCAATACCAGGTCCTTTTCCACCAGGCAGCTTTCCAGCCATTCTTTCCAAGGCTGTAGCGCCGCATGGGGTTGTTGTGACCCAAGTGCAGGACTAGGCACTTTGCCTGATTAAACCTCATACAGTTGGCCTCAGCCCATCAATCCAGCCTGTCATTTCTATAAGAACTCCATAATTCTGTTTGTTACTTCCAAGCCAACAACAACAGTGTACAAAATTTGGCTGTTCCTGCAGTGATTAAAAACACTGTCATCCACATGTTCCTCCAATATGCACTCTGCGTTTTTTCTTTTGGATTATAAAAACATTAATTATCCTATTTAATTATTAAGAGTCTAACACTACTGGATTGTTTACCACTGCAAGCAACTTCACAGAATGGCTCCTTGGTTTTGAGTCATCTCCACTACCCACCCACAAGTTCAAATCCATTAACAAGGGCTATACTAGCCCTGCTCACAGTTGCAGATAAGCCTTTGCAATGACTCACTGAAACTTAACTTACTAGTTCCCTTCTTATTATACAAGGATGTTTCCAGAATTCTTAGAAACAGAATGCGTTTGGGACGTATAAGACATAAAATTGGTCCATGAATGTATCTCCACATAGAAAATAGCATGAAACAAAATGATCAGGTTTGGAATTTTTAAACAAATAAAACTGAAATTACATTAGGAAAAAGTGTTTTGGAAACATATTCTTACAAGCAATACTTTTCTCAACACTTTAAGGAACATAATGGCAAGACAGGATTTGCGGAAAATCAATTAATCTCAGAGAAAATAACACAAGAATTGTAAAAATTTAGTGTTGTTTTATTACTGCCACTGTAATCTCTTCCAGAATATTAGAGATATCTTAATTGCTTACTATATCTAATGAACTCTAGTTCACAGGACTAATTCTCTAAAAGACATGATTGTCAGAATGTCACAGCTTATTACTCCTTCATTTGCTGGTCTGCCCAACAGTCTTCCTTCTCACAATTGTGTTTCAGAAGCGAAAGAAAATGATTCTTCTACATTATGTGCGAGAAATGATTATGCAAGAAGAGGAAAAACACACACATCTCAAAGAGGCTATCCATTTGAGTTACAAAGCCATAAATCTGAAATGCTTTTTACATTAACAGTTTCACAATCCTTTTTTACAAGTCAAGACGTGATGCCTTAATATCATGTCCAAGCTCCATGTTTTGTTAATTACGTCCTACCTAGCTAAATGCCCCCCGTAGTTTCAATTAGACATGGTATTCTTCCTCACTTCCCGTCTTGATTATTGTGCACTGTTGCTAAGCGCTAGTTAACAGTTGCCACATTCACCCAAAGTTGGCTGCACTTCAGTAGTCATTCAAAGAATTAAATACAAAACATATGGTACAGAACCACACAAAGCATAAAAGCACTTTTTAAAACGAACTCTAAAATGCTTAATATTAAAGGTACTGCAAAATCTGTTACACCACTGAAAGTAAAATCCTTACAGTCTTATGCCCACTCCAAATTTCCGAGAAAGAGTGAAAACTAGAGAAAAATGCATTAAAACTTATTTTTTAGCTTTCATTAATACGATTTCCTAGAGTATGTTTTGACATTATATTAAGTCTAGTTTTACACTGAATAAACAGCCCAGCATTCATAATACAATAGGCTTCATGGTACAGAGACCTTCCCAGACTTTCCTTAAAAGACTGTTTCATTCCCTATATTATCCCATAGCAACTAATTAGAGTCTCCTAAATTACACTCTAAGTTTTCTTCTCCCTTGTATCTGCAAAATACTTTGGACATGACTTGTTGAACTGCCAAATATCAATGCCAATAGCTATGAGTTTAAGAAGACCTTGAACCAAATGTGCTTTTTTGAATTCTAGACAAACTTTTCACACGGTCAGATCACCTCTCCTTTCATCTGTGATGCCTTCATGAGATCTTAAGAAACTTCACATATTTTAATTATCCCAGTAAAAGCTTGGTAATCCAGTTGTCTATTACTGTTTATTTCCTTTAGTATAACATCCTGAGCTTAAAAACTGCCTTACCAAAATAAACAAACAAGCAAACAAACAAACAACAAATCCTCACTATTTCTAATTGTTACATTATCTCCAGACAAACCCAACTAATAAAAATTCCTGGTATGTACAAATTCGATTTCAAAACTAAATTTCTTTTTCCTATTAAACACCTCAGCCAAAAATTTGTTTTGTACGAACACTATTAATAGTAAGCAAAAAAAATTTTTTTTTAATCCCACTAGCATATATGTAATAAGTTTCTCAACCAGTATAAGACACACTCTTGTTTCTCTTAGAGGGTATATCCCTCAACAAAAACCAAACTTAAGTGGACATTACAGTATTTAAGAGTGTGGAAAGCCTTAGATGTCTTCTTCAGAAGTCACACGTGTAACTATACCCACAACTGAAATAAGCACCTATTTGCTTCACTCGCAGCTAAAACAACGTTAATAAAGGTAAATAAATAAATAAAGCTTCAGTTATTCCTACTTAGGAAACAAGAGACAGCACTTTCTTCTCAACAGCCTTTTATTTCAGTCTTTTAAAAAGGTCTTTGTAACAAGGTACCAATGAAGTAGGAAGAATATGAAGTATTATTTTACTAATCCTTAAAATATCAGTCATTGGAAAAATTGGAAGAGCCACTGTTTCAAAGAAAGTCAAATGGACTTATGTAAAAAAGGTTATATCTTCAGAGTATTTAAAGAAAATATGCTGACAAGCAGTAGACATGGGAAGTATTTTTCCACTGGCTAACTTAAAGAGTCTCCTGTACTTCAAACACATCTGAGCATTGATAATTCCTAAATTTCAGAATACCGATAAATATTTGCAGGCTTGGAGCCTAAACAAACAGCAACCCTAGGCCCACCCGCTGGGCTGGCCGAAATCCTGTGGTTCACACAAAGTTTTCGTCTTTCGGAGGTTTCGGAAAAGCCCCGGGAAGCGCCGGGAGGGAAGGGCCGGACGCCGGCGGTACCCCACAGCCCCTGCGTACATCCCCTGTCAGCTGCCGCGGGGAGCCGGCTCCATCCCAGCCGCTTCTTCCCACTCTATCCTTACTTCCCAACAGCAAGCGAGCCCTGCCGATCGGCCGCCACCGCGGCGAGAGCATCCCCGGCGGACCGCCGGTGACATGGCCCGCGCGGCAGCCGACCCCCCTGGGGCTGCTGCGTATCCGGGGGACACTGCCGCCCCTCCGCCACACCGACAGCCCCCCCATCGCAGGGAAGGAGGCCTCTCCTCCCCAGAACCAGCCTGCACGTCGCCCATCAGTGCCCCCGAACACCGCATCCCCCGGGCCGCCCACGGCCGGCTCTCCCCGCGCCGGTCGAAGGCTCCCGCGGGCGCGGAGGGCGAGGCGGCCGAGCCCCCTCTGCCGGCGGCGGCGGGCACGGCAGCGCCGGGCTGGGGAGGGAGCTCGCCCCCCGCCCGCTCCCCGCCACAGCCACCTGCACCCCCTGCGCCCGCCCCCGCCTCGCCCCCGGGCTCCGCTGCCCGCCGCTCGTCCGCCCACAGCGCCCGCTTTGCTCCCACAGCCCCCATGGCCGAGGCTCTCCCACCCCCGCCCTACCCCGTGGGCTCGGGGTCATGTATCCCCCGGCCCCGGTCCAAAACGCCGCTAACAAAGGGCTGGAGCCCGTCCGGGGGTGGGCATCCGCGCCCCGGCGGTGACAAGGGCGCTGCCCGCGGTGCCGCTGGCAGCCCGCAGCCCCGCGGTGCCGGTGCTGTGCCCCGCGGGGGTGACAGCACCGAGCGCGACCCGGAGAGCGGAGCCGCCGCCGCCGCCCGACCCCGCTACCTTTGTGCCCTCCCAGAAACCGGCGAGAAGGCGAAGCAAAGCCCCACGCCGCTCCCTTACCTTGCTGGACAGAGAGAGGAAAAAGTTGAAGCGCTCTCCTTCTACCCCTCCCTCACTTTTTTTTTTTTTTTTTTAATAATTTAAATATTTTAATTTTTTTTTTTTTTTTTTTTTTTTTTTTTTTTTTTTTTTTTTTTTTTTTTAATTTCCCCCTCCCTCCCCACACACCGAGCACTGCGCTCAGGCAGTCCCGCCCGGCGCCTTCGGTGCCACCGTCTCCTTCCCTCCCTCCGGGTCTCGGTTTCTCTCTCTCTCTCTCTCTCTCTCTCTCTCTCTCGGAGGGAGGAGGGGAGGGGAGGGGAGGAGAATAGGGCGGACCCGCAGGTGCCGCCCCTCCTGCTCTGACAGCAGGGGCAGAGGGGTCGGGGGGCGGCGGGCGCGGTGCTCAGGTGCGGGGGTGTCCAGCGGCGGTCCGGGCCGTGCCCCAGGGCGGCGGGGCTGGGAAGGGAGGCTGCCGTGTAGTGCCAGGGACTGAAGTGATGGAACGGGCCCTGGCATGGACCCGAGTTAGTGGAGGAGGCAGGTGGAGAGCAGTGAGGCTCGAGACGTGATGGCCGCGGCTCGATGAGGAGAAAGCGAAGTGGGGTGGTTCCAGCTCTGGCAAGGAAGGGACGAAACCCTGAACGGAGGGGAGCCAAGCTGGGAAGGCTCAAAACCCTTTCAAGTGTCCAGCATGGCTCGGTGGCCGGGGCAGCAGAAGGTGGCACTGGGAGTGCCATCCACTCTGCCCTGTGAGAGATTGCCCTGTGTTGAGGGCTCATCAGGGCTGTGGACAGAGCTGAAATTTGGGCAGGGGGATACCCTTATGTTGAGTTTGAGTTTAGTTAGCAATGGAGCTGGTTCAGGAGTGGTGAAGTAGAAGCCAAAGGAGCTTAGCATGCTAGGAGGATGCTGGAGACAAACTGGAGAAGGGTGCTCTGACTATACTTGTGCCCGATATTTAATTGAACAGAGCTCAAAGAACGGTGGGTAGAGATGAGAGGATCCAAATGTGTTGGAGGTAATGGAAAACAGGAAGATCCGGAACATTTAGAGCTGTAAATGGAGCCTGAGTGTGTGGGGAAGCAGTGGGTTTGGATTCTTAGTGTGTGTAAAGATGAAACTCAAACTTGGCCGGAGCATGGGAAGGAGACTAGAAATACAACTGGATGCTCTGAGGGTAAATATCCACTGAACAGGGGAAAAAATGATTTTGCATTTTCTTCCTCTTACCTTTGATTGATTGAGTATATGAACCATCTCCTCTCTTTTTCATTTTTCAAAGGACATATTTTTTGAGAGCCTTTCAAAAAGCCTTTTTCATCTCTTGGGACCAGAGGGCTCAATCCTATGCAATGTCCTATCTTTCTGCCTAACAGCTGAGGGGGAGGAAAAAAAAAAAAAAAAAAGAAAAAGCAGAGTGACAAAAAAGTGGTAATGTTGTTCATTTTCTTTGACAGGAACCTGCTTCAGTGTGACATTGAGAAAAAGATGTCCAGTACTTTTCTCACATCCTTTTCTTTTGTACTTGATGGTTAAAATATTAAGTTTCAGCACCCATCTAGCACTCACATAGTGAGTGTTCTCATTACTGGACATAATGAGACTTCCCATTAAAAATGGGAGGGGAAACCTGTCCATACCTCTTGGAGGTAGCTCTGTTGGTTAGAGTGTGGTGCTAATAACACCAAGGTTGTGGATTTGATCCCTCTATGGGCCATTCACTTAGGAGCTGGACTTGATGATCCCTTCCAACTCAGAATATTCTGTGATTCTGGGAAAGTAGAGACGGCACAGCAACAGTGTGGCACTGCAGTAATGCTGCTTGGTCCATAAATGAGAAATGGGTGTCTAACAGATAACATAGATGGTTTTGAACATTAAATAAACTTCACCTTTTCCGCGCCTTAATCACACTCTTGGCTATAACCATGAGCTACAGAATTTTCTTACATTTATTGTCATGTCACAGTTCTTCTCAAAACCTAGGTACCTGCCAAATAAAGCATTGCAACTAGGTTGTTTAGCTACTTTGATTCTGAGATAATGTCATTTTTGTGTGAATAGCTACCTCAGTTGGCTTTGACTGGGCTAATCACACTCTTGAATGCTTAGAGCTGGGCTTCAGGTGTGAATCACATGCTATCACTATTAGCCCAGCCATCTTGGTATCTGTATTTATAAAGTTGCCAATAATATGACTCTTAACAATAGGAAGCTAGAAGTTTGGTTCAAGCAGAGTTGAAGAGACAGGTCAGGTCAGGCATTCGGATCAAACTTTGTCACTTGGCCAGTTCAAAGTGGTATACATGTATGCTGTGTATGTCAACTCTGACACTGATACTCTGCAAAATATAATGGAATATCAGTTCTTTGAGATAATGTTGCCATGGGACTCTGGGCAGATTTAGACAGTAACTATTATCACTCTTAAAGGTTAGTGAGAGATTTGAAAGCATATAAGGTGCCTGTATAATACCTGCTATAGCATATGATAATTCTAACCCAGATTACTTAATTATATCTAGATTGATCCCAGTAATTGCAGTCTAGATTAACCTTGAAATTTCAAACTCTTTGATTTTAATTAGAGGTATCTACTGAATGAGTGAGAATTATTCTGGTAGCTTTAATGCAGTAACTCTTTTCCTATTTGGACTTATTTTTGTTTTGCTTTTTTCAAAAAGGAAGAGAGTAATTATATGTTTTCTTCTAACTTTCTATTTTGACTATCAACATTTACAGCTTTTAGGGTGGTTTCATCTGTACCATCTGTGGGCCATATTGCGCATCAGATGGCAGGATAAAATCTGTAACAAGAACGTTTTGGGACATAAAAGTCTTTCAGGGTTTGAAGCCATGATATTCACAACACAAATGTGTGGAGCTGTTCAAGTATCTGAAAAAGAAGATGCAGAATGCCAAAGCAGCTGCTGGAGTGAAATAAAGAAAAGACCACACAGTTTGGGGAGCATACAGCCATAGAGAACAAAAGAACGTTTGAGAGGACAAGAAAGTGAGCAAGCAGTGAGCAATTGGAATCAATCATTAGGAATTATTGACAGCAGACATGCAGTCACAGCATTTAGAAGTTCACTTTGGGAAGCAAGGTCAATTAATACTATGGTAAAGAGGCAGCATCAAAAAAAGCACCTGGTTTAGCAAACAGCATTTTCTGATCGCTGACTAGGCAACATAAAAGAAAACTGTTAATCATGGGTTGGGTTTTGGCCATTTTCATATTCACAAGGCGAGATGCCATCACCTATATTCTGTTGTAAAGGACTATATAAGAATATTATATGACACTACACTTTGTAGGGGCCACCAGAGGAACTACAGAAGTTGATAGGTGTCGTTTAGTCTTAAGCCTTCATTGTGTATGACATTTCACCCTGCCTTCAAGTGAAAGTCTCTTCACTTTCTTCATATTTTCTGTTTTTGAGAGCAATAGGGATAAGGCTCTTTAGGCTGTAGTGTTCTAAATACAGTGGATAGTAGGAACTGACCATTCCCCACTTCCAAGACATAAAGGCAAACTTCCTAACAAGTTTCAACCTTTTTTTCCTCTGCAAGTGAAGGTTGTCAGTTCATCTTAGATCATTCCCTGAACTCCAGCTTGTATTTATAGTTGTCATGCCTGCTGCATTTAAATATTCACTGATAACCTGATGTATCCAACTCAGAAATTAGGTCTCAAAAACATAAACAAGTAAACAAATAGTCTCACAAGAAAAATCTCTGCTTTAATTTCTTGTTATTCATGAATTTACTGATCTCGTGCATGCTAAACCCAGTAATTTCTGTCCTAGAAACATTATCAATATTTTATTTGATCCAGACTACCAAGCCTTTGGTATTAAACTTTGCCTGAATCAAGTGTCTGAATTCCACAGACCTGGTGTTGTCACTGTTAAAATCCGATTGCAGACTTTGTTTTGACTTCTCTTTTTGGGGCTAAAGTAAATCCCACCATCCTTATGGGTAATTCTGGTCTGAGCCTTTCAAATAACTTTCAACCTTCTGTATGAATCACCAATGATCTTTTAAGATTCACTATATTTTATCCTTTTATTATTGTGATGGGAGTTATCCTTTCCCTTGTTGTAATATTGTGAAGTTCTATTTGGTCTATTTAATGTCGAGGCATCTACGAAATGATCTATTTTCCTAAAAGACATTTATTCTAAATGGATGAAACAGGTGGATAGGATTAAACAAGATGCAGTGCTGGAGATGGGGAGCTAAAGTACATAAAATTGGATATTTTTAATGCAGACAGTCTGAAGGCAGAGCTAGGAACTGAATTCATATCTCCTGATTCAGATCTCCCATTCTGTAATTCTAATGTCATCATATAAAGCTTTCTTATCTCTGTTCTTTTACAGAAATATTTTCAAAATCCATATTTTGACATCAGTGTTTTTAGCATGAATATTTAGCACACCTGCTACCAAAAAAACCTGAGGGTGCGCAGTAAGATGAAAGAGACAAGAGTGTTCCTTACAACGTAAGAGCATATTTGCTTTATCTTTCCATTACTCCATAGAAATTGAGCAACCCATCAGCAGGCTTTTCTGGAAATTCAGCATAAGTACATAGTCAGTGACAGGCATATGCAACTGTACATCATCCATCATGCAAGACACGATAGGATGCCATTTCCTTTGCTAAGAAACCTGTCCTTTACAGCAGCCTTAACATGCCAGCTAAAGGGAAAATGCATTACCCTGCCTAAACCCAAGGCATTCTTTGAACAGGAAAAACTTTTGGCACCTGTATAGCTGTGCTGCATGAGAGGCTGTAACAGTGTTTCTCTTTATAATTTTCTAAATAATTTGTTAGTTCAATTTTGTTTCAGGTAAGTGTAAGAGGATACTCCCTTTTTAGTACTATCAGATCTACTGATATACTGAAAGTATATTCTCTCTTAAGGAAAACTCTGTAAGCTATCACTTTTTAAAGCTGACCGTATGCGCAGGTTTTATGTTTTCTTTTTTCTTGTACAAATTTTTATTTCATATTTCATTTTCAGAATTCACTGATTTTTCAGCTGAATCATTTTTATTAACTAGTCTGTGCATTACTTTGGAATGTGTCTGATTTAAATTAATTATACAGCATGAATTCAGGTTTTATGACTGGAGCATGGCTTTTATACACCATGGAATTAGCAAAATGCATTTTGACCTCTTTCAATGGGAAGATACATACTGATTTTTTACTATACAACAAAATGTTATCAATACTTCCATCACTTTTAAAAGGAAAAGCAAAAGCATGGTGACAGACTGCTTGAAATCATTCAAGAAGAGTTTTCTGGTTGTAGTTGGATTTGTGCACTTTACCTAGATTATAAAGAATTTCCATGTGTCTTTGAATGCATGGGTATGACACTCATGAGGTGACTGTTTTCTGATGATTCTTTTCTCCCTCTAGGGATATATAGATATAGGCTGGTCTTTTGTTCATCAGGAAATACTATTAAAAAAAATAGTATTTTTGCCATGGCTACTTGGATAATTGTGTGTCATTAGAAGGATTAATTTTTTTTTAAAGTGTAAGACCATATGAAAAAACCATCTCAACAAAATGGAAAAGTATGCATAACACTGACTATTCTATAAAATAGTCAGCTCTACTCTGGATTTTTCACCATGGGTTGTCTCCTCAGAGACACTACTGAAACTTAGATCCATTATGCCTAAATGACATCTCCTGTTGGTGGACGTCAGCAGTCTCCATTGCCAAACACATAATCTAATCAAATTATTTTATAGCCTAGAGTGAAATAATCCTTTTAAATAGGGCTCATTTACAGAGGAGGCAGTCTTGCCTAACTTTAGTCTGTCTAAAACTCGAGATCTAATCTATCTTTATTTATAGACATGAAAATGACTTGGCAGTTTCAACCGGTTCTTAAATGAACACCTTCAAAAGGCAACACCTCTTCCCTCATTCTCCTCATTGACTTTTGAAGGAGCTGAGACACCTAGATTACTCTGCACAGCTATACACCACCAATACTGGGTGAATACAGACCATCTCCTTGTGATCACCTGATCATTTACCACAGGGACGTAAAAAAGATTTTCCCCATTGTTCCCCATTTGACATGAACAACAGAACCACTTGCAGGCATTTTAAGTCCCCTGGTTTTATTAGTTATATATAACAAAAGGACAAGTGGCAGTTTCACATAAGCATTTAAATTTAGAGCTTACAGAGGTAGGTTTTTTTCATGGCACTGTCATGGCTTGATGAGTGAAGCTCAATGGTAAAAGTTTTTTAAATTCCAAATTTGCAAGGTTTCTTGTAGCTGTTATCAGTAAGAGCAGTTAATCTCATTGAAGCTGGTATAGAGTCATAGAATCATAGAATGGTCTGGGTTGGAAGGAACATTAAAGATCACCCAGTTCCAACCCCTCTGCCATGGGCAGGGACACATTCCACTAGACCAGGTTGCTCAGAGCCTCATCCAAGCTAGCCTGGTCAGTGTTAGCTAATCTTTGTTGGGATACTTATTCTGGGGAGTGGCAGTGAGTTCATTTGCTACTTTATTTTTGTTGTCCTTTTATTAAATAGCTTTCTGCACTTCATAAGAGGTGCTGCACATGAACTAACAAGTATGTTAACAATTACAGCACCCATGGCTTTAGTGTTAAGTTAGCCTAGGAGTAATGTTTGTAGTGCAAAGCATTTTTAGTGTCTTCCACTAGCTAGAATCTACGGAGAGTATCAAACTTTCATCTTGGTTTGTGATTTTGGTTTGGTTTTTTTTTGCCAGGAAAGTCACAGATTTGTTTGAGCTTTTAGGGCTTTTACAAATGGAAAATATTTTTGAGGTGAGGTGGATAAAACATCAGAAGCCCTAACCATTCTTGGTTTTGTCACTGTTCCCTTTACACAGACAAAATTCCTACTTAAAGCAGCTTACAGTAAATTCCCTGGGCTTGGGTAGCTGCCAGAAGTAACAGTCACTCCCTTCCCAGTTTGCCAACCTGGTCCACAACATCATGGTAGACCAGATTTATGCTAATGAAAAGCTTAATTGGTCGGTGAAGTCAGTTCAGCATTCACTGTTTCTTAACAGGCTCAAGTGCTGCCAACAGCAGATCGCTTAGCCTTGCGGTTGCAAACCTCTGAGCCAACACAGGTATCTACTCCCATATTTATAAATTCTCCACCTTCTCCAAAAGAGTTTACAGAGATATGTGACTACAGAGATGTCTTAGTTCTCTCAAGGCATAGAAAGAAAAGTAGGTGTGTGCCATGAGGTGTGACCTGCCAGCAGCTGGCTTTTCCACGGTGAATATTTCCCACAGCACTTCAGAAACATGTCTGATACCCACCACACCTCTCTTGGGCAGCTTCCAGGGTCTTGGTGTTGAGCTGTCTTAACCTGCACTCTGCAGGTGTGCAGACACAAAATATTTTACCTACTCATCTCCCAGATGTTTCTCTTGTTTCCCAAAGAAAATAAAATTTTAAAAAACCAAACAAACAACAAAAACAACAAAACAAACAAGCCCCCCAAAACTCTTTCCTTCCCCAAAGAAAAACAAAAACCCGAAAAAACAAGCTAAATTCTGCAGTATCTATATGCCTACAAACCTCCTTGTAAAAATAAATTTGTGTATGGGTTATAATGTATTAATTACAAATATTTTTGTCCAACCACCCCTCTTTTTTTTTTCTTTCTCTGTATGTAACTTTCCTGGGAGACTGAGTTACATGCATCAGTGTGTCAGAGTAGTAGTATGAGCAGACAGGTTTCCTTCCCTCCAGGCAGCAATCACAATCCTGTCTCTTTCACTGTCAGGAGGTACCAAGAAACCTGTACAAAAAGTAATTTGTAAATAAAACATGACCTGAAATGCTGTGTTGCAGTCATGAGGATCCACACATGTCTGAGCTGGGACTGGGGATCATATATTAGCTGTTGTGGGCTCCAAGGAGAAAAGATTTAGAGAGTTAGTGCGGCAGCTTTCCCTGTTGATCAACCCACATAAAAATCTCAACCCAGATTGCTTTCAAGATACAATTAGGGACTCTCCACCAATTCCCTTTCACTGATGCCACCAGAAGACGCATGTAAATGCAAAAGCTGTACAGCAAGTTGTTAGCATATCCAGGTTACACAAAACAAATCCCTCTGCATTTTCCAGCTTGTTTTAAAAGACTTTTTGCTCATCTGGAGTTGCAAAAAGCCATCTAAGTCACTTACTGTGTTCACTAATGACATTTAGCAATCTATGAACTTGTACGGTATTTCTGTCTTCCTTTGCTTTTTGTTTGTTTGGTTGATTTTTTTTGTTTGTTTCTTTTGTTGTTTTGTTGTTGGGGTTTTGTTTGTTTCATTGTTGTTGTTTGGTCTGGGTTTTGCCTTGTTTGGTTTGGGGTTTTGTTAGTTAGTTTGTTTTGTTTTCCCTTAGCCCATGAGGAAAGTTTTTCCTTATAGGTAAGTTCAGTTTTATGTAACATTTTGTAGTTGAAATCCAGAAGATCCTCTTGGGTTTTGACACCCTCAAATTCAAATAAGGCATACTGCTGTCTGGCTCAGCAGGAACTTCCTCAGGAGACTGCCTGAGAGTAACACTTCTCCTAAAGTACCAAATGTGCAGTCTTACAGATGGTGGCTCCAGCTGTGGTGGGAACCTTTAGTGTTGCCAGACGTGTATACTCTTAGTGCTTGGGTCCTGTCTACATCTGATGTGATCATCAGCACCAGGAATGTGAACATTATGCAAAAGTAAACTTGAAAATCACAGGACCTTGAACTTTTCAGTTCCAAATTAAGTTGAGGGTAGGAGAAAAAGCGTATCACTTGTGAGGGGAAGACTTGAGGATGGAGTCCCGTGCTATCGGCAAGTTAGAGCTAAAAGCAGATAGATATTAGGAATGGTTTATAAAATCCTTGAAGAGATGCTGCTGGAGAGGAAACCAGAAAGTACCAGAACTGGCATGAGAAGACGGACATGAAATGGAGATAGGTAAACACAATGATCATTAAAGTACTGGTTGAAACAGAATCTACTTTGACTTCATCAAACACTTTGGTCAACTACCTGGTCATTTAACTGCCCGCTGACTGGGAGAACAATGTTGCTACTCAAATCTTATCTGGTTTCACTGGAGACGAGTTGCTGAGCAACCAGTCAGACCAAGAGCAGCCGAGGAATGTAAATGCCACCTCCCTGCAAAGACGTTTGTCCTTCATCGCATCGCCATCAAGCATACTGCCTTCCCTTGTAAACACCAGTTGACACTTACTTGCCTATCGTGGAACAAGAATGGAAATTCCATCACAACGTTAGGGGAAAAAAGCCTTGAAAGCACTGGTTGCCCAGAGGGACTGAGGAATCTCCATCCTTGGGCATATTTACAGCTTGACTGGAAAAGACATAGAGGAGCATGCGCTAAATCTGCTGGTCCTGACAGGGGGCTGGAGCAGGTGCTCTCCAACTGTCCCCTTGTTCTATTGCCAGTAAGTAACTGCATACTGACTCAGTAAGAAAGAATGGACATTTTTAGGTACTTTTAATTTCTCAGTAATGTGCATCTGCGCTGCTGTATCTAAACTGAAAAAAAAACAACACCAAAACAAAACTCCCAAACAAAACAAAAAAACCGCACAGTGATGAGGTGTTAAGATGCAGGCAGGACCCTTCATATAGGTAAATCCTCACACAGGGACACAGAACACAGGGACACAGGCAAGCATTGACATTCGCTGCTCTATGCAAAAGCAAACCAACAGCAAGATATGTGGGCAGAGGGAAGGGTGCTTGAGGTTGAAGAAAGCCTTGGAAAAAGCATGAATTCCTGTTCTTGCCCAATTTTGCTTCCACAGTGTTTGAATTGAGCCCCAGCAGCAAACTGAGCAAGAGCTCTGAATTAATGAATTAATGGAAGGTAATATAACCATCACTGAGAGCTGTTTGCAAAACACACGTACATGCTAAACCCTTCTGCACCTCCTTTCCAAGAAGTGCCTGAGTGACAAAATGCATTCTCCCTCCTGAATGAGGGAAACTCCATCACTTAATGGCAGACTTGGCAGTGCTGGGTTGATGGCTGGACTCTATGATCTTAGAGGTCTTTTACAACCTTAACAATTCTATGATTTAATCTGGTATTTTTGGAAGTCTGGTAAAAGAAATTATCTTGCATTTATCCTCAGAAGTGTATAAGGTTTTCCTGTTTCAGACAATTATTCTGAGCTCTTCTCAGAATACTTTTGTCCCCTGTCACAGGGAGAAGCAGGGAAACCTTGACCTCAGATGTACTTACTTCCATCTAGGAGGAATAATCATTATATTATATTAATTATATTAATTATATCAATTATATTATATTATATTGAATTTAGTTCTATTGAATGGTTTCAGTTCCAGGAAAGTTGTACTTGACAACTGTCAGAAAGTGGTCTTCCAGATATAAAGAGCTCTGCTTTCACAAATTTCAGCATTCTGCTTGCTGTGTTACACCATTTTCTTGCCCATAAGGGAAGTCCCTGGACCATTAGAAGCTCCATCATATGTGCTTTGGGTCTAACACAGCAAAAAGACACTGACCTCTTCCCTCACTAATGTGACAATGACCCCTGACCCAAGGGTAGAAAAACAACAGTTCAGCTTAAGAGCAAGATTACTGCCAAATCTCAAAATCTTCATTAGCCCCAGTCAAGAACTCCCCTGCCTGTACATCTAAAGATTACATTATCCCTCTATGTCCCCTTTCAGTCGGAGTTTCTGTTTGTTGTGGGAGTTTCTATTCGTTTGCTGTGCCTCTCTTTTCCGAGTTTTTTCCAGAGCCACTGCTTCAAAGTATCATCTCTTATCTTAATATCATTGCCTTTATTCTCTGTTCGTAGACATATAGATTCATATTTACCTGTAATAAAGTAGTATATTATATGCTTGCTTTTTGTTTACCATCTGATTACATAGGTGATCTATTT
The DNA here is from genome assembly GCA_038380795.1 of Pyrocephalus nanus. Taxonomy (NCBI): domain Eukaryota; kingdom Metazoa; phylum Chordata; class Aves; order Passeriformes; family Tyrannidae; genus Pyrocephalus; species Pyrocephalus nanus. Next base: position 4,421,735 of record CM076261.1, read on the forward strand.
TCGTTTCTGTTCCTCTGGTCTGTTGCCATACAATGAGTTTATGTTTTCTTCTGTATCACAGATCAAAATGGAAAATTGCCAAGAGACAATCCAGGTGGAGCTCCAGTAGTTAACACCCCTGAACAATGAATGATACGGAACAATGATTGTTTAGCATTGAGACTAATGATTGAGTTAACCACTGGATTTTGAACTATCTGATATATTAATATGGTATAACATCTCCATCAAAGGGCTGCACAAAACTATAGCCTCATGCTTCTATCAGTTTTATATGAAAATAACTTGTACTCTTCTGAGAAAGGTACCAGACTATCTCAGCAAAATCTGCTTTCTGTAAATCCACGTCATTTGGCATAAATAACATACTTCCTTTTATCTTCATATTTATTAACACAGTCAATTTGGGCGGCACCAATTTCACGCTATGGACTTCCCTCAGGCCCACGGCCAGAAGAATCCAGGCAATGTCCGGCTATAGGCCAGACAGATGTTCACTGTCTGAACTTCCCATGGTGTTCTATATATCTTTCAAAGTACTGTTTCAGCATAAACTTCCTTCTCATCCCCTGGAGAACCCCTTTACTTCCAGTTCTTCTGAAAGTGAGTTTCAGTGACAAAGCACTCTTCTGCCAACTCCTAGAAAGTTCTGAGGTGCTAACAAGACACATTTTCTGATGTGAGGATGTCTGGTATCAGTGGCTGCTGTTCAGAGCCTTTTAACACATCTACTCTTTCCTCCACAGCAGTGACACCATTGCTTTTTTTCCCAAATGCAGAGCTAGGATATTCATTGAAATTCCCAAAATAGGTCCACTGCAAATCTTTGTTCAGTTTATATTGTGCATAGGCAAAAATCCCAGGCAAATCTGAGTCAAAACTAAGGCAGAGTCTTAAAAACTGCCTCAAAGTGTTTCCTAATTAGAGCACAGTTAGGTTGCTTGAAACTTCTCCCCTGCCTAAGTCACTGGTGGCACTTCTACCGACCCCGAACAACAAATACATTATGTAAATTCCCTTTCTCCCTATCATTTCAGATCAGCCTTTTCCTGAAATGCTTATTATCTGTATTTCTGCTGCTTTTCATCTCTGTGGTGTTCTTTCACTTCTGTGGTGCTACATGGCAGCCTCCTCTCCTGGCTTGCGTGCCGCCTGTCACCCTGTGCTTCCCGTGGAAATCCTGACATTCCCTTTAGTACCGGCACTGCCTCAGTGTGGCAGACATATTAAAAAGTGCTTCCAGCGCTCCGAGGGGAGGCCCTTGGGAGCCGAGGGGATCCATTGGCAGTGGCTGCCGCCCCCGCGGCCCGGGCTCCCGGGGGAAAAGGGACGGGGCCGCCGGGGATTCGCTGCCATGCGCGAGGAGCTCCATGGACGTCATCCTCCCACGGAACTTTCCGTCTACGCCCTAAAAACATTATTTTTTTTCTTTTCCTTTTCTTTTTTTTTTTTTTTTTTTTTTGTACAGGCTTTTGTTTGGGGTTTTGTATAGATACATATACATATATATATATATATATATATATATATATATAAAACGTTCACAGCTTCCCACCAGTGTCAGCGCCTGGGAAGGGAGCGGCCCGACCCGCCGTGCCGGACCCGCGCTGCCGCAGTGCCGCCCAGCGGAGGACCAGGGGGTGCTCGGCCCGTCCCGCTGCCGCCCTGAGTCTGAGCGCTCTTGGGGTGGGGGATGAGGAGCCCGCGGCATTAACCGGAGTGAGCTTCGTTCCCCTGAACGGGAGGAGCGAGCCGGCCGCTGCCCTGGACTGCGCGGGAACAGACCCCTCCGGTGGCGAGGGGATGCGTGTGTGCCGGGCTCAGCCCTGCCCTTGTCGCCCCAGCTGCCTTCCCTCTGCTGCCTGGCTTTCACCCCTGCAAATTTGTCATCTTTCCCTCGAATTACGCATCCCTGTTTCGGGGCAGGGGTGTAAAATTTAATCAGTTCTTATTTTCTTCTCTACTTCTTAGATAAGTAACCATTTTCCTTTCTGTTTATACCCTTGCGTTGCTGGTGTTTTTCCTTCCTTATCTGGGAAAGTCCTGGAGACACTAACTGTCTGTGGTCCACTGGTGACATCTCTGCCCTGCTGGAGAATGTGACAGGAATCCACGTTGTTTCTAATCGGTTGAAGTCCCTTATCTCTCAAATCAAACTATGCCACAGTGCAGGAACAGCAAATGATGCCTGAGGGGACGTTTGTGAACCTGACCATGGAAAGAGCCTGTGAACCTCTGGGGGAGCATCTCTTCTCCTGGGATCTCTCCAAAGTATACAACACTGCTATGTCCAGCTACAGCTTGTTTTCATAGGTGCCAGTACACTAAATAAGGCCAGTTAATGGAAGAAATGCAGGTTTAGTTTAACTTCACCGAACTCCTGTCTGAAATAAAGTGTCCTTGACAGTACATGAGGGTGTGTGAGCACACCCCGTTCAGGATAGGGTGGAACCAGGATGTTGCCTGCCTGAGAACGAGAAGCTGCCACTTGGCAAAGCACACAACCCCTGGCAACATGCCCAGAAAACCAGAGCACCCCACAAAAGAAATAAAACAAACAAACAAATAAAAAAATGCAAGCAGAAAAGAGCTCTCAAACAGGCTTCCTTACTTGGGCCAGAGAGGCAGGTTTTTTGTTTTGTTTTTTTTCTCTTGACATTCTCCTGTAGGGAATAGCCAAAGACAGAGAAAACACTGCATGCCTACCCATCTTCCCTTTGGCTGCATCTCCTTCAATCTCTCACACCCCTTCAATCTTTTTTTTTTTTTTTTTTTCCCTGATAAGAGAGCATTTAGGCTCAAAGTTTAGGCTTGGAATCTGCCCCGAAATTGCCTTTGTACCTGCTTTCTTTGGATAAGCCGGTCACCTCAGGAACTGGCAGCACCTTATTGCATCAGACCATCTGTTCTGACACAAGACTTCCTGTAGTCACACTTCAAAGCTCTGCCCCTGCACCGCTTCGGTTCTCTTTGGTGTCCACCCTGTGATATTCACATGGAAATGGCTTTCTAAACTCTATTATGATGTATGTTGCCAACATGTGTGCAGATCCTCATCTGGGTCCAGGCTTGACTTTGGCAGACAGGGCTAGGGAAATACAAAGAGTGCATGTGACTCATAGTGTGCCTCTTCGTGGATAGAAAGCTGTCTCTGGCTCTGTGATAATGTCGTGTTTCTTCACCATCTCCTGCATATGAGGATGGAGGCAAAGGGCAGATGCAAAAGAAGAAGTCAAAAGAAAGTGCAAGATATCTGAGGCAAAATAAGGTAGGCAACTGGAAATGGCTGCAATACAGAGATTAAAGGGCCTCTGATTTAAATGTCTAATTAAAGAACATCAGTGACTGGCAACAACAACTTGGAGACTAAAAAATGACAAGAAGTTGAGAACTGGCTGATGACGTTTGTTCCGACAGTATCAGAACAAGCTCATGTCCCACCCAAACAGAGTTAAATTGTTTAAAACATAATTCAGCCAAAAGGGTGACCTTTTAATCAAAATGTTTAACAGTATGTGACTTCCAACTTCTGATCTGATTCAAGAAGTCCTCAAGCCAAATTTACTGTGTCCCCATACTACAGTTCCTTAAAATATCGTCAGGGTTTTTCTTTGCATATTTCTCATCTGAGTAGTGGTCTGGTGCTATCTGGGTTATACAATTCAAACTAGCCATGGCCTGAGGTGATTAGATTTTCAGGGAAGGGTTTCATGTAAGATCCATCAGAAGTCTTTGAACACTACAGTGTGCATTGAGCTGCTCAATTGCACCAATTAGGGTTATTCACAAGTGTAATTATGGAATAATATTTAAGCTGCTTTTTTAGAAACAAAATCCAAAAATGAAAATTTATAAATACTTGAAAAGTCAAAGGAAGAAGGCATTATTTTTTTTTATTTTCCATTTTAGCAGGAGAACTTTTCCAGTAACAGGCACAAAATGAACAATTAACCTCTATATTGCACTTTTCAACCTCTGCTTTTACAGTATTTTACAAAAGTGCTCAAGTATCACTGGCAGGAAATCTGAATCAATCCCAGTGGAATTACTTGTTGTAGCTCTGCCAAAGAGGCAAAAGCAGAATTAAAAGCCATTAACTGCCTTATCTCTTAATACTCTGCACAGGCTCTAACTGCTGTGATCTATGTTGTCTGTACGGAGACAGAAAGGTGAAAAAACGCTCTCTATGGTCCTCAGACCCCAGTAAGGATCAAAATATTACTGCATTAATCAAATGGTTTTATATAAATCAAACACACCATTCTTATTTTAAAATTATCTTTAACATCTTTAAACCATGAAATAAATTCATATTTGATTGAGCCCTTAAAAATTATTCTTTTTAATAGCTTATATACTGCAGACATTTGCTTATTAATGGAAAGAAACTTTTGCTCGAAGAGTTCTGCATATTTTTATCAACTTGTGGGAATCTTAGTTACATTGGAGAAGGCTCCCTTTGGTTTTGTCAGTGCCAATGTTGGAAGCTACTGTAAGTTGTATCCACAGGGTGTTCCTTCCTCGTGTACACTTCCAGATCACCAAAGTTTTTTTACTTCAGATCCTTACATCTGTTTTGTTTGGGTTTTTTTTTGTTTTGTTTGTTTGTTTTTTGTTTTGTTGGGTTGGGGTTTTTTCCTAGAAACAATTCATGCTCAGTATTGTCTAAGTTAAAATATCATTAAACATTTTTTATGTGATTTATTAAGGCAACACACTTCCTGACAGGCAAGGAACTGCAGATGTTTCAGAGGGCTCTGCTGAACTGTTTGGATGGCCTGAGATTCACTGGTGTCCTGTCCATCCACTGATCACACTCTGCAGTTGCAGCATGAGGTAGCTCATTTCTCAAGGAGGATTTCACGACATCATTGCAGTGTAACAAAGTAACTGTTAGTCTATAATCAATTGGATAAAAAAAGCTCTAACTAGAAACTGTTTGCAACATTTCACAATGTCTAATGCATAATAGTAGAACTCTTAAGTGCCAAGCTGGCTCAGTTAGAAGACATTTAAGCATCAGGACTTGGTCTCAGGTCCGTTGTTGATATTAGCAAATGCTTTGAAGGTAGAGAAAGGAGTGTCTTATTATTATAATTACTGTCCTTTGGCTGAAATACCTAAACAAATTGCATTTTTTTCTGCTAAGAGCTGTTTATCCAAACGTAAATGTAGATACAAATAAACAGAAGATAGCTGGTGCTTTCAAAGCCTGAACATCCATCCTAGCTTCCCCAGTTTGGTTCTCAAACTATAGAGGCCAAGCCTTTCCAGTTCCAAACTACCATTACTTCACCCCGTTTGAAGCCACTTGGGATTTGTTTGGGTCTTTTTAATGCCATTCCCATAACCGAAAAGTAGTGGGGGAAAAAAAAGTCTTCTACTCTATGACTTGCCAGGAGGATGGCAAATAACTTTTAGATAAATGTGAATGGAGTCCCCACTGAAATCAGCAAACCTCAGCTGCAACTGAGGGGTTAAGTAAGAATGGAGTTTTACTCCAAGGGCTTTTATCTGTGGGATGGCCAATGCTCAAAGGTGTGAATTTGGGCCAGAGGAGTGCTAAACGCACTCTGATGGCAAGGACAGCCAATCCACCTAAGCCTGAGGTTTTCAGTGTTTCAGGGTTATTTGTGTATATCTAAAAATCACCTAATACACTAGCTCATAAAAGTCTAGCTGTCCAATACAAAACAATCACAAAACAAGGATCTATACTATTCATGTTAAATTTTCAAGGGAGTCAGGCCATGCTGCTGTAACATGGCTTTCTTCCCCTTAAATCTGAAGACTTTCCATGATATGTTATTAGGCAAAGGCTTTGGAGCTCTCAGCACTGAAAGCAGTGTCAGGAAACGCTTGTACACTGCCATGGCTCATAGCCTCCTGCTGCTAAAAGGTGTTTCAAGCTCCTGGCAGTCTCCTGACGACAGAAGTTGTCTAGTGACAGTCAACATTTAGCAAAATCTAGTTCTCAGTATCCTTTCTAGGTACCAAGAATATGCACAGCTGAACTCCCCTTGGTGTTTCTCTTCGCTCAATAATGTTCCCGTACAGCTCTGAAATCATTCCTGTTACGTAGCTTTTCAGTTTGTGTTCTCTTGCAAGGACAAGCTTACCTTTTCGTTTATGAGCTGACTCTTTTCATCGATAATAACACGATGAAAACTTTTACTGAAAAAGAACAAAGAGTTAATTTTTTTTCTGGCTGGCCCCAAGTGACCCTCTGTTCCCACTGCTTTTGAAATTACTGGAGTTTGCTTAGCCTGAAAAATTACAGCTATAGGAAAAGTTATGCTTCACTGATCTATTTTAAAAAGGAACAGCAGAATTTTAAAAATAGAATCCCTTTTTTTTTTTTTTTTTCTTCTCTCCTGACTGTGGCATCTCTAACCCAAGTATGTTGATGCAATTTCCAAAGCATCAAGAAATGTCTTAGGTCACATTTAAGTCAGGTCAGCCAAATCCAGGATCAGTGAAAAAATGAGTTGTTCATCTGGTCTGGAATGAGATCTTTCTTCCCATCATTCTTAGTTATAAAGATATCTTTTGTGTGGTTGAAGCTAAATTTAAGCCCAGCCTGAGTGTATTTGTGTACTATCTAGGCGTGTTTTATGCATCAGCAGCACACTGCATTACTAGTCTGCACACACAATTAGGGCTTTATGATCTTTGAAGTCAGTTAATAAAAAGATTTATATATTTGCAGCAATAAAAGTCTGGGAAGTAACAGGAATAGGTGTTTCTTAGAGCTACAGTCTGATTCTCCTTTGGCTCCATTGTCTTCAGGTGGACTTAGTCCTCACCCTGATTTGAGCACCAGAAGAAGAGAAGAAAATCCATCCCTGAATGCATGCCTCGGGAGCTCTGCTTTTGTAGACATTGCTTTTCTTCCAAACCGTAGTCCTGTGGAGCGAAGAGCACTGCAAGAGAGACCAGATTCTTTCATGGGTATTAAATTGTGTGGCGTGATTCTTCTGATGAATTCACAGCAGCTTCTTCAAGACTGGGACTGGGTCCGGCTCTGGTTAGCAATGTCCCGGCTCTGGTTAGCAATGTCCGAAGGAGTGAATCCGGCCCTGATGGGCTGCTCCCAAGAGGGCTAGTTTGCCCAGGGGGTCTCCTGCCTGCTTGCCGGCGATGCTCCACCCAGCAGGCGGGAAGGAGGTCACACCTGGATGCAGGAATGAAAGTCACACTCAGAGAAGTGTGGATTGAATGAAGGAAACGGTAAGGTGAAAATATACTGATTTAATATATGTATTACTATTTTGCAAAGAACCGTCTCACAGACTGTTTTTTTTCTCTGCTAAAGCGTTCAGCTACTCCAATAGGATTTAAAAGTATGAGTTGAACTTTAACAGATCTATGGTAGCAGTTAACTAGCAAAGGAAAGTTCATGTCTAGCTGTTTCCTGCTGCTACAATGTTTTGATAACAATGGTACACAAAGACTTGTTTTGTTTAGCATGCACCATATTATTGCATTTCAGACAAAGTCTTGATTCTCTAAGTTCAAGACAAAGTCTCAATTCTCTCTGTTTGAGACAAAATTGCAGGATAAAAAATATGGACTTGAAATGTCCCTGACTACAGAGGAGTAAAGAATCAGATTAGCATGAATTTCTGCTTCTAGATACAATGAAAACAAAGATAAGGCAAACATGTATTTTTTTAATTGAAGGGACAAATTTAGGAAAGATTTTGTACTTCATCATTCCCTGTGTAATTATGAAATCAGAAAAATGAAAATATTCTTCCTATACTCTGCACACACACTGTACATACCCCAGGCAGACCTGTTCTTACTGTGCTGAGATTTGTTTTCCTACAGCAGCGAGTTTCCCTTCAAGAGCTCACGGGCATGGAGAGAACCTTTGTTTACCACCCCCAGGTGCGAACCTCATTAACTAATGTTTACTTTTGTGTTTTCAGCTTTCAGTAATGAGCCGGGTTAATGGATAGTGAAGACGGTGGTGGGGAGAATGGTAAGGAAAATTCAGGAGCTGGTTTTACATCTTTGAGTTTTGCAGGCTCAGAGGAAAAAGGGCAATCAGCAATTTAGCTATATAAAAAAAAAGAAACCCCAGCCCTTACAGTTGGTGACGCTCCTACCCTGGATTTGTTTTGTTTGTTTTTTTTCAGGATGGTGTGAAACAAAGAACAGCCAGCCCCCTGACTTTTTGCAAGTTAGAAATGCTGTACAAAATTCTACTTTTGACACCGGAAAATGCTTTCTCCTGTTGTTCAGAGTGACTCCAGATGCTGATGTACTTAGTACACAGCACAAGTAACCCAACTGGAATGAAAAAGCAAGGTAATTGAGTTTACATTCATCTGTCAATATTCCTAAGGGAAAAACTGTTCAGCCTGCCAAGTTTGCTCTCCTTATGCATGCAGAGTGTGAACTTAAACCGACTGGAGATTCCCACAGTAGATTCTCCCCAGTGAATAGGGGATCTCTGCTGCTGTAATCTGTTAGAGGTGGTGCAACCACTTCTGTCATAACCCTTCTCCATGTCCCACATCTCCATGTTAGGAGATGGGCTGAATGTTTGGCAAGAAAAGAAAGAAAAGGTTGGGTAGAACTGAGTTTTAATGCATCAGGCTTTCCCTTGTCCTAAGTCCCATTTTCAGAGGACAAAACATTAGCTTCTTCCTAGGCTTTTCTATGCTTCTCAGTGTTATATGTGACGGCTTCACACACCTTTCTTTATCTTTCTATTCCAGTGAAAGATTGTCATCCCTATATGTGAAATAGAATATGGAGATCAAAGCAAAAAGTTTCTTTTAACTTTGGGTGAGCAGTCTGGGACAGTTGTGAGAGGAGTTTTAGAATCATAGTCATAGAATATCCTGAGTTGGAAGGGACCCACAAAGATCATCTAGTCCAGCTCCTGGTCCTGCACAGGACAACTCCAAGGGCATTGTCAAAATGCTTCTTGCACTCTGGCAGGCTTGGTGCTGTGACCGCTTATCTGGGGAGCCTGCTCCAGTGACCAGCCACTATCTGGGTAAAAAGGTTTTTCCTAATATCCACCCTAAAATGTCCCTGACACAGCTTCGTGGTATTCCCTCAGGTCTTGCCACTGGTCACCAGAGAGAAGAGATCAAGCACTTGCCCCTCAGCTTCACCTTCTGAGGAAGCTGTAGACTGCTGTTAGGTCTCCTCTCAGTCTCCTATTCTCCAGGCTGAACAGATCAAGTGACCTCAGCTGCTCCTCATATGGCTTTGGCTCTTGGCCTTTCATCATCTTCTTAGCCCTCCTTTGGACACTCTCTAAGAGATTAATGTCTTTCTTATATGGTGGCACTCAAAACTGCACACTATTCAAGGTGAGGCCACACCAGTGCAGAGCAGAGCAGCTCGTGATGCTTTGCCTGATGCCCCTCCAGACATACCTGGCCCTCCTGGCTGCCAGGGCACTGCTGATTTGTATTCAACTTTCCAATGACCAAGACCCCAGGTCCCTTTCCATGGTGCTGCTCTCCACCCTCTTGTTCCCCAAGTTTTCAAATAACTTGGCTTTTTTTACTTTAAATAGCTCTATATTTGACTAACCAGTGTCCTTCATTTAAGACGTTTCCATAGGGGATCTCCCTGTACCTAGACCATAAAAGCAGCAGCAATCTCCATCCCAAATATGGGAGCAAGTCAATACCTGTAGCAGAGCAGACATACAAGAGATGTGTGAGAGAAGAAAAAACTATGGCCAACATTCAGTGCATATATTCAGGAAATATATGATAGAAAAGCAGAAAAGATGGGAGAATGTGTAAAACAAAAGAACAAAAGAATGTTCGATCCTCTGGTCTGGGAGGAAACCAGGGAATGTGTCTCTGATGAAAAGTGAAATTAAGAGCCTCTTTAGGTGAGGTCTGGGTGGCAGGAGCAGGTAAAGACAAAGGAACTGCCTCCTGATGTTTGGCTTCTATTTTATCTGAGGAAACAGCCAACTCAAAGGAAAAGTGACTCCACCACAAACAACCCTTAGCATATTGGCTCCAGTGCCGTCTTGAAGCACAAGTGTGCACAGACAAAAGCACCTGGTCCCCAGTTGGAAAGGCAGGCCCCAAAAGCAGCTTCCAGTGCACAGCACGTTTGACAATAGGTGGGCTGGATTCAGTGTGTGCACACTATGAAGCTGGCATAGACAGGTGCAGCAAATCTTACACGTCAAATTTAAAACAGGGAGGACTCAAAAAATACAAGTATGGGGATTCAGGATGCTTTGTGAATACAGGTCAGTCACCTTCATATGTGTACCATGCCCAGGGCTGCTTAGCCGGGCTCCCCTTCCTGAGCTCTCCTGCTTCTCTTGCTATCAAGTGTCTCACTGACGAATCTGGCCTGGCCAGTGGCAAGCTGTAGTTTCCCCCATGGTCCATTGTAAGAACTGGAGTTTCACCATGGGTGGTGGTGTCTGTGATGAGTAAGGAACCTTTCAGATAGGCAGAAACCAGCCTTGATGAACCAGAACTCAAGCCATGTCACCAAGTGTAAGCAGAACTTGTTGGCCCAAGCCTCCTGCAAAGAAGACAGGAAAGACTTAAAAGAACTGTGGGCAAGCGGGAGGGGGCTACACACACAGAGAAAACCAAGTCAGAGTGCCAATAGTTGAGCCCCTGAGGCTTTCTGAGCTCAACTAGCTGCTGAGCCTCTTGCTTCTTTGCTTTCCCATGAATGAAGGACACTTGTGCTGGCACCAGCACATCTAGGACAAGGAACCACAGTTAGAGACCTCCCTCTTGAGATATTCATAGGGATCCTCTGTATCTCAAAGCAGGTGGTAAGAAGAGGATCATCTCCTGCTATTCATAAGCATGCTGTGCAGTGGCACCTGGAAGTAAATGCCAGAGTGCCCTAGTCAGGGTGGGGTACATGTACGAAGAATCTCAGACCATGCAGTGGCATCTCGTTGTGTTTAAGGGGTTTTGGGCATGGTAACAGGACCACATGGCAGATTTCCAAGGGTCCTGGATATGCTCTATGGGGCTTGGTGTGCCCTTCCTCGTCTGACAGCCCTTGCAGCTGTGGGATCTGCTGTTACTCCCATGCCTCGGGCAGCCATTGCCTCCAGTGAGAAACAGGGAAATGGGAGAGGCAAATGAGTGAGAAAGGGGTAAACAGTATTTTGCCCAAACTAAAGTGGGGAATGTCCTTGCTCAGCAGTTTTTCTCAGCTACCTCAGTGTCCCAGGGTAAGCTCCCTTCAAAAAAACAGAAACTGATCTAGGCCAACATCTTCTGTAAGAGAGAGCAAAGAAGAGACTAGGACAGGAGAGCAAACAAACTCACCCCTTTTCAGGCTGTGTTTCTCACATTTTATCGCTCATCCTCAGTTCAGCCCAAGGGAATGATGGCATTTTCCTCACTTTGTAAAGTGCAGGAGGAGAGCAACTGGGTTTCAAGCCTCTGGCAATTCCTCTGAGGGTGGATATATATTCTCCCAAAACAAGGATTCTTCCTTCCTGGGAAAGCAAAGACAGCAGTCCAAACTGGAGTTAAAGAATCAAATGTATTTACATAAAATAAATAATGAGTGCAATTTATGATTACGTTATAGTAATAAAATAAGAACTATTTATGCAAATCTCCCAGAGGCAAGTATTCAGTGCATGGAGAAACTCTGTCAAGGTGCACAGCAGAGCTGATAGCAAGAAACAGGAGCTCCACACTTTCTCCAGGAAGTTGTAAGAGGAACAGGCCAGCAAAACTGGAAGCACTTCAAGTAGTTTTCCTAGCTGTTAGCATGGATTACCATGCCCTGGCTATTATCCCCAGCTCCCGGCAGAGTTGCTGGTCACTTTGCCCCAATAGGGAGGTTCTTGCTGCCAGTTTCTGTTGTGCTTTATTGCCACACTGACTTCTTCCCCCTACTCATGTGAATTGCTGCAGAGTAGGGAGAAAGACAGCAGCCCAAACTAAAAGGCAGAGCAAGGAGCCTTGTGGCCTACCTGCTTTCTTTTCCTTCTTTCTCCAAGCCAGAAGGTTCCTGAGCATGAGCAAGCCAAAATGTAACTTGGCACCAGTGCCATAGATAAATGTTGGTATTTTTCCTGGCAGTTCGAAAGAAAATGTTTCCAAGTGTCCAAGGAGACTTTGCTCTTAGAGGATGGCCTCCCTGCTGGGTAGGTTTCTCACTGTTTGTTCTTTCTCCTGGCTGTGCATTCCCCAAAGAGTAGGTGAGAGGGGTTTTTGTCCCTGCAATTGTGGCAGGGGAGTCCCAAGAGCTGCTCTGGTGCTGAGGGTAAAGCTGCTCCCTGGTATGAGCGCCCCAAGAAGTGCTGAACAGCAGGAACATGCATGCACATAGGAAAGAGCAGGCGCAGCAAGGTGTTCTGCCTGATAAAGTCACCTCAAGCTCTGTTGTCACTATGGGGTATGCTTACAAAAAAGAGCAGGCTAATGTGATTCTGAATAGTCAGAGAAGACAATTTACAGACCTGCCTCTTTTGAATGCTGCAGAAAGAAAGAAAAGCCTTATGGCAAGTTGGAGCACCCTGTGAAGTGTAGTAGGATAAATAACTCCTTGCAAACAGCAGTTGAAACAAAAACAGGATCAACAGCTGCTCTCCCCACCTCACAACTTGTCCTGCCTACTCCAGGTTGAGCTCCAGGCTGATGCCAAGTTCTCTTGCTTTGGAAGAAAATGCTTAACAGCTTGATCAACTGAGATTGCTGGACAGCAACTTTTGCAGATACACAAGCATTTCAGGAACCAGTAGCAATTATGGAATGACCATAGTATGGCTGTTACTTCTCATCATCAAAACAGAGGTACAGGTGTTGAAGTGCACACTATTTTTGGATATCTGGATGTATTCCTGTTGAAGATTCAGCTTTCAGCCACAGTAATTCTTCTGGTTTGATATATTTATTTTTTCTGAACATTCTTTATTATTATTTGACCTTACTTTTGTTTCCAAGAACTCTGTCTAGGAATACTATAGCCGAGATACCAGTATTACCAGCCAAGAAAGTAATTCATACATCCCATACTGGATAATTTTTTTCTTTGTAGTTTTACACAGAGAAGACACTGACTATATCATGGATTTAGGCTGTGGATAAACATCAGCTACAAAATTTTATTTCAGAAGAATATTGGGAGGAAGTTAGGATTATCATAGGATAAGGACTTGATGGTTTTTTACTGGTGCCCATGGGAAATGCTGATCACCTACATGCTTCAGGAATTCAGCATATGTCTGATAGCTGCTGAGTAATTGCAATTATTCCCTCTGTAGTTTAATCTTCTTCAGCCAAAAGCAGAATCCAAGCCCATGGGTACAATTTCCACAGTAACAACTACAATGAATCAGATGTGTTAACATATATTTGGAAGGATTTTTCTTCATCTGGAGGAAAATGGAATAGGAGATACTAAGGCTGCATATCACTGACCAACTGGATGACAATTACTAGACTGCTATGAGGATAACACTCTCTCCACGAGCAGCACATCTATTCAGATACAAATTGGTACAGAGTTTTCTTAATATCTGGGATGAAATCCTATCTATCAAAGTGAGAAAATTTTTTTCCTATATGGAGAGGTATTTCTTCTCAACATGTATATTGCTCAGCACTGGGGTGACAAATATCAGGCTTGCTTAACAGAAGTTGGATTAGAAGAGTGCTTAGGAATATTTTATTCACTGTAAGTCTTTTTAATGGGCTGTTGACTGACTTCTTTGCTTCTGAAAACAGTAAACAAAGTAGCCTGTCAGTTTGTTGGCTCATATGTCTGGAGATGAGAGGTGACAAATGACATCTTGCAACTTGCAATACTGCCATGTTTGCAACCTGCAGACTTCCATGCAAAGACCATGAAATGCAGCTTTGAGTTGTTTGACACAAGGATTTCACTGTGCTACTGTGAGACTGTCTATAAGATACAACCTGACATTTTCGAAAGTGGAAAGAGCTACACAAAATTACCTGCTCCTCTAGAGTCTGAGTTAATTTGAAGCCACAAAGCTAACCTTGGAGTCTTGTGCTGACTCCACATACTGAAGCTATCTCTGCAACAACCCTATCAATAGCCTCTACTTGCAAGTAGAGAAGATTTTAATTTAAAATCATGGATTTCTCTCATTATTGCACATTCAACTAAGACAAGCAGTCTTTGCAGCTGTCATAACTTTCATCCACAATGAAACTGAGGAGATGTTTAAGCATCAAACTCCCGTCCTTGAGACAATTAACATCTTGGCAAGTCTCCTGCAGCGATATCTGGTGGACAGTCATCAGTACACCAAATTATGCATGCTTGCAATTTGATCTTGACCAACGCAATTTCCTTCCCTTCTTTAGGAATTCTTTCACTGCCTTTATGCCCAAGGGATAGATGAAAAAGATAGCTGTACACAAACTGCTTCTGCTCTGAAGCTAATACTGAAAAGCTAGTTCTACTTCTGTTTATACTGCTACTTTGCCCTACAAAAACTATGTTAACAATCTGTGAAATTCAGCATTAAAAAAACAAACAAACACAAGAAAATGTATTTCCATTTATCTAAACTGTCTCTTTTTATATAGTTTATATATATAGTTTATTATGGCCTATATAAGTGACAATGGCTTTTCCATGGCAGAAAGGCAAAATGACATATGGAGAGTTGTGATTTGGTGGACTTTCTATCCTGTAATTTGTCACTATTTAAGCATTTAGGAAAGCAAATTTGAATTAGCTGACTGTGGAGATTATCTTAAATGCACAAGCATTATCAAGGGGCAAGAGAGTGCACAGACTGTTGGTCTCTGTTACAAGTTATGGAGCACTTTAGAGTCCACATTATACAGGACAGAATACTCTTATTTAGTCAAAAAAAAAAAAAAAAAAAAAGAAAAGGAAGCTTCTGAGGAAGCACATAGAACTATACTGTCAATTTAAACATTCTGGTTTATATTATTATTCATACTTGTGTTATATCTGTAGAAATATTTTTTAAGTATTTGTGAAATTTGACATCTTTAGGAAAATTTAACTTCCATTACTTTCATCAGACCTTTGTAAGTTAAAGTCATTCATCTCAGAGACATTTTTCCTGTGTTCTGTGAATTTCTGTGTGAGAGTCATTGAATTGGCAATTGTTGGGAACTACCACTGCTTTTCTCTTGTTGGGTTTCTCCAGGAAAGGTCAGGGCAGTCTGCCAATATAGTAATTGGGCAACATCACCATTTTAAAGACCCAAGTTCTCACTGACACTGAAACAGTAATAGATGAAGCATTAGGAGACATTGTACAGCAAAAGCAGAATGAAATTTCTGGATTGGATTTAATAGAGATGAGGGTTAAGAAGGTTTAGTAAGGTAGAGGAAACAGAGCCTGATTTCTACTATGTGGTCTTTCAGCTCCAGGATCTGGACCAAATAACTCCTATTTATGCCTGACAGTATACCCCCCCCTGCAAAAGCTATTAATTAAATACTTGTAATGACAGCTTGTGTTCCTTACTCAATAAATGGCTTTTTTTCTTCCTAGAAAACAAGCTAGGACATCCAATTCCCTTAGCCCCAGTCATTAAATAGTGTAATTTAAGCTACAGTGTCAGTTCCTGATACATTAGAAAATGGCAGATTTAAGACTCTCTGGGCAATCTTTTTTTGTCCCTCCCCATGTGCATATGTTTTCTTACAAACCCTTCCATGACACAGTCATATTTTAGACTTTCCCACAGGATGCATGTCTCATTCTGTACAACACAGGATAATCACACCCAGTGGCAGAAATAAATTAGCATAGCAATCTTAATCTGGTATTTCCTAATTTTCCTAATATCCTTATCCTTCAATGCTGCACTAATCTAAACAATATTCTTTTATTGTAATTTTTTAAACGTTATCATTTAAATATATATGTATGCGTATTTGTGTATCTCTCCATCTATCTGGATCTGTTAATGTATTGGTAAACACAAAAGAAAAAGATAAAAGTTGTTTGTTTTTAATTCTTTCAGAACTGTTTGATGTCTCTTCACTTGTTTTAGCAGCTGCCTGACTGTTTTTTCTCCTATGTAAACTTCAAAGTCAATCAGAGGTCAAAACTCTGGACAAAGACAGAATAAGGAAAACAACGGTGACTGGCGTATGTGATGGGAAGAAGCAGAGGAGCTGGGTTGTAGAATACTGTGTGTTTCTGGACACAGCAGGGGGGGAAATGATCTACCTCTTGAACATAACACTTCCTGATCTGAACACTTGATGTGGTTGTTGAGGCCTGTATAGCTGCCTGGAAATGTGTCTCACAGAAGAAGGAAGGGTACAGCCATGTACAGAAGGACTTGACATTCCCTGGCTATTCTTGGTTCAAGCAATCTGCAAATAGCTTAATAGATTACTGTAAAAATGCTGGCAAAAAACAACTGGTTTCTATTGAATGCAGAGGCATTCAGGGATGGGTATAGGTTTTGATTCCCAATTTGTTGTTTGCTATTTCTGGTCATAGGCAAATCAAAGGAAATGCAAGTCCCGGAGAGGCAGCTTCTGCAGCAGAGCAATGTGGAGCATTTTCTGTAGGCATGTGCAGTCGTGGAACAGGATGTGTCTTCAGTTCACACTTTTTTTTTTTCCTTCGGGAGAACATCTGCCTTTCCCTCCTTCATCCGTCTGTGGAATCAGGCCCCTGCTTGTGCAGAGCCCGGCAGAGGGCGGTGAGCAAGAGAGAGTCCCCGAGGCTGGGGGTTGTAGCCTTGCAACTTACCTGGCACCTGGTTAAACAGCCTGCAGAAATTGGGAACACCTTAGTGATTCACACATCCTCAAAGCAGCTCCTGCCAGCAGAGCAGCTGGAGAGGCCCCAGCAGAGGCAGAGGTGGATTCTGTCATACATATACCTCTGTGTGTGTGTGTAAGGCCACAGTGAGTCATAAAAATCATAGAATAGTTTGGGATGGAAGAGACCTTTAAGAGTCCTCAGATTTTGTGCAGATCATGGGGATTTGTTTAAATGACCTCCAGGATAATTTGTTCTGAAAAAAAAAATATAGTCTTTTCCAGTTTAATCAACGTGGAGGATGGAAATGGGGCCAGTGCCACCCTGTCTGTGAAATGTATTGCCCTCAGTCTTCTTCATTTTCATAAGTTTTGGACACCTGCTTTCCCTACAGAAGACTTCAAAATACGCGATTTGTACCATATGGGCTAGAATCAGGCATCCCTGAAGGCATTTCAGGAGGTAGGAGGGTCCTCAGCGGTGTAAATTCTGAGCAATACTACAGTGGGTTTGAAAATGCCAAAGCAAACCTGCTGATCCTTCTGCAGGATACTAGTGGCAAAAAAAGAGCAGTTATAATTTAAATTATTTCAAGTATTTCCCTCAGATATATTAGTTTCTATTTGTTGCTTCTTTTATTCCCACATAATAAAAAAAAAAAAAAAAAAAAGCCCAGGTTCTTGCTAAAGTAAAAGCTAGGCTGTGAACAGGCTGGACCTTCAAGCTATGCCGAGCAACAGTGGTCTAAAAGACAAAATAAAGACCCCTTTTTGCTTAGGGAAGCAGACAAACTTTTCCCAGCTGCATGAATAGCAGGCAGAGGTGTAGCCTGCCATTGGGTGGAAAAGAAGCTGTGACTGGGCTTCCTTGAGGCTTGTGGGGTGGTAAATGAGTAAGAGAGTAACAGAAGGGAAAGTCATGGGCCCAGGCTACTGTGCAACAGGCAGAGCACACCCTCTCTCCTACTGTGGACCGCCCCTGAAAGGACTAAGAAGAGTTTCAGCCCTGAAACTCCTCCTAATTCAAGAAATATATTTTGTATGTAGCTTACTGTCCATTTATTAACATGGACAGAAGCAAAATTATTCTCTGTAGCTTCTCATTCAATTACCATTTTCTACATAGCTCAAGGCCAGTGAAGATTATTCTTTCCCTTAATTAGCTTCCTACCAGTTTTTGTTTTAGCTGCGTGTTAGTTTTCAGATTTGTTTCAAAGAGTTCTGCAAGAATTAAAATTTTACTCACTATTTATCATAAATCCAACTAATCTCTGCCATTAACACCAAAGTGAAGAAGAAAAAAAAAAACCATGCAAGAAGTCAGTGACAGGAAAGGAAGAAAAAGCGTGAAGTGTTTCTGCAAAAAGCCACTTAGGAAAGGAATATAAAGTGGTGTTAAGAGCAGCTCAAAAGACGCGGGAGAGAGTAGCTGGGAAACAAAAGCAGAAAGACTGCTGGAGCAAAGTAGGCTGTGGGCGGCCCGGGTGGGAGGAAGAGGAAGCAGGAGCAGAAATGGGAGCGGGGAGATTATGTTTGGTCTTTAAGCAGAGGGTGAGGAGCTCGAAGTGAGGAGTTAAAAGACAGGAAGGAAGCCAGTGAAGGCAAATAAAGAGTGCAGGACGATACAGTTTATGTAGTGAGAAAAAGATTGCTTTAGTGGTAGCACTGGGCATCATGTGCTGGTGGGGACTGCATAATGTATAATCAGCTTGAAGCAGAGGTCGTGATTCTTCAGGAGACAACCTAGAAAAGAATACTGTGGCTTAATTTTAATCCTTTTTTAGCCCAGGGTCTCTCCATATAAAGGATAAGCATTGTGTTGCCCTGAGCACTAAATGGAGTGCGTTGTGTTTTGTGCATTGTCATTGATTCTAAATGCCTTTTGTGTTTCAGGGCTCTGAAAACAAAGGTCAAGTACCAGCAAATTCTGTTTTCTGTGAGAGATTTAATTAAATCCTAAGGACAAAGGCAGAGTACTAGAAACAGCTATTGAGTGTGAAAGATAGGTGAATTTGCATTACCATTTCTCTATATCAGTTTGCACATAGCTTTGTAATTTTTTAATTTTTTTTTTTAATCGACAGGAGAATAAACATTTAAAAATCAAGTTAAGTCTTTCAGATGTTATTTTCTGCATGTAAGTTGTCCAATAAATGCTTGGAAAGAGATGCTAGGAAACAGAGTGAGGAAGCACATAGAATAGGATGGAACAATTTCTGAATATAGATTTGGTCCTAGTAATTTAGTGAGTTTAAATTGTAGGGCTAGAAATGGACTGGGCTGCCTAAGATTTTTTTATCCTTTATGGACAATAGCAGCAAACCAGAGGGTTTCAGCAATTAATAGCACACTGCTAATCACAACTTCCTCATGAATTGCTGAGGTAACTGTGCTGTTGGAGGCTCTGGAATTAAAGGGGAAAATAATTTTCACTCATTCAATATAGAGACATTATTTACTAGTCTACTATTCTTTAGAGGGTTTGAATTTTGCCATACCAACCTGTTTTTTTCTCGTTTAAATAACAGCAAATGAAATAACATATTAAGAAAGGCCAAGTTATTACAACTGAATGCAGCTAATTTACTGGCAGAGAGAAACCGAGAGATACCACATAGCTGCTCCACTTCAACACACACTGATCCTTCAGCTTAACAGGTGATAAGGAAGGAATTCTTGTTCAGCTGGTGATAGGGCCTTTGAAGCAAAGAGGATCATCTCATAAATCTAGCTGTGCTAGTGTATGAAGTTGGGAAGATAGAGAGGACAAAGTCATATGTCTATAGGGGCAAGAAACCGTCCAGTTTACTCACAATGTCAGATCTGATGTATATCAGACAGGACAAGTCTCACAGATGGCAGGTCTAAAACTAGACAAATCAGAACATGCAACAAGGGAGGAAAAGTTGGGGACCCAGAGGTGTGGAGCAGATCATGTTCCAGGTGTCCCGAGTACCTCTGGAAAGGATTACCCCTCCAGAGCATAACTTCATCTCTCTGCAGATGCAAGGGGGGACATATTTCATAAGAAGGCAGCCCCCCTGGCAGCCAGACTGGTATGTAGGGCTTTGAAGACCACAATGAACCCATTGCATTTTACCTGGAAGTTAATCAGCTGCCTCCTGGGGCAGACCCACTAGCCCCTCTCTGATCCACTAAGCCATTCTCTCTAACACATAAGCTGTTGTGTTGTGCCAGGGTGGTCTTCTCCCACGCTTTCCACATGGCTCCACACCTCTGTGCAGAGACATCTTGCAGACATCCCTGCTGGCAGACATGACTCATTTCGGGGAGTCTGCGTATGGGGTTTTGCAATAGTCTGATCAGGACATGAGAAAAGACAGTAATGAAGTGTGTGTTCAGAAGTACAAGGCAGCCCACCATGTTCACATAGATGTTATGAAGATGACTGCTGTGAAATGATCTGTTGGCTGCCGAGAGTGAGGTGGGAACCTCCACCCAGCTGAGAATAATAGCGGCCAGTAGCTGATTGCCTCCCCCACTGCACAAGACACACGTTTCTTTCCTCATTTTCCCATGGTGTGGCATTACCTCCAACGCATGGCAGACACTTCCCCTCGGACTTGGACCAGTCTCAGCAAAGCCCAAATGAAAGGCTGGATTGCATGG
Source organism: Pyrocephalus nanus (assembly GCA_038380795.1). Lineage (NCBI taxonomy): Eukaryota > Metazoa > Chordata > Aves > Passeriformes > Tyrannidae > Pyrocephalus > Pyrocephalus nanus. Next base: position 4,442,084 of record CM076261.1, read on the forward strand.
CTCATGGAAGTGGGGGACTTGAAGTCGACAAGATGCAGAGCACACATCCTTCTGGTAGGGGATGCTCTGGATGCAGGTTTGCGAAACTGATTTAAGAATGGTCGCAGCTATTGCTGTCTGAGTGATAAGTGAACATCTCAGTGATGTTTCAGTGCCTTTTAGGAGTGAGTCAAAAAGGAAATAGTAACAGCTAACCAAAAATAATCATGTGGTCATCAAATAGTAGAAATACTGACCACAAGAAATTCTTGCCATATTTGCCTACAGTGCAGATGTCACTGACCACTGACTGTTATAACTGCGTCATTTTTTATAATTGGATGGATTCCTATATTCAAATTACTGAAACTACAAGGACTATATCCAAATTATTACAGAGTTCAGGTTTGTTTCCATGAAAAAAATCTTGTGTCTATCCAAATTTAAGTAGTTCCCAGCATGCTCCTGTGGTGATGGTGCCATCATTTTCTACACATGTGAAGGCAGCAGCATTATGCTGTGCTGTGAAATGCCGACAGCAATTTAGACCATGTCTGCACCATGCTCAGCAGATGTGATGGTGTCATCCAGCTGGATGAAGAAACAGCTGCACGAAGCTGCAGCAACATGGGCTTCAGGGCCTGGGCAAGTAACACGATGGCCAGTGGACTGTGCCACTGTAGGTGCTTCAGTTGGCTGGCTAGAGACTAGCTCAGGTATGTCTGGAGGTGTGGGGTTGTATGTCCCTTTTCTGTACGCACATTGACAGGCAAAAGGATAAACTTCAGCCATCTGGATTATACCATTACATCTGCAAGCATGGTGGGGATGTGATCTAAGTTGCTGTGGACATTTTACAGCGCAGGCAGTATATTGTTGCTACCTTCATAGGAGTATAAAATGATGGCATGGCCACCTCAAAGGAGTGCAGGGAACTACATAAAATTAGGCAAACAAGAGACATTTTCATTAAAACAGACTCAAACTCCATGATAATTTGGATATAGTACTTGTAGTTTCAGTAATTTGTTTAAAAGCACTTATTCTAGCTAAGAGTTATTCCATAGTTTCACCAAAGTTTGGCACACAAAGAGGAGTGATTGCAAAGGTGTAATGATGTAACTCTTTACAAATACTGCTTTGCATATACATTTTCACAGCTATGTTTTTTCATTGTATGAGACTTTTGAGGGACAGCTTTGTTTGCCATGTTACCTTTTGTTTCTATGGTAAAGGTTCTAGAACATTGGCTGGAAGCAATTTTGTACACATTCATATGGCTACGGGCCACGAATGAGTCAATCACCTTGTACTTTTTTTTAATCCAGAGCTTTACAGAGCAGCCTCATCTATTCTTATGTCACAGAGGCAGCTTTGGACAATACTGACATTCTTTAGTCCTGGCGGATGGGCTATATTTGACTCTGTGGAAGCAGGAGACGGAGTCGGCTCTTTTTTCCCTTCTGCTGAAAACTCGCAATTGAGAAGGTATTACTTTGCACCTACCGAAGTTTTGAAATGGCCTGTTCCTGGCCTTTAGTTTGTCTCTTTGTCAGATTATTTTTGCTCTCATCAAACTAGGAGTCTATAGAATCACGGAACGGTTGGAAAAGACTTTTAAGATCAATGAATCCAACTGTTAACCCAGCACTGCCAAGTCCACCACTAAATCATGTCCCTAAGTGCCACATCTGCATGGCTTTTAAATACCTCCAAGGCTGGTGACTCAAATGCATCCCTGGGCAGCCTGTTCTGATGTTTGATAACCATTTTGTTGAAGAACCTTTCCCAATATCCACTCTAAACCTTCCCTGCTGCAACTTGAGGGCATTTGCTCTTGTCCTATCTCCCTTCTCCACCTCAAAACAGTTTAAGGCAGTTACCTGAAGTAACAATAATTATAATTAATAGTAACAATAATAGTAGTTAGTACTACTAGTAGTAGTACTAACAAAAATAATAATGAAGTACAATGATGGGGTACAACTGATATAAAATTGCCACCTTCTGAGTATCAAAAGTTGAATTACCCAACAGACTTGCACAGCATTTTACCACAGGAAGTAGGAAGTTTGGTGTCTTTTCAAGAGGGGAGGGAGAGAAGAATAGGACCTTGACTCTAGACCTGAGAAAGATCTTGCTCTCACTTTCATGCATGCAGTTTTCTGTCTACAATCACACCTATGAAAGTTTCATTTCTGGGTTTTGGGTTGTTATGGCCAAATGAAAACAGAATTATAATAAAAATCAAATACAAATCCTCTCTGTCCTCTAAGGCTAGGCTTTCTTAAACATTATAGATGTATTCTTAGAGTAGTAGAGTTCTACAAACAAAACAGTAGTGTTAATGTAAAACAACAGTTAACCCATTGCCTAGTGGCATGAGATTAATAGAAGAATTTGAAAATGTCCGGAGTGTGAACAAAATCAGTAATTCAGTATCTGTGATTTAGTTACTAAAATTCACCAAAAATAATTAATTAAGTTGACTCATTTATAATTCCTGCAGTTGCAATGAATTTGAATTCTTTTTTGGTGACTAAACTTTTAAAATATTTTTTTAATATATGGAAGATAGTCATATGAAACACATGGGTATTTAGAAACTGCATATTTAGTAGCATTTGAGTGCCTTAAATTTAAGACAATCCTTATAGAATCACATGAAGCTTCATGGTATAAAAGTAGCTGTACATAACTGATGTTGCAAAACTTTACACTGTGTCAAGAACAGCAACTTCTGCTGTTCTGCCCAGAAAAGGATCATATGAAGCCCTCTCTGTTTATACCAGCAAAGTTATAAGAAGTTAATTATCTGTTAAAGCCTGAAACTGTTAAATATTTCCCAGGCCCAAGATAAAAACCACAGCTTTTTATGGATTTGTCACAGTCTTCATCAGAGCAAAGCATTTACAAAGAGTGTAGATATTTAGGACAGCATACATAAAACTAAAGCCAGAAGAATTAAAGCTAGTTTACTTTTAAACTCAGCCCAGTTTACTTTTAACTTTTGTCTTCAGAAGAACTATTTGAGCAAGGGCTGCAAAACTAATCCAATCACAGGAAATGTGATATGTGTAAGTCAGGGAAGTAGGAGTAAGGTGAGGTGGGAGAAATTTATTCTAGGAAAGAGCATTTAGGGTTATGAACTGGAGAAATAAGAAGAAAACTCCTTAATCTCATAGGTGATTTATAGCTAAAAAATCAATAGCAGTGTAGAAAGATGGATTCATTATAGCTTAATCTGTAAAGAGATCTAAAATTATGGAAATCACTCTACTTTTAATTGACATATATATTTATTTATATTTCCATTTATACAATGGAAATATACACATAAAAATATATATATTATTTATGTTTATATCCTGATAGATGAGACCATCAGAAAATGATTTTTTAGCTCCTGCTTTAATACACTCTTACCTTTTCAAAACCTTTATTTTTTTCAGGCTATTTTTTTTAATGTTTTTTCTTTGATTTAGAGTTCAGTTTCTTTGGCTTTTTGAAGATTTCAAACTAGAAGTACTCGGGCCATTTTTAAGCTCTGGGATAGGGAAAATAAAAAGCTTTTTCCCAGGATAAAAGAAGAATTTCTGGCATCTTGACATTTTCTGTACCCACCAAGTGGCTTTAATGGGAAAATAGTATTTGCCACGGAAATGGTCCTTACTGAGGTATGAAGCTTTCAGCATTTCAGTGGAATTTTGTTTTGTTTTGATTTCAAATTACTTTGTGAGCTTTTGCCATATGCTGGTTACAGGCTTTTTTTCTGCACTTTTAAAGCATAAAAGCAGAGGGAGCCTGTGCTGTATATGCACTTGAGGTTGACGTTGGCCTGAGCCATATGGTGACCAGGTATGTGGATTGTGATCTGGAGCCTCATCTTTATTAAAGCTAGTGACATGCAGGAGAAACGTTTATATATGTATAGGTTTATGTTGCACTGTTTCAACATCAGACATAAGTTTGTCAACAGATATTTGAAAGATACTGCTTTTGTTGAGTCTATCCATGTGAAATTCTCTTTTGATCTATTATATACAAAATTATCTTCTTGTGCTAGCAGTTCTTATTGCTTAGGTAATTTCTATTCTATTCTATCTCTGTTATAGTTCCTGTTTTGCCTCATCAAGTACCATGATGCCTTTTCTCAGCATACTAAATTATATGACTTATAACTCTCCCATTTCTTTGCTTTCTCTCTTCTATTAGTAGAGCCTTTTAGTGTGTCCACTACTCAGAGCACCTTGCACCTCAAGCTTACTGTCTGTAATTCCTTGAGGAGCCTTTTCAGTGCATAATTGAGCCCCCAGGGGAGGTGGGGGGGCTGCACTGCAGTCGTCACTGTGACTGAAGCTTACAGCCACCAACACTCATCACCTAACACAGCTTTTATTTTTCAGATTTTGCAAGCACACTGAGATCAATTCTAGTGTGACTTTATCATTACCTCGAGTTGGTTCAGATATGCCTGATTTAGCATCCATCACACCTTGCCTTAAGCAGGGAACTCCTGCAAATGGCCTATTGCACAGATGAGCTTTAGCAATGGTAAAATATTTTGCCCACGGACTGGGTTTGTTGACCACAGTTTTATCTCAGAGCTTTGAGCTGCACTGGCCTGTGCTATTAACTCTCTGGAGGACTAGAGCTGAGGCTAAACTGAGCCAGTTGTGTATGGCAAATGAGAGGGTGGTGAACCAAAGGCAGGCTTAACTTAATGTGATTTAACTGCTGAAGGTTTCATGATGACTAAATCGGAAGCTGAATGTGAGGGGAGCTCATGCATTACTAACTTGGCCTAATATGGTGAACAGGATATAGTCTCATTTCTCTCTTGTGCAACTCTTCTGAAGTCAGTAGTTACTTCAGGAACTCTGGTTTCCTAGCCTTTTCTCTCATTCTGAGAGTTTATTCCTTTTAAAGATGCACACTCAGTGACCTAAAAAATCTAGATGGCCTTTGACTTTATTACAAGCTCTTTTGCTTATTTTTTCTTAGCTTTTTCACAAGAAAATGTGAGTAACTGTACCTGCTCAGAGAGAGCTGAGCCAATACTTTTTGAGTATTCCACTGCTCTTGTGTTCTTACTGTTTGCTCATTTCCTGAAACTGGCATTGCTGAAACCTCTTACAATGCACAGTCTCAGTACTCTAATGTACATGAATGTTATTTACACAATAAAAAGTATTACCTGTACTTTTTACTGATTTTCTGTATTTAATAATACAATGTCTTCCAAACAATCAGCTCTTAAGTCAGTGCCAGTTTGTATCACATCAAAAGTGAGAACATTTAAATATCTTTTGAAATATACGTGACAACATAGATCTCTGGACTGTGATTTTGGTTTTATTAAGGATTATCAGTTTGCATGTTTACTATGCATGGACATCAGCTTACGTAGAGACACTGTCAAGACTTACAGACTATATGCTTTTGAAGCGAGAAAAGATTATCTTTCAGGCTTGCATGCTTTATCAGCTGTTACCAGCTCATGCATATGTTGAGTAATTTCTATTTCACTCAACAAAACCTAGCTCAATTACGAAATACGTGACACAAAAAATGCAAGAAGAAATTATCGATTTTCAGGGAGATTAAACCAAACCAAACTAAACCAAACCAAACAAACAAAACCATCATGTTCAGTGCCCTGGTTGGCTATGTAGGATGCAACTTCCTATGATTTCTAAGTGGCCAATGCTAGAAACATGCAAGTTTCTAATCCTATAGATATAAATGGTCTGACTGAAGTTTGTGAAAATGGGCTTCAAGATCCAAGCACGTGAATGAGTGTTCTCTGGATTAAAAACTATTACATTACACTCTTGAGCTATAACATGAGCACACTTTGTCACACCAGACATTTAACCCATACCTGGTTTTAAAAATTAGAATCAATTTTTCTTTTTGCTCTTTGTAGCCAAAGCCTCCCTTTTATGGTTTCAAAGCAGGGCTCAGTTTCCTAGACAGCTGGGTGAAGTACCTCCCACACAAATTCTATTCTATTTGAGAAATACAGATAAGCACTTGTAGTCCACCACAGCCATGAGAAAAGCCCAGTCTGACAGACATGTTTGAATCACACGGACTTTGAGCGCAGCTGAACACAAACACAACAGATTCACTCACCACGAACACTGGTAGAGGCTCTCCTGTGTATTGGTTAAGAGGCAAGATCCTTTACTAGAAAATAAACATGTGAGGCCGGGCCTGTCTGATGCCCAGCTCTTGTATCTCTGGGAGTTCTCCAAGTTGCCGAGCCAGTGGGATGGTGCTTCTTCCCACCTACTCTGTTGTATCTGAGCCACTGTAAAAAAAGAAATGCAAAGATGCAAAGGGCAAGTGGGAGTAAGATCCATGTAGCTTTATTTGCAGGGACACCTGGAAAAGATGGAAGAAGTTTTGCATTTCTAAGGGTACCTATAAGTTTTCCCATAGATATTGGATAAAGCATATAAGCAGCATCTGCTGATCACAGGGGTGATCTGCCTAGTGAGCTGCAGATTCAGGCTTCCTTTTCTGTACTCTATTACAGGCTCATGAATTTTGCATTCTTTCCACCTAGGTGCCTCAAATCACCCTGCTGAGGCCTGGCATCATCCCTGTGTGTGTTTTAATGCCTAAACCAGTTGTTCAAGAGCACTGTGAATTAGGCTCTGTATCTCTAATGATGATTTTCATCTTGCTTAATATGAAGACTAGAAGCAGCATTTTCTTTGTATTTTAGAAATTACTTGCTGCATCACATATGAAACAATCCTGAGCCTACACCCTGTAGCTTGTGGAATACATGAGATGTTCTATTTGGACTGTGGTTGCTGAAATGGAACATCTGCATTTCCAAGAGCAACCAAACCCTCTGAATCAAAGGGCTGTGGTAATAGCCAGCACAAAACGAAAGAGAGTGAAATGTTGTTGTAGCCTGTATTTTTGCTTTAACTGTACATGCTTCTCAGTAGAAAACAAAAACAAAGATGCAGGCAGCTGTGGACAAGAAAAAGCAAAAGGTAGAATGCCATTTCTTTTTTATTTTTTTTCTCTGAATAAAACAAAATAGCAAGTAGTGACATTCAAGACTGAATAGCTCAAATGCTCTAGCACTAGCTTATACATTTGTTTTTCAGCCATAACATTGAAAATAACTCACAGTGCTAGTGATTCAGGTTTGCTATTGGCAACTGTTCAGTGACCAGAGATTAATGACATGACATTCACTACACAATTTTTAGTGATTTTTGTAAAAATGCCATTGCTATTTATGGAACTGCAGTCGAAGTCAAAGAACTGAACCAGTACAGTGGCCCCTGTCCAACATTACTTGAAATCATTATTTTGCTGGAGTCTCAAGCTGTGCCAAGGGAGATTCAGGTTGGACATTAGGAGGAATTTCTTAACAGAAAGGGTTAAACATTGGAATGCACTGTCCAGGGAGGTGGTGGAGTCATCCTCTCTGGAGGTGTTTAAAAGACTGGCCTGGTACTTTGTGCCATGGTCTGGGTGACATGGTGGTGTTCGATCAAAGGTTGGATTTGATGATCTTAGAATTATTTTCCAACCTAATTGATTCTGTGATTCTGTTTCCCTATCTGAACAAAAGGTCCCTGCTGCAAGTTTGAGAGTAAGGTTTGAATTGGAAACACCAAGACGCACTGCAGGGATCATATGTTTAACGCTGGTATCTATTCTATGTTTGGTGTACTACCTTGTACATGGCTCTTTTAAGGACATAAACTGGAATGCTTCAAACTTCTGGTCTTGTGGAAGGTGGTTCCTCCTTCCCAGGATCACAAAGCGCCTGTGGCTGGAACAGATCTCTGAGGGTCAGCTTCTCCAGTCCCTCTGATCAAGCAGGACAGACTCACAGCATGGGTCAGGTTGTAATATATCACAGCAGGCCATCTGGCCCAACTTCCCTGCTCAGGCAGAGTTGTCCTAGAGCACATGGCACAGGGTTGCATCCAAACGGTCCTTGAATATCTCCAGTGAGGGATCACCTGAAGACCACTTACGGCCGGCTGCCTAGGGCAGTGTCCAGGCAGCTTTGGAAGATCCGCAAGGATGGAGACCACAGCAGCACTCTGGGCGACCCTGGCTGGCACTTGCCACCCCCCATGCCCGTGCCGTGCAGGCGGCGGAGCCACGACCTCTAAGGCGCCTCCAGGGAGTCGGGGCGAAAACACGGCGGCAACATCCCCCCCCTCCCGGCACGGGGACCTGGCGGGAAGAGACGCTTTTCCCGGCGGGACGGAGCCGGCGGCTCCGCGCGATCCCCGCCGGAACGGGAGGGGGCGGAGCGGGGCGGGCACTCGGAGCCAGCGGCTCCCGGAAGGAGCGAGTCGGGGCTGGCACACCCGCCCTGCCCGGGCCGGGGCCGCTCCGAACCGCCTCCCTTCCTCCCGCCCTTTCCTTCACCGGGATAACCAGTCTGGGGAAGGGTTTGGAGCACAAGTCCTGCGAGGAGCGGCTGAGGAAGCTGGGGTTCTTTAGCTTGGAGAAAAAGAGTGTTAGGGGTAGGCTTTATCCCTCTCTACCACTACTTGAAAGGAGGTTGTAGCCAGGTGGGGGGTCAGGCTCTTCTTCCAGGTTACAAGCGAGAGGAAGAGAGGACATAGTCTTAAGCTGCGCCAGAGAAGATTTAGATTGGACATTAGAAGGAGTTTCTACACAGAAAGGGTGATTACACACCGGAATGGGCCGCCCCGAGGAGATGGGGGAGTCACCGTCCCTAAGGAAAGATTGGACGTGGCACTTAGTGCTGTGGTCCTGTTGACATGGTGGTGTTCGGTCAAAGGTTGGACTGGGTGTTCTCAGAGGTCTTTCCCAAACTAATCAATTCTGCGACTTATCCTGCTGTTCCTTCCCGGGCGCGCGCCCGCTCCAATCGTGTCGCGCGCGCGCGCGCGCGCACCTCCCGCCGCCGTCCCGTGCCGTCCCCGCCCGCACCGGAGCCGTTCCCCCGCGCATGCGCCCCGCGCCGCCGTGCCGACTGTTCAAACGGAAGGCGGACATGTTGGTGGCTTTCGCAGGTTCCCTCGCAGCCGCCGGACCTCACGCTCTGCCCTCCCCTTAAGCCGCCTCCGTCCCTCCTCCCCTCGCACGCCGCAAACCTCGGGTCGGTCCTGCAGCGGTCCGGGCTGCCGTCCCGTGCGTGAGGCGGAGCGGGGAGCGGAGCCGGCGTTGGCAGCAGCGGGAGGCAGCGAGGAGGAGGAGGAGGACGGAGGAAGAAAGATGCTGCTGCTGCCGCCGCTCCGCCGGTGAGGTGACTCGTCCGCCATCCGCGGGGGCACTCTCCCTGTGCCTTCTTTCCTCGCCCTGTGCTCACGGACGGACCGACCCCACGGCGCTGAGACACGCCGCCGAGAGGATTCTCCTAAGTTTGATTTTTTTTTTTTTTTTTAATCCGTTTTGCCTTGTTGGTGTGCCTGCAGGCTTTTGTCTTTTTTCTTTCCTTTTTTTTTTTTTTTTTTTTCTTTTCCCTTTTCTGTTGTTTCTTCTGGTTCACCGGAAAGAAAGCCACGCTCCGGAACCTGGCACCGACCCGCCGGCGCTGCAGCAGCAGGGCGAGGAGGAGGGACCGCTACGCTGGATCCCAGGGCGGCTTCCCCGGCTGGGAAAATGGGAATGCTGAGACGGTGGGGCCCGAGCAGAGGAGGGAGGGAGAGGAAACCTGCTGCTGCGGAGCTGTGAGCATCCCGGGAAGCTGCCTGCGTGCCTGGAGAAGCGGGGGGAGAAGCAGCCTCGTCTCCCCCGCCGTGCCGCGGACTCCCCTCGGGTTCTCTTGCCCCCTTGGCGGGGACTTGCCCCAGAGACTGCCGTGATTGAAGGGATCTCCCAGGAGGCGCTTCCTCAGCCGGGTACAGGCTGTGTGGTTTCTCTTTTGTGCTCGCCTGTTCCTGTTTTTTTTTTTTTTTTTCTTTTTCTTTTTTTTTTTTTTTTACACGTTTCCATTATTTTTTTTAACCTTACTTTGCTCTGGAATAAGGGAAACTTTTTATCTCCGGAAACATGTCGACGGGAGAAAGTTTTGAGTCTCGCTTTGAAAAAATCGACGTGACTTTGAAGGACCCCAAATCCGAAGTGAACGTGGACTGTTTGCTGGTGAGTAGGCAGCGCCGATGGGCCCCCGGTCCCGTCTCCCCGAATTCCTTACCCTGTGGGACCGAATCTCGCACTCCTGGCTGAGTCACCGCCCTGCTCAGCTCCGCACTGGTGTTTTGTTTACTCAGCCGAGGGTGCGTGAATGTCTCTCTGTGCTGGGAGAGCGGCTCATGCCAAGGAGCGCCCGCCCAGCCCTGCCTCACACTTGTCATCCTCGCTCCGTGCGCCTCTCTGTGCCTCACCGGCTGTCAGAGGGGCGGTGGAGCCTTTCGCCAGGGGTGGAATTCGTGAGCGCCACTCCTGTGTGTGAGCAGAAGACTGTAAATAGCTTTGATAGCAATTTTCTCTTCAACAACTTTTTTATAAGACTGAGGTCCTCTTAGGCGGTGGTTAAGCCCTGCAGCGCTGACTTCAGCCTGCAAATTAACGACGTGTAAAACACGATTAGTGTGCCCTTATAGGTGGGCAGGGGTTTAAATGCATTTTAAACCAGTGGTTGTGCTAGGCCTGCTCGCTTATTGTTTCCCTACTTGATCATATCTAATGATTCAATGTGTCTCACCAGTGCTGTCATTGTTGTTATTGCATCATAAGAAAGCAAACCATAACATTTCCTGACATAAAACCAATCAATGTCATTTGGTAGCTGCTTGACAGAAGTGGATGATCTTTCAGTTCTGATTATAAAAGTACCTCAGCAAAGTGCATGCCAAATCCAACCAATTTTTTTTAACATGTAGCTGCATCCTTAGATATGCCTAGAGATGCCCTTAACTGGTACCAAATTGTAAATTGTACTTTCACACTGAAGTAAAGGATTTCTTTTCTTTGTAGCAAGTGATAAAAGTTCTTTAGTGTATTTTTTTTCTTGGCATTCTGTTGTCAGAGAGGAACAAATAAATCGAATTTGTTCCTAGTATGAACTCTGACATTTGGATTTGGAAGGGAAGGGAGGTGTGGGGGTGGAGATAGCTCTTAATAGTCATTCTTCATTTTTCTGCTGCATGGCTCTTGGCAGAAAGCTCGCTTTAGCATAAGGTGGTGAAGAGATTAAAAGAATAATGCAAGAATCTGTACAACTTCATGATACTCTGTTTAGCTTATTGTTGATTTGTGAACTTCTAAAGTGTTGGCCCATCAAACCTACATACCTAGATAAAGGAGAGCCTTGTGGATGCTGCTGCCACAGGGAAAATAGCTCTGCATCTTATAGTTAACTTGCTTCTTTTGATCTAGTTTACAGATCTGTCATCTTAGAACCAGAGCTAAAGAGCAGACCTCTGGTGCTTAGGCTATAGTGTGTCAATTCTGATAAGACTGCTGTCTAATCAGACATTTTTATACCCACATTCTACTGATAGGTGTCAAGACATTATAGTCTAGAGTCAATTAAGAGTCCAGAGTTTTATTGTTAACCATGACTCTCAATTTGCTAGTACAAACTTTCATGGTGGCTGTTCTATGGGGACCTTCCTACAGTGATAGAAAGGAATTTGCAGGTATCAGACATGCAGTTGGTAGTATCTTTACCCGTATTCCTTAATCTTATAATCAGTTTAAGGATTTGCCCCATTTCAGTTATCTTAATTGCGATTAGGAGCTAAGCTGTAGTCAGTTTGGGAATGAACTTGTTGGGATGCTTCCTGTCATGCTTGTCTAAAATTTTAGAACATATGTTTGCATCACTGATCTTAATGTCCTTTAAAGTGGCAGTTTTTTCGAAAATTACTTTCAAACTATTGACAATTAAAAAAAAAGTGATACTTCTAAGGAAATCAGTTGGCTCACTTTTTACGTGTTTGGTCAATAAATTTGTCCTTCTGTCAGCTGGACTTTTACTCTGTTTCACTTGTTCTTTGGCATTTTTCTATAGAATTTAAGAATCCTAACACTTTCTGAAGAGCTTACATATTTTACTCCGGTTCTTAAAGTGACGATTCAGACTACGAGCATCATTCTTGTCCCAAGGTGGTACTAATGTATAAAATCCATTATAATCCCTGTGGATCTGAATTTAAGGAAGGAACGCTTAGGTGTAATTGATCTGCACTTAAAATATCTTATAAAATGAACATCCCATTCCCTTCCCTGCATCTTCAGTTAGAGGAAAAATTGCTTAAAAAGAAAACAAAATCATGTTTTTCTGATCAGACTTCATAAAATAAATCTTTTTTAAATTAAACTTTTTAAATCTAAAATACTTTTTTTACCTTCAGTTAAGGTTGTGAGTTGATGTTACTTATAATTGCCTTCGCTTTTCCTGAGCAAGGGTGTTAGCTAACTGTGTGTATCTGAGTGGAAATATATGAATAACTGGTACAAAGGCACTTCAAATGCACCATCTCATATTCTATGCACGTAGGTTTAAAATGCTGGGGTTCATTTAGCTTCAGGAAACATACTTTTTTTTTTTTTTTTTGCTGTACGAAGAAAAGTCTCATCAATGCCTTTGGCTTCTCTTAGGATGGTTTTATCCTCTTTAACTTTGTTTTAATTCTATTCTTACTCTTCTTCCCCATCAGTTTGTACCCCTTGTAGACTGAAAGGAAGACATGGAATAACCTTTAAATCAGTTTTGTAATAATTTTGGGCTTTGCAAATGTCATAAGCTATGTTCTGTATGCTAGAAAGATTCTAAATTTACATGTGCAGTAGTATCAGAAGGCTAAGAAAAGATGGGGGTGGGGGCTGATACAAAGGAAGATGTGTTACCGTTTCAGGAAGGTGTGGGAGAGGAGTGCTGACAACAGAGCAGAGCAGGCGGAAAAGGCACACTGAGGACTTTATAGCTTCAGTTTACGTGCTGTAGGAAGGAAATTCATAATGCTGAGGTGCAGGAGAGAGATGTATTTATTTTTCCTGTTTTCTCCTATGCAACTGTAATAAAACTGTAAGAATCAGTTGCCACTGTCAGTAACTAGATTTGTTTGTTTCTTTGGGGCTTGCATGCACTTGGTTTAGTACTAGACTGGGAAATCCATAGATAGGCTGTCATTTTTTTTAGGAGGCCAAAGCCTGAGTTATGTGTAAATGATGCGTCACAGCATCATTAAATGCTTTTTCTCAAAATATTTGGTACTAGGAGTCCTGCAGTCCAGTAAGATCTAGTAACACTGTGAAGGCTGTGTTAGATAGGTAGTCACACTCCAGTGGTCAGATCCTGGTGAATCCCATAGGCGTGCTGAATAGGCCCAAAGGCAGTGTAACTAACTAGCTATTAACTTGAGCTAAGTGTCTCATTAATGATATTAAGCAGTGGAAAGTAATATTCAGTAAGCATACCTCTGCAACAATTTCGGAATAAATCCATGTTTTATTAAATCCTTGGGGTTGATGGGCTTCCAGTTTTTGGAGAGTGGTGTAATAAGTGAATGGATATGGGGCATGTTAACCTGAAGTTGCCTATGCTTTTGATTGTAAAATAAATAGTAAATTTTAATGAAAATGTATTTTGAGGCTCTCTCTGTTCTGTTAATAACTCACAAAGAGTGTTTTCATTGTTTAGATGCTTGGGTAACTTGATTTTTCAGGTACTTAGTCAATTACTTCAACTTTGGACTTTTGGTGGTCTTAATCTTCAAAGATGTCAAATGTTTCACTTGTTGAGCAATGTGTCTTCAAATTAACTGACAATAGTAAACACTGCATATGACCAACTGGTTTTATCTACTCTGAAGAGATTTCCATTTTTGTTGCAACAAAAATACGTAGCTACAGATTGCGATTCACCTCTTTTTTCCTAGGCCTTTTTTATCTACTAGATTAATTCGTGTTCATCTATTTTGCATAGCAAAAGGCGAGATGATCTTCTCATCTTTGGGATTTGAAGTTCTATATCTCTATCACTAGACATTTTTTTTCCCTTCTGTTAAACTAGTTAGGGAGTGTTTCTGAGGACCTTGTTTTAAGACTGCAGCCCCAGGAGGTGTGAGCTCACAGGCTTAGCTAGGAGGTTTACTTTAATATATGTATATATATATATGGTGCTTTAATACCTTTAGATAGCATTAAGAGAATAAGCCATGGACTTGTTCTTAAGAGGTCTCTTTATTAATTTAGGGGAGAAGATAAGGGAACTTGGCAAATTTTCAAAAAAGGCACCACACAAGCCAGACAAAATGTTCCACTACGATACCAACTCAGCACATATTAATCCACATTACTTAAGTCAAAATCCAATCTATCCACAACACTTTAAGTCAAAATCCAATTCCTCCAGCTCCAAGCCACCCCAAAGCATCAAGAAAGGAGCAGAGAAAGGGAAGCAGAGGGAGTAAGAAGAGAGAAGGAGAAAGAGGGAAAGACAGATCACATAACTACCACTGAAACTTTGCAGAGACCAGCTCTCACATGTCCTGATGGCAGGGCTGCAACACGAGGCAAACACAAACCTTTGGGTTTATCTGCTCTGGTCCCTGTGGCCAACCCTTCCAGGTGGAGTCTCTGACCCACCAGCCACTCTGGGGTTCCAGGCCAGGGTGAGGGGCAATGTTCTCACTGTTCTTGCCAATCTGAGTCTGGGTTAGGGGCTCTAGGATTTGTGGTGTGTTATAGTTTTCCCAGGCTATTTGTGATTGGCAGCTACTCTGGGGCTTTCCCTTGAGGGCTCCAGGGGTGTGCCGTGAGGGATATGATGCCACCTCAGCTCCATTCAACCCATCCCTTCCTCCTCCACACACATACAAACACAGCCCTTACAAGGTGGTTCTGACTCCATAATTACTGATCTGGTGTCTAACACTTGTGGTTAGGGGCTTGGTTAAAAAATTTTTAATAAGCAAGTTAAGAAGTAAGGAAAATAACAGAAAATACCTTTTCTTCAGAGGTTCTTATCTATCTAGATAACTGTCAAAAATCACCTTCACTGAAAACGCATTAACTCTGCTCTTAGAATCTGAGTGATAAAGTGCTAGAGAAATTTGGTATCCGAGAAGCTTCTTGTACACAGAAGGAACTTCATGAAAACATGCAGATTGTCAGCTCCAGAATGCTGTAAGTTGTCTGTACATAGTTCAAAGTAAGGGAAGGTATTATGGTGAAATGTCCTTGTCCATGTTTCTACCATTCTTTAGATCCAGGTGGAAGGTCCTGCGCTTGGGTTGGGGCAGTCACCAATATCAGTACAGACTGGGTGTGGAATGGTATGAGAGCAGCCCTGTTGAGAAGGACTCAGGGATTTTATCTGAATGTCTGTCCTTTTGACAGCGACCTTTTTGCCAGGGTCCTTTGGTCATTTTTTTACTGTGAAGGTGCTGAGGCACTGGTAAAAGTTGCCCAGAGAAGTTGTGGCTGCCCCATCCCTAGAAGTGTTCAAGGCCAGGTTGGATGGAGCTTTGAGCGACGTGGTCTAGTGGAATATGTCCCCACCCATGGCAGGGGCGTTGGAACTACATGACCTTTCAAGTCCCTCCCAAGGCAAACCATTCTGTGATGCAGTAGATCTAAAATAAGGCTTCTGACTGACCTAGAAATATAATTCCATGTCTTCAAGTTACCACATCCAAGCTTTATGTGCAAAAATACAATTGGTGTTAATATTATCTGCTCATCACTAAGGATTATGGAATATAAAGGTTGATGTTAAATATATGCTAAAATACGTAACAGGATATGGTCATCAAAGGGAAAATGCAACTGTGAGTTGGCTTTGGAAATATAGGAACTTGGTGGGTCCTTGTTTTAAGGTTGTGTGTCTTAAGACGTTTTTAATAAGCCTTTAGAATATCAACAGAGATGGTGGAGCTATTAAAATGTTAGCATTTGTTCCATGGTGTATGGGAGGTTTTACGGAGAAGTAACACTTAACTTAGCCCATTCTTCTGCTCATAAAACTAGAGGCTGTGTAGGAACGTAATTATTTATTTTTCCTTTAAAAAGTTTTAATGAGGGATGATAATAGAAAGTTGATGTTAAGACACGTTTCAGCAAGAGGAATAAAACACCCAACCAAACTATAAATGCTCTTACAGAGTAAAAATATTTATAAACAATGTCCTTTTCCCTGGCAACTGTAGAGTGTTTTTTTGTTGCTTAAGGGAAGGAAGAGGGAAACACCTGGAATTTGTTTGTTGGACAAATTGAAAATCAACCTGTTGGACTGTAATCCTCTGACTTTGAGGACAGTGATAGTTTCAGGAGCCACTCATTGAGAACTTAATAAATACTTAGAAGCCCTGTGAGCAGATGATGTTGGTAGCCTCACAGTTGCTGTTAGCAGAATTCCCTAGGACATACTTTAGTACTACATAAAAATAAAAAGCTTTTTTAGGTCTCTTAGCAAAGAATACTGAGATGTTTGTCGTGGTGCAGGATGTTTATCTTGAATTTAAGAGGTCCCAAACCATGTAATTAAAAACTTTTTATTGGTGGATGTTTCTTGATGTTATTTATCAAAACTCTGCTGTCATTAAGAAATTGTGGTTCTTAGTGGAGATACTGAAAACCTGAACTTCCTTCTTTGAGAACAAAACTGGAGAACGTTTGAAAACTAATCTGTCTTTGCCTTAATTTGTCCAGTCATTCAAGCAGCAATAAACCCAGGAAGATTATGAGACAATATTGGTAAACCTGCAGGCACTATGCAGACAACACCCAGTTATAGCTCAGTTGAAGCAAATGCAAATAATACCACCTTTAACTTTCTCAGCAGTCTGCTGAATTAAACACCTGAATTGACAGTGATTGAACAAGAGCTGAAATTTGATCTTTGTGAAGAAGAAAAGTGGTTTGGAGCTGCTCTTGTCCATGGTGTTTTCCTTTGCTGAGGACTATTGGATGTCCTGTACTGAAATCTCTTGTGAGCAGAGTAGAGGTCTCTCTGTAGTCTGCTCAGCATCAGCAGGATATAAGATGCTGTGGTGCATCTTTAGTTACAGCTGTCTAAAGACTGTCTAGACAAGCAGTGGCTGCTTTGTTGGTGAGCTGCCCATGTTGCTAGGGGAGAACCAGCAAAGGATCAGCACCAGCTTCTGACTGGAGCACAGGGCAAAGTCTATTCTGATACTCAAAATCTTGTCAAGGATTGGCTTTAACTAACTGAAAAGTTGCCACTCCCTGTCAATATTTATACAATACAAACTGTCATGGGGACAGTATGTAAGATCTCTTTATTAATAGGTCCTAATTTAAATCTAACTGTGGATTTCTTTATTTTAGCATCTCTTAATTTTTTAAAATACATTCATTTCTCTGTTTCTTTCATAGAGTTGAGAAATATGTGAAAGTTTTCTTTTTTTTTTTTTTTTTTTTTTAAGTGCGTGATCTGAGGTGATGCAAAGACCTAATGCTTGGAAACCTCTGTAGGAAAAGCTGCACAAACTAAGGCTTTATTTTGGGCTTTATATTGGAACTATCTAAATGTGTTTCCAGCTTGTGTGTGTCTGGGCTGCAGAGCTTATAATTGAACTGAAAATTCACTGAAATGAATTGAAGTGGAATACATACTTGTTTTTCCTTACAGATCTTCATGAGTCAATACACTGAAAGAAAAAATTCTTGAATTCTAATAGTTATGTAAATATTGAGTAATTACGTCTTTTGTATTTTTTCTCTTAAAAGCTGCATAGTATTCAGATAGTGCTGCATATTATTCACATGTATTAAATTCTAAGGTATGAATACATTCAGAGGAAAATTTGATGTTACATATCTACATATGAAATGCATTAATACAAGATGGCTTTTTTCTCATGCAGTCTCTGACTGAAGTGAAAATACTGTTTCTGTGGAGGCTGAGCTTCATTTCTAGCAAATAAATAATGGCCAAAAACCCCCATGACTACACAAAACTTAAGTGTGCCATCTGGAATGTGCTTTTTGAAGAAGAGGAAGCCAGAAGCTTCTCTTGACATCTGGAGACTTCAACTAGGAAATTTTTCCTGGTTTTGTGGTTGGAGAAGTTATGTTTTTCAGCAGATGATTAGTAGGGCTTGTATTATAGCCATAATGGTTATTTCCAGTGGGAAAGTGTGAAGGAACAATGGTCAGGACATTCATCTCATACTGGCTACTGTTTGATGGTTTTTCATCTCTCTAAATCGGTTACTTTGGATGATGATTTCAAAGTCTGCCTTTTTATTGTTTAATATCGTGTGCACAGTGAAAATAGTATTTTGTAAAGTACAAGTGGTAGTTATTTCACAGAATGATTAAGTCTGGAAGGAACCTCCGGAGGTTCCTCATCCCTCTGCTCTGGTAGAGTGGCCTAGAGCAGGTTTCTCAGGATGGCTTTCGAGTATCTCAAAAGTGTTGAACTTCACAACCTCTCTAAGCAACCTGTAATTTTCCACTTTTCAGCAGTACACTTACTTGGTTGATGCTTCACATAGAGAAAAATAAAATTCACCGTAACTAGATGGAAGAATGATCAGTACTCATTTGGTGTTTATTTGCAGAGTTCTCTAAGTGTTTTGGTCTTGGTGAGTAAAACTCTTTGTAGCCCAAACAATTTTCTAAATCTACCACAAAAGACCAGAAGAACTTTCTGCATGGAGGCAATTGTAGATTTGGAGATTCTAAGCATAAAGATTTTTATTTGAGGGACCAGATAAATTGCTGTGAAGTAATAAGCTCGTGTTTAATGTGAGGCTGTGGTTGAAACATTATAGATGTAGAATTTTTCTGTTGGAGGAAAAAAGAAAGAGTGCTGTGATATCGAGTTTGCACTCCAGGAGTGCCACTTCAGTTTTCCTTGATTATGAAACTTGGTAGTGTTGTACTTTCTGTGTACACACAATTTTCCTTCTGACAGGCAGTGAGGTAGGCTGGGTAGGACTTCCTGTTTGGTATGGGAATGTGGAAGACTTTTTGGTGCTGATGGGATACTGCCCTTGAGAGACAGGTGAAGAGGAGAGACTGCCTGTGGAGTTGTCAGGCTGAGTCTTTGGAGGAGAGACTTCAGCTTCAGACTTTCACTTCATAGAAGCTCAAGGGTAAGGTGTCAGCATAACAAGCACCATCTTCCTGGAGTACGGATGACGAGGTCCAGCACGTTAATTCCAGCTCCGACATCTGGGAGCTCATTTGACTACAAGTGTGAAGTGACTCTGTTAAGTACTTTGGAGGGGAGGAAACCTCTCTAGCCAGGAGATAATAGAGTAGGAGTGGATGGTGAAGATTCTTCAGGGAGGAGTGAGGCTAAGGGTAGGACAAGAAGTTAGTGCTTGCTTTGTGCTTTTTAGAAGGTGCCAGGTTGTGCAGAATAATGCCAGGCAGGACATGAAGCTGTAGCTGAAAATAGAGACAGTACTGATGCCTCACACCTTTGTCTTGGTATTATGCATTTCTGTCAGTCTTAGAGGTGGAATCAAAGAATTTTCTCATAAGCCCTTCTCTGTTATGAAATCTGATTATACCAATGTATTATTATACTCATCTCTTCTTAGAAAGTAGCTTTGATTGTAGGCATGCAAGGAATCCTGTCAATATTAAGCTGAGAGAATTTATTCTCCACTTTAAAAGAGGAAAGGTGATTCTGCCACATGATTGACAGTTCACTGCTCTAATACTTGATCTGTGGGTAGCTGTCCTCCTTCAACTTAATTTACTACTAAGTTCATTGGTAATTAAACAAAAAATTGCCAGCATACTGATCATATCATTTTTTGTGGTCTTGGAACCGTTCAAACCTGCTCTTATATGCTATGTATCTTCTTTTATAGGAGTACAAAACAAAAGTGGTGCCAGCCAAATGGTAGACTTATTAGGAATCGAAGTTTTTGCTTTGCTAGTATTGGCAATAGTGATCATGGCTTTTGAAACTGGAGTTACTATTGCCAATACTATTGGAGAGAAGATGATGTTGGAAATAAGAAAATGCCCATGAAGACTTGTGGAGTGAAAGCTGAACTAGTGGTGCGATCGTGTATTTTACTGGGTTGCTTTTTGTTTGAGGGGTGTGTTGGTTGTGGGGTTTTTTTTCAATATACTGAATTTATAATTGGAGATGTCATTAAAGAGCTAGGCTTTCTCTGTAGAGAATAAATCAGTGTGCTTCCTGGAAGAGCTTTTGTCTTCTGGCTTTTACTAAAATGCTCATGGCTATTTTCAGCCTTTCTCATACCCCACAAACTGTTTTGTGCATATGGTTTTGTGATGTAGTGTGACCTTAAAATGTTCAGAGATGGTTTTGCCTTGTAAAATCAGATGGTTGGAGGCATCATCAGAGCTAATCACATTGTAGTTCTGAATCAACCTATGAAGACTCTTGTTAAGAAGACCATATTCAGGAGAATTCTGGATTATTTGTCTAAAGAATAGAGTTGTGACACAAAGGAGGTCTTGTATCAAATAACTTGCATACTCAGAGCTGTTCATTGATTCAGCATGGCAGATTAGATCGGAGTATGGAAAGGACTAAAAGTCTTTCTTTAATTCTTGATGAGTGTAAGGTCAGAGGAGTCTTCTCTCCTTTTGTTTCTTTTCTGTCCTCAAATGCCTTTGAGCTTTCATAAGAAAGCTTTTGTCCTTCTTGAAGCAATGTGTACGTGACACTGTTTTCATCAGTAGTTTGGACTTAATATGTAAGCAGAGATGCCATTTGAAGCAAAATTAGGGTGTTGATTATGGTGGTGCTGCTGGAGCTGCTTCAGTGCAGGACCTGCAATGACTGTAAACAACTCCTGTGTGACTTTCTGCCGTCTGTAAAATTGATTTTGGCTGCCATCAGGGAAGAGCCTGGATGACTGCATTGTTCTTGACCTTTTCTCTTGCTTGGTCTTCTCTTTGAGCTCCTGGCAAAGAAAGGCATCAGATTAACTACACCTTCATATAAAGAATAGTTTCTATCCTATAAATAATAATTTCTGTCATAGTTCTTGGTGCGTTCATGGAAAAGAAGGGTCTGAGAACCATGAATTCTAGGGGAAAGGAAAAAGGGATTTTTTTTTTTAATACTCTTTTTTGTTGCAGTTTTGAAAAACTCATAGATGTGGTCAGGAATAAAAGAAAAGATTGATTAAAACCATTTATTTGCAGGTTGGGAAGTTTGGGGTTTTTTTTAAAGTTTCTGATGCCCTGGAAATAGAAGCTTAATTTTTCAATTTAAGATTCAACCAGAATAGGCAGCTGAAGATTTTCCTTCAAACCAAGCTGTCTTGTGAGAGGCTGTCTAGTTCTCTAACCAAAGCAGGACATCTTTCACTTTCTTTCTTGTGTGTTTCAACATCAGCAAACTTGCCTTACAGTGGTGTTGTATTACTCTTATTTTGTGGGAGGAAATAACAGTATTCAGCAAAGGTGTATTGTTGAAACAAATTGATGGAATCCTTAAACTGTCTTCCGACTGATAATTTCTCTTTCATGTGTTTACACTTCATTTAAAAAAAAAAACCTTATGAAGTGATGGGTTAGCAAAAGTGGAAAAAATGGGGTGATGAGTTTTTTTAATAATTATTTTCAAAGGTAATCTGGTGTTTTTACCTAATACATTTATTTTCTCAGAAAATCAACGTAACCTCTTCCATAACAGTAGAAAAAGACACATCTTTTTTAACAAGTAACTTGCAACTTTGAGCTAAAGCTTATGCTTAAAATTAGACAATTCCCTGTAGATCTTGCTTTTCTTGGAATTGCATCATGATAAACAAATGGGTTTCAGGTGTAATGAAATGCAGCTTATAGAAGTGAGCTGGTTTATTTGTTAAGCTTCCATTCTTCATTCGGAAGAAAGTGGAAGCAGTGTTAACCATAAGAGGGCATGATTAAGTTGGACAAGATACCTGTGTCCTCATCTCTGCAAAACACAAGATTCACTTAATTTTTTAATCCGGAAGGATGATGTCTCTTGTCAAGATCTGATGTTCTTCACTGTTCAGATACTTTTAATTTTACTTCTGCACTAGAAGTGAAACAAGTAATCAAGTTCTAGTATGAAGAGGAGGAGCAATTACTTGGGCTGTCGACAGAAAAAAGTGATTTTGTCAGTACTGCTAATCCTGTCCATTCACAGTCTCTCGAGTTAATTCTTAAACTTGTGCAGTAGATATTTGCCTACCATTAATTTCTTAACAGTTTGGTAAAACAGCTTTATCCTTTTGGCTTTGAGATTGTGGAAAGTCAGTCATTCCATTTAAATACTTCCTCGTTTGAGTACCAATCAAGTATCTTCCTGAAAAGACAGAGAAGTTGAAATCAAAATTGTCCTCTTACCTCCTACTTAGTAAATGAAATATCAGCAAATAGGGAGCATCAGTGCAGTATCCTTGATACTGTGATATGCCCTTCTTTACTTTTGGATATTTGTAACTGCAGAACACAACAGATTTCACTTGGTGGGGGGAGTGGTAGGGTACAAAAAAATACTCTTTGTGGAAAAGGAAGTCTTGTCTGTCCTAAGGTATAAATACAAATATGAAGGTTGGAAAAAGAAGCAGAGAAATTAGGAAGATGATAATTAAAGATGATTTTGGGGTTGGAATTGTTTGTGTCGCCTATGGTGACTTATATCAGGGCTTCCTGATTTCTTTAGGCTTTTTGTGAGACTGTTTTGAATTTCTGTTTCCTGCATGTAAAATAAGGAAGTACTTTCCTCCACCCCCACAATTTGTGGGTTTGATGGTGTGGAAGCAAGCTACTTTTTGTACTCTTTTCAAGGGGCAGGAAATTTCAGTGGTAGTACCACGGGATATTTGAAAAGCAGACATCGAGTTACAAGGGCACGTGTCAAACATCAGTGGCCAAAAAAACCTCCACAGGGAGACTTGAAGTCAAAAGGAAGGTGTGAGACTGTTTAACATTGCATCTTCATTGGTATGTTACAAACTGCTGTTCTCATATAAGCTATTGCTTTTAGATTCTTAAGTGTTTTAATAGACTTATAGAATATCCTGAGTTGGAAGGGGCACACAAGGATCCTCGACATTCAACTCCTGGCCTTACACTTGACAAACCCCAAGAATTACACCATATTCCTGAGAATGTTGTACAAATGCTTCTTGAACTCTGGCAGGCTTGGGAAGCCTGTTCCAGCACCCAGCCACTCTTTGGGTGAAGGAGCTTTTCCTAATGTTCAACCTAACTCTCTCCTGCCACAGCTCCATGCCATTCCTACAAGTCCTGCCACTGTTCACCAGAAAGAATAGATGAGCACCCACCCCCCCACTTCCCCTTACAGGAAAGTTGTATACTGCGATGAGGTCTCCCCTCAGTCTCTTCCAGGCTGAACAGACCAAGTTACCTCAGCTGCTCCTCATATGTCTTCTTTCTAGACCCATCACCAAGTTGGTCTCTCCCTTGGATGCTCTCTAATATATCTGTGTCTTTCTTACGTTGTGGTGCCCAAAACTGCACACAGGACTCAAGGTGAGGCTGCACCAGTGCAGAGCAGAGCGGGACAATCCCCTCCCTTGACTGGCTGGTGATGCGGTGCCTGATGCCCCCCAGAGCACAGTGCTGACTCACATTCAACTTGTCATTGACCAGGATGCCCGGGTCCCTTTCCACAGCACTGCTTTCCAGCATCTCATTCCCCTCTCTGTGTACATCCAGGGTTGCCCCATCCCAGGTGTATAATCTGGTATTTGTCTTTGTTAAGCTTCATCCACTTGGTGATTGCCCATCTCTTTAATTCATCAGTATACCTCTGCAGGGCCTCCCCGCCTTTGAGGGAGTTCACAGCTCCTCTCAATTTAGTATCATTGGCAAACTTACTTAGTATTCTTTTGAGCCCTGATGAAGATGTTGAAGAGCATAGGGCCTAAGACGGAGCCCTGTGGAACCCCTTTAGTCACTGGATGCCAGCCTGATATTACCCCATTCACTATAATCCTTTGTGCCTGACCCGTGAGCCACTTGCTCACCCACCACATGATGTGTTAATCCAGCTGTGTGCTGGACATCTTGTCCAGAAGGATGCAGTGTGGGACAGTATCAAAACCTTTACTGAAATAAAAAAGTATTACATCAACTAGCTTCCCTTAATCAGCTAGGTAGGTTACCTTATCATAAAAGGGAGTGAAGTTTGTCAAGCAGGACTTTCCCCTCATGAAGTTGTGCTGCTTGTCATCAGTGACTGTGTTGTCCTTCAGGTGTTTTTCAGTAACTCCCACTGAAGTGAGACTGACTGGCCTGTAGTTTCCAGGGTCATCCTTCTTGCGCTTCTTGAAAATTGGGACAATGTTCGCCAGCTTCCAGTTGACTGGAGTCTCTCCAGATTCCCTAAACTGGTCAAAAATCATTGAAAGTGTTGTAATTTTGAATTAGAGTTGTATTTTTCTTTAGTTACAGATGTTCCCACAGATAAGTAGGGGATACTGATCTACGTAGGCATAGACTTATCACTGCAAAATACTGTTTTTAAGTAAAGAAAATTAATTTCTCTGCATGTTAATGCATACTAGTACATGAGCCTAAAAATTACTTTGCTTCAATATAAGTAAATTTTTACAATACATTAGCTTTTTTAGTAACATGGAAACTTTAATGTTCATAATGTTCATGAGTCTCTAACTTTGCACTGAACATGTGGTATGGATTTGTATTTTTTAGGGAGAAAATTGTAGACAAATAAAAGAAGAGCTTCATGAAATTTTATGTTTTTGATAGAAAATTGTCAATACTGCCTGACTGTTTGAACTCTGTTTTGACATATATATGAAGCTATTAAAATGAAGACGTAGGCGTTTTAAATTGCAGTTAAACTGCAGTGTCCAATCAACTGATAATGCTTAGTAGTATAACAGGAGACTGTTCCTGTTTGCCATAGTTTCCAGTAGTGTAATCACTGGAGGAAAGGGGGAAAGATCACTAAAATGTTCCACTGACCTAAGCATTTTTGAGGATTGTAATAAATAAAGTTAATTAGTTCTCTGAAATAATTCTGCCTGTTAGCCTTACATATTGAGTAGGTAGTGGTTTTCTACCTTAATGAATTCATATGCAATTATTGCTTGCCTTTTAGTTTAGGTCTGAAGGTGTGCTTAACAGATTTCCAGGAAAACCTTTCTGTAAAAAGCTTCATTAATTACTTGAGATCACCATTAAGTAAATGCATTGGCTAAAAAGAAAAGATTTATGTTTGGTACATTCACGGACTTTTATATACATATATATGCACATGATATATGATGAAAAATACGAAATCATGACATGCATTTTCCTTTAAAATAAAAACGTGCGAGTTCAGTTGAAGTACTCTAAGCTTCAGAAAAAATGATAGGAGTTTTTGTTTTCAGTGCATTTCAGTGTGCAATTACAATTTTCTACTCTAGATTTTTTTAGAAGGAACTACATTGAGAATATTCCTATATACTGAGTGATGACACCAAAATGGCACAAGGAATAATCTAAGTAAAGTTTGCTAATACAGAATCAAATTAGAGTTAATTTTGGTCAGACATCAAATATATAGTATTTTAAAAATGTATCAGAAGATCTCTTTATGGTCAATGGTTTTTACTCAGGCTGGCAGCCCGTCACAAGTGGGGTCTTTCAGGGATGGATGTTGGGCCTAATAACTGTGCAATGTCTTCCTAAATGATCTGTATGATGGGTTTGAAAGCACCCTCAGCAAGGTTGCTGATGGCACTAAACTGGGCCTTGAGGGGGACCCTTCAGAAGGGCGAGACAATTCAAGACAGACACTGACAGACTGGAGAGGTTTTAAAGAAGGGTGGCAAGGATGATCAAAGGGATGGAGAACCTGCCTTATGAGGGAAAACTCAAGGAGTCAGCCTGGAGAAGGCTTGGGGTGACCTCATCATAGTGTTCCAGTACTTGAAGGACAGCTACGAAGAAGATGAAAGCTATCTTTTCATGAGGAGCCACATGGAGAAAACAAGGGACCACAAGTACAGGTTCTACTGTGAGAGATTTTGTATCTATGGAAGTAAGAAGGAAATTTTTTACTGTGAGAATAGTCATTGGAACAACCTCCCCAGGGATGTGACAGAGTCCCTGTCATTGGAGGTTTTGAAGACTCAAACGGATGCTAGAAAATCTCATTGAGGCTCCTTTTTGCATGAAAGGTTGGACCAGATGAACTTTTGAGGTACCACTGAATCTGGGCTGTACTGTGATTCTGTCATTGTCAGTCTTTTGAGCAAATTACCTTTACAGTGTTTCACTGTTTGGTTTTCCCTTTGCCTTGTTCTGGCTTTGATTTCAGAGCATTTGTGAAGTTCTTAAAATCAGTATGACAATACATTAGCAGCAGCACAAGTTAAGCACACAGTAATTGTATGTGCTATATGTACAAATTGATTTCTCAGCTGTATCTATCAAGGTCCTGTTTTCTGAGGGAACACTGTACAGGATATGATGTCTGTGCCGATCAGCACAATGTTCATGTCATTTCTCTTGTAACAGAAGATTCGGTCTGATGAAAGTGAAAGAGTCTTAGGGAGGAAAACCTTCTAAGCTGGTGGCCTCAAGGGATGGAGGAAACTCAACCACAGAATGCGTGTGCAATAAGTCTAGGTTCTAAATGAACAAAAAGATAAACTGCTGTAATTTTCCTATATCTTTTTGAACTTAAATGTCAAGTATAAATTTCAATAGTACCTGAATTGAAAAAAAATTGGAAAAGCAGCTTACATAGAGTTAATTCTTTTCATGACATTTAATACTTCTGAAGTGAAGATGAACTCTATCTGGAAGGAGGAAAGAAATATTCCAAAGATTTAAAACGGCAAGTTCCAATTATCCGTTTAGATTGAAAATCTCTGCTAAGCTAAGAGAAACCTCCAAACTGATCAGGAGCTAATTGGAGTTCTTAAAAAACTCAGTAAGTTTTGTCTCACGATGACTTCAGGTGAGAAGTTGCTTAATTAGTATATAACTCTCCAAATTGAGAATTAGCATAGAATAAAGTTTAAAGTAAATGGGATGTAATTCTTTTGCTGAGTATGGAAGTAATACTTAAATAGTCAGCTGTAGTCAAGCAACAGTTAACTTCTATTACATGAAGATGTGCATTTTATTTGGGCATAAAATCATGGCTTCAAGCATGCTTTCAAAAAATAACTAAAGTAGTTTCTTGAATCTGTATTTCTGATGGAGCCCTAAGAATTACAAAGAAAAAAAAAATGCTCAGTCTATGCTCTAATTTCAAGTGTATGTTTTTTCTCAGTAGATTATTATTCTGTAATAAAATTTAGGAGTGCCAGGGATTCATTTTAGAATTTCACTTCTACAGTGAGACTGGTGTTAGGGTGATCTGTATCAACAATCCTCAGGTCTATCTTTACAGGCCATCAGGAGTGAGGCCACAGTATTTTTGCAACAGTCTCTGTTTTCTAAGTCAGCATCTAATATTGCTACAGCCCTTGTGCTACATTCTCTAGCTGTAGTATTTGGACATAGGTCTTTTAAAATGGACCTTCCTTTTATGTTTTGGGTTTGTGGGCTGGGGGACAGCCACCATGATTAACAGCAGAAGATGTTTTAGATGAAATAAGAATTCATCAGGAAAAACTCCGTGGAAAGAGCAAATCGATTTCCAGCTATTGCCTGTGGTGTTTTCTCGACTGCAGCTATGTGAGGCTGTTGGCATCCTCCACTGGCTTTTGAAGAAAGTAGATGCTCCAACATCTGCTGTGCCAAACAGGCAAATTCAAGCACTGTTACTCTGGTGTGGCAAGGAAAAGGTTGAATCAGGGTTATCATTTAGTTATCTTTTTACCATTAGCTTTCTCATTGTGTTTTATTTAGTTCAGAATACATTGTGTTGGTAGTTGACTCATGACAAAACTGAAGATGTAAACCACATTTGTCTTTCAAGACACTTGAAAGTATGCTTTTCCCTTTTTATAGAAAGCAGCAAATTTACCTAAGAATAGGATAAGAAATGTAAGCTATATTATATCAATTTTGACTTTGCCTTTTTTAAGATTATACTGCAGGTAATTAAAAATCAAAATATGTTTTTGACATCCTCATGATATTGAACAGCATTTGGAAACAGGGCAAGTCAGGTTGTGGGATATTCAGAAGATTTTTTGCTTGTTAATGTTAAATTTTATGTAGAAATAATGTTGAGAATTTAGAACTACTCCACTTGGCTCTTTTTCTGAATTTTCCTGCTCTTCTGGACAGTCATCAACTTTCATATTGGTTTTCAGAAGGAACAGCTTGTCTCTTCCTACATGTGTTGTAAGTTTTCTGCTGTGTTCTTACTTCTTTATGTACAGTATGTACAAAAATAGGTATAGTCAATGATAAGAGATACAGTCATCTCTACCTGTGTTCTCATTTATAAAAGTTGACTTTTGAATGAATCTGTTAAACCAGACTATGTGTCGTCTTATCTTCCACAGAAGAAATGTATTAAGAGGTTTTTCAGTGAGGTAAGGTTATATAAGATTGGAAATTGGTTGTGTCATAGTTCAACAGGCAGACAAAGGGACAAAATTACTAAAAAAAGAACAGTACTTGTCCTTTAAATCTAAATTGGAAGGAACAATAAAGAAAACTCTAAGCATTTGAGTGTGGCATGATCTTAAAGCTGATCTACAGTCATTGAGAAAAGAGAGGAAAGTCAATTCTATTTGCTTCAAGTCATACAATGTGTTGACTGAAGCAAGAGGTTTTTTTGATTGTGTTTTACATGACAGTATTAGACAAAATTCTGCATTGTTTGTGTTCTCTGGAGCATTGGTTTTCTTAAGGATAGAGCTTTGCATTATGAACTGCTTGTAGTTTTACAAGTGCAAAGGAGCTTGTGTCTCTCTCTCTTGAAGTTTTTGGTCCATATTTCTCTTGCCAAGCAAACAGTTTGAAAAATGTGAACCTGAATGAAAGGGATAGATTACATTTATTTTATTATTTTAAAGATTTGGTTGTTTGGGATGTGTAAATGTACATATACTGAATGTATGGACACACATAGTTCCCGCTATGAGACCTTTCCTAATATCAGGTGATTGGGTTTTTTCCTTTTATAAGTCAAATTACTTATCTGTAATTCAGAGACATGTGCCAGTGCATTTTGTTTGAATACCACCAAAGATGTAACTGCCTTCCTTATTTCCTCTTTTAGTCTCTGAGGCTATGTAATTATGTTCATTTAGAAAATGACCGTGATTGGTAACAAGCACCTGTTTCCAAAATTACTGTTGACATCCATTTATTTATGTAGTTCTTCAGAAACTGGCTCTATTGTCCAGCAGAGACTTCTGGAAAGTGAAGTGCACGATGTCCGACAAAAGGGTATCTGAATTCTTGAACTGACACTACTGCTTTTCAGTTATATTCTAGAGTATCACATCTTGATACTTAGTAGTATTTAGAAATTGGAAACTTGCTTTCCTCAGAGCTTTATAAACATAAAGTTTATAAGAATGGGAAGTAGTAGATACTACCTGATCTGATTTGACATGGCTTTTGAACCACTACTTTTTAAATATTTTTATATAGACAGACACACACACTAAGTATCTCTAGTCCCTTAGTTTGTGTAGATTTCCAACAAACTAGTGCTTTTTTATTACTTTTTTTTTTTAATTAGATACTGGAAAAATGCTTTGGTGAAGCAAATGTGGGGGGAAAAAAATCATATAGAAGTTGGATGCAAGTAAAAAATACCCTTTCATAAACTTTTGGTTTATTTTGTAGAAAACACATTTTCATCAGTTTTGCTCTCTACTTGAGAAGCTAAATGACAGCTCTTCAAAATGGTCTGTGGGAAGGAGGAACGGAAAATGTCATGTTAGTGTGCTCGATTTGTTTCATGGCAGGATTTTATGGTGTGACAAAAATATTGCTTGCCCTCATCTCCTGTAGAGATTAAGTTAATCAGCCCAAGCTCAGCCTTGCTCCCTTGTAAGGACAGGCAGGAGAGACTTTGACAAGATTCCATGGTAGTGGCAATGGTCCAGACAGTCCTGGCTCTCTTTCCTCTTGGGCTAAGATTTGTTTTCTCCCATCTTCTAAATCCAAAAGAAAGCCATGCCTTTGGAGTAAATATATCAATACACATGTATCAAAATGCATCCTCTTTGGCTGAGGGGACATTTTTCCCAAGTTCTGAAGTGTTATGCAGGAAAACTAGTATTAGGGAAGAGTTTACTTACTCTTTCATTTCAATGTAGGTGGAAAAATTGCTAGAAGATTTGCTTTTTCAGTTATTTCTTAGAATTTTAGTATTTTTCGTCCCTATGAGAGCAGTGTACAAACTTGGTGAAAATACCCAGTGTTCTAGACATTGAATACCACTGTCTGTGTCTTATGCTTGAGCAAGTGTATTAGAAATGTGTGTCTCATGCTTAAGCAACTGAATGGAAATGTTGGGGAAAAAAAACTTTGTTTCTTGATATATGAAATAATTTTCTTTAGTTTTCTTCAGACTGTAGTCTCAAGGCTTGAAAGGAGGACAGAAAACTTATTTGCATGTCCCTAAACAAACTTGCAAACAAAATAAATCACAACATCTTTGGGCTTTTCTGAAATTAAAAGTTCTGGATACTCTAATGAATTTCTAATACTTCTTCTCTTCCTCTAGTCTTGAAATACTGTACCTGACCATCCCAGATAAGGTGGCTTGTATTGTTGCAGTGTTACCTTTGATAAAATCATTACTGATTATCATATCAGAGACTTGCAATTGGAAAAAGCCACCCTAAAGTTCCACGGGCAGCTTTGGTTCTGTTCTGTCATTTCAGTACTTGAATATGGAACCATGTTTTCATGTAGGCTTTTGATTTTGTACTTACACATCTCTTTTTTCATATGCAGTCCAAAGCATTCAGGATTTTTGTCATGGCTCTACTGTGGTGTCAGAAAGGGTAAAAAGAGTGCTTAGAAGAGATTGGGTTTAGATCATAGAATCACAAAATGGTTTGGGTTGGAAGGGACCTTAAAGATCATCTAGTTCCAACCTCCCTGCCATGAGCAGGAACACCTTCCACAAGACCAGGTTACTCAAAGCCCTGTCCAACTTGGGCTAGAAGACTTCCAGGGATGGGACATTGACAACTTCTTTAAAGATATCGAAGTATTTCTTGACCTCAAATTAGTCACTATTAGTGGATTGAAAATACACTTAAACATCCAGTATTAAATAAAAATTGTTACTAATAGCATTGTCTGTACAAATTAGCCATGCAAATTCCTCAGAAATGTGAAAACCTCACTATTTTGTTCATGTTAGTAACAAAATACTGTCAATTCTGAGGAATCTTAGTGCTTGGCAGTAGAAGTAACTTGTCTATATCTAAAATAATTCTCATGAAATTTTTATAACCATTTTAAAAAACATTATTTGAAAGTCATTCTTGTGGCTATATTCATCATGGAAAAAAGAGTAAATATAGAAAAAACATTGGGTTTATGTATACAGAGATCTGTTTTATTGAAAGTGAAGTTTTTCTTTTAATCAATAAATGAAAAAGAAATCTACGGGC
Organism: Pyrocephalus nanus; assembly: GCA_038380795.1. Taxonomy (NCBI): domain Eukaryota; kingdom Metazoa; phylum Chordata; class Aves; order Passeriformes; family Tyrannidae; genus Pyrocephalus; species Pyrocephalus nanus. The sequence continues at coordinate 4,473,505 of CM076261.1, forward strand.
TTTGCTAGAGTTTGCGTTACAAAACAGCATAATGATGCACAATTCTTAAATAGTGTTAAGTTCTTGTTTAGTTGCATATTTCAAATGTCTGCTTGACGTGTGATTGCTTGTGTTGGAATGTTTATTGCAAAAATGAAGCTTGAGCTCTGACAGGAGATTGCGCAATCAGAGAAGCTTCTCAGAGTTGATCCCTTGCTTGAGTTGTGCTCAACTTCCCATATTTTTCCTTTTGCAGACCATGGTTTGCATGTGACACTAAAGAAAGGCCTATTGCTTTTCAAATGACTATTTCAGTTCCTACAGTGTTTTTTTAGTATAATTCTTTCATATACTTCATTTTTGGACTTCTGTCATGGCTGTTCACCTCTAACTGTGAAAGTATTTTGACTTGTTCCACAGTTTTAGGGGAAGAATTTGCCTTTTGGTGGTGGGGAAGGGGAGATTTTGTGCAGTGTTTCCAGACTGCTGGAAAAATTATGGTGTTCTCACTCTTTCTTGGAAAGTTATTCAATTAATTGCCTGCCTTCTGTTTAAAAAATTAAGTAATTTTTTGTCTTACGGTTTGTCCATCCTCCGTTTCCATTCACTGTGTTATTCTTTTTTTTTTGTAGGCTGGATAATATTACTAGTAATAGAGTTGTTTTTGTGTTTTTTTTTTTTTTTTTGATGTATCTTGTTGGAGTCTTTTCTCAGGCATAATTCTTGAACTAATATAATCTCCAGAGACTGAGTTGTCAAGGCTAAAGATAGAACTTGCCTTTTTATTGTTTTATAACTTAGTTTTTGCATCTATAGTTAACACCCAGTTCTATTCGCAGCAGACAGTCCAGGTCAGGTGACAGCAGGTACTGTATGGCTGATGTGGTATTGTTGCTCTACAGAAAAATTAGTTACCTTTCCACTGACTTATTGTATTGGAAACTTTGCTGGTAATTTTTTACTTTGTTTTTCATGGTGAAGGTGACACTTTTCAGACAGAAGTCTGGTGGGAGACCTAGAGGCAGCAATTTAGGCTATCATTGGGACAACTTACTCTAGTTTTACCATAGTATATTAACCTAAGAGATCTAAAGTTGCTTTATGTATTTAACAGCTTTTACAAGAGTTGATGCACTTTTATTTATGTCATTTGCAATAATTCTTATGAACATGTTGGTGTCTTGCAAATTCACATCTTGTCCAACTGACTAAGGCTTACTTCCTGAAGTCTGGTTTCATGGATACCTGCCTGGAAAAAAATCTGGGAGGCAGACAGCAATTTCCCAGGCAGCAGATGTGGAGGGGGTTCTGTTTCCTTTGCTGAATATCACTATTTCTTAATGGAATTTTACTGTTTTTTTTCTTTTCATTGGTGTCTTTACCTGAGTTCTTGCAGGCTGCTGCAAAAGAAGCCTTAGACTTTTGAGCTGGGACTGGACCAGTTTGTCTTCATTCTTTCATATCTCTGATCTGTCTTTATGCCACTTTATTGAAGGGAAATTATGTACCAGTATTTGCATCCATAGTGCTAATTTTTATCCTTGTTATTTTTGCTTTCTAGTGAGTGTACCTTGGAGTGTTGACACCTATTGATCTAAATTGTTATTTTTAAGTGTGTGTGTTTAAAATGAAAACTTTAAGACTCCTAAATTGGAAGCGGTAGATCTATATATTCTGCCTTGGGAAGAATCTGCACTCCCAGAACAACCAAGGAAGCTGTGGGGATGTCAAAGGCCATTTGTTGATGTAGTTTAGAAGTGACATCTGGATTTTTAGAAAAGTTTGCCTAAGTAGTTACTTTACATTTCAGGTGAGGGGACAGGGCTTGCCTCATCTTTTTGGTGAATATCATAACTTTGAGAACTCAAAAGGATGTGAGGTCACTTTTTTCCACCTGGAGATGTTGCTGTGGATAGTGTTACCTTGTGGTGTCTCAGGTTGGCTGCTCGTCTCAGGTTGCAGTTGTTACAGTAGCGGGGAACTCTAGACCTATGAGGCATTTCCTAAGGCCAGGTGCTCCAGTGGCAGTGGAATGCTGCTTCCCTGGTGATAAACATCAGTCGGTTCTTTACCAGTACTTCTACTTTTTTTAACGCTATTTAAATATACATGCTCTAAGTGTACTTGCATTCATCACATTTAATACAGTTTTCTTGAAGAGGGCAGCTTTAAGAAGCTGCACTTACACATCATTTAATTCTAGTGTTAGACAAACACGGCTTGATAAATTGTTTAAACCTAAAGTAGGCTATCTATTTTCTTATTTTCTATGCATTAAAATATCAATAATCTATGTAGCCCTCCCGGTAGTTCGACAACTGATTTAGTCTTTTTATATAAGTATTCTATGCATGGTAGAATGTGCCACCTTTGGTATAGAAGCTTTGAGGTTTATAAAACTTGCCCACAGAACACATCAACCAATGCAAGTGAACCATTTTAAAGGAAATTAAGTTGCAAATATCCAGAAATCTTACTTGCTGTGAAATTAATATAATTTGACTTAATGGCAATCAGCTTTTACTCCTGTTTCACCTCTTCCTGAACAAATCTTTTCAAACGATATTGTACCCGCTTCTCCATAGATTTTACTGAAATATATTCTTGGTGCTGTTTTGGTCTATGTTCTTCATCTTCCTTGAAGACTCTGCTTTCTCATCTGATAGTTGTTCCTAAAGATGCACTACTAAATAGAATTAATTCTGATGCCAAATGGAAATAATAAACCACTAATGTAAAAAAATTAACATTTGGATGTAAAGGCTATTAACCACAATAAAATATGCTAGTATAGTGAAATTAGTGTTGTAATATATTGTTATAAGTGTGAATTTAGAGTATTTTTTTATAAGTATGAAATATATTTTCTGGAATGCATTTTTAGACAACGTCAGCTTTCCGTAATTCAGGCATAAAATAGTGCCCTGAATAGGTGTCATTCAGAATAGATCTGGTGATTCAAGATTCCTGCATCTAGTCAGGGGACAGAGAGCTGCTTTAGTTTGAAGGATCTATGACTTGCCCCCAGTTTTAGTGAAAGACTGAGGTGTGTAGGTTCGTTACCGACACAAATGGTTCGAGTGGTGTGTGTAGTGGATGCTGACACTCCTCTTGCTTGTCTACTGTATATGAGTTGATTTCACAGCTCTGCACTACATTTTGCTTTAGTTTATTTTAGAGAATGCTTCAGGTGGTAAGATTCACTGTTGCAGTGGAGAAACAGCAACACCCAAAAGTGCATGAGAAAAAACATTACTACTTATAGTGTTTGTATGTGTTTGTAACCTTGCACCTGAGTTTTCCTTAAGTGCTAATATGGATGTAACAATATTGAAAGGTCTGTGGGCTCTGGTGACAGTGTGTATTTTGATATATATGTATGTGTATCAATATATATTGAGATATCTATATTGATTTGTGATTTACTGAGTCATGTAGTAGGTGTATATTCCAGGAATTTGTCAGCAAAAATGTTGAACAGTTACTGTTTGAACAGAATGCAAGTACATGAACTTACTTATATATGTAATTACACAGAAGGTGGGCAAAGTTTGTAACTACTCATGGAATAAGTCTTTAAAAAGGCCAAAATGAGAGCAATAATCTGTACTGCTTTCAATAATCCTGCCTTGAAGGATTATTTCAAGATCTCCTTATTCAGATATTAAATATTTACTGAGTTAAGCTCTTAGCTCTTTTTTACGTTAAAGAAACCCTGGCATTTCTTTGTAAAAGGCTATCTCTTTAACCAAATTTGCAAAAGTAGTTAACATATCGCTGTTAATAACATTGCAAGATATTAGGAAGGAAGAAGCTCTGTAGAGAGTTGTATTGTGCTGGCAACAAGAATAGACAATGAGTCCAGGCTCATATGTCAGTTTGTATACTTTGCCTAATCTAACGATTTAGTGAAAATACTTAAGTGAAGTGCCTTAGCTCTGTCTACACTGGCTTGTCCACTTTAAAGATGAAGTGCTAAACTAGAGTTTTCTCTGGACAGCAAAATTAATTCCTCTCTGATTCCCCACTTTGTGTCTTTTCTCCAGGCTGAACAGTCCCACCTCCCTTAGCCTTATAGTACAAGAGTTGCTCTAGTCCCCACATCATTATGTCTGGATGCAGCCCCCCACCAGGGCTGAGTAGAGGAGAAGGATCACTCCCTCGACCTGCTGGCAATGCTCTGCCTAATGTAGCCTAGGATGCTGTTGGCTGCCTTTGCTGTGAGGGCACATTGCTGTCTACCAGGACCCAAGGTCCTTCTTGGCAGAGCTGCTTTCCAGCTGCTCAGCTCCCCAGCCTCTGCCCCCAGCATGTAATGGTTGCCTGGAGCTCTTCCTCCCCGCATGCAGGACTTGGCATTTCCTTTTGTTGAACTTCATGAGATTCTTCTCTGCCAGTTTTCTGCAGCCTCTCCAGGTCCCTCTGATGTCAAATTCGGAGACCTGATAATTCAAACAGTTCAAAGAAACTTTTTTTAAATTGAGCTGAGGTATTACTTTTCATGCAAGTTTGAAAATAGGCCGTTATAGCCTAGCTAGCTAGACTAGCTTCTCACTTGTAGCTCTTAAATATACTCTCTCAGGATTTGATAGTTGACCAGAAAGATCATTTATGTGTGACAGGGCATTATTATGAATTATAATGGACTCATGCAATTCAAGATCAGTCAGGTTTGTTGATTTAGTGTATGGGGTAAAGCTTACAGTAAACAGAATAGGAAAGCAGCTACAATACAAGGAACTAAAATATGGATAGTTAAGAGTTTTAGATCTTAAGACTTACTTTGGTCTCTCCAAAAAAGGAAAAGTAGCAAAGAGTTGAAAGTTGGGTAACTGCCAGTCCGTCCAAGGAATGCAAATTTTGTTTGCTGGTAATACCCATTAAGTATTTTTTTTTAGTTCTTTGAATGCTGGATAAATATTAAAGTAATGAAGTGTCTCAATAACAAAGTTTCAACCAAATTTAATACATTTTTATTTATTATATGCTTGCACTAGATGATACTGTGTCATAATGAAATGAGTACGGACTAACATTTCAAAATATAAAGATGCTATAACTGTACCCTGGTAATGTAGATCATATATTGTATTTTCAGCTTTATGTCACTTATGAATCCTGAGATAATGTTTTGCTGAATTGGAGTAGGTTGATGGAGTGTATTTTTAAATATCCTAGCAGTAAAGTTTGCTATAAAATCGCATCAACTCATACATCTGAATAAAACCATTATGTAACTGTAGTTGGTTTTGAGATAAACGAGTGTAGTTGCAGAGTGAGGATGTCTAGTGTAGTCATGGTAGGACTGACAGTTTGATGCATTAAAACTTTGGAAATAGGCATAGACCAAAATTTGGGGAAACATCCAGTTAATGTGAGACTGCTTAAGTCAAGCTGAAGAAAATCAGTACATTTTAAATTAATCTAATGAAAAGAAATTAATGTAACAACTTGAAAAATTCAGTGTTAATAGACTGTGTAGTTAATGTGTGTTTTAATGATAATTTTATGTTATATCATTCTCTGTTTTTAGAAAAACCTTAGGAAATCAAAGGAGTTTCCGTAGTGGAATGCTTTTTTAGAGTGTTAATGCTGGAGTTTCTCTCTCAAGGTAAAGTGCTGCTAGAAACTTGTTTTGGACAAAATGACACAAACAGGAAGATTGCTGAGACTTCTTGATGTTTATCAATCTTTTTTTGCACCTGATTGTGTCTCATTAGGCTAGTAAATGTGTGTATAACTATAGTGTTTATCCACATTAGTGCTTAAAACTGTCTTAGCAAGAGTAGTAAGGAAGATGGTCAATATATAGCTTTTTTTTGCCTTTTTTTCTGTTGAAGAAAAAACATCTTGTAAGTAATGCAGGAGCCTCTGGCCAGTAGCAGTACCAGTGAGCCAAAGGTGTGATGGCGAAGAGCTAACTCATGTACTGTGGAAGAAAGTCATGCTTTGCAAACCTAGTGGAGTTCCTCGAAGTAATTGCTGAGTTGATAACATGGATAACAAAATGCTTTTGATGAGGCTCTTAATTTAATCTTTTTGACAGATAGATGAATGAATGGAAAACTGGTGATCAGTGTATAAAAAAGAGATCAGTAATGGAGTCTAACAGGTGTGGTATTTCACAGTCATAAGGGATCTAAAATGGTGACTAATGATTAATTAATGATGATAGAGTAGTAAAAACTAAAGATCTAGCAAACCATGGAGGAATTAATACTTGGTGGTGTGTGGGTGGTTAAAAGTGATAGGTTAATGATGAATGTTGAGTGAGTGCATGAGAGAAAAACCTCTCATCTTTATGTACTTGTGTTATTGAATGTTGAACTAGCTTTGATTTATAATGCTTAGTTTTGTGAAAGAATCCATTTAGTGATTATTGTAGTGACTGTAAAAATTAACCAGATATTTCAGTTAATAACAAAACACCATAGCAGTACTACCATATGCTGGACTTGCTCATAATCCTCTTTCTGAGACCCCTTTATTGTCATGTCCAAGGGCAGTATATGAGTCCAGACTGACCTTTGATTTTACTCCATTTATCTGTTCTTTTTAAACTTGTAAGTGTAGTGTAACAGTGAATGAAATGAAACCAGCAGTATATGTGGGAATGTTGGGTTTGTATGGGAGAACCCTCTGCATGTTGTAATGGCTCCCTAGTATGCCTCTTTTTAATTTCATAATAAAATGGGGAGTTTTAAATAGATTATGAAATTATTGATGATTTAATTGAACAAATGTGATATAGAAAAGACTTTATCAGACCATGAAATTATTTGAGTGAAGGACACTATAAAGGAAGTTTTTTCCTGTTCCGTTTCAGTCACGTCTGAAATACTGTTGCCATGTAAATGGAAGTCGTATGTTTGCTTTTATAAACCAATTTATTTTAGTAATCTAATTTAACTGTTAAAAGGAAAATTTCTGTGTAGACCTCAAAGCTAAACAGGAAAATTGCTCTGTAATGGCAGAATAAGGTAGAACTTAGCATTAGCTGAAAATACCTCTAAGCCACAGTATGTGTTTCTAAGAAGTATGGAATGTGCTGTATATAAAGAAGATACATACTAAAAATACATGAAAACCATCCAAGTGGGGAAAAAGTCCTTCATAAAAATGAGGCTTTATTATATTAATAAAGCATGTGAAATTGTTTGATATGTGATGATTGCCTATTATAGTGATGTTTTAGTATCCTTTAAGAGGAGAAGAGTGTGGCTTTTATAGGTCTTGAAGAAAAGATCTTCCTTTCTGTATTAGGAAAACAGTCAGGTTACATTGAAAGATTGAGCAAGATGAAATGAGGAAAGCTGAGAGATGAGTTGTCTCTGCAGCCGTTGACAATAATGATCATGTCCCTTTTCATTTGGCCTTTACCCTTTTTCTCCTAGCTGTAATAGCTACAACTCGGTAGCATATTCCTGTCTCTCTGACTTGCACCACTTTGAACCAGCATTGCCTTCTCACTGTTGAGCTTGTGTACTCCTCCCTGTTTGTTCACCAGTGATACCACTTAAAATAGCCATGCTTCTCTATTTCCCTTTGTGCTGGAACAGCTTGTAGCGTACACAAGTTCTTCTGCTTTAGCTAATGTAAGTGAAATAGAAAGGTTGTTCATGTTAAACAATAGGTATCCCGAATATTTTACTTCCATTAGTCACAATTCTATAAAATTACCCTAAGCTTAGTCTTGTATTCGCAGTCCACCTCTAAAATAATGCTGTGCTATTTTTTCTTCAGAAACATACTTCAGTTGAAGAAATTAAATATTTTGAGAGTTGAGGATTTACAAGTCTCTTAATTATTATAGGGACGCCACCCACCCTTACTGTTTTCAATGATAATTTTGAACTGGGGTAGTTTATTGACCGGAAACTGCAGCGAAGGGGAGCTGATTACTGTGCTGATTATTGAAGAGCCTTTTGAATAAGCAACTCTTGGCATGGAGCTTCCTTAGATACTGTTAGCGTGATCTTGAAATGTGATTTAAGATGAATGTGAGATCAATAGCTTAAACGTATTTCAGAGGTTTTTGGTTAATTGTTTTACTTGACAGAGTTCATGTCTAAGAAAGGTGAAGAACAGAACAGGAAACATTGTAGATGGTGAATTCTGAATTAAACAGTACTGAAATTTGCTTTTTTTCTGTTAAAAGTGATTTTGTATACTGCTTTCCATCTTTATTTTAAAACTTTTAAAAAGAAACACAACAAAATACCTAGCATGCCTGAGAGACCAAGGAAACCATGACACTTTCTCTACTTCATGCTTCTTTTGGCTTAGGCTTATATTTTAGCATTTTGAAAGAAAAAGTATGATACAAAGGAAAGATTGATGTTAAAAAGTTTGTATGTATTCCCATTTTTACTGTATTTTTGTATTCAGTGTTTAAAACCTTCCCTCCTTTAAAGAAAAAGATGGAATTTTGGCTTTTGAAGCAAGCCCTGAATTGAAGCAGGTAGTTGCACAGCCCCAGAGCAAACCAGGGTTTTGAGAATTTAGTGCTTCTGCTTGACGTGTGTGTTTCCTGTGTTAGCCATGTCCGTGGACAAATTGATTGAGTCTACAGATTTGAAGGCTTTGGGGCAGATTGGACCCCAAATTTTGACAGTTCATCACCATCACTAATCTGCTGTTAAAAATCCCTGGATGTGGCCCAGCACTATTGTGGATATTCTTTGCCTGCTGCTTCTCACAGCATGGAGATAAATGCACAGAAGCTACCAGTGTACTTTGTACTGCTGTGCAAGCAGTTATGGTTCTCTGCTGAATTTACCAAAGAATTGAAATTATTTCCTGGATTTCCCAGATAGATACTGTATATCTTTGGAAAAAGTGTCTTTGAGTAGTTTACAAAGTATTTTTTTCTAAGTTACGCTTACCCTGCATATCTTTACTTCTGCATCCCTCTTGAGCTGTTCTTGGCTTCTTACGCTCTTATTACTGACCTGTTAAGTGTTATTTCATTGCCATGTGCTTTCATTTTTCATTATCAGTTTCAGTCCAAAAAGACGATCCTTTAATACACTCAAGATGCAAAACCTGACTGTATTTTAGAGCAGTGAAAATACTGTGATACTTTTCTTGTATCACAGTTGTATAATTTTCATTTTAATGTTTCTTAGTTCAGAAGGAGCCACTGTATGGAGAGGTAACTTAAAACAGGCATGTTTTTATGAAGTTGACAAATTTAATAATATCCAGCCTTTAAAGTAATTCTGACTATCTTTGTATTTACCTGTTTTCAAATTCTACCGTGATTTTACTGCTCATTCTCATTATATATGAAGTAAATAATTTCTATCTTGCACACTTAAAAAGAGAGGACTGCAAGCCTATAAATAATTTTGATTTTGCTATCTTTTTTTTTTTTTTTTTTTTTTTTAATATAGTAAAAAATCTGAAGAGTGAGGGCGAAAAAGGTTTGAATTTGAGGTGAGGGATCAAGGACTATTATTTCAATCTGGATCAAATGTGTTCTCAATTATATATTCATGGGAAATAAACTTTCAAAAAACTCATGCTCTAACCTTTCTTTTGGCGTAGTTACTTGATATATGTAGCTGTCAAAGACTGATGGAGCAGCTTTCAATCGTGAAAAAAAGGATTGAAAAATCCTTTAAAAGCTGAAAAGAGTCAAATAAGGTCCCATCAGATCTGATCCGATGAAAGATATTTCTGGTCTAATGCCTCGCTGCCAATGAGGTAATGATAGATAGCATGGACACATAGCTAAGTAAATATCAGTACTTCTCTGGCATGCCTTGTGAATATTCATCAATTTGTATTTTATGACCTTCTTCCTTATTTTTGCAGTTGTCACTTAAACAATACGTAGCTGAGAGAGAAGATTCCCTAATACTCTTTAATTCTTTGTTATGTAATTCCCTAGAATACTTGATCATTTTTTCATTAGACGCCTTATTTGTGTTTTTTAGCCAAATGACCGGGTTTACTTTTTCTCCGAAAAGGTGCTCTCCACTGAAGAATCATGTATACCTGTTGACAAATTTAGACTTAGCCTTTAAGTTGGGACGTTTTTGGTACTTAGGCACTTAGCAAAACCTTAAAACCATCTTCTTCTCTGTTGTATTTTTCTATGGTTTTTGTTTGTTTGTTTGTTTGCTTTTCTTTGGGTTGTTTTTTTTTTTTTGTGGTGTTTGTTTATTTCCATAGGGTTATGTTCCGTGGTAGTAACGTCAGGTGGGCTTGTGGCTGTTTGTTCCTAGATATCAGTTGGAAGGTATAAAGCCAGTAATCTTGTTCATAAAAATTACCACGGATTTCAGTGAATAAAATGTGTGTGCGGGGTTGACTCTCCAAAATAAATTACTGACATAGTCCTATTTGCCAGTTGCCATTTCACGTTCAAGTCCCTACTGTGTGAAACTTTGCGACTTTTTAGTATTGGTGAACTGTTTAATATTGTTGAACTTTTTAATATTGATGAATGCGATTTAATAGTGTTAAAACTGCTATTTGTTCTATTTTGAAAAATATTTTTTTCATGTAAGTGTGGAGCTAATTAAGGTAATTAATAATTCATAGAAGTATGTTTGTTTTGGTATGGATAGGAATTAAGCTTTGAAGAGTCCAGTGGAAATGAAGAGGAACAGCTGTTTCATATAACTGCTAACTGAATAATTAAATAAATGTGAATGATTTGTATGGAAAATTACCAGGGACAGCTGTTTTTTTATCTTGGCTCTTCAATTAGCAGCATGTGTATTATTTTTCCAAATTCTTAATTTTACTTGGTTTTTGTTTCTGTTTTTCCCTTCAGGATGGATTAGATGCTTTGGTATATGACTTGGATTTTCCTGCCTTAAGAAAAAACAAAAACATTGATAACTTCTTAAACAGGTGTAAGTATTTAATGTCTTTAAATATCAAAAAGAAAAAGCAGTTCTAGCTTTTCAGAAGGCATCTGGGGATTTGGGGTGCATTAAGTTTTGGGGTGCAAGTTGTTTTAAGAGTGATTATTTATTTATTTCCCAGTGAGAACTGACAAATGAACTGTGCAAATTTCATCCCCTGCGTTGATTCACTGGACACTGAATGTCCAATCTGTTGCCCCTGTAAATGGCATTGTCTGCAGTGGCACAAAGCCTTTTAAGAGAAAGGCCTGTTGTTTTTATTAGGGCAACTCTCTAGATTCCCATAACTTGCTTTCTAATTTCATGTGCTAATGTATCATAAACAATTACCAGTAAAATATCATAATGATGCATAGAGTATCAAGAAATTGTATTAAAAATTTGTTCACAGACTGGAGCATTGTCTTTTGTAAACTTTTTTTTAAAGTATAAAAGGTGTCTTTTCATGAATATCTTAAACTGCACAGCTGCTGTATTTACTTGTATATGCAGGTGATGTGTCTGCAGAATTCTCCGTATTTACTCTGTATTTGTCCACTACCAGATTTCCTGCACATTCTACTCCATAATAGCACTTTAAACTAATAAGGTTGATGTTTTTAATAAAAGTCATAGTTCCATATTTTTAAAATTAAAATAAACAAACCACAAACAAACAAAAACCCAAAAAGACAGTTAAAAATCTTTTCTAAAGGCTGCCAAACTGACAAATTCTGGAAATCACTGCAGAGTTGTCAGCTGATTCAAGACTTGCTTCTGCCTGGACTAAATGGGCAAACCTTGAAATTAAGCTAATAGTATTAGATTTTTATATTTTTGTGGCAAATATAAAGTATTTGGCTAAAATAATTTTTGTCTTTGCTTCACTGAAATTTTTTTTTTTTTTTAATCTGTTTCCAAGGTGTTTTCCAATAGCTTATTTTGTGAAACTGAAACCTATGATAGTGAATTTGTGGAGTTTATTTTATGTTATTCTCAATTTGTGGGAATTTATAAGTCCACTAAATCCAATTGAAGGCTAAGTTGTACATAAGCTGGTTGCTGAAAAGCCTAAGCTCTAATGTTCTGTTTAACTTTTCACAGTTCAAACTGTAATTGATACCATATACTGAGTTACATGCACACTTGTATACTCAGTTATTTACTGAGAAGGTGTGGTGCAACTCTTGGAGAAAAGAGAAGTTGTATTAGGCAAAGGAAATACTCATTGCAACAGATAATTTGAATGTAATTTTTATGAATAGTGATATTATTAGTGAGTCTCAGAAAGATTCACTTTTGCAATTAAGTGAAAGAAAATTTCTGTTAAAAAAATAGACATTTTCATGTTATTTTCATTCTAATAGAAGACTGTTTAAAATGTCTTTTTGCAGTACTAGTGGTCCAGTTTGCACCATTATTGTAGAAGTTTAAAATAAATTTCTAGGTGGCAAATGAAATGAGAGTTTCCTTCCTGTATTTTATAGACTGATGGACTTCATCCCCTCTTACTTGTCTCTAATTTACGTTGTATGTTTGTGGAACCTTCAAAATCTGCTTCTACTGGCAGAGGTTTTGAGGATGATTTTTTCAAATATAGAACCTTACTAATTTTCTACCAGATAGAATTAAAAGAATAAGGAAATCAGTATTAAAGATAGCTGAGAGCCATACTTTGCAGCAGAGTCTCAGTTTATTCCAACACAGAATCCAGGGTTATAACCAAACTTCAGAACCAAGTTGGAGAAAGTGATTTTTTTGCCACGGGAGCCACCCTGCCTCTTCGTACAGCATAAGCTCCCTGGGTCCTCCACTGTTCCTGGGAAATAAGGAACCTGCCTATTTAAATGTGTTACAGCCTGATAAACCTTGTTTAACAGATCTTAGAACGTGGAGGTCAAATTTCCAACACTGCTGTTACTGTAGCATATTGTCTGAGGATAATTGACTGTTAGTATGTATATCAAACAAGAAATTTCAATTTGCAACTGCTTACAAGCCTGGTTTACATTATTTAAAAATCCTTAGCTTAGATTGCCCTTCAGATGTATTTTCCTCAGTTCTGTTTTGTGCATAGGCGAGGCTTGTGATTGAATACCATTTAAAGGATTCATATTGTGCTTAGCTTTCTTTTGCACCCATGTCAAGCTGTTCATTCAGAAGTGGTGAACCTCCTGTTGTGAGATTACTAGGCAGTATGTTAACAATAGCTAGAAAGTTGCTGTCATGGGAGTTGCTGCATTTTGTTTTTTTGCAGTTTTGTTCCTCCTCTACTATAGGTCAGTTTTCACCACGGCAAATAAGGCAATCCATTATTTGTTTGAATTACTGAATATTTCAATCCTTGTGTAAGAATTTGTCAGAATTTGCAATTTTACTATAATTTACTGAAATCAGCTAGTGATGTGTTGCATTGTAAAGGGTTGGCTTTACATTAGACAGTAATGCCACAGAGTACTTAGTCAAACAAAACGATGTTTGTTCCTGCTGTGGTAATAAAATCTTACTGAAATTTTATTGTACATGTGCTGCGTTTGTTTTAAATCGTGGGCTGTGTAGGTAGAAATCTAAGAGTAATTTTCTGACATCTGCCTCATAATTTTTTAATAATTTAAAAAAATTTGATTTCTCCTTATTTTTCTTCCCCTGTCCTTATTTCTTTCTAAACTTTACTTTTAGGCCTAGAATATTATTTTTGAAAATATCATTGCATAATTTATTTTTTTGGAAGCATATCTGTTTAGTAGAACTTCCTTGCTTTTAGAAATACTGAAGCATGAAGCTTTTCTACGTAATCTCATGCCAGTGTTGACCCACATGGATTAAAATAGACTGTTTTAATCTTTGACCAAATTTGGAATTAGAATATCTGCCCACTGGGAGTTTGTAAATTATTGTAGTTTATAGAATGACAGGTTTATATAAATAATTGCCATGATTCCCACTGCATGTTTTAAATAAAAATCTACTTTTTTTTAGTATTAAGAATCATAAAAGTGCATAAAAGTGAAAGCTTTGTTTTTTAAAAAAACTATTTTTCAAGTTTCTTGTAGTGTAGTTCTGATACTTTCCTGAATGTGTTGCATATTTATTCAGAAATAATCTTTTTATGCTGATGAGCTTACAGCAAGATCATGCTGGGTATGAAATTTTTGTAGAGCTTTTTTTTTTTTTTTTTTTTGCAAGTAATTATTTTTAAAGAAATTCCTAAATTAAGATCTGTAATGTGATTGTACATTAGAGTCCTTGCATTATGTTTATGTCGGGTTTTGGTTACTGTGGTAATGAGAATGAGGTCATGCATTCTGCAGAGAATTTTTCAATAGGAAGGTAGGTTCTTTGAGCAGCACTTCTAAAAAACTATGTAAAAAAGAAATTGGATGACTGGGTTTAATTAAGTTGATTATATAAGAAATGTGAATTTTGTTCTATGTAGATAAAGACACGGTAAATAAAATGAGAGATCTGCGCATGAAAGCTGAGGATTATGAAGTGGTGAAGGTGATCGGTAGAGGGGCATTTGGGGAGGTTCAGTTGGTAAGTTAAGTTTCTATTTGTGCATTTAACTGTATTCTGTAGTATTTGCTCATGCATCTGTTTCTGAGTACAGGGTTTAAGAGATGTAGTCTTACGATATTAAAACCATTAACTCAGTGAGATTTTATTACTTAATAACTCATGGAAATGCTTTTGAAAATGTTGTATTTTGGTACTGTCCAAGTCCACAAGTACTTATTCTGCATTGTAGTCATTCTTCTCTGTTATAATAAAATGGAATATATATTCCTCATAATCAAGAAAATTAGCCTTTACCACTCCTTACACGGACACTTGAAGTCTTGAGGACTAGAAGAGTTTCTGCCAGTTCAGGGACTACACCAGATTTTTGTGGACATAGTTCTCACAGATGAGAGATATGTGTTGTTTGTGATACGTTAGCAGCCAGGCTTGTTCATCCTGCTTTATTTAATTGAGAGCTGGTTGAAGAAACTGGAAATATGTCAGCAATTATGCACATCTACTAATGAACTCTGGAAAATGCTTGTAGTTTTAACTTTGTAGTATTTAACAGGTGCCAATATTTGTCCTTTTAAAGACACATGTGCAAATTACTTAAGTGACTGTTATGCCTATGGACTTCTATGTTGAATAGTTCCAGCGAGTATTTTAAAAGTAATGCTTTGTCAGATAGTGGAATATAATTATTTTGTAGGCCTACAGTATATAATCCTTTATAAAAACGTGAAGAGTCTTTTAGAACATGTTGAAGAGTGAAGCAGGAAAAGTGATGTTTTCGGTGATGTTCTTCATATGTTAATATGGCAAACTATTCTGTTCCGTATGTCATGTTTGTCTTCATAGGTAAGGCATAAATCCTCAAGGAGAGTGTATGCTATGAAGCTTCTGAGCAAATTTGAGATGATAAAAAGATCAGATTCTGCATTCTTCTGGGAAGAAAGGGATATTATGGCTTTTGCTAATAGTCCCTGGGTTGTTCAGGTATAGTGATACTCTTTTTCAAGTATTTTCATTATAGAATAGTTTGGTCACAACACTGCATGACTTGGAATTGCATGTTTTTATTTTTTGCATTTCACAAATGCAAAACAGTCTCTTTTTTTTTAATTGATCTATTAGGGAAATACATTATTGACATCAGGAATGCTGTACAAAACAGCAAATACTACACTTGCTTCAAAACTGTATTTTGTCACAACATTTACAAGATGTTAAACTATTCTGTTTATTATTAAAGCTCTTTGCTAGATATGTGTTGGTGAGTCTGCTCTGTAGTAATTCTTTGAGGCATCCAGCATACCAGAAAGATGTGCTTAAGACACAGCTTCTGTATATTCTGATTTCTTTGTGTATCTTTGATTGCAAATTGTGCCTGCTCTGATTATTTTTCCCTCATTTCAATATTATCACTGACAGTTTTTTGGGAAACACTGCTGCCTTTGAGGTTCTAAGGAGTGTGTCTGAACCAATCACGCATTGTGTGCACATGTCAGCTTGTTAATTTAAACTGTTCTTACCCTTAAGCATATACATTCCTTTGTTAGGATGGAATTATACAAACTCATTCAAGATTTATCTAAGTCAAATGGGTAACTGCATTACTGTCTGTCTGGGTGTGATTGTTCAGAATAAAACTTCAATGAATTTCATAAAATTTTAAGTTAAGAGACTTAAATCTGCTCTGATGAACACAGCATTGACAACTTTAAGGGAAATATTTTTATTTAATTGTATAAAATTTAGGCTCATTTTCTATACAATAAATATGTTGACAATAGAAAAATAAACATTTAGTGATAATACAAATAGAATAAGGCAGATGTTTGCAACACAGTAATTTCATGTTTGCATATTTGTCAGGTAGCATCCTAGTGAGAAAGAAGCATTTTTTCTTGTTATGTAATAAATGGCCTTTGAATTGATCTCAAGATCTATTGCATCAGATTGACTAACCTTAACTTGTAACCAGCACTCTACTTCTCCCACTGTAATATAAAGGGATGGAAAATCTGTCTGAAATGTGCTTTAGAGATTAATTTATTTTTAGGAGGTCTGCAAGATGATGCAAAGTTGATGCAGTAGTTGTAGCAATTCTGTTGCTTTGTAAATCAGTTTGTGCAGAAATGCCTTTGATTTCCAAAAGCAAAACATTAAAGAAAACTGGAATGTTCAGTGACTTATCTTTTGTTCATTTGCTTTTTACAGTTGTTTTATGCATTCCAAGATGACCGTTACCTTTACATGGTGATGGAATACATGCCTGGTGGGGACCTTGTGAATTTAATGAGTAACTATGATGTTCCAGAGAAATGGGCCAGATTTTACACTGCTGAAGTTGTACTTGCATTAGATGCAATTCACTCAATGGGTTTTATACACAGGTGAGAAACTAAAAAGTGTTGTTACATGGTGAGGTTTTATTCCTGGTGCTGCCAGAATGACTTCAGTTTGTTTAGGCAGTTTTAATACTTATGATGTTACTACTTTGTTATTATTTCATAATTATTCCATCTTACAGCTTCAAAAGTTCTTGCTATCAGAAACTATTAAGTCTGAGGAGATACAGTCAAAGTAAAGGCTTTCAGCAGGCCAGTGTTGGGGATTAATACAATTATTCCACTGTACCAAGAGATTCAAGAATAAAAATGGTGCATGCATGTTGGCCCCAAAATGGTTCTTTTTTTTTTTTTTATTAGAAAAAGCTGTTTTGGGAATTTGATCACAGTAGTATCCACGGTTAGGAATTATTAATTCCCTGCTAGGCATTTGAAGCCTCAGTGACCCATGAAACAAGAATCTGTGAACAATGTGAGGAAAATCTCCCAGCCATATGTTTTCTTGTAAAGGGCAAGATGGAAAATTGAGATGCAGAGCAAAGGGACTTAGCTTAGTTTCATCTGCACTTGCCCTAAATAGTGAAATGTAGACACTTCTCAGATAGGTAGAGAAGTTTCCTTTTTGATATTTGAAATTGTATCTGTTGTTAGCTTTTAATTGCGTTAACTGGGAGCAGAAGAATAGTTTTTTCAACAGAAAATACAGGAAGAACTTGAGTAAGCGTACAGTATACTCTATAGTAAATAAATTTTCAATTTGTAATTTGGTCAAAAGATCAGTGTTAACATATAGGCTTTTGCAAAAAAGCAAACACAAAGCAAAACAAACTACTAATCCATTGCTTGAGTAGGATCTAGAGCATCATTAATTATGTAGCTGTGCTGCATCTGATGGATAAATTATCTGGCTGAATGAACCATTTGTGCATGTGTATTGCAAGCTTTAGAAAACAGGCATTAGAAGTTGCCTGCAGCACAGCAAGCTTTTTTTCGTGAAAATTTGGATTATTTTGAAACCAGCAGAGTTTTTTGAATTTGTTTTCCACTGGAGTTAGTCTGTTCAACTCTGAGGAATGAAAAGAAACTGATGAAAATGTGGGCCCACTGCTCAAGGGATCAGGGACAGAGTGACAAAGGACATGGAAATTACTTTTCCGCCTTTGCCTCGGCTTTCATTGGTAAGATCTGCCTTCAGGCCTGTGAGGGCCCTGTGCCAGGTGGCATTTCTCTGGCAGAGGAAGATCAGTCTGAGTCCAGTTATGCAAATTGGACACGCACATGCCCAAGGCAGCAGGTGGGATGTGCCAAAGGTCATGAGGGATCTGACCATGAGCCTTATGATACTGCTCTCTCTCACCTTTGGAATGCTGTGGTGATTAAGAGATTCCTGATGAGTGGAAGGAAGCAAATGGCACACCTGTCTTGCCCCACAAAGGGCCAGGAGCAGAGGGTCAGGGGAGCTGCAGGCTAGTCATTGTAAGGGCAGTTGGATTAATTTCTCAGGAAACCATCCAAGCATGTGGATGGGAAGGTGATTGGAAACAGTCATGGATTTATGACAGGTAAAGCATGCTTTACCAATCCAATTGCCTTCTGTGATGATGGGCTTCACTGATGAGGGGAGAGCAGTGAGTGTTGTTGAGTGTTGTTTGTCTTGACTTCAGCAGAGTTGTAGATGGAGCCAGACTAGAAAGATGCAGTTTGAATAGGTAGAACAAAGAATTATACTGTCTAGACAACAGTCAGCTACCAGTGATTCCTCAGAAAATTGGTACTAGGGATTAACACTATGTTTTCATTCACAACATGAGCAGTGTTCAGGCAAGACAGAAAACCTCAGTCACGAGCTGCCCAGCAGGACTTCATAGAAAAGGTGGAGCCAGACTGTACTTACATGCCAAAAATATGAAAGGCAATGGATGACACAAATTGCAGCAAGGGAATATCTAGCTATTCACTAGGAATCATTTTCTCTACTATGAGGGAGGTCAAGCAGTGGAAGAGAGCCCTGAGGACGTTGTGGAATCTCTATCCTTGGAAAAGAATCAGAACTTGCCTGGATTTTACCCTGATAACTTAATATAACTTTGAAGTTGAATCTAACTTCATAGCTATACTTTGGTCAAACAGTTAACTGAGAGTTTTACAAAAATCCTTGACAACCAAAATTATTCTATAAGTATACTGGTACATTTGCACTACATTTTATTTGACAGTTATGTCCAGAGTTCTTCTTTGAGGTCTCTGAAATATTCTTTGTCCTGAAACTCGTGTTGTGCTGTCTTGATAATTGTTTCCTACTGTTCTGCTTCAGTATATTCAGTAACATCCCCATGCTGCACTTTACCAGTTACTTTATGAAAACTTCTGTTCTATAGTGGAAGAACTTTGTGGAAAAGGGTATAAGGCAATACTCAATACTCCTCTTCAGTCATAGAAAAATAGTTGTTCACATTAATAGAATTCTGAAAATGGCATCCCTGAAGTTATTCCCTTAAAATAGAAGTGGTACAGAGAAGAAGTTATGTTTTCAATGTCTGTTTGAGATAGCTCACTCATTCTTCAACCAGTGAAGTGGTTTTTTTTTTAGGAACTTGAGGTTCAAGATTGATGTCCAGATTTATTAAATTTGGAGACTTAAGGCTATGTTCTCACATCCATTGTACTTTTTAAAAATGCTGTAGTTCAGCAGTCTGTGTGTTGGACATGATACTTAGAGAAAGCAGAAAAAAAATGGTGGTGCTTTAATGTTGCTAGTTTTCCTTATAATGTTGCATCTGAAAGACTTCTATTGTTTTAGTAAGTTAAATTGATTGATTGATTTAATTTTAAATATATATATATTTTTCTCCTTTCAGAGATGTGAAGCCTGATAATATGCTGCTAGATAAAGCTGGTCATTTAAAATTAGCTGATTTTGGTACTTGTATGAAGATGAACAAGGTAAACATGCGTTTTTGCTTTTCTGTTTGTGAAAGGAAAACATAGTTAAAAGTGAAAAGAAAATATACTGAAAACTTTTCAGCTAGATGAGCAGAGTTGAAAGTTCCACTCTGTTCCTATTACTGCTCTTCATGGTCATAGCAAAAAGTGTCCCTGCCCATGGCAGGGGATTGAAACCTTAACCATTCTGTGATCCTGTGATTCATGCATCTTATTCAACGACAAGGTAAAATGCAGAAATGGTTCTTCGAGTACTGTTTTCTAGAGAAACTTTCTGAAGTCAAGCCTTTGATTGTCTCTAGATCCTCAGGGTTATTTCTTTAAGTCTTTGGTTATGAAAAGTTAATGCAAAGAAGTGAGATCATTTTTACGTAGTGTGTCAGTAATGAGAGAATCAAAACTGACGTGCGAGTCGCTGAATACCAGCTGTACTTATTAGCCACATGTTGACATAGCACAAGGAAAAATCTGAAGGAAGCAGGTGTCAGAGAATTATTTCTTTTTTAAAAATATATCCTGAGGTCATTAAAAAAATATTTTGCAACAGTATTTCACATACCATGAAGCACTGCTGTTCCCTACACAAAACGGATTGGTTTGTGTTAGCCTGCACGTATATTTGAGGAAAACAATCTGAAATATGTGGTACTTAGTAGAGTCAGTGTAATATGTACATTGTGTTCTCATCATATTCCAGGAGCTTTGAATAAATAACTGTGCTTGGCTGCTTTGCCATAAATAAAAGGCCACAGTGAAAACCAAATGCAGGTTACGTGTACAAATTCAAGGAGTTTTCTCACTAACAGCCCACTTCGGTAGAATAGCTGACACAAAATTTGGCTTTATTTTGACTTAATATAGCATTATTCTTGACTGATTAGGTTCTTAACAAAGAGGAATATTGAAATACAGAAAAGAATTATCCTGCTGCTTAAGCTGTACGTGCAAAAAAAAAAAAAGAAAACAAAAGAGAAAAATGTTGCAAAACTTTGCTGTACATTAGCATCACTGAAGTAAACTTGTGTCAACAAAATCTTATATTTTGTACTGCTCTGAACAAAGCTGTCCGATTTGACTCTTGAGCCTAGTCTTGGTTCCTCTAGTCTTTTGAAAGAGGAGGGTTAATCTGTAGAAGAAAAGCTGCTCAGCACAGGAGTTTAATTTAGGTGCATTCTGCATTTGCTGCACATGCAAGACTGGAATAATATTTGTTTTATTTACTTAGTTATATATTTTAATGCAAGTTTTTCTACTGATCCCTTCCGAGGAATGGCTTAGGATTATTTCGGAAGTGCCTGAGTGGCACTTAAAAAGGGTGTGTGGTTGCAGCCTCAGCATTCTGGGTGACAGCTCCAGTGTGACTGATCTCAGATCTGCCAGCCCTTTCTCAGGGGTGTGAGGAACGTCAAATGTTCTCCTCACCTGTTACCTGTTTTGAAGTCTGTCTACTTAGAGTTTCAAAGCCCTGTCTACAGCTCAGTCTTCCTGGCATTCAGTGTATTGAGTCAGAGGCAAAAAATTTGTACTTTATCTGTTCCTGTCAGCAGAATCCCTGATGTTGACCCATTTATGCTAACAGAGGAGCTTTCACTATTTACGGTACATCCTGTCAGTATATGACACATTTATATTGGCATGAACAGTGTGTGCAGGGCCTAGGTGTAATTCTCATTATTTCTTGGGTACTAACAGAAGTTTTTAAAGTAACTTTCATTGTGTTTGACAGATCTGGTGCTTTGCTCTGGATGTAGCAGTTTAGACTTCAAAAATATTAAAATACCCGTTCAAAAAAGAATGTTTGTTGACCAAAGTTGATGTGGATCTGTTGATATTCCTTAGGGTGCATAAACTCTTGGAAATGATTTGCAATTTTGAATCTTATATTTGGGCCTGAGTGTTTTCCTGCTCTTTGTAGGAAGGTATGGTACGATGTGATACGGCTGTGGGAACACCAGACTATATCTCTCCTGAAGTACTGAAGTCCCAGGGAGGTGATGGTTACTATGGGCGAGAATGTGACTGGTGGTCAGTTGGAGTCTTCTTGTATGAGATGCTTGTAGGTGAGTAGTAGGATAATCAAAATTGACTACACTGCTTAACCAAACTCCATGTTAAAATCACTGTTGTTTTCCACTTTATTACTCTTCTGACATAAACTGTGGTTTACTGATCCTGGTATTTACAGAATATGTTCTAGAAAAATTCTGTCACAGTTCTTAAACATTTGGCCTTGCCTCTTGTTTACTTGGTTGCTTACAATGTTGTGTGTGTAGTTCACATATTAAAAATCAAATCTATAATACTTTGGGTTTGCTTTTTAACTTTTGTGGTTCTGCTTTTTCAGGGGATACACCTTTTTATGCAGATTCTTTGGTTGGAACGTACAGTAAGATTATGAACCATAAGAACTCCCTTACTTTCCCTGATGACAATGACATTTCTAAAGAGGCAAAAAACCTTATTTGTGCCTTTTTAACTGATAGGTAAGACTTAAATTTTATTCACAACAAAAATAAGTCTTTATTAAGACAATTTCTTCTCATGTTGAAGGAAAATACATATTTGTTTTATGTGGGCTTTTAAACCGCTCAAGAGAAGTGAAATTCTTATTGTCTTGGCATGAATGGAGTGTAACAACTTGGCAGCTATGTTACCAGTCCACGATGCAGAGCTTCTTATGGACAAGAGTTAAAATCAGACTGTGTTCTGAAATGTAGCTGTAGTGCTGATATTGTTATCTTCTTATGAAAATTTTTGAGTTATGTCTACTTCTTACCACAGTTGGAGGGGTGTTTTATTGCCTTTGTTCTTATATTATGCCTTAAAATGAGTCTTTCCTTCAGAATAATTTATGTAATCTTACATCTTTAACCAAAACTGTCTTTAACAGGGAAGTGAGACTGGGACGAAATGGTGTAGAAGAAATTAAACGGCACCTTTTCTTCAAAAATGATCAGTGGGCTTGGGAAACACTCAGAGACAGTAAGTACAGCGCTCTTCTCAGAGATGATGATCTGGCTTACTTATGTATCATGTTAGCAAAAGAATCTCTGCATTTTGTTTAAAGGAATTTAAAATTTTATTTACCCTGTATCAAGGAAATAGATTTCTTAGTCACTTGAGTAATATAATGATTATTATCATGCTATTTTGCGTTTTTTTCCAGCTGTAGCACCAGTCGTGCCTGACTTGAGTAGTGACATTGACACTAGTAATTTTGATGATCTGGAAGAAGACAAAGGAGAGGAAGAAACATTTCCCATACCAAAAGCATTTGTGGGCAACCAGCTTCCTTTTGTAGGATTTACGTATTACAGCAACCGTCGGTACGTGTGCAGAGAGCCAACCAGTATTTAGATAAAAGTCTATTTGGATGCTTAATAACAATTCAGAATACTAATAAATTACCCTCTTTTGAATACTTTGCTAATGACAAACTCTACTGCTAGGCATCAGTTCCTTAAAATATCACACTGTGTTTTTGAATGTCCTATTCTGCTATGAGAAGATTATATAGTAATGCTGCAGAAGCTAAGCAAGAAAAATCCACTAGGCAGAGTTACCTGCAGAGCACTGAATTGTATATGTAGAGTCATGAATCAGGGGTAGGAATGTCCATTTATTTTACTGCAAATTACTCTTCCTGAGCTGTAGATGAAGTTTCCATTCTTTCCATCACTGTTTTAGCATGTAATAAATTAAACCTCAGCTTACTAGGAAAAAAATATTTCCTACTTGCCTGCTTTCTGCTTTATAATTTTAAGTATCTATCCACTGCAGAGTGAGATTGTGATACTTTACAGTTTTCACTATTGCTTGAAAGACTTAAAAGTTAAAATTGTATTCATTCATACTTTCAACTGTCATTAGTATTGTAGGCCCTGTGGATAGCTATATCTACATTCAAAAATCTCAGCAACTTTTTCTTACTTTGAAAGCTGCTTTTAATTGTGGTGGGTGTCAGTCAGGTCTAAAAAGGGCTAAAACTTCCTTTAGACCATGTCAGATAGAGGCTATTAGTTTTAGTAGCATTTCTGCATAGGAAAACCTTAAAGGAAATAAATCTGGTTTTCATGCTTGCATAGAAGAGAAAACACCTTTCCAAGCCTGTGGTGAAATTCTTTCCATCTCTGCAAAGAGTTGGATTTGTTGTTGCTTTCTGCATAGTGAGGCATAGAAGGACTTGCAGGCTTTTCATACAGGTTGTGAGTTCAGCAGTTCAAGAGTCTTTGAGTCTATTTGCCTTGCAAAAAGATCTTGGAATATGTTGTCAAGAAGGTGAATTAGCATACAGAAGCTTGTTAATATCAGAATTTCTTCCCTCCTCATTTTCCTTTTTGGGGGACAGTATCACGAATTCGGAGAACTAAGTGACTGTGGTTTTGCTGTCATGGAAGAGCTCTGCTGCTAAATACTATCATAACTTCGTAGGCTTACTAGAACTATAATGCTGGTCAAGAATTGAATTTTGTTCCATAATATTCTGCTGGTGTGATTGTCTTGAAAAGTCTGAAATGGCCATCTTTTGCAGGTCACATGTTGGAGAATTCTTCTCACATAATCTGATGCACTTAAGAGATGCTTTACTCTCTCCAGTTCACTTATCAGGCCAAGAAAATCACATCAGATACCAAGGAATTTGAAGATAGTGATTAGTATTTATTTACCTGACTTTTCAGAATTGTCACGAATAGAAATTTGTAGTATTTTTAGAAAACACTTACGTAAAATAAGAATACTGGCTTCAGGACAAACTTTTTGTGTGTGGAACTCTTAGTAACTTTGTTAAAAGATACACAAACTCTGCAGAGTTTGCTTCATTATTGCTACTTGCTGCACAAGTGCCTGAGTAAATATTTATGGGATGAAAGCCAATGAGAGTGTTGTAACCAAGGAAAGCAAAGATTATTTTTTTTAATGGTTATTAAAAAAGAAAAGTGGTTGTATTAGTATTTGGCAGAAAACTTTTTTTCTGCAGGCTTTCTATTGCAGCTTTCTACTTTACCTTTTACAGTAAATTAGACTTTTCAGTTAAATGTGTTTAAATGATTATGTTGCTATTTGGTTATCCACATTTTGGAGCAATAAATTTTTTAGGTTATCTTTTAGGTTGATTTTATTATTTTAGTATTTTTTTCATAGTCTTGCCTTTAAATAAACAACTCTTCCAATATAACTTTTGATATGTTTTTGCAGGTATTTAGCTGCCTCTGCAGAAAATTCCAATGATAACAGAACAGGCCCCACTGTGGACAAAAGTGTGGTATGTCATACTGATTTTCAGCTTTGTTTTATCCTAGTAAAGAATCTATTGCATATTTGGACATAAACTGTTTTGAGTTAAAAATGTCATAAATTATTTTAGTGTTTAAATATGAGAAATCAGTGAATAACTTTTAGATGTCTACTATGGTCTCCTAATAAAATTATTGAAAAAACAGAATTTCACTTCTTCATATAACATTGGTTTTCCTGAATTGGATAAAATAGCTGAAACTGCATGCTCTTTTCGTGGAAAAGGATTCACATTTTTTATCTTTAAAAATATCAAAGTATTTGTGCAGCATATTTAGAGTACTTTGTCTCTCTCAGATATGTATGCTAGCTTTGCAGCAACCATGGAGCCCGGACGTGAGTGGGATGGGAAGCTTGGGCTTTCCAGCAACTCACCAGATTAACTCTGGAGCTGGGCTTCCTATGAACCCAAGTGGGAGGTGGCAGATAATGTGCCAGGCTTGGATGTTCTGCTCCTTCCCAAGGGTACCCCACAAGCTATTGGGAATTAGGGCAATGAAGATCATGATTCATGCAGTTCACCTTGCAAGAAATGATCAGGAATTCTTTCAGTTACTGCTTCCCAAGCTCCCTGACAGTCAGGTTTCTAGGAAGGTACCCTAAGGTGTTCGAAACAAGGCCTACTTGGATTCTCTGTAAGTTCTGATGTAAAGCAAGCTATTCCCTTAGAATGGTTTTATATTTTAAAAATTCCATTCTTTCCAGAAAAAAAAAAACTTGTCAAAATATTGATAATTAACTAAAAGAAGTCTTGGCTTTGACTAGGACTTTCTTTGTCAGTATTTTGTTCTGCTATATTTTCTGTTAAGAGTAGAAAAGAAGCAGATATCAATCTATGTTCTCTTTTCTCTTAAACTTGCAATGTAAGGGTTTTAATGATACATGGCACTATCCAGAGAAAATTTGAAAGGGCAGGAAAACTGATTGTGTCCGTTTTTGAGTAACTGTATTAATTAATCATTGCAGTGTCTTGTTTCTATATGTATGTTGTTGTGTTTCACACATTTTGCTTTCCTCATAAGTATTTTACTGTTGATATAGGAAAATTTAAAAACCGAGCCAGACTTTTAAATATTTTTAAATATTTTAAATATTTGAAGATACTTAAAACTGTGTGGGATACAGGCAACTGTGTGTAGTTAAAGAACCCTCAGTAGTCCTGCCCATATTGTCAGATGGATTTGAATGTCTTGTCATTTCCCAGTTTTGGGAGGTGAAGCTCTGGAAAGATCTGAGTGATATAGGGAGGTTTAAATAAATGTTAAGTTTTTACTACAAGGTATTTTTACCCCACAGTTCTTTCTCAGCTGTTTTTCTTTCATTACATGCTGCAATGAAAACGGTAATGTTGACACATGGTTAGCAAATTAATTAGTTCTGGAAATATAACACAAGATGTTACCTGGTCTATCTGATTTTGAAGTGGTACTGAGTGTCTTCTAGGAGAGATTGAGTGCCACAAATTTCCAAGAAATTCATTGTGTTTTGTGAGTGTGTAAAACTTCACAGAACTAGACTGTGAAGTTAAACAGAAATGGAATTCAACATCCTTTTACTGGATTTCAAACCTTTTTGAAGATCTCATTGTTTACTTTGGTTTAGTGCTACCATAACCACCTGTCAACAGTTTAGATATTAAGAAAGAGGAGATTAACAGATTCTTTTGCACTGGATCTTAGCTTTTCTTCATTGCTCAGGGTGCAGAACCAGATGCACTATGCTATGGTGATTAAGATAGAAAGAGAAAAAAAAGAAAAAAGTATGACAGTTCCAAAGGGATTTTTCTTGACTTCTCTGCTCTACACAGGCTTTTCTATAGTACTTTTCTCCCCTGCTTCCTGCTCAAAATGGAAACTGAGAACAAACTAAAACTTAAAGGAATGCTTTTATACTGAGTTAATTGAAACTCAGGGTTTTCTTAAGGTATTATTTAGTCTGTTGATATCAGATTGTGAACTGGTCCGGAAGCCTGTTGTCTTGTACTGATATAATTAGACTGCTCAGCAAGCTTAGATAGGCCCCTTGGGGTACAGCCCTCTATGAGAACATCCAGAGACAGAAAGAAGCAAGAGGATGCAATAACTGTCCAAACTAGTAGGAGCCAGTACAGAAATGCTTCAGTTGCCAGATGTCTTTTTGAACCTGTTCCTCATCTGTCCCATTTAGTTCCTGTCTGCACCCTGTCTGGAAGGGCTATAATGTGAATAACCAAGCAATGGAAGAGCAATTACATGGAAACTTCTTTATCCTCTGTTTTGTCATTTGGCATTTGCTGTGGTCCTTTTTTACTAAAGTGAGAGATAGCCTTTAAGTAGTCTTGCTTCTTGCTTTATTTCTGATTGGTTCATACCAAGGAGGTAAATGTGTTGTGTACTGGTCCTCCTTCCTCAAAGTTTAGCTTTAGAGGCCATCTCTGTGTTTTTTTCACTACAACCATTGCCTGATAGTGTTATGTTCTATGTCACACCAGTAATTCATTTTCTGGAGCTGCTCTATAAGTGCTGAGATGTCTAATTTTTGGAGGGTTCTTGAGTTTTTGGAGTTAAACCAGGAAACAAGAAAGCAAAAGATCAGAACCACTTGAATATGTTGCTTTGAAGAGAATCTAGATTAGGAATATAATTCTTCTTTATGCAGTTCCTAGAGTGTTGAGGGAAAAGTGGAAGAACTAAATAGGCTGAAATCCTTACAAGATCAGTGGAAAAGTTGATAGTGAATCAAGACAAGATTGACTTAATGAGCTTCCTCAAAGTTGAAACCATCTTGTTACCTGAGGATTTTGATGATGTTGGATTGGGATTATTGTGCCCAGAGATTCAGTAGAAGGTAGATATTTTAAGACTATGTGAAAAGACTGAATTTTTTAATTTATCCTGCTGGCAAACAGTACATGCTATACAGTAATGTTCTGTAATAGCATCTAAAGTTTGTTACTATTTTTCAAACCTTAGTACAGTTCTAGCTGTAAAAGTGTTTTCTGACTAAATAGATGTTAAGAACATTTTCTCCCCATTGCTAATAACTGACAAGCCTGGTTCTGCTTCCTGAACTTGTTGGGAGCTTGAAGATGCATTGCAAAATACATGTGGTGGTTCATGCTAGAAAAAGAAATTTTGAGACTAAATAAAGTGCTTTCTTATATCTTTGCAGTGATATCTTTAGTCAGATTCTGAAGATACATAAAACAAGGACAATTTGATTTAGCTTAGCCCTGTGAATTTTGATGATACCCTAAAATTTTGTGTGCATGCAAATGACAAAGCAGTGTTGTTTCTTGTAATTAAATTTCTTAGCATTTGGGGTGGGGGGACATCACATTTTAATAAGGTAAAAAATTAGTGTTTTGATAGGAGAGAGTAAGTTGTGATACAATTTAAGCAGAACTGAATGCTTTTTTAAAGTTTCTAAATTTAATGCATGTTCTTTCATGTACAAATATATATTTAAAGCTGGAAAATATGCAGAAGATGATCTATGAGTTGGAAGAACAGCTACATAATGAAATGCAGTTGAAAGATGAAATGGAGCAAAAGTGCAGGTGAGACTTTGAACTTTATTGTTTACATAATTTAAATACATCTGACACTTCAGTTCTGTGTTACTGCTTTGGGGATTACCAGAATAACACTAAGAATGGTGTTGTAGTTCTCCAAGGGAGTTCCAGGCATAGATTTAAGTAATTCCAAAATTTTCTTGAGTACAGTATGAAGAAAATGTTTTCTTTTCATTGACACCTGTGTAACACACATTGTTTCTGAACACTCGAGTGTTTATCTGATATCTCTGTAGTCAGATGTTTTATTGCACTGAGGTGCACACTGATCATGCTGATTTTTTTTGAAGATACTGTATATATGGCATATATTAGATTATTAAAATTAACTAGCTGGTTTCTAAATACAGGATACTTGTTGGAAAACCTTTTTTTTTTCTGTGAATGACAGATGAGAACAGGTATTTGCTTTCTAAAGTTGTTTCTACCATGTTGAAAGAAGTAGCTAGTGAGAATTTGCATTTTTCTTGCAGCTACACTTATGAACAAACAGTTGTGATTCTTAATTTCTGATAACTACGCGTTTTTACTTAGATTCATGCAAAATAAATTCCCCTTCAATCAGTTCTCTTTTTGAAGTGTTTTCCTGAAGGTCTAAATAATGCCAGGAGGCAACATAGGTAATAGGATACAGGAAGAATTTAGGCTTGTGAATTAGGAAGTGCGTAGCTGTACAAGCTACTAATGTGTAAACTGGTAACCCAAGTGGTCTGGTGGGAATTTAGGCTGTGTGACACTTCTGGTTGCTTCAACACAACCTCACTGTTGACACGTTCTGCTTGCTTTCCACAAGCAGGACGTACCTTGCTTGAAGGATATTCAGTAACTGTCCTCCTGCAGTACTTCTGAAGTTATCAGAACACAACAGTGTGTCTTCTGGTATGTCATACCATTCACTGCAGAGTTAGTAGATAGGATATATTGCTGTAACTGCTCATTTTTGTACCTGCCAGGTAGCATTGTCTGGGTCCTTTTTGTTACCTCTTTGAAGAGGGCTACCCAGCTACAAAAATGCAGTGGGTGTGTCAATGTTATTGCCAGATAACCTCACTCTGTAGTCCAGTGTTCTAATATGTTGCTTCAAAAGAGGGGCTTTCAAATAATATTATTCAGATATCTTTATCTATAGTAGGGAGCTGCTTATTGCTGAATAAGGAACTATTTTAGGTACTTGGAAAGTCACAAGTAGAGGAAGTTTTAGCAGTTTACCAGGGTATTCTAATTTTAAGGATAACCTGTTGTGTACATACTCTGTTTTACATTTGCACACCTAGGAATAAAACATGACACCCAAAGTTTTGCATATTTATTCTGCAACAAGTGGATAATTACTTAATATATTTTATAAGTTATTTCCAATGGTTGATTGTCTTCTTCAGTATTAGTCAAAATGTGAATGTTCACTTTAGTAACGGTCACAAATTGTTTCACTAGAAAAAACAATGTATAATGTATCTTGTTTAATGAACTTTTTTTTATTTTTAGATCTTCAAATATAAAACTAGACAAGATAATGAAAGAACTGGATGAAGAGGTAATTTTTTCCTCACTGAAGCCACCTTAGCTGAGTAGAGAGTGGAGTAAAGAATAGTACTTTCATGATTCTAAGATATTTCTTCTGTGATTAAAAACTGTGACTGAGTTGAAGTTGGAGTCCAAACCATTATGTTTCAATATGTTACATCTGGAGATACATTTTTATTTGTACACATATTAAAAGCTTTTGCTTTCTGTAAATCATGCTGATTTATGTTTTCCTCTGCTAAATATTGTGCTTATTCTTGCTCATCACAATTTCTCTGGAGTTTATCAAAATCAATTACTATAAAAATTATTATACAGATGATTTTCTACTGAGTCCTTATGTTGTCTCTTAATTATAATTTTATTGGTTACTTGATATATAATCATATTAACACCAGTTTTCTTAGTAATTTCATAAATTTGTCATGCAGAAGTTAAAAAAGGCATAGTTTCTGCAAACATATTCAAGAAAGCCATAAACTCATTCATTGGAAACAATGCATCAGTTTCCTTAATTAATTAGTTGCAGAGATATTGGTTTAGGGATCATTCCTTAAAATGTAAATAGAAAATACAATTGCTTCTAATTTTAGGGAAATCAGAGGAAGAACTTGGAAACAACAGTGTCTCAGATTGAGAAGGAAAAGATGGTATTGCAACATAAGATAAATGAGTATCAAAGAAAATTTGAACAAGAGAATGAAAGAAGACGAAATGTGGAAAATGAAGGTATGCCATACTGACCAAACATTGACACTGATGAGGTATATGATTTGTTTCGGGGTATAATATACTACCCTGACATCCTAAGTGCTATCCAACTTTAAAGGTATCTTTTCAAATAATAAACACAAATTTTGAGGTTTTGTCTGAATGCAGTATTTTTGTTCTTATTTTCAAATTCTTTGCAAGGTGAGTTGTTGGTTTGCAAGCATAAAGTTTGACATAAAAATATATGTAATAAATAAAAAGCCAACAAAAAGACTGTTATATGCCAGGAATTTTTTAGAGCATGGTTTTGTAAAAAAAAAAAAAAAAAAAAAGCCAAGAACAAAACCCTAAGGATGTTTTTTAATCTGCTATGTTAATGGTGCCATTTCTCATTAGTGTCCACACTAAAAGATCAGATGGAAGACTTGAAAAAAATCAGCCAGCATTCACAAATTTCAAATGAGAAGATAACACAATTACAAAAACAGGTATGTTTCTTCTGTTCTTTGTCTTCATTATTACTTAGATGTCATCATTCAAATGTATTGAGCATTCAGATGTAACCAAACTGGACCCAATAATTTTTATATTTGAGAATCTTGTCTGGTTTATTTTAACAGCTAGAAGAAGCGAATGATTTGCTGAGGACAGAATCTGATACAGCAGCAAGACTGAGGAAGGGTAACACAGAAATGAGCAAGTCATTAAGTCAGTTAGAATCATTGAACAGAGAACTGCAGGAAAGGTGCAGAGTCCTGGAAAGCACAAAACTGCAGGTGGAGAAAGATTATTACCAACTACAAGCAGCTTTGGAGTCAGAACGAAGGGACAGAAGTCATGGATCTGAAATGATTGGAGAGCTACAGGGTAATTCTTCTGTATTTATGTTTTACCAAAAAAGTTGTGATGACCCTACTTTATTAAATAAGTTACAGTTAGATAAAGGAAGGAAAGCCAACCTGCAAACCAGCTGTGATTTAACAATTTCTGAAGATTGGATCTTATTTCCTGGATTATGTCTGAGCAGCTCTTGGGAGGGAGAGAGAGTATCAAAACCAAAGAGTGGCAAACAGTGACTGTGAATCTGGGGCTTCTCTGGCTTAAAGTCTGAGTCCAGTGGTACAAAAATATGAACAACTGATACAGTGCTAGAGAAGACACACCACTCTCTTACTGCCTTGTGCAGTTGCCACATTGAATTATCCTGCACTTTCTCTTGTTTCATTTGTGGAGAAAATGATCTTGCTGTTAAATTGCATTGTTTTCTTTTATTATGAGTCTACATTACTTTATATGCCCTTTATAAGGTGAAGGGCACAGTAAGGGATGCAGATGTGGAATCCCTTTTTTCAGGATGCTTGGAACCTCCTACCACTTATACTGATTCTTCATACTAGAAACTATTCAGATACATTAGTTCATGACTGTGCCTGTGCTAATGGATCCTGTCTCTTAATGTGTCGTTTTAAACAATCTGTCTGGAGTACTGAGGTTTCCATGAGTCAGTCTTTGGATGAGGACTTTTCCTTTCCATACTAAAAGGGATCTTACACATTGGAGACTTTTTACCAGGGCCTGTAGTTTCAGAACAAGGGGGAATGGTTTTAAATTGAAAGAGAATAGATTTACATTATATATAGGAAGAAATCTTTTACAATAAGGATGGTGAGACCCTGGGACAGAGAAATTGTTGTTGCCTGGAGAAATTGTTGTTGCCCTGTCTCTGGAAGTGTTCCAGGCTGGGTCAGATGGGGCTTCGAGCAACATGATCTACTGAAAGATGATCCTACGTATGGCAGGGAGTTTGAACTAGATGATTGTCAGAGGTGTTTTCCAACTTGTGTGGAAGTGATTCTACTTAGTATTTAATGTAAACTTCTGATGCCGCAAAGGGCCTTGCAGTAGATGCTGTGTGGTATGGGGAATAGTTCCTTTAGCTGTCAGAGCACTTAAAATCCTAGAGTGGTTTCAGCTGGAAAAGACTCTTAAGATCATTGAGTCCAACTGTCAACCCAGTGCTGCCAAGTCCACCATTACCCCATGTTCCTAAGTGCCACATTGACATGGTTTTTGAACACTTCCAGGAATGGTAATTCCACCACTTCCCTGGGCAACCTGTTCCAATGCCTGACTACCCTTTCTGTGAAGAACTTTTTCCTAATACCCAATCTAAACCTACTCTGGTGCCATCTTGTAGGTGGGTGTCACATTTGCTCACCTCCAGTTAACTGGGACCTCCCCATGATTTGAGTCACAGTTGGGTAAATACATATTGGATTAGTACCTGTAGATCCATCTGAGACTGGCTTTCTGTGTAATGTGACTTATCTACGTATTAGTGAAGTTAGCACTGGAAAAGGTGCTTGTTGCATAGCATAGCAGAACTTGGATTAAAGGAAGGCATTTTGCATATTAGATATGGGAAGTGATGGAAGGCATCTACCAATTTTTGCATGTGATTGGGTTTTGTGGATTGTTATTGATGGTATGCACAGAGTGGCTAAAAAGGTCAGTTTCCTCTACAATCTGCAGCCTTTGCGTGGCTGAAAATTTTGAAGCCGTAAATACTTTATGGGCCCAGAAATCAATAAACGTTAAAAAGCCAATTGATCTAAGCCAAGTAACTAATATCGAGTGGTATTTCATTTCTTGTGGCAGTTCGGATTACAACCTTACAAGAAGAAGTAAAAAATGTTAAAAACAATCTTGAAAGAGTGGAAGCGGAAAGAAAACAAGTACAGGATATGCTTAATCATTCAGAAAAGGTATGGTAAAATGGTGTTGAGAGTAATGTTCTTTGTCAGCTTTTGACTATATTTTCACATAGTATTTATTGATGTTTTCAATTCCTCTGTTATATACTCTAAATTAGCCTTATATAAAAATTATTAACTAAGTAGTGCTAATTTACAATCTCATGAGGATAGTCTCACAAGTCCTCGGGTAGTTCTTACTTGTAGCATTTGGCATAAAAATCTTGTTTGTTGTTCAGTATCACTGATTCAATAATCCAGCCCTTCTACCACTAGCAAGGAAATTTTTCCTGCCTGCCCAACTATGGCTGCAGAGAGTTGCCTCTGAAACTCTATGAACTTTTAAAAATCTGAAATTTAAATTTCTGCTTTTATTGGATTTTAATTTGATTGAAACAGTACCAGGCCTTTTGATCAACTTTGGAGCTGAAGCATTTCGATTTTTCTGTCCTTCGATCCTTCCTTCTGAATGGTAGCAGCATGTTCCCCTATTGTCTCTGATCCCCTCCATAAGATAGAGAAACAAGTAAAGAAGAGTAAAAGGAAATCCTACACCCTTTCTCCAGACAGACTATGTAGTTAGCTCTGTGTTTTGAGGTCAGGTAAAGCCTTACTGTGCTGTGCAGTCTGTACAAATAAACCAGAGAGGTGTGACTATCTATGAAGGAAGGGGCAAGCAATTCTAATTTGATGTTACATGAAGCAACTATTCAAAGGCAAGTGCCTGTCTCTTAAAGCTCATTTTGTGATGAGCTTGTTTCGTGAGTTACTGTTAATGACTGGCAGTTCCAGCAATGAAATAACAGAATGGTATCCAGGTAACCATAAATCAGATTCCTCTGTGCTCTAGCATTTTCAGTGCATTAGTTGCATGTTTCCAATTAGATGACTACTTACTATTCAAACGAAGTTTCTATTATCTTAACAATTGATAGACTATTGAAAAAAGTTAATGAAATTTTCTCCAGAGCACTGAGTACAGGTTTTGTCTGTTAGCATTTTTTATTAAGCATGGAAAATAACATTGATAATTTCGTGATAACAAAAAGTTAACACTAAAGAAGGGAATAAAGGAAATGGGATTCCCTCAGGTATTACAGAAATCTGGTATTTTTTTTCTTATCCTTAGGAAAAGAATAATTTAGAGATAGATTTGAACTACAAGCTCAAATCATTACAAGACCGATTAGAACAGGAAGTCAATGAGCACAAAGTGACTAAAGCTCGGTTAACTGACAAGCATCAGTCAATAGAGGAGGCAAGATCAGTTGCAATGTGTGGTAAGTGTTTCTTGCGAGTTTCAGGTAAATACATGGTAAAAGTTACTTTGGTTATGATACCTCAAAACACATTGTCTTACAATATAGTACTCTTACACAAGTCTTTAATCCCTTTTGTAAAGAAAATGCGTATTGAAATCTTAAAACTTGAAAACTACACATTTAAAATTATTTTCTCTAGTATGGTACTTGTTCCATAAAAATTGCATTGTTTCATAATGTTTTGTGTATCTTGCTGCATTTGCAATTCAAAGCCTTCTTTGCCTTCTAAAATGCTATTGATTCTTGAAATTCTGGCTAATGCTGGACAGAACTGAAAGAATGCATTGTCAAGACAGATGTCTTAGAGCAATCATTCCTGTGTAACTGCATTAAAAATATCAGTATTGTATTAGGCTTGTCTGAAGTGAAGTGTGAAGGTGCATATCTATGAATCTTGATATCTTAACTGAATATGTCAGGTTTTCTCCGTGAAGGTCATCAGTACCTAAATGTGACTTTTCAGAGAGCTAACACAAATGGTAGCATTTCTTTTCTTTTGTTCTACTATCCATTCATGAAAATGAAACTTTGCCTTTACTTCATAGTGATTACTTTATGAATCTGCATTTTTTTATTTATAGTTCAGTTGTCATGATAATATTCCAGTGCTTTGATTGTAGATTGGAATTACATTTCCTTTTTAATGTCCCTTGTAATAATGCCAGGAACTTTGTACTCAGTAATCAGCCCATCTATTAGCAAAAGAGCTTAAATAGCTGAACAAAAGTGTCTGAAGAATATTAGGATATTTAACACTGTTTACAAAAACATACCTGCAGATGCTATGTGTTAATTTTTGCTGTATTTCTTTCCTTAATCTTTTTTAGAAATGGAAAAAAAGGTAAAGGAAGAACGGGCAGCAAGAGAAAAGGCAGAAAATCGAATAGTTCAAGCTGAAAAGCAGTGTTCCATGTTAGACTTTGACCTGAAGCAATCTCAGCAGAAACTGGAACACCTTCTTGAGCAAAAGGAGAGACTGGAAGATGAAGTAAGCAAAATGTTCATCTTAACAATTTTCTATATAAATAAGAAAATTAGAGTTACACTCAGAAATAGAAAAGTAAATTCACTCAGCTGAGCTCCTTGTATAATACACCTCTCAGTAGAATTGAAGATTGTTGTTGGCCAAAATAGAGTTAGGTACTTTATGCTTGTTTCTTTGCTCTTCCATGCCTTACATATTTGAGTCCTCAATTTAATATAAAGCAATTTTTTGTGTTTTCTCTTTTGTAAAAGAAAAATCCTAGTTGTGAATTTGACTGTGTAGTCTGATTGGTTTGGGTGGTTTGCAGTTTTGAGTCTATATTCTCTAGAAAAGGTTTTGTTCAAGGGATTGCAATTAGAATATTAGGGGTGAAGACTAGGTTCTAAGAATAATAGTTTCATTCTTGCATTTTCTTGACAGGACACTGGAAATGAAGGTTTTAATACCTTTCTTACGGGTCATAACTCATGTAAATTAGTTTTTATATAGCTGGTAGGCTGCAGTTTTTTTCTAGAGTGAGAAGATTTTAAGATGTGAAATCCACAGAATGGTTTGCAAGACCTTTCAGCAGATGATTTGGGTTTCTTCCATTGTTGCCTTTAAGATAAGATAAATTTGGGACTTTGAAACAAGCTAACTGTGGGAAAGCTTTATCATCATGCAGCGTCATAGCTATGCTTTCTGTAAGGGCAGCAGTACACTGTGTAGCATCTGGTCAATGGTGTTTAATATAAAATAATCCAGATATGAAACTTCTTCAGTCACATGCAGTTGATTATTTAGCAAGCACTCCTAAATTGAAATATGTCTCATTTAGGTAAAGAATTTGACATTTAAGCTAGAACAGGAGACAAATAAGCGAATAATGGCACAGAATGAATTAAAGGCACAAGCTTTTGAAGCTGATAACTTAAAGGGTTCTGAGAAGCAGCTGAAACAGGAAATCAATACATTGCTGGAAGCAAAGAGGTTACTGGAATTCGAATCAGCTCAACTTACTAAGTAAGTAAAAATCTGAAGTAAAATGGAAAAAATTGCTTAATTATATATGTACTGTTTTGCCTGTTCCTGTTATTAAATAAAGTTATCTGATACATAGGCATTTTTTCCTAAACTAAAAGAGTATTTTTAGCTGTGTGTTGTGATTTCTGTATGTAGCCTTCAGTGTTGGAATATTTTTGTTATGAGCTATGATGCAGACCAGTTCTTGACTCATCTTTCTATTTCAACATATATATACATACCACTTTTATTTAATGACTTCTTTATAGATTGACTGTGATGCTACATCCTAAATCATATAGGGTTCTTAGGTCTAGTAGAGGAGAGTCAATAGCTTTTTTCCCCTTTAATTACCTGATTAATTTTCTTAATATTTCTTAAACTGACTGAAGGCATTTTTCATTAATTAGACTTCTATTATATATTCCTTCAGCTGACTTAACATTTGTCCATTTAGACGACTTCTCATGCTCTGAATTACATACTGAGACGGTTATCAGTTTAGAATAAGAAATGTAATTAAATCAGAATTTTAGGATACGGCAAACTGTTAGTCTTTGTGAAATAGTACATGTGCAAATGTAAGATTGTTGTAGGATGCTGTTCTGGTTAGAAATTGCCTTTATCTTTTGTTAGTAGCTGACTTTTTTACATGTTTTCCGTTTTTATTTCTTCAAAGGCAATACAGAGGAAATGAATGTCAAATGCGTGAGCTTCAGGATCAGCTTGAAGCTGAGCAGTATTTTTCGGTAAGACTTGCCAAGAATTGTGTGTGCTACATTTTGATGTAAAATCATTTAACAGTGAATAGTTAATAGATACTAAAATTTTTTAAATGTAAATGACAGCCTGGCATAAATCAGCCATTCAGAAAATCCTGCTTGAAATACAGGCAACGAAAAAATATTAGAGAACATTAGATAGTGTATGTAAAATGTTGCTTTGTGCATGTTTGTCAAAACTTTTATTACATTGAGTTATTCTTATCTGAAGTATTCATCAGAGTAGTTCCTTTCTTGAGGTTGGAAAAGAGATACTTTTCTGACATAATTGCAAACTTTACTAGAGAGTATATAATTTTCATACTTACTGGAAAATAATGCATGGTATTGATCAGCCTTAAGTATATTTAAGAACCATAGATCCAGTAGCATTCTGCATCTTCTAAAAAGATACCTTCTCTGCACCTGAATCACTGAAGAGCCTAATTGGGTACTCCAGGTAGCCAAAATATCTATTTCATAGATGTAGTTTGATCTATTTCATTTCTGTGAAAAAAAAAAAAACAACCAAAACACAAGAGCATGAGATTCCCTGTAACACCTGAACTTCAGATACATTTGTGAATATGGACAGTCTCATTTCAGTTCTTCCTTTGAGGGACAATAAATATTTTTATGTTTACTAAGCTGCGTATGATTGTCATTTCATGATGTGTTACAGCGTTTTTTTGGTGCGTTTTTTTCATGACATAAGAAGATCCAGAACATTGTATTTAATTCTCACTTTTCCCCTTTTTCACTAGCATGTAGTTTAAATGAGACATTCATAATTCAGCCTGAATATTTAGCAAAAGTAGTTTACTGTAGAAGATCAAATTTCAACTTTCAGAATTACGGGTGGTGTTAATAACAATATAGTAATTAAGAACAGAAGTAATTCATGGAAGTCATTCACATAAATCAGGCCTCAGTTGAATCACTTATTAAGAGAAAGTCTGCACACAAGAAACTTTAAGAGAAAAGATACATGGACATGAAGAGAATACAACAGGTGAAAGCACAGGACAGTAGCAGGCTTGTTTGACTAACATTTTGAGACAGTGATGTTATAAGAGGATGCAGTTTTTGTTTTTTGTCTCCTGGAGACTTGCTCTGCTGGGTCCTAGTGCCTTCCTTCGCTTTTGCCAGCACAGTGCAAAGTGTTTGTGTATCTGTGTAGAAAAGTAGACTAGAAAAATGAAAACTAACCTGGTCACATCATTTCTCTACCCAAGGGAAAATGGAGAAGCATCTCAGACAGGCAGGAAGGAGGAAATTTCATTGAAGACAGTTATGGCATGTGTTGTGGTTTTGACAGATTCAAACTAACTAGTCTGAAAACAAGGGAAAATTTCCGTATGGAATTTGAATAATGATTCTTTTTTTTATGCTTTATTTTACAGACACTTTACAAAACTCAGGTTAAGGAACTGAAAGAGGAAATTGATGAAAAGAATAAAGAAACGCAAAGAAAAATGCAGGAGTTGCAAAATGAAAAGTATGCCTATTGTGTTTGTCAAATACACATAAGTTTTTCCACGTAGCATCATCTCACTCATGAAGATTTTGGTTCAGATTTAAGATGTTTTAATTCCTACAGGAAAAGACAGGTCTTATAAGTGTTCCCTAACATCTTGTAAGATGGCAAATACATAGGATGTTACCACAAAGCCAAATATGATTATTTGCTTTGGACACTGTAGTGTCTGGAAGAAGAAAGATGACTTCTCTAAGAATTTAGTAAGATGCAAAAATTTGAAAAAAACATTACAATTTGTGGTAATCACCTCACTTATGTAACAACTTTTTTTATTTGATTATATTATCATGGTAATCCTGGTATATACCTATAGTCAATAAAATAATTTGAGAAAAGTCTTTGAATTCAAAATTTAGTATACTAGTACTATATTCTAAGCTAGCAAATAAGAAGTTTTTTAAGCTTGCTTTTCCGATTTCTCAATTTATTTAATATAGATTTATTTAATATATATTTATTCTGAAGGAGACTGTAGCCTTATGCATGAAGTAATTTCTTTCTTCTAAAGTCTGAGTCTCTTGTTCTGCTTGAGCGCCAGCATTGCAAAACCAGAATCTGAGGGGCAGAATTTATGTTCAGTGTTCATGGTACATTTTGGTGGGCTAAGAAAGGAAGAAAGAAAGGATAATAAATATGATGTAGGAGGAAAACATGTGAC
Source organism: Pyrocephalus nanus (assembly GCA_038380795.1). Lineage (NCBI taxonomy): Eukaryota > Metazoa > Chordata > Aves > Passeriformes > Tyrannidae > Pyrocephalus > Pyrocephalus nanus. Next base: position 4,513,245 of record CM076261.1, read on the forward strand.
TACACAAAGTTGTTCAGGAGTAATATCTAACTTAAAAAGAAAGGAAACAGGGAGGGTGGAAGAGATGGGTGAGACTTCCTTTATTCTTATTGTTGTTTTTTTTCTTACTTGTTTTTATAGACTCTTTGTATTCTATTCCCTCACTGTTCTCTACAACCTTTTGTTCCTCATAAATGTTTCTGACATGGAAATATTGTGGGAATTGTGATAATGGGTGAATGTGGGTTAAGTATATTTTGATGGACTACTTTTTACATGCAAAATAGTTTTATTTTTTATTCCTCAAAGACATGAGAATTTGGCTTGGTGTTTCATGGATGATTGAAATTTTAATGAAATCATAATCAGCTTGCTGCTGTTGCTTGTGTAGACCATCAAAAGATACAAGTGTTCAGAGTGTGGTTTTGTAAGTCTTGCTTTTCTCAAGAAACTAAGATAATGACAATTAGCTGAATGGTATAGTTTAGGTCTGATAGTCTTCCTGAAAATTTGCAGTGTTTTGCATAGGATAATGAAATCTTGATGTCCTTTTTCACAGAGAAACGCTCACTACCCAGTTGGATTTAGCTGAAACCAAAGCTGAGTCAGAACGGTTGGCACGAGCACTCCTTGAAGAACAGTACTTTGAACTGAGTCAGGAAAGCAAAAAAGCAGCATCAAGACACAGGCAAGAATTGACTGATATGGACAGCATCATAAGAAGGGTAAACTAACTGTTATTAATGCTTATATATATGTCTTTCAGCTGGAAACTTAAATTCGTGGTTTTAATTTATAAAATCTTGTTCTGGTCTTAAGTGACAACTTAAGTCAAGTATCTTAAGGTTTGGGCTCACTTGGTAACTTAGATGTTTAAATTTCATCATTTAAACTCCCAAAGAAACATAGACTTGATTAGTGTGAGGTGAAGCCAGAAGGAAAATCAAGTGAATGTCTCTGATTTAATCAGGCTTCTGTATTTGGTTCCTGTCATTATTTAAATCTTGTAGATTTGTGGAGCAGTGTATTAGAGACTCCTACTGCAAAGTTACTTACTCTTTAAAATAACCCACTTGAGAGTCTTGAGTAACCCCTAAACTAATTTTTGAAGGTATTTTCTAGCATAGCTTTTGAGTGTTAGTGATCGATAAATGTGTTTAACTGAGGAGTCTCAAACAGCAATCCATTTGTAGCATAGTTGATTTATCATTATTGCTTTATCCCATTTAACATCAGCTATGCACATTTTCTTAAGAATCCTGGGGGTGTAAAACTCTGGGCATAACTGAACTTGGCTCAGTTTCTCAAAGCTTTCTGTCAGCACTACCATGGGTGTTCCTTCTCTGTGTAAAGATAGTGGAACTAGTGTTTGTTTCATGTGTTTTCTTTTTTAAGCTTGAAATCTCCAGAATGCCACCATTTCTTAAGAAGCATTTAGAAGGTTATCTCTGTGGCATCAAAGTAATACCTTCTTTCCAATGTTTGTTGGTTTCAAATATTCTGATAATTTTTTCAGACACCTTGATACACAGTCATTTGTATGGGCTTCAAACAAAATCTTTCTTCAGGCATATAGTTATTGTCTGGGTTTTAATTTGTATTTGTTAGGTGGTCTTGGCTGTGGGAGCTAACATATTCACATATCCGAAGAGTCATGGGCTTCCTTGCCAGATTTTTTTTTTTTTTAATCAACCTATGTATGTATTTATCTATATATACTTTGATGTAGACCAAATTTAGTTTTATTTATTCTTCTGATTTATACCTGTTTTTCATGATTTATGACAATTATTTAGCAGTAAATGCCTTGTGCCTACTCTAACCTTTAAGGCTGGAGTTGTAGCATCTGTCGGCTGCTTTTCTGTCTCGATTCAAGGAATTGGGTCTCTAGGTACTATTTCTTCCAAAGTACCACAAATGAATTGAAAATTGCCACATTCAATAACTGACAATCTAACTTGAGTTTTTAATTGTATATTACAGTGTTGTCAGTTCTGCAAAGATCATTAAAAAAAAATTATCTGGGACAGGTGTATTTTGAGCCTTCTGGTAAATCAAGAAAGCACAGAATAATTTAAAAATTCACATAGGCAGGATTGTGTTTGAAGTAAGTGGTTGGTATAGGTTTAAAGGTAGTTAAAATTATAGTTATAAATATGTTTAGGATTTATGGCAAGTTCTTTATTTTAAAATGTGTTTGTTTTTATATAGCTGGAAGAAACTAATAACACATTAACCAAAGATGTTGATTTGATAACAAAGGAAAAGACAGAGATCAATGAAAAATTTAAGAAACAGGAGGAAGGTATGTCGTATTTGGAGTTTTAATTCATCTGTTTCGAAACAGAAATGAATTTGAAGCATATGTGGAGAAATGGGTAATGGGAGAAGACATTGCTGTTTATCTTCCCTATTATTTTGGGCTTGATGAAAAATAATCTAAGTAATTGTTTTAATCTTGAAAATATATCTTCTGTGTAAATTGCACCATTTTTAAAAAGAGTACAAAGGAGGACTCTCTGAACTACTGACCTGTCTACCTTGGCTGTGCACCTGGAAAGATCATGGAACAGATCCTCCTAGAAGCTCTGCTAAGGCACATGGAGGACAGGGAGGTGATGGAGTGACTCCATCAGTGGACAAGGGAAGGGCTACGGATGTCGTTTACTGGACTTCTGTAAAGCCTTTGACATGGTCCTCCCCAACATCCCTCCCTTTAAATTGGAGAGATGTGAATTTGGTGGATGGACTGTTTGGTGGATGAGGAGTTAGCTGGATTGTCGCATCTAGAGAGTAGGGGCCAATGGCTCAGTGTCCCATTGGATGTCAGTGACAAGTGATATACCTTGGGAATCTGTATTGGGACCAATACTGTTCAGTGTCTTCATCAGTGACACAGACAGCAGGATCGAGTGCACCCTCAGCAGGTTTACAGATGGCGCCAAGCTGAGTGGTGCTCTTGCCACACCTGAGGTGTGGAATGCCATCCAGAGGGACCTGGCAATCTCATGAGTTCAACAAAGCCAAATGCAAAGTCCTGCACCTGGGTTGGGGCAACCTCCAGAATCCATACAGGCTGAGGGATGAAGGGATCAAGAACAGCCCTGCTGAGAAGGGCTTGGAGGTGCTGGTGGGTGAGGACTTGGACATAAGCCAGCAATGTGTGCTCACAACCCGGGAGGACAACCGTGTCCTGGACTGCATTGTGGGCGGTATCAGAAGAAATGTGGTCAGCAGGCTGGGGGAGGTGATTCTGCCCCTCTCCTGCATTCTCGTGGGACCCCACCTGGAGAACTGCACAAGCTCTGGGGTCCCCACCAAAGGAAGGATATGGACCTGTTGGAACGAGTCCACAGAAGGGCCACAAAGATGATCAGAGGGATGGAGCACCTCTCCCATGAGGAAAAACTGAGAGAGTTTGGCTAATTCAGTCTGGAGAAGAGAAGGCTCTAGGGAGAACTTATAGCAGCCTTTCAGTGCTTAAAGGGAGTTAAAGATGGGGACAAACTTTCAAGTGGGGCATGTAGCATTAGGACAAAGGACAATGGTTTTAAACTAAAATAGGGTAGACTCAGACTAGATATAAGGAAGAAATTTTTTATAGTGAGGGTAGTGAAACACTGGAACAGGTTACCCAAAGAGGTGGTGGATGTCCCATCAAGTTCAGGCTGGACAAGCCTCAGAGCAGCCTGATCTAGATGAAGGTATCCCTACTTATTGCCAAAGGGTTGGGCTACGTGGCCTTTAAAGGCCCTTTCCAACCTAAACCATTCTATGTTTCTAAATTGTCACTCTGTAGTATATTGTTTCCATTTTCATGTGCTGTCTCTGTTGTTGAACACAATTAAAACCTCAGGTGTACCACGTAGCAAAAAGTGAGTTTCTGCTCACATTACCTGCTCATTTTATAAAACAAGTTAGCACTAAGTTCCTGATGGCATAAGCTGGAATGCCTGTCCACTACAGCTCATCCATATATTGTCTGTCTAACCCCCTCCTTCCAGCCTTGCCCTTGTGTGCATAAAGTTAATAAGGTATTTTCTGCATTTCATATTGCACACAATGTATTTATTTAAATGTTTGTGTCTATCTCCAGTATTTACAGTAAAGCAGTATCAGTATTTCAATTTTCTTAAGATCTCCCTTTGATACAGAATCTAAGCTGTGATCTGATGCAGATCAGTGGATGGGCATTCTCTTTATATGCATTCTGACTGTATGGGAAGGTACTTTTTGCTCCCATGGTTTTGCATTTGAGCAAATTGGAATGAATGCTTTAATATCTGAGGGCTGAAAGAGTAAAGGCCTTATTGGTTCTGTTGCCAGTGTCTTTGCAAACACTTATGTAGGCAGGAAGGCATACTAAAATACTTTCCCTTAGTTCTACATTTCCATAGAAGCAGGAATTGGGTGAGCAAGCATTTTCAGTGGTTGTTTGTTACTTTTGTGTACTTAAAAAATTGTTCTTTAACTAGTTTTGGTGGGAAATTCTTATCAGTGAACTGCCTACTTATAGACACTTTAGAAACAAATCATCAGACTGGAGGTGTGATAGAAAGATTGGTAGAATTGAGTAAATGGTGTGTGAGAGGGGGTGAGGGGTACATAACAGAATCATTCCTTGTTTAAAGAAAGCCTTTTTCCCCATGTTCTCTTCATGCCTGATTTGAGAATCTGTACTATATGTGAGTCCAGTTATATCAGTCATATTCTGTGTGGGTAATGAAGTAATTTCTGGTACTGCAGAGACACTTTTGATAGTGCAAACATGAAGGAAGTGGAACAACAAACTTAAGTCATCATCCGGAAATAAAAATACATATGTTGGCTTCAGTGTTTCATCTTAGTGCCTTTCTGATATATCCTTCTTGTAATTTTCTATCATTATAGTAGCAATAAACTGGTAATCTTTATCTTTGCAGACTGTATTTTACTCAGTAAGGGACACAATGGGAAAAGGGAATGATAAAAAGAAGATGCAGTTGTAGAAGCAATTAAGTTTAGAAATATTTACCTTGTCCTAAAATGTCTTATTGAATATTATTTTAACAGATTACAAAATGAAAAAAGAGGAGGAAATCAATAATATTAGAATGCATTATGAGAAGAGCATAAACAATGAAAGAACTTTGAAGACACAGGTATAACTTTTTATGCAATTTAATCACAACAATTACTTTGCATAACAGAAATATTTTAGGTTTATTGATTTTGTGAATTCACTCTTAGTTCCTTTGAAATCAGGTTTATATTAACCGTGATGTACAATATGCATTGTTGATATTTACAGCTGAAAGAATAAGTTTTGATGTTGTGTACTGTTCAGTATTACTTTGGTCGTGAGTAAGGGCCATTTATGTTGGTGAAAGGTTTTTATTTAATTGAATCATGTAACTAGAGGAACTAAGAAGTTTTGTATGAAACATGCTAGCATATATAATTTTTACCACTGGTTCTCCTTTTTCCTAACAGGCTGTCAACAAACTGGCTGAGATAATGAATCGGAAAGATTTTAAAATAGACAGAAAAAAAGCTAACATGCAAGATTTGAGGAAGAAAGAGAAGGAAAACCGAAAGCTGCAATTAGAACTTAATCAAGAAAAAGAGAAATTCAATCAGATGGTAGTGAAATACCAAAAGGAACTCAATGAAATGCAAGCGGTAAAATAATCTAATTTTTTTTTTTTGTCGTGTTGTGGAATTGTCTCTGCAGGAAAAATGTATAGCTCCTAATCCACTTAAAAAAGTTCTGTTTCAGATGTGTTAGGCTACAGAATTTTATGTGAGGCAGAGAACTTGATAAGTGCTTGTTCTCATTCATTTCCCCTTTCTAAATTCTTAACTGTGGAAGTTACTGATATATTATGAAGGCTAAAAAGCTGAATACTGTTCAACATACTGAACTTGTAGCAAACTACCAGTTCATTTCACTGGTAGGTGGTCTCTTTCTCCTAAAAAGTGGTAATTTAACAGATGAATAGGTGAATCTAGAATAGACTGTTTTGTGCTTGAGTGCTGGATCTTTGATATTTTAAGTTTTTTCCTTCCAAGGCTAAACAAAAACTTCTACTGTAATAGTTTATGTCGATACTATCAAAAATATCTAGATATATTAAAAAAATAGCAATGAGTTTTGTTTTCAGAATACTTTGATATCCCAGTAACTGTGCATGTGTAAATAAATATAGCAACTAGCAGAAGAATCTACATACAGGAACGAGCTCCAGATGCAGCTGGATAGTAAAGAGAGTGACATAGAACAACTACGAAGGAAAATTATGGATCTCCAGCAAGGAATGGATTCTACCAGTGTTGCTAGTCTCCCGACAGATGAAACAGATGGAAATCTTTCAGGTAAGAGAAAAACATTGATCTTGTGCACGCACATAGTTTTGGAAGGTATTCTTTCAAACAAGTTACTACTTTTTAAAATCTTCTCTCTGTCTCGGTATCACCTCTCTGCTTCCTTTCTTTCTTTGTTTGGTTTTTCTTATTTCATAGCTTAGCTGCTTGTATTTGTCTTAATTTATTCTCACATCACACTTTCTACTGTACTGCTTGGTATTAGCATAATTTATGTCCACTTTTTTTGAAAGAGTATCTTTACATCTACTGTTTCTCGGATACAGTGAATACAATGGGCAGTGTTCAGTGAATAGAATACAGGGCCAGCACTTCTTCAACATCATTGTATCTCGAATGCAAACTTGTCTGTTCTTACTCACAGTCATGTAGCACCACTGTGACAAGTGGCAATAATTACTGATGTGAAAAATAATTATAGAAATTTCCATTTATGGTTTTATGGTGCTCTGATTTAGCAGGTTAAAATAAGAACAAATAATACAGCATAGCTAGCCATTTCTATGTGGTGTCAGTTCCAGGCATTATACTTTGAGACTCACTGTTGCACGAGTTAGTGATGTAGCTCTCCCCTTCCCCAGTGTTTGAAAAGTGTAATCAGTTTGTACTTTCACATGATCCACTTCTGTATCTCTTGATGCAGGAAAAAAAAATGATTAGAGGCAATAAACTGTGTTTGACAATTTCCATATGTCAGAACTAGGTTTATTATTTTTTTTTATAGGTAAGTATTTTTAGAATTCATTGTAAAATTCTTAATAAATCAACTTGTCATAAGTGCTTGTCTTATGGATTTATAGCCTGATTTCTATGTTGAAAAATATTTTTAAACATACAAAACCAGAATAATATTTGGGGTAGTTTAACACTTCAGTGGATGAGCAGTCAGATAAAAGTAAATAGAATCATTTTAGGTTTCTCCTTTTACTGTTACTGTACTTCATGCTGCTCAAATTGCCACATTCTAGAATTTTTCCAAGGATCTTAGAGTGATTCAAGTTTCAGGTAGGTCATGAGTGTTCGTATATGTTTTTGTGTAGTTATTCCTTTCTGTGTCTGTTTTTGTGTCCTGTCTTCCCCTAGTGTATTTTTAGATTTTTATTTTTAGTTAGTATTTTAATGAATTTAATTCTAGAATAGATTTTTGTTCAGATAATGAAAGTAATTTTCTTCACAACTTCCATTCTGTTCAAGAAGCCTTTTGCGCTCTTATGTTTGATCTATAAAACCCTCAGGTAATTGCCATCTTGTAAAGAAAATGTCTATTTTTTGTCTTTTGAAAATATTTTCTAGGCCAAACTCCTATTGAATTCTTAGATCTGTTAGATTGGTTGAGGAACAATTTTTTTCCTTAGCTAGGAAAATAGGAGTTCCTACTAGGAACTTCCTCTGGTATTTCTGAACTATCAATACTTCTCAGGAGTTTTTCTTTTAGATACTCATTTGCAGTGTATTCTATTCATGGAGGTAAAAAAGAAATTAGAAGGTTTTTTTCCCCCCTCAAATTACTATTTGGAATCAAGCCTTGTGTTTTTAAGTGTCTTTTAATTGAAGGACACTGTAGTTTCTAATTTTTAATTGAAAATTTTTAAACTCTTTTAAATTGAGAGCTTTAGGGTTTTTTTTTCTACAACAAAACAGACCTGATTTATTCTACATAAAAAAAGTAATTTTGAACTTCATCACTTTCCTTCTCAGCCATTTTCAACTAATGTCTGTTGTGTATTACACGGAAAACACAAATGCATCTGTCTGGGCATAGATATCATCCCTGTTTTCTTTTAAGGGCAATAGTGTGTCGGTATGACCCTGTTGTGTCTCAGATCTTGGAAGGACTGTAGGAAAAAATCTTTCTTTGCCTAATTAAGGAAGGCCATTTTCAGTTTCACCTCTGGAGATGTGTGATGAGACTTCTGGTGGCATGACCTGTTGCTTCAGTTTTGAGTCAGAAATTTCAGTCTGTGCAAGAACTTTTCAAGTTAGCTGTTCATTGTTAATTAGGACACCACAATTAGTAGAAGTTCTCTTGGTGTTCTTGAGTGAGGGGTCTTATCTATGCTCTTGACCTCTCAAACTATTTCTTTTTTACTAGCCTTTCATTTCTCATCTTTTTTGCCCTTTTCTCTACACATGCCTCTGATTTTTACTGCAGTTGTGCTGCTGGTGTTACTGTGTGATACAGGTAGGAAGTCTAATACATATTATTAGGACTTCTCTAGATCTAGATCATGTTCCTACATGTTTTTTTTTTTTTTTTTTTTTTTGGGTTTTGGTGGGGTTTTTTTGAGGTTTTTTGGGTGAGTTGATCAGGATCTGATTAAGAAACAGTTTAGTAATTAAAGGAGATTAAGTGACATTAGCACAGTCAAATTTCACACACTTGTCAAAGAGCCAAGCAAGCACAGAAGAGGAGTGCAGTAGTGTTATAAGGAAAAAAACCAGCCAGACTGTGAAGTAGAAATAGCTCATGCCACAGAAAGAGGAAATTATCTAGTGCACAGTTATTTCCCTGCAAACCAGGTAGTTAGTCTTCTAAACAGAAGGTGACATATCGCAGTGGTTCATTTGCTAAAATTTAGTTGTATGATATTGATTGTCTTCAACTATGTGCTAAGTTCCCATCACTTCCATAGCCCAAATATAGCCATTCCTTCAGAGCACCTTGAACAGCATCTTGTTTAAGAGCTGGATGTGATGAGTAGTCAGTAGGATTCTCTGGCTGGTGCACCAGTTGTTAAAGCAAAGACAGTCCTAAAAAAAATTTAAAGCAAATAAACTGTCAAATTTCAAAATAAGTAATTACAGTATGATTTATTCAGTTTTCTGTCACAGCAAAGACATCACCGAGGGGAAAAAATGAAGACACAAAATAATGTGACCATATATAAAAGAATGATTCCATGGTCTCAATTCTGGCAGTGGGCAGGCAGTCTCTGGTTTAATTAAGGAAATAAATTGGTATTAAATGGTGTGATAGTAAAGTTGTTGCAATTCCAGAGAGACCCTGTCTCTTTGGCATTTTCTGCTGTCCTGCGTGGCAGAGAGGTTCATGTGCTGTCTAATCAGGGAGTTTAGGTTACTAGCCACCAGAGGGGCTATAAAAGTAGAATGTACAATATACAGGAAGAGCATCCTGTGAAATTTTGGGGTCAGAAAGATTTGAATAAACTTAATGTAATACTAAAATGAGTTTTTAATACTCAGAAAATTTTAAGGAAAAAAATTCATTATTTAGTGGTAGATGCAGAGAAATCACGTGGTAACACACCTTTTATGGCTGCATTTCACTTGGAGGTGGTTTCTGTCTGTCACTGAGGTAAATACCCCATCAAGTTCTGGTAGCTCCCAGGGCAGCTTATGCTCTCCCAAGGTAGGGGTTGGCCCCTTTAGATCATCCAGGCTGTTCTCAGGCTTTTGCTTACTTAGGTGGAAAAATCATGACGTGGAGGAAGGTTTTCCTTGTATTCAGTTCTAGGCATATTTTGTAACTCTCACACCTGATTATTGATTCAGATAGCAGCTCATATCTCAGCTGATATCTCCACTGTTAACAGTCCTTGCTGAAACGGCTGAGATATTTTGCGTTTTAATGATGCCTTTGGAATGCCTCTTCCTCCTGGCTGGACTTAGGCAGTCTTACTACTTGAATGATTGTAAACAGAATTCTTCCTTGTCAAGACAGAACATAATCAAGAAGTTAAGGGTTTTTTTCTCCTAGTTGTTATGGGGCACTTAACCTGTTGTGAATTGCTTCTTTTCATCTGATTGGCAAGATAATTTAAGCAATTGAGCTGACTTACAGGTTTAACTGCAGCACATAATATTTTACAGCATGTGTTATAAATCATGTTTTGTGCAAAGATAGGATGGAATAATAAACATGGAGCATTTAAGCCAACAGTTTTATTGCAATATGGACTCAGCTAGGACTTTCTGAAGGACCTGCAAGTAGCCGTCACCTGAATAAACTTCAAAGCAAGATCCAGTCAGCAGTCCTTGGTGAGATCCACATGAATTTGTAGTAAGACAGTCTGAGGAAGGAAATAATCAAGAGGGAAGAGTGGACTGGAAAGAATTAGCAAGGTAGTATCTCCATGTTTTTATTAACTTTGGAAGAGCCTTGAGGAGTAGGAATTCGTGAGCGTTGGAAAGAGGTGCTCTGCTGCTCATGAAAGTGCCTTTGCTACTTAGCTCCAGAACAACAAAACATCTCATAAATCAGTGCAGCCATGGTTGTCTTATGAGATTTTATTGAAGTCTTACTGTTAGAACTCACAGTTATCATAGTGAATCCCTATGAATCCTGGCATTATGAATACTAACCATGAAGATGTTTAGAATGACAATCTCAATTTTAAATATATTCAGAGATAACTATAAGATCTGTAGCCTTTATGGGATTCTTTCTTCATATCCTATTCAGATCCAGCTAGCCATCAGATGTTTTTGAGGCCTATTGTAGATTTTCTGGACTGCAAATAAAATATCAATTCTGGGATTCTTTCCAAAATACAGGGACGTTTTCAGGCAATAGTTTTGAGCCTATTTTTAAAGACAGGAACGGAAGAATCTTTTTCATAGTCTAGATAGCCCATATTTTCTTAATTACTTAATCATAACACTCATAAATATTATTCTTCTGGATCAGATATTTGTGAAACGGCCAGATGAGCATTTGCAGTTGTGCTAGCTAACTTGTCGAGGGAAATGAAAATGCACTATAAATATTACTTGGGAGAAACCTTTGTGGCAAGGTTGGAATGAAAGAGCTCATCTATCCTTTGAAGAGTACATTTGGTTCCAGACAAATGTTAGCTTTGTTGAAATGGAGTATGTTCGGAAACTTAATTTCAACTGCAAGATGTTATTCACAGCTCAGAAATCATCTCTCATTCAAACAGAATTTGCTCTCTAAAATAGATTTGTGGTAGACAGAAAAGAATGTCAACTGATTCATTTGAAATATCTCATTCACTTCCTACTTCTTTTGAAATTGTTTTCAGAATGTGCTGAAATAGAAGTGAACTTAGAACAACTCCTGCTCATACTGTCCCTATAAGCATCTTTTAAAATGTATTATTATTGGATCTTTCCAGATTTTCATATGCTGCAATTTCTACAGATGCATACTTACTCTTTTTGAACAGCAGTCATCCTTCCCATATTTTTTCTTTTGAACTGCAATCCTGCATACTATGTTCTTTATTAGCAATTCATCACTTTATTTTGCAAGGGAGGACTTGAGTTTTAGGGTATTTCTGTAATTTCTAAAAATGGAAGAATCTTCTCCTGATGTAAGAATTAAAGTGTTCAAAACAAGGTAAGCATTATCTGTGGTGCCTGTAGACATGAAGGAAATAGGTTTCCTTTCCCAAAGCTACTGTATCAAGAAGTGGGGAGGGGTTGAGGGTGAAACCCCCAAACCCCACTTTTCCTATGCAGATTGGAGAGGCAGGGAAGTACAAATTTCCTTTGTTTTTGGAATGTTTTCTTATTGAAATGAGTTCTACTATCATGCCTTTCTTCCAGGTGATTTCAGTAGTTCAGTGGTCCCACAGTATTTTGAGGCTATTCTGTGTGGAGAAATGTTAGGAAACAATTCTATATTTCTAAGTGTAGTCATCTTCTAAATATTGTAGGCTCTAAGGCTAATATGGAAAAGTCTTTTTAGTACCTAATCTTAATACCTTGCTAGGCTGTCAGTCTCACTGTCATTTTACATAGCATATGGACAATAACTTTTAGATATTTGGATGCATTTTCAGAGCTTGCTGGGATATACTTCACAAAGATATCCTTCATTCCTGAAGGATAAAAGGGACCACAAAGATATCCTTCATTCCTGAAGGATAAAAGGGACCTCCTTCTTACGTAAATATTTGTGGAGAATATTTCAGAAAACTTTAACTTAATGTTTTTGAAGGTTTCAGTGCTGCCAGTTAAGTTTATTATAAAGAATACAAACATTAGCTATTGGCTCTGGTTCTGTTTTCTGACACTTTTTTTTCAGATCACATTTTTACGATCATTTAAAAAAAAATTCTCAATTTTGAAATAGATTTCTGGACTGAAATTTTGATTACTTCATTCTCACATTTCCAAAATTGTGGGACTTTACTGTGTCATTTCAGGTTAATGGAATAATGATAGCTTCTCACTACCATTATCTGGTTTCATAATTTTAAATTTTAGAAACCAGTGTTAGTTAGCTGGAAGGATTTTTTAAATCTACAATTCACATTAGACAGAATGCCAGTTTTCATGTGGCCCTTCTTTGTATCATTGCTAAAATATTTCAGTAGTTTTGTGGTGGGAAAACACATTATTATTATTACATTGCTCTTTGGAGAATATTTCACTGAAAATTTGAATAAAATGCTTGTCTCTTATTCTTTATATCTAGTTGATTCTTCCTGCATTCCTTATTTAATTATCTCCTATGCTTATCTTCTGTGAGTAATGGGGACATCCTTGTAGCTTTGCCTGCTCTTGTGCTCTCTCTCCCTTTTTTGTTTCCCATGGAAAATGTGGATCTGATTTGTTTTACTTCCTGCATCTTCCTGCTGAGTATTTTCATATAGCCCCTCTGAATGTTAAATTATGTTTATATTGAAAAATCTCTTAATTTAAACTGTAACATATTTTCAAAGCAAAGTCTTTCCTGCCTGGCTCTTTGCAAACTATTTACATACAGTGTTAGATGTTGGCATCAAGGAGAACAGCTTTACTTTTATTGTGCAGTAACTGTGTAATCAGATGTTGGCTTGGGATGAAGCATGAATTAAATGCTTATATCTTCATTTTATTTAGCTGTGCTTTTTATTCTGCTCTGCTGAATAGGTAATTGCCTATTACTGCATGTAGTACATCTTCCTTTCTCGTAGTAGTTTGCTTTCGTGTTATCCTGCTTTATTGTGATAAATACATGAAATTTTTAAATATGCATTTTTTTAAAACCAGAATCAAGACTTGAAGGTTGGCTTTCAGTACCAAACAAAGGAAATATAAAGCGACATGGCTGGAAGAAACAGGTACAAATGTCTCTTTTTTTTTTTTTTTTCCCTTCCTCAATTGAAGAAGTTTTTAGGCATGCAGTGAATTCGTTTTACTACTCATATTTAAGAACCAAACAAAAAATTAAGAGTAGCTTAGTGTGTATAAAAAAAGGAAACAAGAAAATTCAAGTTCAGTTTGAAATCTTTAGTAATAATGTTGTGCAAACGTAACAACAGGTGGGTGAGGAAATGCTTTACAATGAGCATATTGGAACCATTAAAAACCCCATTTCTTCTTTGAGTAAGCTTCTTTATAATCCTGTTGCTGAAAAAGAAGCTCTTTGTGCAACTTGACTGGAGAGAGTAGGGAATACTACACCTCAATGTTCTGAAGGTCATGGAAGAGTGCATCACACTGTAACTTGCCACACATGATTTCCAAGGACTTTTCTATCTTCCTTACCTTTAAAATAGCCAATGTCTCTTGAAAAGAACTGTTTTACTTTCAGAAACTGGATCTCTTTGCTGGAATTCCCAATCCAAACAAAACAGTACTCTTTTGCCTCTGCAGAGGTTATGATCTGCTTCTTTGAAATGTCAGATGTTCAAACTGAGATGCTTAGAACTAGTTTCTGATTATCTTTTCTGTCTTTTCAGTTCCCCTTTTTGAACATCCTTTGGTGTAACTAAATGCCAAACTGACTAGAATTCTGTAAATTTTACAAGCAATTTGTATGAAGTAGTTTATTTCCCTGCATCTTCTTAAATTCAAAGATCGCTGTTGGGAATGATTCAGTTTATTCATGACACTTTCAAAGTAACTTTCTGATTCCCGTTAAAAGGTCTTTCTCAAATGCTTCTGTTTACATTCACATTCTACAAGTGTTGGAAGTGGTTCCTACAGAATTTAAAGGAGAAGGAATTAGTTCCTGTCAAAGAAGCACTTAAGTGTTTGCATTGGACCTTTAGCTGCTGAACTACTTCTTTTAAGTATTCCTGTTTTCGCTTGTCTAACATGGTCTTCTTTACACAATCAAAGTGTTCTGAGTTCCAGACCAGCCTATTTTTACATCAGTATCAGACCCCATTGATTTGTCTGTAAGTTAAACCCACCACCTATTCTGGCTTGCAGAGAGTGAGTGTTAAGCTCTGCCTTATTTCAGCTAATGGCTGTATAGGGTATTCTCCCAGCTCCTCAGATGAAAGGCAGTGCGAACAAGTGCCATTTTGAAAATGCTTGGTTGCCACAGTTTGGAACCTGGGGTTTGTTATAGATACCTCAAATTCTGTTCTCTCTGGGTTTCACTTTGTCTGCCTATTAGCAGAAGTGCAGGAAATCTAGAGGACAAGATTAGAATGCTCTTGGTGCTATATTCGATTCAAATGCCAGTAGCGTTTGAATGTTCTTCAGTTATCTCATGAAACACACCTATTTGTGAATCTGTTCTGCAACTTGTTCTGTTTGATAGCTAAGGCTGCCTCACTCCTCTTGTTCCTGAATTGATTTTCTAGGTTGCTGTCAGACTTTTGGCAGTGTCCACAAGCAAAAGTAACTGTGCCTAGGCAGAAATCATGTCGCTTTGTTCTGTTATGGATTATCTAAAATATTGCATCGTTTTTTTGTCAGAATACCTCCAGCAGCCTTTTATGGTGTTTTTTTAGAAATGGATATTATTCTTGCTTGCTCTGATGACTGAAATTTTAAACTCCTGATAAATGCAGCTTCTCCGGTGAAGGATTATAACTGAGCTTCTTCAGGCATGCCCAGTGTAGGCATATTTACTTCCCTCAAGATATTTTATGCAGTTACTCCATTCATACTTTCCTAGTTTGAGTAGTACTTAGACTTTGAAGGAATTTGAGCTACAGATGGATGCTACTGTCATAAAATGAGTCGTGCTGATAAGATTCTTTAAACTAGCTCAGGTTCAAATCAGTGACACACAGTAGTGAGGGGCCATGCTGATTTTGATTTACGTGTGTATCCTGTTGGCTGAACTGTACTACAGCTGAAATAAGCTGGTGTAGAGTCAGCCTCTTTAGGTGCTTCTGTTTCAAATTCTGCAATTTCAATTTTGGGTTTGGTGGGAGGTATGCAACCTCAAATATAATCATGCCCAGATCAACTGAAATGGAAAGCAAAATTGCATTAGCAGTGCAATTGGGTTGGTGCCCGAGTTGTTCCAACTTGAGCTGCTGCATTTCTGATTCAAATATCAGTAGCACTGATGTTTTTGCCCCATGCCCTCTGAGTCATTTACCTTAAGTTAGAAAGGGATGAATGTGGAAAACTTATTTGAGAATAAACACTTGAGTTATACCTCAAGGTAATGCTAAAATGGCTTAGCCATGCTTTTATCTGGAGCTTCATTTCATCCCAAGTGGAGATGATAAAGTATCCTTCCAAACCCACTGTAGAACAGAGCTACTGTCAAAAGGTTTTTTTTATATATCTTCACAACAGGATATTGAGGCTGTTGTACAGAACTTTTCTTTTGTGAGGTTAAATTGTTCTTTCACCAAGAGTTGTATATGGTGTGATAACTGAATTCCTTTGCAGTCAGAATTTGCATCTGTGATAGTTGTCATCTTAAGGCCTTGCGCTTGTCTGTGGAAGGCAGAGGTGCACACTTCAAAGACATAAAAAAACATTTGCTTTCTGTTGAACTAGATAGAGGAATTGAAGCAGTCGTTTTTCTCATTGTGAAAAATCACTAGAGGCTCACACCATTACAACTTAGTACCTACTCAAGTTGATCAGGCTTTCCATTAAAGAATTGTGACTAAAGGGCTGAAAGCTCTTTAAGTCGGGGCCAAAACACACTTTGTGGCTTTTTAAGATGCATTTCAGCAATTGAGATTTAAAACTGTAGCACGCAGCTTGTGCAATGCATTTCTAAAATACTATTCTTGTTAAGGTAACTTTCCTGTTCAGGTTTTGAGGTCAGCTTAAAGTTCTGTGTAATGAGGAGGTTGAAATCTCCTCTTGAAGAAGGAGTAAACACCATTAATTTAAATTATCAGTATCTTTATTGTCCACAAATGCATTCAATTACCTACCAGTAATCAGAATTCAAGATGAACTCTTGGTGTATTCTCTCTCTATATAAACTCTCATGGTTTTCTGTCCTTTCCCCTGCTTCTAGGTCATATTATACATGGAGTTCAATACAGACAGACCAGTCAGTTTGCCTCTTTTTAGTTCTCTTTAGTACCTCATACCATTTAGTCGTTTCTAAAACATTTGAAACTGCGGGGGAGGGAACTGCCACTGCTGTCACTGAGCTTATGCTTGTGGACAGTTTCAGCAAACATGCTGGACTGTCAGTCAGTGAAGAGCAACAGGCAGTGAATTCTAATCTTGAACTCACTAGGAAGCACTTAGGTTAGAGGTGTTTGATCTTAACTATCTCAGTGTATGCCTAGATTTAGAATGTATACCAGACCTCTGTTTCTGCTGATTCATTTTGCCTCTTTATTTCACCAGTCCATTAAATTGAAACTGTAGGAAATAGTTAGCTGGAGCTGTGAGAATCTCTTTTAAACTACCAGTACTTTGGTGCAGATCTGTAGAAATAGAGAAGTTGTTTATCACTTTCCCATCAAGTGATAGATTTTGCCCTGTATCACTCTGTGATACATAATTTTCATAGTAACATGCCAATAGCGACTGAAATTTATGAGTTTGTGTGCAGATGGACTTCAAGAGTCATGACGAGCATTTTAGGGTGCTTCAGTGAAAATACACAGTCACTGCAGCTGTAGCACTGCTCAGCTGTCAGTAGTGTAGCTGCCTGCATAATGATTTAAATATGTCTTGATATTAGCTTAAAAACTTTCCTTTACTCAGGCTTTATATGTGTATGCAGAAGAACATTAGGATAAATGTTGCTTTTTAAAATGCAATTTTAACTTCTCTTTATCCTTTTTTTCCACAGTATGTTGTGGTGAGCAGTAAAAAGATACTGTTCTACAATGATGAAAAAGACAAGGACCAGTCTAATCCATCTATGGTACTAGATATAGAGTAAGTAAAGTTACTGTTAATTTTGGATACAAATTGGCAAAAGAGCCTGGTGTGTGAGATAGCTGATAGCAAATCTAAAAGCTTGAAATTGAAATTCCATAAATAATTTTAAATTTCCCAGACTAGTTGGAAAATGTCTATCTGTATTTCAGCATGCTGTTTACTGAAGATACTACTTTCTCTTTGTTCTACTATTGCTAAAAGTTAGAGAAAAAAGAAAGTATCATTGCTCATCTAGTTCAAAGCATTTCTAACTTTTCCAGATGGTTTCTGTTTAAAGTGATAAAACAAATTAATTTTGATCCCTTTACATTTGTTGTACTTGAGGAGAATTGTGTCAGATATCACTGAAGCCCATCACTGATACATAACTGTGATGTTTGAACAGCTGATTGACATTATAGGACCTTATAGAGTAGTAATTGAAAAAAGTTTTAGAATTCATGAGTAGGTCTGTAAGTGACTAACAAATACAGTGGTCTGGAAGGAATCTCAAACTCAGGAAGTGCTTAAGCTGCCAATTGCCTATAACCAGGAAAAGAGTTATTTTGTCTTATTCTCTTTTCATAAACATCTGTTAGCTACTGTTGAAAACAGGATGTTGGGATAGATGGACTTGACTGAGTATAAGATGATGTTTGTTCCAATTTTAATAGCGTTTTCGACAGCTAGTGCCCCAGATTTCCTCTTGTGATGTTTTAACATTGATTGTTTATCAACTCAACGTGATTTAGTAAAGAAACTAGTTAGTAGTATTCTATGGTTACTTCCATCCAGGCTTATCACTAGGCTTTTCTAGCAATAATGTTAGGCTTCCTAGTGTTCTGAGGAGGAATTTAAAAGCCTTTTTCACACGCAAATTTGCCATGATGGATCTTGAGCTCATTGTAAGGTAACCTTTCCATACTACAGAATATTTTGGTCTTACTTGGGTAGACAAGATCTATATGGTTTACGAAATAATCCCTAAAATCATATTACAGCCTTGAAGTACATTTTCTTGCATAAGCAAAATTTCCAAGAACTTCAAAGCAGTTTGATACCTGTTTTAAAACATACGTAGCCTTTTAGCATTTTCTGATTTATGTTTCTTCTAATTTAGTAAGCTGTTTCATGTCCGGCCTGTAACTCAAGGAGATGTATATAGAGCTGAAACTGAAGAAATTCCTAAAATATTCCAGGTAAAAAGAAGTTTATTCTCATGTCTGTTTAATTCTCTTGAAAGTTTGGTGGCTTCTTTGAAAAGGGTATAAAAGTATATAGTGCTTCAACAATAACACAGCAATGTTCTTTTTCAGATTCTTTATGCTAATGAGGGGGAATGCAGGAAGGATTTGGAGGCAGAACCAGTACAGCCGGCAGAGAAGACAAATTTTCTAAATCACAAGGGCCATGAATTTATTCCCACATTATACCACTTTCCAGCCAACTGTGAGGCCTGTGCCAAACCTCTTTGGCATGTCTTTAAACCCCCTGCTGCCCTAGAATGTCGAAGATGCCATGTGAAGTGCCACAGAGACCACTTGGATAAAAAGGAGGAATTAATTGCACCATGCAAAGGTATACTCATGGTTTTTCTGTTCTGTATTCTCTTCATAGTTTAGCCACACCTGTTAAACTACTGGAGGAAAATAAAAGCACTTTAGTTTAAAACTAAACCTAAAATTAAAGTTTTATCATTTTAAATGTGAGAGATGAGAACAATAGGCTGTTACACTGCTTATGAACAGGTAGCTGTGGCAATCCTCTGTAGCCTTTCATGGTGTAACTGATGGGGTTCTGCTGAGGGCCCTGAGAGCATGAGATTCCCTGGAGGTTTGTGCCCAAGTACTGGGCAGCTCCCCCAGATCATTCTCTCTGTACTTATACCTGGCCCACGTTAGGGACAATTGCAGTGGCTGCGTCACCAAACTCTGCTAAGACCTTGCAGAGTGGTTCTTCAGCCACTTCACAGATTGGAGTAAAGGTTTCTTCTCTGGGCTCCTGTGAAGTGGAGCATTCAGGATATGCACTCTGGAAGTCGGCCGTAAGGCATCCAACTTTTCAGCTTATTAAGACTGCAGTTGGTGTAAGTTTTCTCATTTCTTGAATATTAATTAGACTCAAGAATCTTAATGCAGAGTGACAAATATTGAAGAACATTATATTCATAATCTCCCCTGCTGTTTGTTATCTTTCAAAAATATATAAACAAATCCAATACAAGTGTGGATATAGGTGTCATTGTTCTTTCCAATGGTACGGTTAGTATCTCTTAATTCCGATTTCGATAAGGAGTCCTGGTTTTCACTGAATCATCTTCCTCCTTTTACAGTGAGTTACGATGTAACTTCAGCAAGAGATATGCTGTTATTGGCATCCTGTCAAGATGAACAGAAGAAGTGGGTGACTCATTTAGTAAAGAAGATCCCTAAGACGCCACCATCTACTTTTGTCCGTGCTTCTCCTAGAACTATGTCTACAAGATCCTCAGCAAATCAGTCATTCCGAAAAGTTGTTAAAAATACTTCTGGGAAAACTAGGTGAGAAATAAGCTACAAAAACTAAGTATCTTTTTGATTAAAAAAAAATGTCTGTGTGTAAATCTCATTTAATGTGGAATTGTGAAATAATTCCAAAGTTAGGACTGTTCAACTGCCGATCTAAATCTCTGCTCAGATCCTGAAGGAAGGAGCTGACAGAATTCTCTTGCTATCATGGCAAATTTATCCGTTCTTCACATTTGGAAAGGTACCGTAAAGTTGGTACCTGGCCTGCCAACGCATGCAAGGGAGCTGGTTGCTTTTTGTCCTGTTTAAAGGCAAGACTCAGCAAATATGTCAGCAATGGCATTTAACTGCAAGGATGATCCACGTAGTCATCTCATCCATGGATTGACTCATAGAGCCTGTGTAAGCTAGAAGTCTTCTGCAAATGGGGGTAAAGTGAAAAACTTAGATTCTCAGTCTGTTGTTAGGACATTTCTTTTGTTGGAAGGCTGCTTAGGTATTAATTCCATTCTTTCTCCCTGCTTACTCATTCCCTGTCTTCTATTCCAGCAGTTGTTTTTGTAAGCTGTTTGTGACCCTGTGCATTAACTGGGGCAAGATGTAAAATGTGTTTTCTTAATGCTAGGTTACTTTAAGCTGATTTCAGCCTGCCTTAGCTTCCTCTTACAGTATGGGTGTCCCTTTTTCCTCAGATAACTGACTGAATTGACAGTGTGAAGTGGAAACTAGTGTCTCAGTAGGAAAAGAGTCTTCCTAGATTGGCAGGGCTACCAAACATTCCTTGCATGAAGAAAACCCAAACTTTTGCTTGTAAAGAGACACTGGGTGCATCATGAAACGTCCTCCTTCAGAGGAGCATATTTTATACGGCATTTCCAGTCAGTATAATATGCTGCCAGATTTACATTTAAATTTTGCTGTCTATTCTCAACTTTTTTTGCCTCAAGACCCGTCAAAACCAGTCTGTAGTGTCTGAAATGGTATCCCTGATTTTACCGAAAACTTTGCAAAAGAAAGATGCAAAGGGTGCTGATTTTCTTGTCCCTAAGACTTATGTCCTAAAACATAAGCAGTCATAGAATCATAGAGTGGTTTGGGTTGGAAGGGATCTTAAAGATCACCTAGTTCCTGTCCCCTTGCCACGGGGAAGGACACCTTCCATTAGATCAGCTCCATCTAATGTGGCCTTGAACATTCCCAGGGATGATAGTTTTGAGATAGTAATATATTCAGTGAAGTTCTTCAAGAAATGAGAAACACCATCATTAAAGCTCTGGTTTTAAATCCTAAAGATCTAATAGCTCACCAGCACCAGAAGGAGGACAGCTGCACATTCCTGAGCTTTATCCTGTGTCAGTTCATGGTTCACAGATTACCAGAGTCAACTGATCTATTTTTCAGCAGAAAATTAATCCAGGAATGTTTTGACTAAAGGAAAGTCAAAAAAAACAAAGCATAACAACAAAAAAACCCCCAACCCTTATGCCACAGAAGAAAAGCATGTGATTTTCTGTTGAGTTCAGAAGTTGCAGTGGTTTGTGGAAGAGTCTCAAGAATGAAACGAGGAAGGATGAAGTCTTGCACTAGTGAAGTATCAGGTCAGATCAGCTGTTCAGAATACTTCAGTCTTGCATTTTCTTTGTCTGCCCCAGTGCATTGCCTCTGTTGCCACCCTTCCCCATCATCCAGGGAGACCTTCCAAGTTCTTGAGGAGAAGTAAAGCTCTTAGGTTTTCTGTCAATTCAGAAGTTAATACCTGCACAGTGTTATCTTATCTCTTAAACTGCTTGGATTTATCTAACAGACAGATCCCACGGATGTGGATCAGACAGAAAACATTTACATCACTCTTTTAGACTGACCCCAAATCCGTCAGTGAGCATGATGACATAACTGATATTTGACCCTAGAATCTTGCTTCCTAATGATGTCAAATACTGACAGAGCTCCTTAGAACAAACAATTACAGCAAACTCTGTTTTAATGCTGCATATTGTAGGCACTGAGTATGGGGGAAGAATCATATTGAGCATAAGCCATTTAGAGGGGCACAGACCTTGACCAGCAAGGGTGCTGGGTATGTGTGTGCTCCTGGCCTGCTGTGCTGCATGGGGGCAGGTGGGGAGCCCCTGCACCTTGCTGATGTTTGAGGAGCTGCTTGTGGCATGCTCTGTCCCCATCAGACAGCTGCCACTGGGTTGATTGGGATGTAATGGGGCTTGTGTGGCACCTACAGGGCAGTGTGAGCAACTCATGAAATGATTCAGAGTTACACTGAGTAAAGAAGCATTAGGAAAAGGACAGGTAGGAACTTCTCTTTCTGGCTATTCTACTGTGGACATTTTTGTGGCTTTCTCAGATGGATTTGTTGTTGGTTGTGTCTGTGAAGTAGACAAGTGCTGCTGTGATGGAGTATGCCCAGCCTGTGTCCTCATACCATTACATATTTTACTCCTTATGTTTAGAACGAAGAGGCATGGGATTTATTTTAGGAAAATTCACTTCCAGTGTACCAGATTTTTAAATTTGGATTATTAAATAAATTTGTAATAGATCTTAGTACTGAACACTTCAGTGGTCATTGCACAGTAGCTGAGCTAATCTAACAGATTATTTCCCCTGTGTCTTCCTTCACTGCTTTTCTGTCAGTGGATCCTGGGGAAGTGCTTGAAATAATCCATTTTGGACCCTTCCATGAAGGTCCACAATTCAGTTTCTTGACTGTCAAAAATGTGTAAGACTTACTTTGCTGAGCTAGTGAGTGGATCAGCGTGCTAAGAAGCGCAGTGATTGCCAAAGCTCAGGCCAGGTAAGTAGGAGGGTCAGGAAGGTCATAAAGTGAGGAAACAGCAGGAACTTCAGGCTCTTCTCCTTTCAGGAGGCAACAAACTGTTAGATCTGCTTCTCTGAACTCAAGACACTGCACCCTGCAGTTCTCCTCACCTCTTAGGTACAGGCGTAAGAGAAGCAGTGATGGTTTTTATGGGATACACATGTTTAGCTTTTACTAAGTATCTGAAAATTGTTTTCTTGTCAGGCAGTATAGCAGAACTTGCCCTCGGTGATGGAATCCTACCATGTAAGCAGGCATTACCTGTTTTGTCCAACGGATACAGACTTCAGCACGTGCTTGAAGACATTTCAGTACATTTCATTTGGGGTCTGACCCACCTTTCTTTGCAGTTGGTAATAGAGAGGTGTCTCAGACCCACTGAAAGAAGCTTCACATATAAAAGTTCATCTTAAGTTCTATTCCTCATTTTAATAACTTACCACTAATAAATATGAATCAGAACTTCATGATGAACTCACTGGCACTTGCAGCACTGCTTTGAGATAGGAAACTACACTTCATAATTTATAGTATATTGATTTATTCACATTGTATCAGCACAGTCGAGGGGTTTTCTATTTGGACTTGGGCACCTGGTCAAGTTAATGCATGTTTAAAAAAGAAAACAACCAACCAACCAACCGAAATTCCTGTGCCTCAGATGAGGTCTGGCAGCTGCATGCGCGTGCTCTTAGCATAGAGAGCCTTTTCTTGTCCTGCAAGTGAAAGAGGGTCACCTTGCATTTGCCATGAATACACCCATGATTGTTTACTCTTAATTACTTGTAAAGCTACAGTAATGTTATTAGCATTGTCTGTTCTCTCTGTTCATTTAATGTTGTTTGAAATTAAGAACAATTCGTAGAAGATCATGTAGGTGTGATCTTAGTATTGTACCATGTCAATTGAAAAAAATATTCGGTTAACATAAAGTATTTTCTTTATGAAGCTCTTGGCAAACATGCACTAGTGTTATGAAGCTAATTTTTATATTTGTTATTGATTGTCTGTTTTCTTCTTTTTTTCCCAGCTAACCACATGTACAGTGCTTAATGGAATCTCATGGGATGCAGTCAGAGAAACAGGGCTTTTTTTAACCACACAGAGCAGTGCAGATGGGCTGTTGTTCCTTTCAACATAACTATCACAGGCTTCAGGGTTAAGATTGCTATTACTGTCTCCTCCTTGCTTTGGCACAAAAGCACGCTGAGGGTGTTTAATTGCGGGTTTGCCTCAAGGTAGATTAGATTAATTATTACTATGTAATGCAAGTTAAAGCAAATAAAGCTTAGCTAGGTGTACAAAAAAAAAAAAAAAAGAGGTGCTGCCTTTTTGGATTTTTAAAAAAGCCTGTCAATCACAATGAAACGCAGCCAACTTTCTTCATACCAGTGATAGAAAAGGACTGTTAACCCTGTGAAGGGTATATTTATGTCAAGATGAGCATATGAAACTGAGTAGAAGAGGAAGGTTTCTCAATGAGAAGGACTGCAATTGCTTTCAAGACTCGAAGTTTTGCTCTTGAAGACTGCAGAACTAGCTTAAAATGAAGCCTTATCACTTGAACTTCAGTGCCTTCACTGCAGAGTTCTTTACAGCCTTAATGCTAACCACCCACTATGGAATGGATCAAAGTGTTAAATATTTTGCATTATGCTTTACAAAATACTGATGCAGCAGGTTTGTAAAGGGGGGAAAACAAGTAATTGCCTTTAATCTATGCATTTTTGCCAAGCCATACTGAACTATTTTATTGTTAGAGGCATTAGAAACTAACAGTAAAAAGAACCACCGAGTTTGGAAGCATATTTTGGGGTACATCATTTCTATAACTGTGTAATGTATTGCCTTACAATTTTAAATGATAACGTACATTAAGTTAATAGACATTTAAGAAATATATGCACTGTTTGAACTGTAAATTATTCTTAGAACACTTTTACTTGGTTTTACGTTGTTCTTTTAGTGCCTTGATTTGAGATAATTGTATTATTGCCATGTCAATAAATGTAGAAACCTAAAACTAAAGAAACCTCTAAAAAACTGTTGCATATCAGTAGTTTTTACTGAATTTTAATTGGTTGAAGTATCTGTAGATGCTAGATGCATTTTCTAAATTAAGTACAATCTTTGAATGAGAATTCCTCTTACAAAGAAAGACTGATTCTGGTTTATAAGCCAAGAGATGTGTAGGCAATGCAAAAAAACCCAAACCATATGACGCAAAAGCTCTGGATAATTCAGGAATTACAGTAAATGCTGTCAGACTCTTGCTTTGTAGCAGGAATGCATTCATGGTATGGGCAGTATGGTTTTATTTTATTTTATTTCTTAACCAAATACCTCCTCAGTAATTTATAATGGCTTTGCAGTTATGTATTAAATAAGAAGCACTGGAAAACTGATTCGTCCTTAGGACGATTTGCATGTTTCAAGTGGTATTGAAAGCCGCACTGATGGATATGTAATAATAAACATATCTGTTATTAATATGGTAATGACTCTGTGCTCATTTAATGAGAAATAAAGTAATTTATGGAAAGACCCTTTTGAAAATGACTGGCATGGTGTTTTCTCCTGACTGCAGCTTAAACATCTTTCTAAGCATTCAGACATTGCAGCAGCTTCCTGGTACAAGGTGCATTTACAATGTAACACCTGGGGGACTCTGAAATTTTTTGGGTTTTTTTTGTGCCTTTTTTTTGTTTTGTTTTGTTTATGTTTTGTTTGGGGGTTTTTGGTTTTTTTTACTATTCTACATCAGTAAGTGAATACCATATTAAATTTATTTCATTCCCCTATTCTCATGGCCTGCCTAATTTTAAAATTAGTAGCCTAATTTATATTTATTATTCAACCACCACCCTAAGCTGGCCTTGTTATTGCTTCATGATGCAGGTTTGAAGCTTCAGAAATACCACTTCTTCGAGGGAGGGAACACTGTTCAAAAGACAAGGTGGTTTTTGCTGGTGGGGGTTTTTGGGGTTAGGTTTGTTTGGGTTTTTTTGGAACAGCCTGTTCATCCCATGAAGCTACTGTCCCTAAATCTCCCTGGGTAATCTGCCAAAACCTGCAGAACAATAGAGCAGTAAGGACATGAATGGTTGTATGTCCTTTGAAGGTCACAGAGCTGGGAAGTATAGACAAATAGAAGCAGTTGATGTGGTAATTTCAGGAAGTTCCTCTATGCTGTATCAGAAGTGTCAGCAATTTCAAAGCTGTGACTGGAGCACACTAAAGACAACCTTCCATATCACCAGTCGTGCTGTGAGCTTGTCAAGCAATATAAGGAATAATTATGACCTGCTTTAATCTACTGTCACATGCTGAGAGGGGAAATACTAAAGTACAGTGATTAAACATATCTTACTTAAAAACATACATTATATAGGAAATTTGGAGCAGTGCAAAAATCCAGACCCGGATTAGATTGTGGATTGCTTTTCTGCTTTCCTTTAGGTGTAACTGGCTACCTCTACAGGGTCAACAACTCTTGCTTGAGTAATAAAAAAACCAAATTCTCGTAATTTCATATTTCAGTAATCTGAAAAATAGCACAAACTCCATTATGAATAGATAATGGCTAGTGGGAAGAGGGTAGGATTGTGGAAAAATGATTTTGCTCTACAGATTGGCACCTACTGTCACTTTCGTAGTTTTTTAGCAATGCTGGAGTTCTGCAGTTCTTTTTAAATGCTGATTTTGCTTGGGAAAGCAGCAGCAGACATAATGAAGTGTAAAATTACATTGAGTAGTGTGTCTGGGATAAATTGCAACTAAAATGCTGTAATAATAAAGTCTAGACGTGCAAATTACAGTTTGTGTCTTCGGGTACACTGATGTTGGCACTTGTTTACTGTAAGCAAGGTGCCTGTCTACAGGAATAGCTATACTTTGAATAAGAAATTCAGCCAAAGGTTTCTACTGCTAGGAAAAGTAATGCTTACAATCTCAACTGTGCAAACAGATATTTCAGGGGAAAAAATATCTGTTACAAAACTTTCAGTAAGCATCAGCTTTGCCATCCAGAAAAAAGCAATCCGTGCTGCCACGGTCACTACAGCTCCACTTAATCCAGCTCTTGCCACATTATTTTGCTTTTACTCTCATCACTAATGATTCCTCTTACAGGGATATTTTGCCTAAACTCATCTAATACAGCACCAGAAAGTCATCAAGAGACGTGAACATGTAAGCTGGGAGGAGCTGGCATAAATTAGCCTGGCTTCCTTCATAGCAGTGACGCTGTAGTTTGACATGCTCCTTGGCAAATTTGCCTCCACCTTTTTCTTAATATTTCTTTTATGACTGTATTAGGTTGAAAGCTCTTTACCATCGGTAAATGCCGAAATCTGCTCTTTCTCATTCCCTCTTCAAGCCTCCCTATTCCTGTTAAAGGCAATAGGAATGGTAGGAGTAGCTAAATATAGCAAAACAGCATGGTAATAAAAAGATCAGGCCTCGCCCCTAGGTGGGTTTTAGCTACAGTAGTCACTGAGGTTATAGCCAGAAGCAAGGTGGGAATTGTTAAACGAGAGGTGGGGCAGCAGGTGGTGAGCTTTCCTCTGAGCTGGTGAACACTACTGGGATTATTTTTTTTTTTTTTAATGTACTAGTTACAAACATAAAAAATGCAAATAGTTTTGCTCTTGTTCCTTCCCCCACGTGTGCCCCCAAGATGCAAAAGGTTTGCAAATCACTGAAATGGAAGAGGTAACACCGAAGTGGGGAATGCCTCGTATGTTACTTTAAACACCTCCGGGGTTGCTATGCTTTCTTTACCCTGCCATTACATTTTCTGTATCATCTGTTATTAGCTTATTGATGCTCTGTTTTAGTTTGTAGCAGCTGTGAGATAGGGATCAAGTGTAGTAGTGGCTTTGAGGTTGGGCATCCCTGGGCTGTGCCATATCCTGGATCCCTCCTGCATGGGCAGCCACAGTGGTCTGTTCAGGCCTTGCCCAGCCCTGGGCGGTGCTGAGAAGACTCTGGGCACCAGAATTGTGTTCAAGCATCTGGTTTCTGTTCTTCTTTTTCTGGGCGCTCATTTGGAGACAAGTCAAGGTTTGCAGCGCAGGGAACTGGAATGCTTACATCTATCACGAAGAACTACTTTTAAACGTGTAAAGCACTCTAGCATATCAGGACACTGGATACTGGACCTAAACCACTTAAAACTAGGATTTTTTTGAGTTTAATTTACATAGAAAGACAGCAGTTAATAATGTGATTGGATCCTAGCTGTGTTGCGAATACACACTTATTAAAACGTTTCAAGCCTGAAGATAGATAGAAGATACATTGAAGCTGTGGAAGCCTCATCCCTGTAAGTGTTGGAGGCGAGGTTGGATGCGGCCCTGGGCAACCTGATTTAGTGGATGACATCCCTGCCCATGGTCCCTTCCACATCAAACCATTCTATGATACACAGGCAGGTGTTCCCATGAACATTATGTGCTCCACAGAAAACAAAACGCTCATTAATAAATGCACTGACAATATATCGGATAACACATCTTGCCCTCTAAAGAAACAAGAAATGTAAATGCAGTATTTTAATTCCCAAGTCTCTGATTACTTAAAATGAATCTTTGTTCTATTACAGGCATCACGAAGGTACCTAAAGCGTGCCTTGGAAAGGGGTCTGCTTCCTCACACCTGTTGCTGTATCTCAGCACCTGCTTGTACCGTCTGAGGATACACCTACTACCTGTGCTCCTCAAAACTGGGCCAAGGGAGATTTCACAGGGTAAAAGCCTTTTCTAAACAGATCTGGACTTGCTCTGACCCATCTTCCAGCATTAATAAATCCTGCCAGGCCTGCTGGCCTGCAACGTGGTATTTTGCTATAGACACAGCCCCAGCTTTTGGATCCATGCTGGCTTGCATCCATCCAGCTCAGGATGGGAAGGAGCCATGCTTGGATGGTCCCACAACACACCAGAGAGACACAGCCAGGGCAGGCAGTTGTTGCTGACCAAGGTTTCCTGTCTTTACTAAGAAAAAAAAATGTATTTAATAGTATTCAACCAATCTTTTCCGTTTTAATGTCATCAAGTTAATCTGTACTTCATATGAATAGATGAGGTTGCACTCTTTTTCTCTACACTCCTTATGACAGTTTGTGTAAGATTCAGGGAAACCAGCACCTATTGATCCCCTCCTTAAGGAAAAAGGCACACAGCTGTTACTGCAGGAAGATATCTACATGGTCTCGGAGGAAAGAAGAGGTAGGTAGTGTGGTTCTTCACCTTGCAGAGGCTGGGATTATTTTTCCTGTAGATACAAACCCCTCTGCTTCTCTTTCAGCACAGCACCACCTAGTGCCTTTCTCAAATCCTGGAAACACATGGTCTGTAACTGCCTGGGCCTTGATCCATTATGGATTGGCTACTCCAGAGGGGAGAATGAGTTCAGTGCCGCTTCAGACAATAGAGCATTCCACTGCCATTTAGCAGTCCCAAATAAACGGCCTCTATGGAGGTCACTGTTGGTGTTAAGAGGCTAGACTGGAGATATCCCAGGCTCACAGGCAGGCAGCTGGGGTCTGCTCTCACTTGAATAGATGGTGTGCAGGGCCTCACCCTAGAACAGGATTAAAGCTTTTCTAAAAAGCTCCTTTCAGCAAGTCAAGGTAACAGAAGATTCATCACTTGCTGGTCAACCTTAACAATAATTAAATGGCCTCAGTAATTGGAAACTCTACCTTAATTCAAGATCTAGCTTAATTTCAGCATAATACTCATTAGAGCTTCTCTGTCAAATGTAATCCTTGGTCCCTCCACACCTCCTTTTCACATCTAGGAGCCTACATTGGATAAAATCAACTTTCGCTCTTCTCCATGATGAACTGAAAAGACTGAAATTTTAAGCCAAGACTGAAATTTCTAAGCCTCCCATTTTAAGGCTTACTTTCAAACCTTGGATTATTTTTATGGCCTTTTTGTATATCATTCTTCTACTGTTTGGAATTGAAAATCACATTTGGTGAACAGCACGTTTATCAAGGAAAAATCCTTCTTTTTTTTTGATATCACTTCTATGGCAAAAGCAGGACCAGAAGTGCACATGCAGACAACCAGATGGTGGTATGAGCTGTGTCAGAAGCTCTTAAGAGCTGCAGGTGTAAGCAGCAGAGGACTGTCAGGTTCCAAGAGGTGGTATGTAGGAAGGGTCCGAGGAAGGGATGTTTCTTTCTGGCATGGTCTCCCTTTCTGTATGTTTAAGCACTGCTTTGGTTTCTTTAACCACAGCCTAATACTGAAAGCTTTTGTAGAAGCAGTTGAGACTTGTGTCTCCATATCTACTGGTTTCAGTATCTTTAAAACTTGGGGGCTTTTGTCCTGAAGGTTCCTGGCCATTGCCATCACACTTATGTTTCAGCGCTCCTTATCTATCACCAAGTCTTAAAATCATTGCTGGTAGTCATCCCCTTCCCCCCTAGTAAAGTTCTTCTGTTTACAGTTTTATCTCTTACTCCACCTTTTCCTATAAACCAAAAGTATTTCATACACAACAGGTTTTTTTATTTTTCCTGCCTCCCTCCCCCTGCCTTGTGCAATCACAGATTTGGGAAGATCCCCCAGGGGGTCCATAAGCCCACCTCAGCTCTCACAGATTCACACTGAATCACTGAGTTGGAAAGGACCACAGCGGGTCATCTGGCCCAACCTCCCTGCTCAAGCTGGGTCATCCCAGAGCACATGGCACAGGATTGTGTCCAGACAGTTCTGGAACAACCCCTCTGGGCAATCTGTTCCGGTGCCTGGTCACCCGCACAGTAAAGAAGTTATTCTTTATGTTCAGGTGGAACTTCCTGTACATTAGTTTTTGCCCGTTTCCTCTTGTCCTTTTGCTTGGCACCACCGAGAAGAGCCTGGCTCCATCCTCTTGGCACCCGCCCTTCAGATACTGGTATCCATGGATGAGATCCCCTCTCAGTCGTCTCTTTGTGAAGCCGATCAGGCCCAAATCTCTCAGCCTTTCCTCGTGAGTGAGCTACTCCAGTCCCCCGACCATCTCCGCTCCCCTCCTCTGCACCCCCTCCAGAACCTCCACGTCTCTCTCGTACGGAACTCCCTCCACACGCTCTCCCTCCAGCCCTTGCGCTCCCCACATTCACGTTTCCCGTCCGCGGCACCAACACCGAGGCCTGTTCCCGCCCCCGGACGCTGCAGCGGGGGCTCTGCCCAATGCTCGCGGGTTTAACAGGACCAGGACCGATCCCGAACGCTCCCGCTCTCCGCCGCCGCTCCCGCCCCGGGCGCGCTCCCGCCGCCGCCCGCGGCCCCGCCCGTTCCGGCA
The DNA here is from genome assembly GCA_038380795.1 of Pyrocephalus nanus. Lineage (NCBI taxonomy): Eukaryota > Metazoa > Chordata > Aves > Passeriformes > Tyrannidae > Pyrocephalus > Pyrocephalus nanus. Next base: position 4,544,235 of record CM076261.1, read on the forward strand.
GTGCGCGCGCACCGGCCCCGCCCCGCTTCCGCCGAGGGCCGCGCTTGCAGCGTCATCCCGGGGGCCGGTTTGAATGAGACCCCGAGCGGGGCCGGGACCCGCCGCCCACACCGCCCGCACCGCCCGCACCGCCCGCACCGCCCCGACAGCGCCGCTCCCCGCCGCGACTCCCCCTTCCCCTGCCGCCCGCCCGGGACGCGCCGCTCCGCCATGCCGCTCTTCTCAGGTGAGCGCGGCCCCGCCAGCCCGCGCGCTGCCGGAGGGCCCTTCCCGAGCGGGAGCGGGAGCGGGAGCGGGAGCGGGAGCGGGCGGTGCCGCCCGGGGGCAGCGGGAGCGGGAGGCGCCGCACACGTGAGCGATCCCGGCACACGGGCCGGCGACGGGAGCGCCCCAGGAGGCGCGGCCCGGCCGGGAAGCAGGGCGGGAGGGAGGGAGGGAGGGAGGGAGGGAGTGCTGGCCTGGCCCTGTGGATGGCCGGGAAGGGAGGGTGGGTGTCTCACACGTCCCGCGGGTCTCGGCACTGCCCTGCCTCGGCTTGTTTGGGTTTTCTGCTAAGGGAGAAGTGGTGCTGCCTGTCAGGTGAGCCGTAGTTCTGCATCCGTGCCCCCGAATTTATTTAAGTGCGTCTGCCACTGCTCTTTTAAATCCATTATATCCTAGGTAAAACTGGAGGAATCACAAACTAAATTAGGTTGGAAAAGACCTCTGAGATCATCGAGTCCAACCTATGATGGATCAGCAGCTTGTCAACTAGACTGTGGTGCTAAGTGCCGCATCCAGTCTTTCCTTAAACACCTGCAGGGATGGTGCCTCCACCACCTCCCTGGGCAGTGCATTCCAGTGGATAATCGCCCCTTCTATGGAGAAGTTCTTCCCAATGTCCAAGCTAAACCTTAAGTTACAGCTTACTTAAACTGTACCGCGTTTCACTTGCCCTCCTTGCCATGAAGCAAAGTTTCCATGAAAAACTGCAAGAGCAAAACCTCCAGTGACACTTCCTTGCTTTTATCTCACAGGTCTGGCCTACTGGGGCTTTTTAGTTTTTTAGGTTGTAGGTGGCTTCAGTACACAGTTTCTCCACTGTCTTAATTGTGGTTATCAAACTGGCATGCTAATGTCAGTATAACAGAATTTATCCTGAACTTACCCACATTTTGTGGAGTCTTCCTCTGTGGAGATATTCAAGAACTGTCTGGACATAACCCTCTGCCATGTGCTCTAGGACAACCCTGCTTAGGTAGAGAGGTTGGACTGGATGACCCACTGTGGGGCCTCCCGACCTGGCCCATTCTGTGATCTGTATGAGCTGTGTTTTCTGATCAGTGGGGAAAGCACGTCCTTCCTTTTTCTTACTTTCCGTTATTTTCAAATTAACAAGTTTCTCTTTTGTTTTCGATGAAGTCTTGCTTGTGTTCTCTCAAGAGAAGACATGCTCTTCAGTTCCTCCTCTTGAGTGCTGAGCTGTCAAAACCAGTGACACTACAGATTTATAATTGCTAACTCTTCTGCATATTTAGCGGTGGATGCATGACTGTTCAAAAATTCAAAGCCCAAAAGTCTGTGCAGCTGACTTGTTCAGTGACTGAGTCTTCCTGGAAAATGGGGAAAGTTGTGTGCTTGGTAGGTCTTAAATATGCAAAGTAATAAATATGTTTAAAAAAACCCAGAACGCTGGGCAAATCAAAAGGTACTTTCTGCTAGAAATACTGAAAAATCAGTCATTTGAGTTGCCTTGTAGACTAATTTAGTCTAACTAGTTTAGACTTACTTGTGATTCTTCTGTCATATTTACCCATCACAAGCACTGCGTGCATCTGAAATCTGAACCTTTTTGGAAGGTTTTTTTTAAATTATGACTTCTAAGAGTTTTGTGTTTTTTTGTTTTTTTTTTTTTTTTTTTAAAAAAAGGCAGCGTTGCTATAATATATTTGCGTAAAACTGAAACGCAGGTAGAAGAATGTGGCTTTCCTATACTCTGATATTTCAGCCATTTACTGTGCATGTAGAATATTACTGTCTGCTGTATTTTACAGATTTTCAGCAAAACTGAAAGCTTGCTAAAGAAGACTTGTGTGCCTGTGATAGTGATAGGAAGTGGTCATAGATGTTCATTAGAAACACACAGCTTATTCCAGGCTCTTTTTTGTCTGCTCTCGGTCGGTACTAATTTCCCCAGAGTGAAGCAAACATTCCATTGTGCCACTCTGCCTGATGTTTCTGCTTGTGATCCCCTTTCCAGCGCCAAGAACTGCGCTTTCTGTGACCAAATTTCACTTCACTTCATAATTCCCCTCCTGCACCGTTGCTGGGATCAGTAGCCTTGCTTTTCAAGAACGTTGCATTGTTTTGCACTGAAGGAGAATGGAAATGCTATGGAAAACAACTGGAATTGCACCCCTGAACTTCTTTCAGAAAGTTCGTTTGTTTGCAATGAACAGAACCAAGGGAATGGGGAGAGCTGGTTCCAAACTGCTTTTGTGAAGACCTGCCTAAAGGTTTTCTGATGCTGTTATACACATATTTCTTGCAAAGTTCCTCAGTATATACACTGCTTGCAATGGTTTTGTAGGATATTTTTAGACTTGTTGGAAAGTAGTATGTTCGGATGCCTGAGTTGCCATATAAAAAGTTGTCCCTTAGCTTGATTATTAACAGGTTTTAAGAGTTGAAAAACAGTATAAAGTCTTGGTGATCCTGGTAATTACATTCCTGAATATTAGGAAATAATCCAGTTTCAAAACATTTCGTTTGCAGTTAATGTGAAATGGGGAAAAGAGAAATTCGATGGCGTGGAGCTGAACACTGACGAACCTCCAATGGTCTTCAAAGCCCAGCTTTTTGCACTGACTGGAGTTCAGCCAGCTAGACAGAAGGTTATGGTTAAAGGAGGAACTCTGAAGGTAGCAATCCGTGTTTTTGTATTATTTCTAACTTTATTATGTGATAACATGAACAATGACTGTATTTCCAAGTGTTCCTCCGGAAGGTCTTCCACTGTACGTTTTAAACTGACTCCACTTCTCAGAAATAATTGTGTACAATTTGTTGCCTACTGCTAGAAAATACTGGCAAAAGTTTGTTGCTAAATAGTTTTGAGATACACTGTTTTTTAAAACGCTCCTCGCTCTTATACCAGACACTGCTCTGCTTAGTGGCTTTCTTTTCCTGTTACTGTTTCATGTTGAGAATCTAAATGCAACTTTTTTCTTTTTAGCTTGTTTAACAAAAGTTTCTCTAGCGCTTCTTTGCTGGAGACTTTCTGGCATAATGAGATAAAGTCAGCTTTGCTTCAAAAAGCTGTTTACATCTAAGCTGTGTTGAATAACAGATGAAGAACCTTATTGAAAGGATGACTTTGCTGCTTTTTATTTCAGTCAGACAAAACTTGATATGTAAAGGGTTAATGTTGTGTAATCTTGGCTGAAACACAGTTGTATATTTAGAAATACATGATTAATATTAATGAAAATGCTTGCTTGTCTTTTGCTGCAAGATAATTAACTTGTCTTTTATTTTATTTCACAGGATGATGACTGGGGTAACCTAAAAATAAAGAATGTAAGTTCTCAGTAGTAACTAAATTTTACTAGTTTGATTTTTATTTTGGCATTTAAAGAAGGACTTAAAAGTGCTTGCTGTTTCTCTTTGAATGGGTAGCACTTTCTTAAAAATCTCATCTTGATGTAAAATAATTTTGTAAGTGTCACACATAAGGATGCTTACAAAGGTCTCACCATTGATTTGTGAAAAAACTTTCTTTGGCATCAGTAGGGAAACGGCACCATCTCTTTTGAAGCACTTGGGTGCATGCATTTCTTTCTTTCTTACAAGAAGTGCTCTGGGTCTGAGCAGTGCTCCTTCTGTGTGGTCTACCTGTGACCATAAAAATAAGTGGTGTTGTGTGGAGAGAGCTTGTGAACCTGGGCACTGTCTGTGGGCCGTTGTGCTCATTTGTCCCCAGTGTGGACAACCTCTGTTGGGAATGCTGAAGCTACAGCTCTTTCTACATCTTGAAATTTGTTCTCCTGTACCAAATAGCTGCTGTTTGTAAACAGAGCCATTAGGAATCTTAATTCATGCCTTCGGCTAGTTCAAAAAGAAAACAAAAAGTGAACCTGTTTCTGCTGCTTACCTGTATAATATTGCACCAGGGAATCCCACAAATTTTGGGTGTTTTTTTTTTGGTCATTTTAATTTCTGTACATATCTCGTAACATCTTGGAACATCTGTTACAGGTTTTACTCCAGTTCTTCACTGAGCAGATTGACTTAGGTAGCATTACTCTTACCCTTGTAACTAGTTTGCAGTCATCCATTAGCAGCCTGTAGATGCAGCTGTTACAGCAAAGTCATTCACCAAAAAAACCCCCAGTAATATTCTTGTCCTTTTCTGCATACTGTTGTGCTAATAGCTGCCTTTATTCATTTTAATAATATTATATATGAGTTCAAGGGATTTATTTGCACTGTCAAAGCAGTTTCTTTTCATTCTATTGTTCATTCTCTTCCTTAGCACTTTATTTTTTCAAGGCCCCAGGTAGTAATTTCTCTTCCTTTGATAGATCTTATTGTGTAGATGTACTCCTGTTGAATGCTAAAAGTCTCCTTTTCCTTGTGCTAGTTCAGCAAGCATGGTAACTTGATTGCTGCTTTTCCCCCTCCTTAAATGTTGGTTCTCATGCCTAAACTGATGGGGTAATTTAGGTTATTTTTTACTTTTCAATTAGTTGAATGACCTCAGAACTTGCCAGGCCAAAAATGGCACCTCCCTTTCCTGCTTGCTTTTCAGGTGAAAAAAAAGTATCTGAACTCAAAGCTGTGGTCCTCATTATTACTCACAACTGTCTAAAACATCTCCTGAGATTCCAGGTTAAGGACAAGAGATGTTTTTGTTGTTGTTTAGGGAATTCTGAGTTTGAGAACTTGAGACTGTTGATTGAAGCTCAAGTGTTGCAGCTTCTTTCAAATCAGAATTTAGTTGCTCAGTTACCCTTGCCAGTTTGTAAGGCTTAATGGAAAGAGGAATATCTGCACTCAGGTGTTGAAGGTGGTCCATCCCTAGTGGTCCATCAGGAAGGGACCTTCTCTGACATGTTAGGGTGTTCCATGAATGTTAAGTTTAGTCCCAGCTGGCATCCCGTGTTGTCAGCTGTTGGCAAGCTCACTAGATGTTTCAGTGGAAACATCTAGCACAGATAATGACGTGGAAGTGTCCTCAATAAGTACTTTCTAGATAAGAGGAAGTAAAGCTATACCCTTAAATCACAAAAGTGCAGTATTGATTCTGTAAACTAAGAGAAAGTTTGTGTTTATTCTTGGGTAAATAGCTGAAATACGTTAAGAGCTTAATGATTTTATTTTAACTGGAAATAACTGTCCTTAAATATTTATTGCTGTTTTTACTGTGTTTCAAGGGGATGACCTTACTAATGATGGGTTCCGCAGACGCACTTCCAGAAGAGCCGATTGCTCGACCCGTCTTTGTAGAAGACATGACGGAGGAGCAGTTGGCTTCAGCTGTAAGCATATTTCAGACTTTGATTTCGTGTAAATCTCAGAGTAATGGCAAGTTTTTAAATACCTGCAGTTGCTTAAAACTGTATTTTAAAACTGTAATGTGTGTTTAGCATCTTCTCCAAGAAATGCAAATTTAAATTGATGACCCAGCTTGAAGCAGTGACGAGAAGTCTGGATTTATTTTAAGTCATATAATTAGTGCTGTTTTTTCTTTGAGCAGGCAGCTTGGTAGATTTTCTAAAAACAGCATTACTAATGTTTTTAAAGACAAAGTTGTATTGCCCTTGCTGTATTAGTGTCCTGAACTTTGTCCGAACAAGGGCTCTTAGAAGTACAAAATTGTTTCCTGCCTCTTTCATACCTGTGGAGGAAAACCAGGGTTTGTCTGGGGTAGGGTGTGTTTGGGGTTTTGTATGTCTGTGTTCATAGTATTAAGTCAACTTTTCTTTGTGAAAAATGGAAGTAACTTTGACATTAGAAGAACAGATTTTATGTCTTGCTTTATTGGAGTTAAGTCTGAAAGAGCATAATCAATCTATTATTTTTTAATGAAGCAACTTCTGAGTTGTTTTCATTTTTACCATTTGAAAGACTTCATTTTCTCATCAGTCATTTGAACTGGGAGCTCTTTGTCACACTTAACAGTTGCATGACTGTTGTCAACTGTGCCTGCAGAATGGGAATACTTTTATGCATGTCTGTGTGAGAAAGCATCTGTAGTTTAGGACTGTGTTTGTGCTTCAGGATTTAGTGCTTCCAGGCCACCTGCAGGTGAAGGATATTTACGTATTTTTGAGATTAACCCCGACACAGACTTTGAGATAACTGAGAGGCTAGCGAGGAGATCATTCAGTGTCAGATAACATTTTGAAAAAGTTGGTCGTATTGCATTTCTCTGATTGAAATTTTGCAATACATCAGAATTCAGTTGTCTATACTGCACGTATTCAATAATGGAATACACAGCTAAATGAATTCTCTTCCTCAGGCATTTAATTCATATTGGTATCCAGCACTACCTCAGTTTCATTAAACTGTGTGATTTTTCCTGACAACTACCTAAGCATTCAGGATTAAAAAAAAAAAAAAGAAAAAGAAAGAAAAATGCTCTTACATGGTAATTTATAGTTGTTTCTGAAACTGGTTAGTTTAATTATTAGTTGGCCTTCACATTTGTCAGATTCACAAGTTGTCTGGAAAGATCAGATTAATGATCTGTTGTAGACTTCTGAAGAGGAGTTTAAATAATGCTTTTGTTTCAGACTACTCTTTCTACTACTCCATCACTTTCAGAGTTTAACTGAAAACTGATTTTAATTAAAACATCAGTGTTTTGTGCAAATGTATTCATGTGGAACTTTCCTGGAAATAGAATTTTAAGGTCAAAACTTGAATGAGATTATAATTGAACTTTCTGAATGACTGCCTGCTTGAAGAATATGTTCATTAAACTAAACATGCATAGGAAAGAAAACCAAAGCATTCCTGAATGTCCCCTAAAAACAGTGAATGGTGAAATGATTAATATAATCATAAAGTGCATCTGGAAAACTTCATAAAGTTGGATAGAATTTTCCATGTTTTATGCTTCTCTGATAGCTACTCTTCTTAGAAGTTGATGTAAAATTACAGCGTTTATAAAAAATGGTTGCACATCTCTCTGACCTTTAAGCACCCTTGTGAATTTTTTGGTAGATGGAATTGCCATGTGGATTGACAAACCTTGGCAACACTTGCTACATGAATGCTACGGTTCAGTGTATCCGCTCAGTGCCAGAAGTGAAAGAGGCCCTTAAAAGGTAGGATCCAGGACGAAAATACCATGACTAAAATGTTTTGTTTAGCTTATGAAATAAGATATTTTGTGGAACTGCTATCTTAATACTGGTATGGATTATCATAACAATCTGTTACTCTTTAAAACCGTTCAAGGTTAACATAATGATTGGAAGTTTGTCCTATGGCTGTGTTAATCTATACTTTATTAAAGAACTTAAGGCGGTGCCTTTCTTGAGGCTGGCTTTTAGTAGAGAGAACATGTTTTGCCTAGCTGGAAAGTGCTTCCTATCAAGACTTGTTTAAAATGCTAAAACAAGCAACTGAACTCCTAACCCTGTTTTTTGGTTAGTTTTTTATGGTCTTATTCTGTATAGAAGAATCATATGGGGGTCCAGTTCCTTTGAGGAATATTTCCTTCAGTGGCTTTACTGTACAACGTGTTTTCAGGTGGGAAATTCTGATGTTGCTGACATTTGCTAATTGGAGGTACAAGCAGGAAGTTCTGAGATAGGACCGTGGGTGTTATGGTAGCAAACTGGAATATGCCATAGTCATGTGGATGTCTAGGAAACAGAAGACATATCTATGGAATTTCGTTTCATTTTCTAAATTGTTCTGATTGTAGGAGAACTTTTCTGATTTTTGTTTGGTTGTTTTTGTTATTCTGAACTGAAATGTGAAAATGGCCAGTGTAGGTTTTGCTTTTTTTTTTTTTTTTTTTCTTGTAAGAGGTCTCCAAGAAACTTGAAAATTATGAATACCAGAGGGAAAAAGAATACCTGGCAATGTGAGCCTGAATTTGTCCTCATGATGAATTGTAATGAGAAAACAATCAGTGTTTTAAAAAAGTGAGAATTAGGTAGAGCATTACCATTTTAGGATTAACTTAATTCCTTTAAAACACACTGCTTTCTTGACTTCATGGTACCCAGCTGGATATTCTGGATTACTGTAAACACTGATTATTTAAGTAGTTATAAATTTTTCTTCATTCTGTTAGCAGGTGAACCCTAATTATTTAGCACTGAGAACTATTTTTGAAGTACAGAACCTTGGTTTTAAAGGTTTTTATTGTTTATCAGTTTTGCCATTTTAGGAAACTCTGTTTATTTCCATGTGAAGGAAACCTTTGAGTTACTGCGCTGAATCAGAATATTTGACAGATTTAACATTCCAAATGGCAAAATGTAGCCTGTGAAACTGGCAGAGTGCAGTACAAGATGTGGCTGTATTTTCTGTGGGAAGTCAGGTTCACACTCAGATTCAAGCTCTGTTTTTCCCCTGGAGATTGAGCCTTCATTTGATCTTCTCTGCTTGACGACAGCATGGAAGGCTGTAGGGTATATGGCAGTAGGAGAGGGGTGAAAGGGCTCATGTGGGAAAGCTTAATGTTACAGCTTTGTTTCTCCCCACCTGCTCCAATGGTCTCCCTGTTTTGTAGCATGTCAGGGGAAAGTTTCCTCCTTATCATCTGGCAATGATGAATTGTCAGAATTTTAAGAGTGCACTCTGAGATTGGAGAATGTGTGAGACCCTCCTTTTGCTTAACAGCTTACATGCTTTGAGGAGTCCATCTGTTCCTCATCCAACTGCTAAATTCAGAATTCATTCAAGGAAGAGTGCTAAGGTTCTAGCAATGTGGGTAGACTCCCATACCTTTTCAATGTAGGAAATATCTCCCCAAGAAAACATTGTACCTCTTGGTGTTTTGCTTCTGCTGTGTAGGGAGGAAGCAAGCCTGCCTTCCATCTCTGTGCATTGTATCTGCCATTTGTCCTCAGAGGTGGCTTTTTCCATGTATCTGAAGGAGCTGTGGAAAATGTTTCACAAATAGGGTAGCTTTTATTCAGACTTTTTTAAGAAACTGAGAAATCAAGTCTTTGAGGAAAATGCATTAGAGAAGTAGCAGTGATGTATCCAGACTTCTTGGTCTGCCTTTATTTATTGTCTGAAGGATGCCAGTTTTCCTTTGGTTCCATGCAGTTCTTGCAAAATAGCTGAGACTTTGAGGTGAATGTGAGTAAATCTTACCTTCAGTTACTTCTGGTTTGGTGACTGATTTCTTTTGATATATTTAAATAAATCTAGCGGCTGCCTGCTTCGTGATCTAAAAATCCAGCTGCTCTCCTAAGTTGTGTTTAATTGCATATAAATTGTTTTTCTTCTCTTTTAGGTATGGTGGTGCCTTAAGAGCTTCAGGAGAAATGGCCTCTGCTCAATACATTACTGCAGGTTAGTGTTCAGAGTGGAAAACAGGGGTTTAAACTAGTGTGTGATTTCCTGCTAACTGCAGATGAAATTTGCAGTGAGAACCCTGTGTATCGTTCTTTAGTACATATGCCTTTGGAATTATAGATCTGCTAGCACTGGAGGATTCATTTTGTCTTTGAGGGTTATTCTGCCCCTGCCTGCAAAGCGTGTATCTCTGCATATTACCCAGCTGCACACTGGGGAAAAGATATTCAAGTGTGGTCTAGGCTTAGATAGAAATAATTTATATCTTTTAAGTGTTTCACATGTAGGCATAGAGTAATTGGAACTTCCTAAAGCACACTTCATCCATCCATTGGTTGATTTGATCATTTTGCATAGAAATATTTTAGTGTGCAGTTCCTTGTTCCACTTAATGGTAGGCTAATGCCATACTCCTGGAACATATATTTCATTGGTAGTTTTTAGTATGATTCATTGGCCGAGCATTTTTGTTAGGGTAGTAGCTAGTGCTTTATCAGTGGTCTTAGCCTTTACCCTAAAGATCCAGATTTCATAACTGAAATGGAAAGTGGTGTCTTCAAAATGAGAGTTATTCTTTGTTGTGGTGATCTGGGTGCTCACAGCGTGGGAGCTCACGGTGGCCCCTTATCTTCAAGCTCTAACTAGAATTCTAGTTAGACCCCTTACACTTGAACAAGGGTACTACTTGTCCGCTTTTTCTTTTTTTACTCTATTTCATTGCCCCACTAAGATGCTGGGCCAGGACACTGGGATTTCTACCAGTCCATTTAAGGAAAAACAAAACAATATAAGGAAGGAAAGGTCCAGTTTGTGGGTATGCCTGCTGATCGAATTTTGGGGTGGTAAGTTCAATGGTTACTCTATACAGACATGCCTGCCCCTCCCCTTTTAACTGCCTTTACTTCGTGTCCCTTGTTTTCTTTTTAAGGTGACAGCTCTGCTTCTTAGGTTGTTTTTTTTTTTTTTTTAAATAGTTTAAGTAATTTGTAGTTAATTCTTGGGTGCTGAGCTGTTCAGGAACTCCTGCATGACACTTGGTGGCATTTTTTTTTAATTGCTCTGTCATATCAGTTACACCTTTTATCAAGGTCAGTGAAGATACTTCTGAAAGAGAGGAAACAACTGACCTTGGTTCCTTGTAATCTTGCCTTTTTTTCATTTACTCAAGAGTACCATTCATTAGTCTCTCCATTTGTAAATTAGTGACCATGCAGACTGTTGCCTACCTCACAGGGTTGTTGTGAGGATTAAGAGGTTGCTGAAGTGACCTGTGGATTTAAAATGCTGTAGCCTGAGTAGATCAGACATAGATGGTAGGGTGTGGTGCAAAAAAGAAAGCCATGTGTGTTGTCATGCAGTCAGTATCATTTGTTGGATTGCACATAGTTATGAGCTGTCTGCACATATGCATACACATACTTGTTTTCCTGGGTCTCAAGCATGAGTATTTCCTAGATGTTTTAGTTGGCAAAAATGAAAGGTTTTTTTCCCAGTAGTTGGTGAAACTTAAGCTGCTCTAGAGGATGAATTGTGAATGTTTTCTGGTTTCTCTAGGTGTAGTCCTCTTGTTACTCAAATGTTTTTCAAATGAAATCTTGATTGCTCAAAAAATTTCATTTATTTTATGTTTTGTTAGCAGCCAGGAAAGGCAAGGTATTATGTGCCAAACTCTCAAAATTGTCATCTTGATGCTTGCAAAGTCATGTTCGCAAATGAGATCTAGGGTGCACCTGTTATGCCACCTGGAAAACTTGGTCCTGCTTTGGAAAGATCAAACTGGACACTGTTAAATGATTGGTCTTTAAATGTTGTTGCTGGTTTACTCTTCTTTTTACACTTCCTACCATGTTTGAATTGTTTTTGCACTTCTCAAAGCATTCACTTACTTTTTCTTCAAGCTCTTAGAGACTTGTTTGATTCCATGGATAAAACTTCCTCCAGTATCCCACCTATCATTCTCCTGCAGTTTTTACACATGGCCTTCCCACAGTTTGCAGAGAAAGGTGATCAAGGCCAGTACCTTCAACAGGTAAAGACCGATTATTAGCTTATCGTTTAAAAATTTTATAACATATTGGAAATTGGGAACAAGAATATTTTCCTTCCCTTGTGAAAATAATTTATCCCAGTAAAGTGTCTTTTTATAGTGTAGAAAAAGTTGAATGTAGTATCAGTTGCTAGTTCTGAAAATGCATGGTGGAATTAGGGAGAAATTCTTAGTTAAGGAATCCTTACAATTTTTTTTTTTATAGAATAAAGGTTGATGGGTTTAATATTACTTGAATCGTAATGCTACTAGTCAGATGTAATGTTGTGTTCTCTTCCTAGGATGCCAATGAGTGCTGGGTGCAGATGATGAGGGTGCTACAGCAGAAGCTGGAAGGCATAGAAAGTGATACAGTTATGGAGGTAATTGTAGTCTTACTCTAACCAGTTAGGATTTATATTATTTCACATGTGTTTTTGCCAAGTATTATCTGTTAGTGAATTCTCTAACATGTGTCTGCCTGTAGTCCAGTAAGGGAAATTGCTTTCTGATGTGTTTGGTCAGCATAATGCTTACCTACATCATGTCAGCCACGCTGTGGAGTGCACTAAAGGGGGGCCTTCACTCTGGGCTTTGTAAAGCACGTGTTGGACCAAGCTGGTGGTGACGTACTCACGTGCATGGCAGCTGGCCCTGATAGCCTGTGAATTCAGTGCATTAGGAACTTTTTATCTCTGAAAAAAGTGTGCTGCAGTTTTAATTTTAAGTATTTTAAACAGACAGCTAACCAGATCAACCTGATAAAAAACTGCATGAAGTTTTTTCCCCAAGATTTTAGCAGCCCAGCTCTCTTCTTTCTCTGTCAACTATTGCCAATGGCAAAAAATCCGATAGACTACCCTGAAATTTAAGATAGATTTAAATGGGGGAGAGAGAGGTGTGAGTTCTTGATTGAAACCTTGCTTGCTGATGTGCTTTGATGTGGTTTTAGTAGCATGCTGTAAGTACACTGGTTTTGAAACCTTTATGCTGTGTAAAAAGATTGACTGGCTAGGAAAAAATGCACTTAGAGAAAGAATAGGCTTTAAAGAATTTAAATAAATGGGGTTATTTTGTCTGTAGAGAAGACTGTGTTTACATGCTGTTTAAAGTTACATCATAAGAGAATTTGTTTTACAGACAGACTCTGGAGCTACAGCAGCATCTTCTAAAAAGAAGAGTTTAATTGATCAGTTCTTCAGCATTGAGTTTGAAACAGCGTATCCTTAATCTTTAGCAGTTGAGTTCAGAGATGAAAAGCAGTGTTCAGAATAGTATAGAAAATTAAAGGTGTGTGTTGTGGAAGAGGGGGAGTGATGTCGTGCAGGAGTACACAGAAGCTGAATTAAAGATTGGATATGCTTTGATAGAGAGGATGATGTGAGGAGGAAGAATGGTAATGGAAATTTCCAGGAAAAACCTTGTTGAATTTAAATAGCAGATTTCCTTCCCACAGAACACTGGCACTCATCAAATTTGAGGATGCTGACATGTTTTATCCAAATAAAAGTAGTTATTGTCCTAAATAGCCCTTTTTTGGCTTTTAGAGGTGTGTTGCGGATATACTTATCGTACTAAACATGCACAAAAGGCAGCATGATTGATTTCTTAGGAAATAAATTAGATGTCCACTCTTAGATGAGTAGGAAACAAATGCAGCTGACAACTTTCCAGTAGCTTCTTTACAACAGGAACAAAAGGTATATGACCACATGGGGCACACATCTCCTGGCAAGTATTACTCTTTTTCCCCACTTCTCCACCCCAAAATGCCAGTTGTCATGAAACCGAGCACCACTTTAGAAAGAATTACACTGTGCATTTATCTTTTCTGAAATAAGGGAGCATCCCCTTAGATGAGGTGCTGTATCTCATAACTTGGTAGTAAAGAAGAATAAAGGCCTTTTTTAAGGTAAGAGTCACGCATCTGTCTCCCTTTATTGTGATGATTGTTATCCTTGAAATAGCTGGAATTGCAGAATGTGTAGCTAAGAGTAATGATGCCTAAGCAGTAGCAAGAGGAAGGGACTTGTTAGAAAAGAGGTGTTGCAAACCTTCAAGGTTTGATTATGGCAATGTTTGTAGAATAGGTGCAGTCAGAAAAATACCTAGTAGGAAAGAGGTGGATAAGAGAAAAGGATTGGGGTAGAAATATGAAAAGAGAACAATTAGAAGAATGTGTAGAAAACACTGAAAGAATGGACTTCATTTCAGTGAAGAGGACAGATTCAAAGCAGGGAAAGGAGGCTGTGCATGTTGAAAGAAAGGAGAAGTCTGGCCAGCAGCAGGAAGAGAAGAATTTTATTAATTAAAACCAGCAATGGAGTGTAATGTTGCAAGAGGGCTTCATAACTTGGTGTTGGCAGCCAGTTGGTATGTTTTGTGCCATGGGAGTTGGGTGGTGGGGTGGAGAAGAAAGAGCAAAGCAGGCCTCAGCTTAAATGGTGATCAAATACTTCTTTTCCTTTTTTTTGGTGTGCTGTCTTCCTCAGATGCCCCTTGTCATTAGCCACAAAGGAACAGATTGGTTAGAACGAAGGGCTCTTTCAAATCTTTTTTACATTATGAGAAGTAAAAGTGCTATTGATGCACAAGCACAGAATTCCCTTGAATTAGTGTGCTGTTTGCCATGTTGGTTTCACTAGAGCAGTAGTTCAGCTCTTGCTGCACGATGGTTTTCCTTAATTTTGTGAAGCATGAAATGTACAGAAGCCGAAGAAGAGGAAGTAACTAAAGGAAAGGAGAATCTGCTTCAGCTTAGCTGTTTTATCAATCAAGAAGTGAAATATCTGTTTACAGGACTAAAATTGGTAAGCCATTGCAACTTTTATTTAATTGAAATTCTAGATGACCTCTGTTTTTAATCTGTGACTTGGAATTGACATCTGCTGTCCAAGCTTTACAAAGTTTCAAGAATCTTTTTGGTGTTCAGTGGGAAGGTGGCTGGGAAATAAATTGCATGTTAAATGCCAAGTAGACTTCAACAGAGCTTTTTCTTGACCCTGGCACGGTCTTCCCCATGCAGGTAACTAAGAGCAAGACAGTTTGCTACTTCTTTTTTCAGCTGGCTTTCACTCTAGATTGAGCTGTATCATGATTTAAGTATGCAGTCATTGCTTCCCAAAAAATCCAAAAGTCAGCTTTAAAGTAGTGTGGCACTTTGGTTGCTAAGATAAAAAAAAAATGCAGATGATGGAACAATTAAACTTAAATTTGATTGTGAAGGGGGTGTTATTTTCCATGAGACAATGTCATCTTTAAAATTTAGGTAGAACTTCTTAAAGTAGTCTCTGCTTTATATATGTATAGATAGATAGATATAGATATTGAAATTTTATGGGCTTTTCAAAAATGGAGAGTCTGAAGTAGTAGGGAGAGGAGTACTTGTATAAGATCAGGACAGTGGTCTGGTTTGTACTTGACTAAAATCAAGTTGCATGGTTCTCTGATAATCTTTGTATCTTTTTTTTTTTTTTTTACAGAATTTAGAAGAAAAAATAAGATAAAATAGCTAGTGCTCACAAATTAAAAAGATTATGAAAAAAGAAACTTCACTTTTAGGCCAAAAAAGATCTAGAATTCTTATGCTGGATTGGCTGTAGCAAGAGAGTTGCAACACTAAGAACCAGGCTGGTCTTTCCCTGAATTTTATAAGGAGACACCAGCTGTCTCCTTATATGCAGCTCTGTCTGTTTGAAACAGAGCTGAGAAATGTGCAAATATTCTCATCACAAGAAACTTCAGATTTTCTTTGGTTATTACAACCATGACACAATGCATTTGTAACCAAGTCCAGATGCAGTTCATAACCAAATCCAGTTGTTCTATTCCTGTAGCATAAAATTTTCTGCAGAGAGAAACTTAGTCTTGTCAGGGCTCAGGAATGAGCCTGGAGCTGAAGGAATGAATGGGCATGGTCTTTCTGCCAAGGAATTTCAAAATCCTGTGTTTCATAACAGCTGATAGTAACACAAGAGACTGGCAGGACAAGATTTAATTTATGGTTTGTTTACCTCCATTGTGCTTTTCTTTAAGCTGTGTTTTATGATGAGCATGTTTTACTCGTTTTTCTTTAAACAGCGTCTTCAGGAGGAAATCACCAAACTCTCTCCAACGCTGCAAAGAAATGCACTCTATATCAAATCTGTGAGTGGTACTTCTCTTTCTTTCTGTAATTCCTTTAAATGTTGTCAATTTTCTGTCCCAAAACACAAAGTTATTGCTGCAACAGCTTGTGATTTATGTTTATAAAGCATCTGAATATCCACTACCAAGAAACTGAACACCAGTTGAAAATTATTTCTTTGAATACGCTTCTATACAGAGCTTCAAAACAGGAGACCTTGCTGTATTCCCATGGGTTTGTGTACAAATGTATTCCCATAACAGGCTGTAGTGCTTAAGATCTATGAATGTCCAAAGTAAAAGCTTTTTCTAATTTGTTTTTTTGTAGTCCAAAATTAGTCGCTTGCCAGCGTACCTGACTATTCAGATGGTCAGATTTTTTTACAAAGAGAAAGAATCTGTGAATGCCAAAGTTCTTAAGGTAAGTTTTTTACATGTTGAAGTTTAATTCCTCTTTATACTTTTCTGTGAGTTTTTATTATAAGTAGACAACTAGTACTTGAAGAGTATTTACTAAATTGTTTGCTTTTAAATTGCATTAAAAATATTAATGAAGTAGCTTTGTTCCAGTTGTGATGGCGTGTGGCAAACTACACTATCAGACTGAGGAGGGAGGTGAAGGGCAGAAGTGAATTTGCCCCGATGCCGTTAGGATGTTTTTTGGTGTCTTTTCACCACTGGTTCAGAGGAGGATGTTTAATTAAGGAGAGGGCCATGCTATCAGTTGTTGAGAGTAAGTTGATAAGAAGCGTTTATGCTGTCCAACACTTCCTGTCTTAGTTACTCTAATTGTTTGGCTTTCTGATGGACAAATGCAAGAACCAGCTGCAAACAGGCAGATGGTCCAGTTTTGTTTTCTGTTGGCCTTGGCTGACAGACCTTGCCAGCTGCCCAGGGAGCATCATGATAGATGCTCCTTTCTTACAAGAGGGGGAAAGGAAATAAAGATTGAATTTTAGAAGATTATTTGGATAACAAATACTGACATTTTTTGCAATTGTAGAGTTATCCTACATGCCTTTTTTTTTCTTTTCCTTAGGCCTGCATAAGTATTTCTGTAGTGTAAAAGCAGGAGAGTTAACAGTAAAGAATCTGATTTATTAATTATTAATGGATACTGAATGTAGTAATATATGGTGGTTTGTTTATACTGAATTAGACATTCTCCTGTGAGAACATTGTAGCCCTTTAGGTAAGTACTCTCACCTGAGTTTCAGTAGAGCAGGTTACCATAAATATGAAGAGAGTTGCATTTAATTTGACTTACGATTGTCTTCCCATGGGAGAACTCTTTATTGTGGAGTACCAAATTGTGCTAATAAGTCTTTATGCTCTTCACTTCCTAGGATGTTAAATTTCCTCTTATGTTGGATGTGTATGAGCTGTGTACGCCAGACCTTCAGGAAAAAATGGTTTCTTATCGATCAAAATTCAAAGATCTAGAAGACAAAAAAGTAAATCAACAGCCAAAGAATGTAAGTCTCCTGACACTGTAATTAAGTCATATGTCTGAAATTGGGATACTAATAAGGACTAGAGAAAACTTGGTGTCCTTAAAGATACTATTTTTTTATGGATTATCTTTGTATTGAGCTTCAGATCTCTTTATCATGCATCTTCATGAAAATACAAGATCTGCTTTGGTATAACTGCTTGATGAGAAATGTTAAATGCTATAGACAGACAGTATGTATTTAATGTATTAAAATATAGTGCTTCTGCTTACCAGGGCTATGCCTAAACGTTTTCTGCGAATTGCAAAAAATTATTCTCTTCAAATATTACTGCTTGCTGGCTGGTCTCTTCTTGAGTGCAGTGTAGGAAGCTGTTCCCTGCTCACCAGCTGGAGAGGGTTGTACAAGGAACTGCTACATATCTGACTAATGAAATTTAGAATATACATACCACTGAGCTTAAAATCAGTACTCTAAAAACTTGGTAAATGGTTTCATGTCCTGTCCTGTCTACGGGTCAGTTCTAAAAGCAACTTCTCTGTCTTGAATGAAGAAAAAAGCGAATGAGCTAAAGCTGTAGTGCTTTAGCCCATTTTTTTGAAGTTTGCTTGTCTTTTCCTGGCTTAACTCCTGGCAAATTCATTTAAACATTTGGTAAGGCTTGGATCTCCTCTTGCACAGATGGGAGCAAGGGAAGAGTGCTTTTTTTCAAACAAAACCTATTGGCACTTAGAGTCTGTCTCTGGTATTTTCGTATTGGCACTTCTGCTGCCAGCAGGCCCCTAAAAAGGAATCAATCTTCAACTACCGAATTGTTTCATAAACAAACCCATAAATCTGGTGGCTGAACAGTATAGGCACAATACATGCTAAAATGGTTATATATTTGCTTTAAAACTGGTCTTGCTTAGATAAGGCTTTTGTATGTCCACGTAAAAAATACAGTAATGTCACTTGATTCAAGTTGAATAAAAAATGTTTAGACTTAGAAACATGTTTAAATCAATGGAGAGTTGGAATTTGATACAATTGTGCTAAAGCTTTTATTAAACCATTCCACACTAATTCAGCACATTCTGTTTTTTAGTCTAGTAAAAGTGATGGTGCACAGAAAGAAGTTAAATATGAACCATTTTCTTTTCCTGATGGTGAGTACAGGGAAGCAAATCTACTTTAAAGTAACTTTCTATTTACTTGTGTTCAAGTGTGCCTGATGGTAGGAGTATTTTGAGAACCCTGGCTCCTTTTAATGCCTTTGAAAATTATTCTTCAGAAACTGACAGAAATTTAAGGAATGGAAAGATTAGGTGAGCCAGAACGTTGAGATAATAGTTAAAGGCATAATTGCCATCCACCTGACAGGCTGGTGATAATAGAAGATATGCACATCAAAAGACATTTGCATGTAATGTGCAGTTGTTTTGCTCTCTGCCTTGTCAGTGGGTGGTAGAAAGCTGAAATCAAAACAAAACTTCAAGTGGACTTGTAGAAGTGTTGTGGTTGTGCTGGTGCTGCCTCAGTCTTGGGGGGCTTGGAGATTGAAGGCCCGACATATTCACCCTTTGCCTTGCATCGGTAATGTTTATGGATCTTGTTTATTTCATGAAAACACACAGCATCCTGGGTTTCCCGAGAGACTCTCCTGGCTGAGATCTGCTGCTTTTAGTTCGTGGGGGTTTTGTACTGTGCTGTACAGTGGGGTTTTATACAACCACAGTGCTGCAGCATGGTTAACGTGTCTTGGGTCTGAAAGCTGCTAAAAATACTGCAGTTGTTCAAGTAGGACTTGATGTAACTTTTTTTCCCGCCCCTCTTTCCTCAGATATTGGTTCTAACAACTGCGGCTATTATGACCTGCAGGCAGTGCTAACACATCAAGGCAGATCAAGTTCCTCTGGGCATTATGTGTCTTGGGTTAAAAGGAAACAAGGTAAAAAAAAAATTAACAAATTGCAGCAATGTTAACCACCCTTCGCAGCTCCTTTCATTGAAGGGGCTGTTAAGCAAGCTTAGATTTTATGAATTGATAATCCTCTTGTTTTTCTTGCAGATGAATGGATTAAATTTGATGATGACAAAGTCAGCATTGTTACGCCTGAAGATATTTTGAGGTTATCTGGGGGTGGAGACTGGCATATAGCTTATGTTCTACTCTATGGGCCTCGCAGAATTGAAGTGGTTGAAGATGAAGCTGAACAGTAGTCTTCCATTTTAGTCATTCTGCCTAGGTGTGAAATAAATGTTGATTACTGATCACTTCTTTAACCCCAGAGCTTTAGCAAGTGGATACGTAATTTGTTCAAACCTTTTCATGTGAAGAGGGATATTGTTTTAAAACTGATCCATGTACCAATTAGTCACTACTGGACTGGACTGCCAATTGGGGTGGTG
The DNA here is from genome assembly GCA_038380795.1 of Pyrocephalus nanus. Lineage (NCBI taxonomy): Eukaryota > Metazoa > Chordata > Aves > Passeriformes > Tyrannidae > Pyrocephalus > Pyrocephalus nanus. Next base: position 4,563,762 of record CM076261.1, read on the forward strand.
ACAACACTTAAAATAGCTTTAATGTCTTGCAGAAGATAATTTTTTTTTAAAATGAGCCTCTCCTCCTTCTTCTCTAATGTCATCAAGTATTTATTACACACCTACTCTCACATTTGTTACTCTTGCATGGTTTATACCACAATTCAGTAGCTGTCCATCCTTTGCCTTACCTGGCAGTTTTGTTAGGAAGGTAGAAGAGGAACCGTTGCCTTGTTGTGTAACTCAGTGCTGCTGCCCGTAGCCAACAGCTGTGGCTACAATCAAGTATTTGTCCAGCCTGACCTGCTGATTCAGTCTGTTCTGTTGCTGGCATCTCATGATTTCAAAATAAATTGTGATCAGCAATGTGTCTCCATTAAAAACAGTTCCTGTCCTGGTAGTGTAGACAGTATGTGTTTGTTTTCACTTCTTGGGCCACCACTGATGAATGTCTCAAAGCAGTCAAGGAATAAAGCCACTTTTTTTTAAGCTGTAGGGATGTTTCTCCTGTCCTGTTTCTCAGTAGATAAGTCCAGTGGTGGCTGCAAAACTGGGCTTTGCTTACTTACAGGAACTTCTTCAGTAACGAACTGTGAGTCAATGTGGCTGCAGTGAAACAAACAGCCAACACTATCACAAAAAGCACTATCAAGGCCATCAACCACACTCCCCCATTGGTGTGGAGGTTCCCAGTGTTGATGTGTCCCAGTCTCTTCATATGAAATACCATCACTTCTGTTGGTATCGGGGTGAGTTTGCCTGTGCCCCACTTCCTGGGAGGGGGCCCCTCTTTTACCCTTCCCTGGGGACACTGGTGTCAGCTGTGGCCTTCACAGGTGCTTTCTCTGCCTTAAAATCGTGTTGTGGGTTGCTGCACTGCCACCTTCCCTGCACAGCATCCCCTGGGAGCACACCAAAGGCCTCGGGGTATATTTTAAATCGAGGTACTTGCGAGGTACTTAAAGACAAGCTCTGCCCAGTAAGGGAGCCCCAGTGGTTCAGTTCTTGTGTGCACCACAAAAACACTACAGACTTGCCCTGTGTGAAATGCTTGTTCTGTCTCCTGTTAAAGAGGAAGGAGGGATGGGGCCTGTGCGTGGTTGCTGCTGTGTGGAATTACATCCTCGCATTGTCATCCTCAGCTTTCCCGCCACGGACATGGCTGTCAGTCATCCCTGCACACCTCCACACTCACAATATGCTCAGGTCCCTTCACCAAGTGAAGCTGTTACATGTCATACCCGCTACCAAACTGTACCTGCGGCAGGAGGCAAGACTTGAGCCGTTATTTCCAATAACTCCTGTACCTTGGCCCCTACTAACCTTCACCACAGGACCCAGCACTCACATTCCTAACACATTTAAAGCCGAAGTGGGGCAGCAGGCACAAAGCTCTCATCCATGGCTCTGCAGACAGGAGCTCGCTTCCACCCTGGAAATTCACAGCTGTGATTTAACAGCTGAAACAATACACAGAGTGTATGTCATTTGCCAAACCCTCATCAATCAGAGAGATGCTGGTGAATGGCAGAAACACCACAAGAAATAGCAACAGAACAAGTTGTTGCCAGCTGCCACTTGATGCCACAAAAATCTCCTGCTTGTTGAGGGAAAACAGCTTGTACCCATCTGTAGACAGCCATGTCCTCAAAATGAAACTGTCACTTCACAGTAACCTGGGACCAAAAAAATTACCATGTTCACCATGACTCAGGGGAGTTCCTACATAGCCAAACACATGGAGAGGCTAAAGATAATCACCAATAAAAATAAGCATGGAACCCCCCAGTCATGTAGTTAAGGTTCAGACCTTAACTCAGACCAGTTCTTCAGCGGGCAAGCACTTCACTGGAAGTCAATGCTATGACTTGGAGTTCCATCACCACCCTATTTTTTTACCTAAAACCGGTCTGTTTTGACAGTTTACAGCTCCCCATCACCCAAATGGTGAATCAGAAGTGCCTGACACACAGACCCAACCCTGCTTTGAGAAACCACGCAAAGGCAGCGGCAGTTGGAGAGGCTGCTCTGTCCAACGGGAGCAACCTGAGCTCTGCTGGTGCCAAACCCTCCTGCAGCCTGCACTGGAAGCTGCCTCTCCATCCTCCCTTCTATGTTTCCTCCATCCAAGATGAAGCTTCCCATTTCTGGGTTGGGATGACTAATCCTTTTCTCAGAAAAACTGGACAATCTTACAGTGTTATTAAAAAGCTTTATCATTTCCTCAACAAAAAATACCTATCAAAAATCTGTTACCTAGCAACAATAGTAACAATTATCAATGACAACCACCAGAACAGTCACAATTAATGGCACCCCCAGCCCCCCCCAGGTCAAAGAGCAAGTTGGCAGCTGAAGCGAGTTAGCTGCTGCCTTCGGTGTCATTGGTCAGGCTTTCGGCAAGGTCACTTAGCCCAGCTTTGGTCAGCGCCGTGATCAGGTTGTCAGGAGTTGCGTGTGCACCCTCCTGATCCTGCCAGGCCACCAGCAGCTGCTTAGCTCTCATCTTCACGTCCTCGCTGTCCAACTCGATCTGCCGGATGTCAGAATCCTTCATTTCCAAGTAGGGGGCCAAGGCCTTCCACTGCTCCCCAAGCCTGTTGGCAAATAACTCGATCTGTTCGCCAGTCATGGCTTTGTCCCGTTGTACCTCTGGACCTGGGGGAAAAAGAGAAGGAATCAGTGAGACATAGGGAACATTTCCCGACACTGCAAATTAATCTACCCTGATCCGCCCCACTATAAATCTTCTGTTTATTTACTGACAGACCAACTCAGGCCTTTCCTGTGGTTGCTAAAACACATTCAAGCTCTGAGAGCAGGTTTTTACAGATGCATTATTACCTGAGTTTCAAGAGGAATGCCCCTTATTGCCTGTGCTAAACACAATCTTGCTTTTTATGTTATCTCCCGTTATACTGAGAGAGAATTGCTACATCAGAACTACTTCCTTCAAATGAGAAGAATAATTTTTACAGGTAGACTACGGTACTCAACAAAAGTCAACTATAACATTAAAATACAGAGCGATCTTTAACATGTCTTTTCGAACTTTTTAGTCACTTTAGTCAAACTTAACCGAGGTAAAAAAACCCCGTTTCCTTCCCTTTTTTCTCATGTTCCTATTGGCAGCAGGACTGTAACATTCCTATTGGCAGCAGGACTGTAACAGTAACTTTAATGTGTAGTCGGTACTTTAAGGAATTTTCTGTCATTCTGGCATTGAGATGAAAACCATGGAATACTGTGCTCTGCTGAGAAGCCAAGTGCTGCAGTGATTACACAGGCGGGTTTGCACACGCATAGCTTATCATGGTCTGCAATCTATGGCTTACCACCTGTGTTTATTTCATAATTCAGAAAAAAATCTACCCAAAGACTGAATTACTTAAAAAAATAAATCATATTCTTAATTTTATTAAAGATCTCACCCTTGTACCACCAGAAGAGCCAACTGGCATGAAGCAGAAGTTTCAGTTCTGTCCAGTACTTATCAGACACACTCATTTATCTGAACTCAGGTCACTACATCAAGGGGAAAGGATGGAAGATCCCGGACAACAGAACAACAAAAGCCCTCAGATCACTTCTCTTAAAAGTCTAAAACCAGTGGTGTACAGTAGACCACAGATCTGTCATCTTTGCTTTAAAAAAATATTTAAAGAAAGATGTACGTCTTTCTTTTCACAGTGACACCAGCAAGGCTGTGTTAATCAGCATTAGGCTAAAGAAAACTTCTCTGTATTGGCAAGGAGATGGTGGAAAAGGTCAAGTGCTGGATGGAAAAGGGCAACAGAACAGAGATTCACAGAGGCCTAATTGTTTTCCACGAACAGAAGAAAGCCTTCAACAAAACCTCCAGAGGTACCCAGTGTTTGGCTTCCATGCCCTGCGTATCCCACCGGCCCACGCTGGATCCAGGAGCTGGCACACAGAGTGACAACACACAAGGGAGAAGGTGTTGTGAGATGAAGGTGTGAATGAGGATGGAAGAGGGCAGATTTACAGACAAAGGAGATGGAGAAGGACACCTGGGAGAAAGACATACCAGGGTTACCAGGCAAGAGACTAATGGAAGGAACAGTTCGTGAAGGGGAATGAGCAAGGGATAATATCTGTCAGGAAGATTGCTCTTCTCACAGAGAAGCTTTTGCCTTTGAGATATTTTAAATGAAGAGGAAGTAAAGATCTCAGAGTTGGAATATATCCATTTTTGAAAGTCCCGTAACTACCCACCCCAGCAGAGACTACAGGGAAGCACTTGGCCTGGCAATTAGAGGGCAGAGAGAACGGGAAAGAGGGGCAAGGAATGCTCAGGTAGGTTTGTACACAGCGATACTGGCATTTCAGCTGTACACACCTACTGACACTGTAAACAAACACCATGTAGCAGAAAAGGTGAAAGAGGCTCCCAATCAAACTGCTAATCCACCAAGTTGGATGCTTTCAGCACTGCAGGCCATGAGCCTGGGAGGTTGCTACTGGTGCCCTGTGTGAGAACGCAGGACTGACGGCCCCCAGTAGAAACCATGTTTAAACACAGTTTCTGCAAAACACATCAACAGAAAAACTGAAAAGACTGAGAACATGCAAATCTTACTTTCATTGTTTTCCTTTAGTAAAGCATCATTATCTTCCTCATCTTCATCTTCGCCTGTTTTTATTTCTTCAGAAGGAGGCTACAATGAAAGAACTAAACATCACTGGATGAACTTTGTATTCAAAGAGAAATTTTACAGCTCTCGGGTTGTCTCTGGGATGTGTGTTAGAATGGAAAACCTGACATGATCCCACATGAGAATTAAAAATTCCCCCACAGTCTCCTGCATCCAAAACACCAATGACAAGTGTTCTAATAAAACATATTACCAACTAAAAAACCTAATAAAAGTATCCACTGACTTCACAGGATTCTCTCCTTTTCATTCAACTACGCATTACATAGTGAGCTTTATTACTTACTTAAAAAAACCCATGCAACCAACTTTGAGGCCACTACTGATGAACATGTTTTTTAAAAAAATTATTCTTCACTGATTTTATTCCTCACTTGGGAATTCCCCAAAGTTTTGATACTTTCAAACCTCTGAAAGGTGGCAAACAAATATGCAAAACAAGAAACTTTTCAGTCTCTGATTTAGCTACTCATCAGTGAAATAATTTCCTCTTTTCCTACATTTCAACCACAGGCCTTACATGCTTCTTGCTGTAACATTTGGTACATGACAGTAACACCAACAGAAATATTGGACACACTGATACCTTATTATATTAAACAAATTACAACACATTTCCCCTCCCTGTATTTTTTCTGAACCTATTATTAGCACACAGTTAACTCTGATGGCTGGACAACCAAGAAATCTATATATTACAACCCAACCTTTCCACCTCAGTGGTTTCCCATTTCAGACAAGGAAGGTCTCCATACAGAGATAGCTGTTCATATCTGCAAGGAATTGCTGGGTTGTGTGCTAACTCAAAGGCTCAGAAAACACTCCCTTCCCCACTGCTGGCCTCTCATCACTGTATAAAGTGATCTGAAAGGCCCCTCCCTGGACTCAAATTTGTACTGCTGAACACGCAAAGGGTTAATGCCTTATTAAATTTACAGCTCCACAAGGTCTATTTTTATTTTACATATTTTAAGAGTCAGGAAGCTGACAGAAGAGCTCTGGCAAACCTTTCTGTAAAGCTCTGGTAACACTTAGCACGGTACCTTCAGCTGCACACCCTGCCCCTTTTCCTGCCATCCCAATATATTCAAGAGCCATAATGCTGGCTTAGACCATCCATAAACGTGGTTTGCACTGCAACACAGAACCCAAGTGGTTGGCACAAATACATTCCTGCCTACACACAGGATTGCCACAGCTGTTTTTCTTTCCCAGAATACAAGGCAGGGCTCAGCACTTACTTGGTTAGTCAATGTCTTTTAGTTTAGTGTTACTGGGATCTTCACAGATTGGACTAATTTTATTTGTAATGTTTACTTTAGTGTACAAACTTTTTTCCTGGTTTTTCTTTTCTTGCCACCCTCTGTTCGCAAGTACCAAATGGATTGCAGAGGAACAACCAGGAAGTCAAATTAATTCAGCAATTATTATTATAGCATAATATTACTTACAGGCAGCTCCTTGGCTAATTTGATTACCATGTTTTCTAGATATTCAGGTAAACTCTTGAACTGCTGGTTTGTTGGCTGGAAAAAGTGGGGACTTCTGCGTGCCAGAAGTCTCAGTGCTCTCCAGCCATAGTTAGAATTGTTCACAGCCCTACAACAAAACACACACAAAAAAAATCTGAGACATTTAGAAATTAATATAATTCTGTCCAAATGCAAAAATTTTTTGTGCATTACTGGAGTCCTGCACAGATATTAGTATTGCTGACAACAGTCTGTTTTCTTTAACAATCCAAACATGAGAGATGAAAATCAAGTGAAACACGAAGATCAACGTACTTATACTTATTTTCAACCATGTTTTCAGGGTCTGCTTGTTCGATAGCTTCTTCAAAAAATTCCTCCAACGTCGGCATATATTCTCTAAAAAATTAAATAAGAAGCTTTAATATGCTTCACAATCTACTATAAAATAGCTGGTTTTCAGTTCCTTCATACACATCTCAAGCTTATCCACTGAAGAAAAAAAAAAGAAATCCTCCAACCAACCCACTCAAATTTAACAACTGCAGATTAGCAAAGAATCTGTTTGATACATGTTGCTATAAATTTTATCTACTGCACAACCACTGGAGCGTACCAGCAGTCGCTAGCACTGCTTATTACATACATTTAAACCTTCTGCCATACCAAAAGGTGACATCAACATCTGTCAACAGCATTCACAAAGCTCATGAGTGTTCAGGAGTTTAAAATGGTTGTTAGTTTTATGCAATTTGACAGGATCAGTAAAACACGGCCGTCCCCTCCCACCCCCTTTTCAGTTCCATCTGCTCTTGGAACAGCTCATGGTTTCTTCTGACAGGCATTTAAACCAGCACAAAAGGAAACCTGACCAAAAACTGCAGGCCAGAAACTCAGATTACATAAGAACTTATAGTTTACTCAGCCAAAATTCTCAGAGGTGCAACAAGCAAGCTCATAGTGATCTGTATTTCTGCTACCCAATGCTGACAGAGATACATCTGCTTCTGCAAGGGAACCTAGTAATTAGTTGGAGCAGGGGGTGAATGAAGCACACTGGCCTATAAATTCAATTTGGTTTTGAAAAACATGTTTTGCCCAGGGGAGCAGTGCCCCATGCATTATTTAAATCTAGCACTATCACTGGAACTAAAGCCAGCACCTTGAAAACCCATCTGAGTTCTGCTGTGTTATCCCCAAAACAACCATCTAAAAACACAGGTAAGGAAGTATTACCCCATTTGAAGGGAGATGTGAGGAACCAAAGCAAAAAGCTACGTTCACTTGACCACGTACAGTCATGAAGTCTGTAATAAAACTTGGCACTGAATTCAGATCCCATGGGATCTTCTCTTTCCTGTTTATCATGGCATGCATTTTTTTGGTTTGCCTCCATTTGTTTAGGGTTTTAATTTTTTTTTAATTTTTATGTAAATACATTGCAGCACAATATAATCATGCACAGGGAATCAAAAGCTTTGGACCCAAACACTTCACCTTCAGCCCTTGGCCTAGTACAGGCGAGTATCCTGCCAGAGGCCTTCCTGTACATCCCAGCTCACAAGAAAGGACAGCACTTCCTCTGCAAAGCTCTAAACCTCTGGAAAGGCAATTCCTCCGCTCATGACATCTGCACAGCTAGCAGCTCTCCACAGGCAATCAGACTTCACAGCCACTAGTAGCAGAGCTCTCTTTGGGAACTGTCCCGTTCCTTTTCCAAATTTTCTTACTAGGTAGTATGTCTGCACAGAAAGGGATTTTGCTATCTCTAATAAAGTTATGTAGCAGAGCACATTTTAAGTATTTCCTACAATTGTGCAAGCAGAAGGGACAACCAATAATTGTGTTTTTCTACCTCTGCAGCACGAGTAGATCCGGTATGCGCTGGAACAATGCCTGCCAGCCAATTTCCTCTTATCTAGCATTGTTCAAAGCACAGGCCTACTCGAAAATCATAGCCAAATAGCATGCTAACTTCATTAGAGCCAGACCTGGCAATCTTCCTTCATTATATAAGGTAATTAATTATACAATCGTGCTCTACAAAATGGGAGTTTTCATCTGGTTTTTAGCTTAGATTTTACTTTACTAAGCAATGAAAATTACTGACAGCATAAACACCAGAAGAAGTGAAGAAAACTGTAAGGGTATTTCAAGGCAAAGATTCAAACAACCGACTTCTCTCAAGACACAGTGAAATGGCACACCCCCTAAGATCACCTTGTAACTTTCTTTTTGCCAATTTTATAATAACTGTAATTCTCTAATTAAAGTGCTGAAAGTCAGCTTTAGACAATGACACACTCATTTTTTACCTACCTGCTCTCAGATTTACAAGCTTCCATGTTATCGGGACATAAGTTCCAAAGGCGGGTCAGTTCCTCACTGAAAAGAGAAGCATAAACACACATCAAACTCCACATTCATCATTCTACCATTCCACACCTACACACTGTTTAAAAGGGATCTACAAGAGATGGCTACAAGGAAAGGAAGCCTACTGCAAGGTTTAAAAGAATGATATATCCCTTGGCTGTTCTTTCCTGGCAGTTCCGAAGTAAGGAAGTTTAAAAATTACTGTATAGAAAAAAAATAGACAGTGGAAAACCCCCTCCACAAAATACCCCAAACCAACTAACCAACCCAACCCTAGAAACCCTATAAAGAAAAAAAAAAATTCCAACGTACTTCCCCATAAGGATTTTTTTGTTTGATCCTTTTCCTAAGAAGTCCTCTGGAGCTGGCCGCTTTCTCACAGGCCTCATTGGTTTAGAATCAGGAGGTCTAAAATAAAAAAAGATGCTCTTTAGTATCAAACCATAAATATTTTGAGAGCAAAATAAATCCATTTCACCTTCAGATGGTGCCAAGTTAAATCAAAATGAAAGTAATCAGAAGGACTGTGAGTCTCAAGTGGAAGGAAGCAGGACAGAAGAGAAGAGAGAAGGCAAAGTAAGGATAAGGAAAGGAATCTGCCAGACACCAAAATTAGTTCACTCACAAATATAAAGGTCTACCAGAGTCCCAATACAGAAAAAGAAGGAAATCACATTTGTGCCAGCAGCACATATAAGTATGATCTACCCTGCTGCTGGGATCATCTGCTCTATGATTGCAAGGTCTCTTTCCCCAGCTGCACCTGATTTCATGGGATCAGAGAATGGAGATCCCAGACCACTGAGGTTAGGGCAAGACCTACCCAAGCTGAAACTCTGGATGAGATCTAAAGGAGGAGACAGAACATTTAAAAAAGTCAAACTTCATAGCTGTACTTCCCCAAAAGCCCCCCCAACAATCATTTCTCTCTTCTCACAGTCCCCCTCCCTTTTATTTCAAACAGCTTAAGTCATGAAGAGGTGGCTGCACCTGATCTCTCCAATCTCAAAAGATAATGACCCAGATGCTCCTTACCACAAAGAGGCTACAGTCTGTGTCTACAGTGCAGAAGATGGAAGGTGGATGTTTGGTCAACCCCTCAAAATAGTCTACCTGACATCTGGAGTCCAAGTTTTGCCACTAGTTACCAACAAATTACACCTCTCAGTGGTGAAAGCCACTTGTCACTACCTTTCAGGTAAGTGATCACCATCAAGTGGCAAGCCTAATAAATAAATGGCGTAAGAGAACTGTTGCACAAGCTCCAGGTATGCTGCCCTGCCACGGCCATAATGTCAAAGGCTTCATTAGAGGCAATCCAAAGCGGTATATGGGAAAGTCAGGCATTAACTTTTTCAGCCTGGGGTCTGCCGAAAGCAGGAGGGGACACAACCTGCTCCAGCCTCCTCAGTACTAAAAAATGTTGCCAGGAGACAGTGAGGAATGCACTCCTGAGAGCCTCCCTGACATAATGGAAGCCTCAAGACTTTTGGCAGAAATCCAAGAGCCTTCTGCACACGCTGAAGGGACAGGCAGCTATACAAATCTCAAAGTTTTGGGATTGTTTAACACTCCTATGGGTACCATACTCTGAAGTGGAACCACCATTTCAAATAAACAGCAGAAAGCTTCGTAATACAGTTACCTTTCTTTAACAAAGCTTGGGCAGCCCTCATTTTTCCATGAGTTCCAGTTTTCTTCAGTATTTAATATATGCTGGAGAAACACAGAGAGTATTGCACATTATTATGGTCATAATCAGTTTTGGAGTTAACTCCAGAGTATTAACTGAGCTACTAAAATCAAGGGGAATACTCTGATTGTAGGTTGTGTATTTCAGCCACTGTTTTGAAGGCCATCAGTATAATCTTCGACCCCTGGTTTAATTTATTAAAAAATAGTGTCTCTCCTCTCTTCAATAACTGTAGGAAAGGCTTTATTTCTCCTGGTCTACACAAGAAAATAGATGCAGTCAAAGTAAACAAAGAAAGGAAAGCAAGAAGATGACATTTTTTTTCAGACTTTGCTTTTATCTTATTTCCATATCTTTGGGCACTGCACTCCTACCTGCAAAGATTTCTCAGTTTTTAATAACCAATCTGCCCTGTACGTACACATGCATATATATGCATATTTCCATTTCTCTCCAGGAAAAGGATGAAAAGAGCATTAAAGAAAACATGGGAAGAATATGACCAAAATAAAACGATGAGACCTTTTTTTACTGAGACGAGGTAAAAGTTCTCTCAGACATAACACCTGTGTTCCAAAAGCTAGTTCAAGCTGAAACTGCTTTTTTATGTGCTATACAGACTTTGTTCAGACAGCCATTAACGTACTTACCTCTACCATTTTTGAGAACCTTTCCCCATCAGGAGGATTTTCTGAAAGAAGCTATGAATAGGAGAAAAAAAAAAGTTAACCTTTTGCATTATATCTGTAGCAAAATATGCAGATAAAAAAAAAATAAAAAGAAAATGGTAGTTACTGCTTCAAAGGTGGCTGATACAGTATTACACGCTAAATATTCTTCCATGCCACTTTTATGTAAGTAGATAGCACACCAACCTGGTAAACCGCTTTTGTAGTATCTTCTATCCAAAGAGACTGTTCATCTGTTAGAACATAGTTTGAACTAGAACAGAAAAACAAAACAACACAATAAAAAGTGTCACTAAATCAGCTGTTTTTTTTTTTTTTAATGTATTTATTTATTTATTAATTTTAAAGAGTTTCCTACACATCAAAATAGTGTGGAAGACATAAAATTTACACTACATACCTTCTGAGGGGCATTAGAGGGGATCTGAAGAACAGAGCTGTGAATTTGTTCTGGTCTAGTCCAAGGGACTAACCATTTATTAGTTTATAGAATTAATTAGTTCTGCTTGGGGAATTTACTTTCAAGGTTTAGATTCATCCAATAGGAAGCCCATTTATGTGATTCTAGACCACACCTTGATGTTAGACCCAAAGCATAGCAAACAGGGACAATGAAAAGTCTTACCTCAAAAAAAAAATCACCAAGTGTTATATACATATATATATATACACCATTTGTATCTCATACCATCCTTGATTACTGATAAATGAGTGCTTTTAATGAACATTTTAATGAATTGTGATTGAAAAGACTGACTGTCACCTCAACAGGACTGAACTGCAATTCAGAAGACCTGAATTCCATTCTTCTCTGGCACTGGACTGCCTTGGTAAATAATCTATAGAATTAGGATGATGATCCTAACTTAGTTTACAAAGTTCTTCAGAAGCTATTTATAAAAAGCAGCATATTGTAGGTGAAAGAAAGCTGCTTTGCTAATGATGTCAATCATTATGCACACATATGGCCAAGGGCACAGGAAATGAATAGAGCTAGAATTTTCTTCAGCGTAACACTGAGATTAGAAAAAGGTTTGGTTCTGTCCCATTAATATATAAAAGCAACAATCACCATTGTCATTTCTTGCTAATTTAGAATTCTGTAGCATACTAGGAAAAAACAAATCAGCAACCAGTGCCACATTACAAACTCAATATAAATTCAAAATGATGCCACACAGAGGTAACTTGCACTGGTCTAACAACTTGCTGCTGCCAAAGAGAGTCTCCTCTCTGTATTTACCAATCCAAGGCTCCAAGTTTCACAAGAACCTCAGAACGAGGAGACAAACTCTATTTTGGTTTATCTCCAAGTTCCCCCTCCCCAAAACACAAAATATTTTCACATTACCTTTTAAATTTGACCTGTCCCTTTAGATATTGAAACAGTATTAGGTACTGCAACAAGATGTGACGCCGGAAGTTACTGTCACTCAACTGTAAATCCATCAGCTAAACAACAACAACAAAAGAATTACACATTGATGAGACCAAACATGCGTAAGTGAAAAAATACACCAAATGTTTCTGATAAACTCCATGGGGACTGTTTTTACAACAAGATCATGATCAGTCTATTCAGCATCACCTGTACTTTCAGGAGAGCGCTTCATAAGGTACTAAGATGGGTAAACTGTCATCTAGCACACTTTAGAAAGGGCATAAAAACATTAAATCATTTGCTTGAAAGCATGAAGAACTTCCTGTAAAAGCAGCCCTAGATTTTTGTTTAACAATTTCATAGTGCTGGATTTAACAACATTCACTTTGAAGTGAACAAGATTTTGGAAAAACAAATATTCAAATATTTCAGCAACCGAAGGACAACTCATTCCCTTTCCCTATGAATTACTTGCTTTGCTACAACATGAGGATTTGGCTACCACAGAAGTGTTCACTCTCATCAATGCTTGCACAGTGACACATTGCTTGGTTTCTATCCTGTATGCTGCAGCATGATAGATCATACAAAAAAAAAAATTGAAGAAAAAGGCCTTTGACTTTTGGGTGTTAATTACGTTCTGTATCTTCTGTAACACATTATTTAAAAATTGTCAATATATAGGTCAAAGACCTATGATGAATACACCCATTCTTGTAGTTCAGAAAAACTCATGCTGCACTGGGATTGACTTTCTGTCATCTACCAATGCATGCATTTAAAAGCTTAAGTTACATAGTGTTCCAAAAAGAAGACAAAAATTTTACAATTAAATTCAATAGAGCTCTCTAATTTTGGCTTTACAGTAACAAAATAAAACCCTCTCAAGATAATTTTGAAAGCAATTTTAAACAAGACCATTATGGAGCAGAAAATATAGTTAGCACATCAGACAAGTTTTGAAAAAGTAATTCTAAATTCTAAATCTAACAAACAGATCTTTAAGAATTTATTGTTTTAACTTCTCTTTATAAATGCACCATTACAAATGAAATGCAATAAACAATTGTCAGCTTTACTGCAGACTCTTACTACAGAAATAGAAGTCCCTGAATCATTAATTACAGAGGCAATCAAAAAATAATAAAATATATTAAATCTATCTAAATAAAGTGATCAAACAGCGTAACAGGATGCTAAAAGAAACTGCAGAGCCTCTATCTGTGGAGTCATTCAAAACCCAACTGGACAAAGTGCTGATCCACTGCTCCAGCTGAGAGCTTTGAGCAGGGAGGCTGAACGAGACACAGGTTCCTTCCAACCTCAACTAGCCTGGGATTCTGAGAAGAGAAATCACATACCTTTTCACTAGTTAGAAACTTGGCAAAATATACATGTTCTCCTCCTGTTTTCAGTTCTTCCAACTTTTTTCGGGAAGCCTGAGTGTCGTCCAACTTGTAACTTTTGAACACAGCCAAAACTTCTTCTGAGTACTATGAAACAGAGTTATTTACCCCATGAAAATCATACAAAACCTTGGTAGTTAGAACTACACTAGACTTAATGCCAAGCAAGTAAAATAATTTGTAAACTTGCTACCAACCCACTGAAACAAGACATTTGCTACAAATATGTAGGATCTTTCTGAACACAAATGACAGTGCAAGTGTTATCGTGTTGGAATGTCTAATCATATGGAATATTTAAAATATGCTAAGAAATACAGCATTTTGGGTTGTGAACAGTGCACAGCTGCTTTGTTGTTTAAATGTCATCAAGAAAAAAGGTTCATGTGATGATAGTGCTACATTAATTAAAAAATTGCACCTGAAAGACTTAAAACTGGCCTTCTTCAGTTTTTGAACTGCATATGTAGTGTGTTTGTATGGTTTGTTTTTCTTCCTTTTTTTGACCCCATTAGTAGATCTCATTAACTAGATTTATTTTAGGATGCCTGAGCAGATGTCACCTCTTATTACTAGAGCACAGAGAATGAAGATTAAAAAAACCCAGGCTTCTTGCTATTAAATAAACACTGAGTGACAAATTCTGAAGGAACAGTAGCTTAGCAATAAATCACCCTCAATATTCATACTAAGCAAAACTGAAACATCTAGCTGAAGGGGACATTCAACCCATTGCTTCTATAAAGAGATTTGCTTCACTAGAAACAAATAATCTTCAGAATCCCACTGGGATCAATATGACTATTCAAAAGTAAGAGCTAGATATGCTATTTATCTGCTCAGAATAAAAAAAACCAAAACAAACCCAGAAGTTCTGCTTTTTGCAGCTGATAAATCATAAAAAAGGTACTTGTGGCATTGTTGCAACATATGAAGTCTTTTTGTTATTGACTTATATTAGGGGGTTTACTGTACATCTTAATATACTGTTTACAGTCAAAGGTTCACTTTAGAAAACAGCAAAATGCACTTCCTCGTGCATTATCATTTTTCAGTGGCACTTTCCAAGGGCCTTTGAACTGCTCTGTGCTTACACAGTCACTCTGCTACTCGTATAAACAATGACTTTTACTAGGCTGAATGGCTGAAAGCATGTACTCAGATTACCTTAAGGAAAGTTTTCCATGACACCTTCTCATAGCACTGCACAGGATTTCTGAAATAATCTTGAAGGGACCAGAATTTTCTATACAGGTTATAATCTATTGGAATGGAACTGCAGAAAAAAAAAATAATAAAAAAAATAACCATATTGAAAGCGATATCCTAAATTCAAGTCCATTCAGGAATGCACAACCCCAGAAAATATAATTCATTTTGGAAGTGAATTAATGAGTCTGTAGTGAACTCTTACAGAGAAATCTGTAACTTAGAATTTGTCCCTAAAAGAGTTTTCCATCCAGTCTATTACTACTTTCTCACCATAAAAGCAAAAATAGTACAAAAATGGATCCTAGGAGTTTTTCACTATCTGGGGGAAGAAGAGGAGTACAGCCTTTTCTTCTAAAAGCATATACAGCATATATTCAAAATCCCTGGATACATCTTCTCACAACAATTGTTGACAAGGGAATTTGGAAAACTGTCAAAACCAGAGTGGTTCTCAGACAGGGGATGCAACTTTTTCAAATCTGTACATTTCTTTCTCCTGTAGGCAACTCCACTTAAACAGTTAAGCCACTGCCAGGTCTCTTAACTGATTAGATACTAATCTTGAGAGGCAGGAGGTAAGGAGAATTCTGACCACAACATCTAAAGATATTTCCCAAACAGCTTTTTACTTTCACTTTATAAAGCTTTGTTCAAATTTTTAAAATTTCTGTAAACTCACCAACTTGTTGGTGCTTCATCATCTCCCATTTCACCTTCTTCTACATCCATTCCTTCTTCTCTCTCCTCAGTGTGCTAACAGGAAAAAATAATTTAAAACTTACGTAGATACCACCACAATTTGGATACAGTTCTCACAGCGTTCTTTTTTATAAACGTACCATTACATTTTAGATCAGAAAGCTTAAGCTGGTAACTCAAAAGATCTCCAAAGTACTATTACCATAAAATGTGCAACAAATTCTTGTCTTAATACCTTACTAAACTTTGCAACGACAGCCTGACTTCTCCTGGAAAAAGCTGAAGGGACTGCTCTATCCTCCGTACACTGTGGGGAAAACTTTGCACAGTAAGTGACACTGCTTATTCCTCACAATCAAATCAACCTTGTTCCCCTCAAAGCACACGGTTTAATGTACCAGGTAACATGCCCATGTCCCAAATCAACAGCTCGGCCTGGAAAAGGGACAACCAAGTGACAAACATTAACCAAGTCTCAACCATTAAGTACAGTAGCACATTTTTGTGCAAACAACCTTACATGTTTACTGCAGAATGAGTGAAAAATGACATAGGAATTTTCACCTTCTGTCCCAGAGTGCTCTCATGCTCGTTGGTATTGAAAACAGTGACATTTTCCAGGTTGAACTGACTCTGCAGGTTAAGTCCTGTGAAAAACATAGGGACAGTCTTAGAAGCTTTGAAGTTCCCAAGTCTGTTCATTCAGCTGATTGTTTATGAGATGCTGATATTAAATTCTCAGTATTCAAAGCTTTTCACAAGCACTCAAAGCTTGTGTTCGAAATCAAAGCAAGTGAAAGTCACAATATTAAGGACAGAAACAAGAACTAAGATACAAGTGCAAGGTGAACTTCTCCAAGTGGATTTGGTCTGTGATCATCACAAACTTTCAAAATTGAGTATATTTAGTCTTGTTTAGATGTTAGGTGTGATGCAATGCAAAAAAATCTCACCTGACTTTTCTGAAAGCGGAAATAACCTAGCCAAGAACAGCTGAATTCTTCCACAGAAGACTGTGTTTTGTGATTTAGATAATCTTCTTAGGAGGTCTAAATATTGTAAAAAGTAAAGAATGTTAGTAGTTATCCCTCTTTTCATTTCTCATGCAATAGAATTCAAGCCTTGCTAATTACATGACCTACAGAGCTAATGAATGGAAGCTCAGATTTGTAAATTTAAATGCTGGTAACTCTCTCAGATCACATTTTCCAAACGCATTCTACCAAGCCTCTTAATACCTTTAACACCAACAAAAAATAAGTTCAAATGAATCCTATTCTTCCATGGTGACCAAAAGAGTTCCCTGAGACCAGAATGACTTTTATGTTAATTAGCAAGACTCATGAACATCTGCTGAGTGATGCAACTTATAACTTTATTACATATTGAACACATCTGAATTTAAATTAAATCATTAAATTCACTTTCATTTGCTGAGAATGGAAGTTCTTTAATTTTGCTCCTCCCTCCCTGTTGGGCCCAGAAACTACAACTCACCATTGCACATTCGTAGCAAATAATTTTTCCCTGCAGAGTAAAATGTATTCTGAAACAGAGTAAAGGTATTTAGAACATTTAGAACCTTCTTGAGCAGATATTAAGCCAATTAAAAGTAATGACTAAGTATGAGTCACTCCTACTGATAACTCCAAATTCGAGTCTTCCCTTAGGTAACAAGCAGGTTTCACAAAAAGGCAACATAAAAATATGCAGTCTCACAAATTCCAAGAAAGGATAAAACACATTTAAATCCAGCCTTCATACAGAAAAACCATGTGTGACAATGAACTGTAAGAACAGCATCCAGTTTTTTTCCTTGAACATGTTAATTTTTACTCTCATTGCCTTTATTATTCCATGTATTAATTATACAAAAAACAAAGAACACTCACAAAAGATTTAGAGTGTTCACAGTACTAGTAATTTGGCAGCAGAAGAAAGAAATTGGTAGATACTTGAATTAATGATAAAGAACAGTTCGTGACTATGAAGGGCCACAATGTTACACCAAAACAGAGCAGCCTGAATTAATTACTATGGGAAGTAGTCCTGGTTTAAAATGCAGCTTAGGAAAACTCTGAGAAAGTGGAATGATTTTCAGGTGCTGCCTGTAGAGTTACTGACACTTAACCTGTCGGTGCAAAGACAGTTAAAATCCATTTGTAAAAACGGGTCAAACAGACAGAAGCTTTGGCAAAACTATATAATATTTTGGAAAAATACCTACTGATTTCCATGTAGCAACATTTTTCTCCACAAAAGTGAAAATTTTGTCACACTGATCCAAAGGGAGGCAATCCAGAACATCCCCCAAAAGCACAAAAGGAGTTGATGCAGTGCAGATACCTAAAAGGAACGAGGAATATTTTATTCAACAAATTTGAACTGAAATGCAAAAAATTAAGATGCATGGTACTTGAGGGACATTATATTAAACAAAACAAAACAAAACAAGTAAGAAAAAAAGATCTCCTAGGTTCCTACAAACCCTAACAAAAAGCTTGGGCTAAAGCATGACTTTCATTAAAGCTATTTCTATATACAGATATGCTCAAATGAGCTTTACAAGAGCTTTGCACTAAGGTGAAACAAATAATAAAAAGTAACTGCTCTAAAGACCTCAAAGTCTGAAACAATGTCGCACCTGTTTGCAGACTGCAAGTGAACTCTTTCAGACTTCTAAATCCACAGTTAGGCAGTCTGCACCCACCCATGAAGCCTGAGAGCCTTTTCCTCAAGTAAAGCACTGCTAAAGTAGTGCTCCAAGTCTGTCTATCCATGCTTGTAGGCAGTATCAGCATTCCTCGTAATCACAGGTCAAGTTATTCCACAGTTCATGAAACATACATGTAGTTGAGCTACACCTACTAAAAGAAACCAGTATTTTATCTGTAATGTGAACAAATAAACAAGGTGAAGAGTGCAAAATACACTTCAGAAGAGATCAGCACGCTGATTTCTGACACAAACGACAGTTACAGAAACAGATTCAAGTATCTAAAAACCAGCCATGTACTGCCTCGGTGGTCTCATCTCTGAAATTTTGATGGGATAAATCTAAGCATTTTAGACTGGACAAAGACAGAAAATGCTAATCATGCTGCAAACAAAACCATGCATCTTTCTCAATTAAAAAACAGAAGAAAGACTCCAACACAAATATCACACATATAACTGAATTTGATTATATTATACCTAATCTTTCTTGTGAAACAAACTTAATAATCACTAGCATAAGCGCCACATATTACAAAAGCTAGCCACTCTGGATGACTTACAGAAACTAAGATTTTAAAATTCCCCTAAATGGTCTCTAAAACTGCCAGCAAATTCAAAAGAAAGATGCTCACCTTCTGTGACTCCATTAATAGCAAGAGATATAATTGCTAGGAGATTTTCACATGGAGCTTTGTTTATCTAAACAAAGAAAAGAGTGTTAAGCTTCTCTATTCTGACCTAATTATATCTAACAAAACTAAAATTCTTGTCTTCAAGTAGGCAAATTTTAAACAAATACTGATGCTCAACTTCCCAAAACTTTCAACTACCTATTAAATTTGACCTGTCAGTTAACTATATGAAGTTTTTACTAAGAAACCTTACCTGACTGCTTCCAGCCACTAGAGACCCTAATGAGCAGTCATTTACTCCTGAAAATTAATACTCCACATTCAGACCTCATTCAAGCATTAATTTGATCATATTTGAGTTCTTTCATCTTTCTTTTCTCACAAGCTGACAAGAATCACACAATGGTTTGGGTTGGAAGACACCATAGAGATCTTTTTGTTCCAACCTCCCTGACATGGGCAGGGACACCTTCTCAGAGCCCCATCCAACCTGGCCTTGAACACTTCCAGGGATGGGGCAGCCTGTGCCAGTGCCTCACCACCCGCACAGTGCAGAATTTCTTCCAAATATCTGATCTAAACCTACTCTTTCCACCCACTCTTAAAGTACAGTTGTAGAAAAATGCATATTTATGAATCAGAATTTTAAGACAGAGCAGAGTTCCACAAGCATTACAAGGACCCGCTGGAAAAGGCTCAGCCAACAGCTCTTACTACAGTGTGTTGTCTGTAAATTCTACCAATCTCTTTGAACCTTTCATATTCAATCTTAATTACCTAACTACTACATAGTTCATGTTTGTTTTAATAAACAGTGTTTTCGTACACTAAGTTGCTATTAAATTAATATATTAGCCTGCAAATAGAAATTTGAGGTTCAACAAGAGATAAGCTGCAGCAGTTTAAAGTACTTACTATTTCTTCTTCCACAACAACTCTAAAAGCTTGATCCAAGGTGCACTTCTTTTCATTTTCACTGAAATGCAAACATTTCACCTTAGTTAGTAACAACCATTAGGGACAAGATTACTAAAAGCTGTCTGAATAGGCACTTTTTTAAAAATAAGTGACATTTACTTACCTCCCAGGAACCTGGTTAAATGCGCTCAACAACGGCTTGATGCTTTTGTTAATCAGAGCCTCTCTGGTGGATGTCTACCAAAATGCAAAGAAAGAAAATACAAACAAAATCGGCACAAAACCAGAAGGATGTCCTTCTTCTTCTGACAGGGGAGAGAAATACTAAGGAATCTTTCTGCCACACCCCATGTGTCAGTTTACAGCAGGAACTTCCTAACAAGGGCAAATACAAGTGTGTAGGAAATTAGTCATGTGAGCTGGTAGGGCATCACACCTCAAACCTGGGCTAACAATGTGGTTGAAAATAGTATTTCTAAGGGAAATGTCTAAGGGCACAACATACTGCTGTATCTACTGCAGTCTCATGTCCCACACACACAGCTTCAGGTGGCTGTGGTGATCTGGGACACGAAGCACAGAATATTCTGAGTCGGAAGGGCCCCCCAAGGATCATCGAGTCCCCCTCCTGGCCCAGCACAGACAGCCCCAAGAATCGCACCCTGTGCCTGACAGCCTGTCTTCAAGGGAGTCAACAGCTCCCAACTGTGTATCATCTGCAAACTTACTTAGTATCCCTTGAAGTCCTGCACTAAGGTTGTTTATGAAAACGTTGAAGAACACACGACTCCCGCTAACGAGATGGTCTAAACATTAATACTTCCTGTTACGAAATTGATCTAATGGATCGAGTGCCTGTGCCTAGACCACTTCCCATCCCCTTGTCCTACAAACTGGGCCGCAAACGAAGGGACACAAAGGCCTGGGCACACACCCAGCTCCCCTGCTCCGGCAAGGAAAAAGCATCATTCAGCAGGGGCGCAAAGGAGATAAAAGCAATACGCTCGGACGTTTTTGCCGTATTTTAAATTAATTTATGTTACTCTAAATGCTGATCCCCGCTTCGGCTTTGCCAGTGTGCGGCCCCACCCTCACCTCACTCCCACACCGCTGTAATTCAGCTCCTTGAAGGAGCGCCCGGGCCGCCCCTCGGCGGGAGCCCCGGCCGGGCCCGCGGGCCCAGCCACAGCCCTGCACCGCAGCTTCCCGCCCGCCCGGTCCCGCTCTGAGCGGCAGGCGCGGAGGAGGAACGGAGGGAGCGATGGGGGGAGGCTGGGAGGCGGGGGAGCCTCACCGTGAAGCGGAGCCGCGCCTCGGGCAGGCTGAACAGCGGCGGCGACATCTTCCCGGCCGGGCGGCGCGCGCCGATGACGCCATCGCAGCCCCTCCCTCCGAGGGAAGGGGGAGGAGCCGGGAGGAACGGCGCGTTCGGGGCTGGGATGGTCCCGGAGTCAGGGATCCAGGGGGTAGGCTCCGTTGGAAAACACCTCCGAGGCCACCCAGCCCGACCGTTAAGCCAGCGCTGCCAAGCCCGCTGCTACACCCCGTCCCCGAGCGCCGCATCCACACGCTGTTTGAGCGCTTCGGGGATGGGTGGTTCCACCGCTTCCCTAGGCAAGCTGTTCCAGTGACTGACCACACTTGCAGTGAAGCAATTGTTCCTAATTTCCAACATAAAACCTCCCCTTGAGGCCATTCCCTCGTTCTATTCCCTTGCTACCTGGACGATGCTCCCCCTTTCCCCCCGCCCCTTTGCCACAACCTGCTCTCAGATGCTCGTACAGAGCGATAAGGTCTCCCCTTGATGTCCAGGTTTTAGAAACATAAACTACTTGTCGGCAGAATTGCCTTCTTGAAGTTTAAGGGCTTGATACGCTTCGATGGTCTCAGACCTAGGGGGAGGTTCAGGGAGAAGGATGTACCACTGATAGTGGACACAAACAATGCAGAATTTACAGGGCACGAGAACATTTGGCAGAACTCTCCAGATAAGGATGAAACTTAACAGAGCCAACTCAACAACTGTGCTGAAATCAGTTCCGACTGGGTAAGAAGTAATTTCAGCAGGGGGAGATTGCAACTTCCGACTCATAGCCCACCGACTCAAGAAATCCACCTACACAAGAAACCACCGACCCAAAAGAAAAGACTGAGCTTGTGGACTAATTAGTATAACATCACAGGGAATCATTTAACCAATGGAAGATAGAATACCAATTAATAAGAGTGCTATCTAACTTGCAGCCAATGAGCATTAATGCCTTTGTTTGCTACAATGTATAAATAGTGGAAAGTTTGGGCGCTGGCTTTGTGGACTTGCCACCCAGCACCCCTTGGTGTCCAGAACTGTAAATAAGATTGGCCTCTTGCACACCAGGTGAAAAAAACTATTTTGGGATAACACCCTCCTTTTCTCCAGTCTGAACACCCTCAGTTTCCTCAGCTGCTCCTCATCAGACTTGTGCCCCAGACCCTTCACGTTTCACTATGGCAAAAGTGAAAATAACTTTACAGATGTGGCTGATTTTTTTTTTTTTTTAATTAATAAACCACCCTAGAGCCACAGTCTGCCACCATTTTCAAAGTATCGCTGAAGTAAGAATGATTGGGTATTTTTGTATCATTGGTAAAATCACCTCAATGCTGACAATTTACAGGTTGAGCAATAGCCTACAGATACCTCCTAAGTGACAGAAATATTTCCAGCAGAGATTACACTTTTCATGAACACAGAATCAGAATCATAAAACTGTTTGTATTGGAAGGGATCTGGAATGTTTCCAGGGATGTCTCATCTTCCCCATCTCTAGGCAACATGTTTCAGTGTTTTACCACTAAGTTATGGTATGCAGTGCTCCAGTATATGCTTTGGTTTCTGTTTACAGGCTAAGAGCAGAAGTCTTTCCCTGCATCCAGCTTTGCAGGCTGAAGGCTCCAGCTTTTCTCCACTGTGCACCAGCGGGCTGGGATGAACCCTTACTGCCTTGCTGGCAGAAAGGACTGCACATATGTTTTGTATTGAGCTGGCTTGGTCAGCAGGTTAGCTCATCCCTGCCTTCCCATGGTCTGTACACACTCAGACATTCATGTCAGCATTGCTCCTAGGACCCTTTCCAGCAGCAGAGCCGCCTGGGCCAAGGTAGTGTGGGGTTAAAAGCGCTTTTTGTGGGGGGTTGATGTATGAGGCAGAAGAAAACAGCTCAATCAGCAAAGTTGAGTAAAGAACTGCCGGGGCTTCAGCCTGTGTTTCAGAGAACTGCTAGAAAGCCAAGCCCCAGTGTAGTTTGCCAGGTTTCCTTAGCCTGATATTTGGTGTCTGGGCAAAAATCTTGGGTACTGCCAAAGTCTTGTTCATAAATGGGAAAAAGCTCAGACATCCAATATCCTGCTCATATCAAAAGAGTCAAATAATATTACAATAAAATTTATGGTTATTATTAAAAGGAAATAAGGAAATATTTAAAATAATGTATTAAAAATAGATAGGAGTATGTAGTTAGTTTTGGTTGGTTGGTTGGTTGGTCGGTGTTGGTTTTTTTTTTTTCCTGGTGTCGTGTAGCTGTAGTTATTTTTTATGCCAGGAGGGGGAAGTGTTTGCCCAGAAAAGGAAGGGGCAGCATAAGGAGCAGCTTGACCTGCGCTTGGGTGGCTGGCGCCGATGCTGCTCTGCTAATGGGGAGCTGGAGGCACGCTGCCAGCCCAGAGTTTGTCACTTCATCTATAATTGAAACCATTGTTTCACACTGCCTAAAAAATGTGGGCTATGTCAGAACCATGCCAATTCGTTTCAAATCATGGGGAAAGGGGCTTCATAACACTGAAAACAGGCTCCACATGATCTATCTTTTTGAATGAGTCACCTGCATATGCTGTGATACATGCTGAATGTTATTCATTCAGGCTTGGAAGAAAGTTTATTTGTGTTGCTGTTTTGTTGTTTTTTTCGTTTATTTTCCCAAGGCTCTTTTTCATCTCTTATTTTGATAAATTAAACCATATTATCAGCTGAGTAAAAGGCTATTCTAAATAAATAATTTGAGATTATTCTAGCCGCCACCTCTTGCTGTATGAAAGAGAACCAGAGAAGACCTCTCTGAATTCGTTAAAACAAACCGAAAAAAGGCTTTTAAACTTTTAAAAATATAGAAGAAAGAGAATTATAAGTGTTCTAAGGGGATACTATCAAAGTAAATGGAGTCTTTTTTAGAATACAAATATGCCTTAAACCAAGACTGATGTTGTATGTGAATAGAGAGAAGCACACTGAAAACAGTACAGTATATTCATTAGTGAATAAAACATAATTGAAGCCTCTTTTCTCTTGGTGCAGGAACAGATAAAGAGGAAGAACAATGATTTAATAGTGTTTTATAGCCACCTCTTGTTCAACATTGAATTTTTCCTCTGTTTGGAACAGTGCTAGTTACTTTCTCACAGATCTCATGCAGAGGAGCGATCAACACAGAGCTGTTAGTGCTTGTGTTGGGTTATCTACAAATGAGTCTAGCAAGCTGACTGCAGTGTTGGAAGAAGTTAGCACCCCAGCAATCGCTATGCACCCCTGGCAGAGATCACAACTTAAACAGCAATGTCATCAACATGTCACTTCTGCTTGCCACTTGGTGTTGTCACAGTGCAAAATCTGACAACATCGCTTAAAGCCATCTTCATCATCCATTAATAGAGATGCCAAACCATGAAATGGACTGGCAGAAAAAAAACTGCTCTCTTTCTGGGGATCAGAAACTCAGTCAGAGGAGTACTGCCGTGTACGTTTAAATTAAAATGCCACAACTGTTCTGGATGTAGAGTCAGTGTCCCAAATTAGTTAGTGATATGTTAGAAAAGGCTGTGTCTTCTACTATGTACTAGGTGGGAAGCTAAGCAAGGAAAAAAAATGAATAAATATTACTTTCTTTAAAACAATTATAAGCAAAATCTTTTTTTTAACCCAGATTTAAATGCTGTCACGATCTGAGAGCTCAGATGAATGAAAACAATTAACAGCAACAGTATCTCAGGACATCTCTATAGTTAGAGATTAGCTGATAGAGCAGAGATTGAATTATTTTATGTCAAAAGGTTGTGTAGTTTGAATTACAAAAACCTCACCCAAACCAGACACTGTCTTTTGGAATAAAATCCTTTTCCAAGGCTAAATTGAGTTTCCATTTTAATTTCTGTTATCATTCCTAAGAAGGGTATATTTGGAGACTCCAAAGCTTCCCATCTCTAACGTCACTAGGGAATAGTGCTTTGTTCTCTCCTTCATTACCCACCCTTGTGCTCAAGTGCTTTTCTTCTCAACCTTCTTCCTCCCCTACCACCTTGCACTCTATCTAGTGTAGAAGTACAGGCATGAAAGTCGATAAACTGCCTTATTTGCCTAGTTTAAGTAGCTTACCCATTATTTCCAAGCCAGTCATGAGAAGTTGCACAAGGTACTTTTATCTTTTAAACAATGATAAAGACAAGCTGTCCTACCCTGGGTACTTAATTTTAAGGTGGCATTGTGCCAGCCGCTTTGGTTTGTTACTGACTGTGAGATACAATTAATAATGTCTGGACTGATAAAGGAGAAGCTAGACTAACACAAAAAATAGCCCCTCAGGAAAATTTAAATCATATTTTTATAAAGTGAATAACAGAGAATCTTTCTGCATTTTATTAGCATGTTACACTTTTCACCAGAGCACACATACAACCTTTATGATTTTTAAATCTTACGATGTTGTTCTGCTGCATTTAATACTTTTGGAGTTTCTTCTCAATTTCCTGAATAAATTGCTGGGGAATACATACCATATGATCCCATTCTGTCATATCAGCTACAGCAGAAATGTTTCAGTGATACATGTTGGTGGCATTTTTCAAATAGTTTGGTAAGAGTACCTAGAAAGGGTTCATTTACCTGGATTCACCCCAAAGACAGCTTCACACATTAATCTGAGAATGCTTGATTTTTCTACTCCTTATCTTTTGTCTGGGACAAGGGACTTGCTAGCACAGTAGTCCTAGAATACTGCCACTCTGCATATAGGTGGAAATATGGTCATAAATGGCAATGGTTGTCACTTACTGATGACTTTAATGACCAAGACCAGGGTTTTGATTTTGACCTTAGAATAAAATAAAAATATGAGTCGCCAGAAGCTGAAATCACAGCTTATGCTCTTGCACGGTAGTAAAGAGATTTATGGACTGATTCTACCCAAAGGAGAGTCTGTTGTCTCCACTTACTCTGAGACTAACAAACTGTACTGTTCTAACAAGAGGTGATGATCATACAACACATTGCAGCTAGACACCTGCAATGGCCAAAAACTCAGGAGCTGAATGATTCCTTTTTTTTTGTTATTGATTCTACATGGTGAGCCTGACAAAAGAACTGGGATTTTTTGGCCTGTGTCTAAAGCTTTGCTGCAGTATTTTTATATGTTTTGCTGTTGTCATCATAATTATCAATGACACCACTTTCGCTTGTAAATGTTATACACCACTTAAACAATTATACACCACTTTTGCTTGTAAACATTAATATTCCATGGAAATCAAAGTCCTTGAAATGTTTCCAAATAGTATTATTGGCTACCTTTAAGTGTC
Source organism: Pyrocephalus nanus (assembly GCA_038380795.1). NCBI lineage: Eukaryota > Metazoa > Chordata > Aves > Passeriformes > Tyrannidae > Pyrocephalus > Pyrocephalus nanus. The sequence goes on from CM076261.1 coordinate 4,590,216, forward strand.
CCTTTTGTACTTGGCTGATTTATCATCAACATACTGGTATCTTGAGTATCTGTTTGTGAAAGTGTTTACCACATATGGTTTGTTTTGTCCAAAGCAGAGAATGTGTTGTTTTGGTTGCAAAAAAAAAAAATAAATAAAATTACTAGAATTTCTATCTCTGTGCCACTAATACTACAGAACTCTGTCTTTTTTTCAAGAGCAAGGTGTCACACATTTGGCTGCTATTTGCAGTAAGCATGGTATCAACAGCTCCTTCTCTCACTCAGTGATATTTTTTGGATTCTCCTCTAATAACACTACTGTGTGTTCAGCAGAGAACTTGGATTAGTTGGATATTTTTTAGATAGAATTTTCTTGCAACATATCTTGTATTTTGAGCATACTCTAACATGGAACCCCTCTAATTTTATTCATGAGAGCTTTATAATGTCAGACTTTGTTATTAAAGAAAGCAGGAAGGCATCTTCTAGACATGCTTATATTTCTATACCATAAGTGCCTGGCGTTAATTCTTTACTTTCACATCTGCAACTGGTATGAATTCTGAAGTGTATTGTTGTTTTGCAATTATGCTACTGAAAAATGATACCATTTTTGCAGATTCAGTTCCTGTAGATTGCAGGACTGAAGCTCATTCCTTCTTCCTTGTCATCCTCTTTTTGACCTTCCTTGTCAATTCAGGTAAAATACAGCTCTAGTCCAAAGAACTTGAAGTCTTGTTCAAACATACACATAAAAAAAAACAACCCTAAAAAGCCAGTGGCAACTTATGCTGATTATAAGCTTTTCAAAATGTGATTTTCTTTGAGGATAAATTCTAAGTGAGAGAGCGAAGACACTCAGCAATCCAGGCTAGGGATAATATGGAAGAAGAAAAGAAAGTGAGAATACCAGAAAGATATTGGTAAAGAGAGTGGATATGATGACCCCACCAGGAGAAGGAAGTGGGAGCAAGAAGTAAGAAGGAGGTAGAGTCAGAAGACCTGAAGAATGAGCTTGGCCTCAATGAAGGAGAGAAAGAACCCTTGGAGGAATAAAAGAGAAGTTAAAGGCAGAGACAGCCCATCTTAGCTTAAGCATTCATTCTGCTTTGCACTAAAACAGAAGAAATCCATCATGCTGCAAATGTTTTTCCTTTGGATTCCTAATAACTCTGTATGTGGGGACTTGGTTAATGAGGAAATGGTCCCTAACCAGTGTTTAGTCCAGTCCAAGTAACCTCTGACTGACACATGCATAGGCAAAAGGAAAAGAAGGAATTAGTTCAAGTTACAAAAATACAATCAGGAAAAGCCCTGCTGAGGCTGCATAGCAGGAATTAATCAAAAAATCTCCCCAAACCAAGGCAAATTATTTGGGTGAAGTTTTTATATCAGAAGTTGTCACTGTCAGCTGCTGTATCTCTTCTGTGCTTCAGTACATGACACAATTTAAGAGAGGGGATCCTTTAGCACAGGTGCTGCTTTAATGTGTTGATTCTCATCAGCAAAGAATGAAGAAAAGAAAGAATGGGAAAACATTTTAAAAACTATAGTGGGATTCAGTTAAATATCTTAAAATACATGAAGTCTGCAGCTAACAATTTTATTAAGACACATAAAAAAAACCCCAAACCAAAAACATAGGGAGGTCCATAGGGGAATTAGTAAACTGTGTGTCATATCCCCCAGCTCACTTCATTAATATGACCCTTTCTACTATATCTGTGTTTGTTTGTGCTTGTCTGTTTGTTTGTTTTTATACTGCAAAACCCATCAGTTCTCCATGCCCAAATGGAGGCTTGTGAAGTACCCTGCTCTTTGTGGATCTGTGTTTCACCTCAGCCTGCTGCTCTCCAAATGTCATTCTAGACTGTCTCTGGGTGGGGGGGTTTGTGTCCCCCTCTCAGTCGGATTGTGGCTGGAAACTGCCATCTTACACCAACTGATGACATTCTTTAAGATCCAACTTAAGACAAAGTGGAAAAATCCAGCCATGTCCATGTGTAAATTCTAGCTAAGGCATGTGTCATTGATAAACTTTGCTATTGGGGCTTTCTGTTATACTTTATTTATATCAACTTAAAGCCTGAAAGAATGTCGCTTTGGCTGCCTTTCAAAACCTGAAAACTGAGCATATGTGGATTCATTGAAAGGGAAATTAGTCACTCTTATTGCTTTAGAGAAACCAATCACTTTAAAATCCCAGCAACATCAATATGCCTCCCCATGAAAAAAATGCCCCAGAGTATTTCTTGTTTTGATCATTGTCTTAATACAACTATCTAACTACTAAAGCACAGTTCATCTGCTGAAGTATGGAAAGGCATTTGAAAGTATGGCTTATTCAATCAAAACATCTGAACAGACTTGGAATCAGCAGGGTGTTTGCATTTTTGTCAGTTATCTCCAAGCACTCGCTGCTAGTAGAAACCAACTTTTTCCAGTCAGTCTTGCCTGTCATACAGTACTGGGAAAGCTCAGGATGAGATCCACTATCCTTTAACACTGCAGTTAGTAGCAAACCTAAAGCTGTTTGCTCTTGCTCCCACATGCACATGGATCCACACATTATTTCCTTAGCTTCTCCAAGGTGAGCTGTTTTTCTAGGTGCAAGAGGTTCAGCCAAGAACATCAAGTGTTACTGCCGTGGAACAACTCACTCTCATCAAGAATATGAGGGCTCCTCATATTTCTTCAGTTTGTGGAGTATTATAGAATCAGCCGGGTTAGAAGAGACCTCTGAGATCATCAAGTCCAACCCTTGATCCACTACCACTGCGGTTACTAGACCATGGCACCAAGTGCCACATCCAGTCTCATCCCGAAAACCTCCAGAGACAGGGACTCCACCACCTCCTTGGGCACCCTATTCCAATGCCTGATTACCCTCTCTGTAAAGAATTTCTTCCTAATATCCAACCTAAACCTCCCCTGGCAGAACTTAAGCCCGTGCCCTCTTGTCTTACTGAGGTCTCTTACTGGGAGAAGAGACCGACCCCCACCTGGCTACAACCTCCTCTCAGGGACTTGTAGAGAGTGATGAAGTCTCCTCTGAGCCTCCTCCTCTCCAGACTAAACAACCCCAGCTCCCTCAGCCTCTCCTCACAGGACTTGTGTTCAAGTCCCTTCACCAGCCTCGTTGCTCTTCTCTGGACCTGCCCCAGCACCTCAATGTTCTTTCTGAACTGAGGGGCCCAGAACTGGACACAGCATTCCAGGTGTGGCCTCACCAGCGAAGAATCACTGTCCTGGACCTGCCGGCCACACTGTTCTTGATCCAGGCCAGGATGCCATTGGCCTTCTTGGCCACCTGGGCACACTGCTGGCTCATGTTCAGCCTCCTGTCAATCAGCACCCCCAGATCCCTTTCTGCCTGGCTGCTCTCCAGCCACTCTGTGCCCAGCCTGTAGCGCTGCAGGGGTTGTTGTGGCCAAAGTGCAGGACCTGGCACTTGGCCTTGTTGAACCTCATCCCACTGGAATCAGACTATCTCTCCAGTCTTTCCAGGTCCCTCTGAAGAGCCCTCCTGCCCTCCAACAGATCAACACTCCCCTCAACTTACTGTCCTCTTCAAATTTGCTAATGGTGGACTCAATCCCCTCATCCAGATCATCAGTATCAAGAGATATACGTAGCGCTGCAGTACCTGGAATGTCACTGTGATTTCTCTCCTTGGATAGCTGGTTCCTCAGACTCTCACAACTCTGGATGCTTTGCATATTCACAAACACAGTTACAGTTTCCTCACAACATTTGGCATCAACTTCTTATTTTTCTTCATAATGAGACTTAAATTCTCCAACTATTCTAATAGTTTGGCATAGTTACTGGCCACTGGATTTTTAATTGTTGAGGAATTTCACAATCGTATAATTAAAATGAGAGTGTTTGTATGGCTCAGAGCATAAGAAGCTGTGAGCCACCGAGCTATGGTTTTGGATTTTAAGCCAGCTCTTGGAGCCTGTGCTCAGGGCTGTGACAGCAACAGGTTTGTAAAAGTAATTCAGGAAAAACATTTCACTACGTCATTGTTAATAATACAATCTGCTAGCATGCAGGTATCTCCAAAGAAAAATTCCCAGACAAATTCCTGTGCTATGCTGGATCTGGGCAAACAGCTGAAGGAGAGCATTACCCACCACATGAAATAATTCCTCTGACTCCTGGAGAAAGAAGTTAGAGCGTGGGGGAGTTATGACACACTGGAAGTTGTTTCACTTTCTTTTCTTTCCCTTGACTCTAACTGCCAATTTAAATTAGTTTGTGACATATTTTCTCCTTGTTTCCAGGTAGGTTTGCTCTCCTGCAGAGCAAGTAGGAGAAAAAAAAAGGAACCTTAAATGTAGAAATATATGCAAAGAGCTACCTAAAACAAAGTCAATCCACCAAAGAAAAGTGAAAGAAGTATTTCAGCCTAATGTTTTTTAGAGTAGGATTAATAATCTTAGTTGCTCCTGTACTTCACAGCAGCAGGGATGCTCAGATAACAATGTGGTTTCTAACCTGATGATAAAATACCCAAAGGGCAAAATATAAAACCTGACTACAGCTTTCTATCAACCACAATATTTCTTGTTACACGTAACTCACCTACTTTTATTTCACACATAAATTACTTCTATGTATTACCCAGGGGAATAGGAATCATTTACTAAAGCATTCACCTGAAGGTTCCTGAGATTATTCAGCTATCTATTAGACTATAGAGAGACTAAATAGAGCCACAGGGAGCCTTTAAAATCAAGGGCTGGAAGAGTAATTTCTGTTTCAGCAGCAGCCAGCAGGGCCACCTTCTTGGTGAGGTTCTGGATCTAAAAATGTATTAAAACCTCTGTTCACATGAGAAAACCTCTTGTTTACATGAGAATAGGTTATATCAGAGAAAGAGGTGTTGCAAGAAAGGCCATCTGAAGAAGAACAAGCAGTACACACAAATCTTATCCGAGCTTTTTGAGCAGGGAGCATTTGGCACACAGGACCTCAAGAGGTGCTAGTGAAGAGATTGTCCTTCCTGGAGTAGCAGTGATGCTGTTTGCAGCCAGTCAGTGTTGCCATGTCTCACTGCTCCTGTGCCCCTGCTCTCACAGGTAAAGGCTGGCAGAGTTGGACTCAATTCCTCAGCATATATATGGCAATAATGGAAGTTCATGGTTTTCTCTGTAGATAACGTTCTTGCTGCTTTTACAAAAGGAGTGGTAGGGTCAGTCTCAAAGAGTCCTTCTCTTAAATCCTGCCCCCTGACTTCTGTCTACCCACTCAGTATAGGCTCTTCATTTATTGCCTTGTTTAAGGAGAAACAGCAATTGTTTTGGTCAGCTGCTGTCTCTTTGGGAAATGAGGTACAGGGTAGTTTGTCTTAGTTAATGACAAATATTTTGTGAATTAGTGGATTTTTTTCTGGGTGTTTATATTTCTAGTCCATCTTCCAGCCTACTTTCTTTAAATATTTTGCAGGTGTTCCTGTAGGGATACTCACAACACCTTTCTTTGTTGAAAAAATTCATTAGCATCTGCAGTGAATAGTGAGAGAAACTGGGCTAAAGAGTCATTTAAGACATTGATCAATAGGACCAGTGATCTGTTTAAAGTCAAGAACAAATTGAAGTGACTTCCTACACTGGCCCTTTAGATCTTTGCCAATTGTCATCCTGAAAATTGACGGTAGTACCCACACCTCTTTGAACTCTGCCAGGCTCTGACTTCAATCATTATAGCAAACTACAGTTTAATTTAGTAAAAAAAAAATCTGATAAGCTTAGAAAAAAAATGAACTATTTTTGTGACAGACTGCTACACATGGAAATCTTGTGTGACAACAGTGGGGCTCAGTCTGGTTGACTATGCTGAAGAAAGGACCTTAGACCCTGAGACTGTTTGCAGAGAATCTGTAAAGCAGAGGGATAGATGTCTTCTGGGTAAATCTTCTGGTGTCAGGCTATAGGGTTTTTAAAACAGGAGACAAATTTCACTTCATTTCCAGAAAGGTGAAAAGCATCTGTTGCCTAAACCACAATGGCACCCAGTAATTCCATATTAGGTGTGGTGCAGTGTATTTTAAAACTCAAAAACACAGTATGACCACTACTAGAAAAAACCTGTTTCTCCATTAAATTCAAGAGCTGAAGTTAAGTGTTGCACTCATCTCAGCACTTTAAAATTTTTTTTTTCCCTCTCTGGTTGGCATGTAAATGACATAATTTGCCCTGATGTATTAATTGCAGGATTAGAAACCAACTTGAAAATCCTTTAGCTGATGCTTCAGTTAAAATATTTTTCAAGTGCACACACTTCATGCTCTAGAATTTAATCTGTTTATGCCATTATACTCATTATTATATGAACCAAACTAAACCAGTCCCAGGTTGTCTGTGTTACTGTGAGTGGCATTAGTGGTGTGTTTGCTGAGCACTCTCTGATGTCACCTAGTGATGCCACAGGCATAGCTGAGGTGTTGGCACAAGGGGGTCTTATCCAACACAGCCTGAGATCACACCCTTGGCAGTGAGAGAAGATGGCCCTGAGCAGTAAGCACCTATGAGTAAGTGTCTGAATATATCCCTTTCTGTGGGGTTTGTTTTCTTTTTTGAACAGAAGCAGTGGATCTGATTCTGCCCTCTCACAGGCATTAGAATTTGTGACCTCTCAGATATATCATCTCAGGTGAAGGAGAAGCATGTGGTGTGTGTTCCTTTCCAGTGCCTGACAGTCCTGATCAAGCCACCAATAAATAACAACAAATACTATATTTTCCTCAAGTTCCACTTGTCACGTATTTTAGCTAATAACCAAAGAATTCACCTGTTCTAGGCTGTTTTGGCCTTCCCCCTGTCCTTCACTCCTCCACACCAGAACTACAGATCCTTCACCTGATTTCTTCACCTTCCTTTCAATATGTTTGAAAATTAGGGCTCACAAGCTGCTGCTTGTGCATTGGAAAACAACTGACCCAGTGTTCTCTGGGGTCTCTGGGCATGGAAACATCTCTGGCAGCAGTGTCAGGGGTGGAAGGGGAGCTCCCCCCGAACAGCTGTGGTGCAAGAGCCACATACTTCTCAAACCTTGGTTAAACTGTCAAACAAGACCTGCCTGGGATCCAGGAAGTTTGTTCTTGTCTCTCCATGTGGAAGGACTGTCACTCCTGATCCTTTACCCGTGGTGTGAGGAGCCCAAAGCAAGGCCAGAGCACTGAGGGAGTCAGCTCCAGATGGATTTGCACAGCCTGTTACATAGTGTACGCTCATTTTCACTCTCCCTCTGTGCTTGGAAAGAGAGCAGTATTCCTGGCTTTTTTTTCCTGAATTCACAGCCAAGTACAGGGTTCTTACCCTGGCTGGTGTGATTACAAAGGAAATGGTGCAGTAGCCCCTCAAATTGAGGGGAAAGAGCAAATCAAAACACGTATCAGTCTTCTTAGCCAGAGTCCCAACTACCACAGAGTTGGGAAAAATGCCATGCATGTGATTTTGCTGCATGTTAAAATGAAGAGAAGGGAAATGAAAAAAATATATCACCACGTCCTTTAAAAATTTGTACCTACAGAGTTGAAGCAACCACAAGTGATGCTGTGCAGATGGTTTTTCTATTGCCAGGGAGAAGTGCAGTGGGGCCAGAGTCTTTTAATCTGTCATATATATAACTGAAGATTTACAGTTGGAATCGGACTTGAAAATGTAAATGGCTTTTCAATTGCAGAGTCTGGTCCATCATAATGGCTTTCATTCAAAGCTTTGTCTGGGTAGAACAACAGCTGTTCTGCCTGTGGTTTCTCTTGTTTTATTTTATTTTTAGAATTTTCTCATATGTAAAATGCCACAAGATGGACACAGACAGGAAACCTTGTGGTTATATCTGAAATAAATAAAGTGCACTCTTTCTCCACAGAAGGAGAGAGTTGATTTAGCTAGTGAAGAGCCCTGACCTGGACTTTTGACCACCTTCCCAATCCTAACATAGCTAATTTGGATAAAATGGGATGCTGAGATCCAGTCTGCCTTTGAAAGTATTTTTTTCCTTGAAATCACCAGTTGATGACTGTTGAGAGTCCTGAAGTTTTGCACCTTAAAGTTAAAAATCAGGGAAAGCCAATGGCTGGTCATTTAAAGATGCCACCTTTTAAGCAAATTCAATGATATTTGAAATTGTAGTGTCTCTGGTGTTCAAATTCAACAATTGCCTGTTTTTTAAAAGTAAAAGATCTCCTTTTTATATCACCGATCCCTCTTTTTCAGCATCTGTACATTTCTGCAGCTGTTTGTTTATTAAAGATGCATGTTTGACTTTTCCTAAAATGCACCTGTTCAAATGTAGATACCAATGAGAGTTTAGTATGGAAACAGGAGTTGCAAGTCCAAATACTGCTGTGGACATATTTCCCACTGCAGTCAGTGTTTTGTTGCTTGGAGACATACTGTATGTTCTTGTTTTTAATCTTTCTTCCAAAGCTGAGCTCTGTACATCTAATACAGATGGAAAACTAGAAAATATTCAGTGTTTCAAAACTTGTGTAGGAGGAAAAGGACATGTTGGAAAAACCAGCCAACCAGCCACCAAAACAAAAGCCCCAGCCCGGCTCCCAGAAGACCTGGAGCCACGAGGAATTTTTGTTTGTGCTGGGAAAGTATTACATGACTTCAGGCACCAACTGAATGACATGATTCTCTTGCAAGGCAACGATGTATCCTTTTCAGAACCAAGAATGGGAATTACGAGAACCACGACAGTGCCCTGTTATATTGTTTCTGAGAAGAGAGGTCCTCTGTGGTTGATCTTACTAGAAACCACGATGAGAACATCAGGGTTCATTTTTCTCCTCAATCATTCTTCTTATTTTTCTCTTCTACTCACTAGCTGTTCCTTTCTCTGTATCTCTGTTCCCCTTCTGTCCTCAACTCTTCTTTCTTTACCTTTTTTCCCTCTTATCTCCCACAGTTTCCCTGAAATACAGCAGGCATGCAGGGTTGTCTCAGTCTGACAGAAGACGGACCAGTGACAAAGCTGTACCTGTAGTTAAGTTTGTTCCACAAGCAGATAGTGCTATGCTCTCTTGTTCAAATATCAGTTAGTGCTGTTCTCACAGGCATTAATCCAGGAACATTATTTGCCTGCTACAGTGGGATCCTGCAATGCCGAGGGATAGTTTATCTTATTTCTACTTCCAGGCTTTTATTTTGACATTAAAAAAAAAAGTGGACAAAAATACATTGTTGCCATTCAGAAAAATAATTCATCATCTGTTTTGTATGAGTGAGGGTAATAGAGCTGGAATTAAGGAAATGTCATCTTTGCAATATGCCCAGACTTCTGAATGAGAGGGATTCCCGAATAAAATTCTTCCAAAGTCACATTTCAGACTTGCAGCTTCCATCAGCGGGACCTCTGGCAGGACCGGCGGGAGCATGACTCTGAATGCAGGGAGTTTGGAAGCAATCCTCAGAGCCTGAATCACATTGATGCCTGAGCTGAGGATTTGAGCCTTGGCAGGACAGACAGAAAAAGTAGAAGTCATATGCTAATCTCTGAATTGGAGATTTTAAACTATAACCTGAACTTAGATTCTGCTCTGGTTTAAACCCAGAATAAGTGTGCTTAAGCTCAGATCTAAAGACTAATTTTTCAAATGCCCCCTAAAATGTGGCAATGCCTTACAAAAAGCCAAGCACTTGTAACCTACTCTAATTCAGCAGGAAACCATCCTCTACACCCATTTTTTTGTACTCTGTCCTCTAGAAATACTAAGAAGAAAAGAGTATGGAAACTTCCACTATTCAACAAGATTCCCAGAGTGTCCTCAGATAATCCCTTGTGAGCTGGATGGTGGAATGAGAGCCAGGCTCTGTCATCAGGGCTCCCTGTCTGGTCAGAGGGATGCGCTTGTTCCCAACCATCCCTTACTGTGCCTCAAGATGAATGGCTCCACACTGACCACTACAATTACTTGACAGTCCCAAGAGAGATGCTATTTAAGCTAAAGTATGGCACTGGAACCATAACAAATGTGTCTAAACTGGATATAATTGTATTCACTCTGGTTATTAAAAGAAGCCCCCTAATAAAGTTTTTGAAGAGCAATGACTAAAGGGGCAGAGCAACCCCAAATTATTTTTAAAGTATAACTTGGTATGCTTCTTGAAAGATTTGTTGAAGTTGGGCTGCAGAGGAGTCAGTGGTCTCAGCAGTCCTTTAACCTTCCTTCTTCTGATTAAGGGGTCTCTTGGTAATTTAGTGTCATCTGTTAACTCTTACCCACACGGGATAGAGCTCTCTACTGCGCTGATGTTGTTCTGCTGTGATGACACTGAACTCCACTCTCAAAAACAGCAGCAGAAACGGCCAACTTCCACATGCATGGTGATGTGGGAAATATATTGTTCTGTTTAATTTAGTATTGAAAAGTCCACTCCCTCACTGAGGTGTATGAAAAGTAATTTGCTCTGTGACAACGTTATTTTCATTGGCAAAAATCACTTCTAAAAATCATCTCCTCAATATACAAAACCAAAATCCCTAAAACTGAGACATTACAATGAATTATATTCTTGAAAATCTCCTTTTTCCTCCAGTCTCAAAATGGGGTTGGCAATACTTACATGCCTCTGGGAAGCTCTCTGGGTAAGAAAATCCTCATGGCCTGAAAGATCTTCTCTAAAAAGAGCATTATTTGCCTAGTAATTTGCTTTTATTGTTCTGGTCTAAAAAAAAAAAACAAAACCCATCACACAAAGTTTGGAGTGTTACACTGAGTTTATTTTGAAAAAGAAATCAAAGAATGTTTTTTTCATCTCTGAGCCAGATGACAGAAAAAAACAAACGTATTCCACCCTATGAAACAAAACACGAGAACTTTCAAAAATTTTTTTCGCCAAGTTTTTTTTCTTTTTTTCCTTTCCACTAAACATCATGGAAAAAATGAGATGGAGATAGTGAACGAACAAATAGGCTCTGGTTTCAGAAAGGCTTGGTTTCTGGGGAGTAAGGGTTTTGTACATAACACATGTACATAACACACTTTTTCATCTATAGATGCCCAAACTACCTCTGAGTGAGTGTGGGTAAGCACTGGGAACCTCTTCCTCCCACTCCTGCCCAAGCCCTGGCTGTCCCAGTGGAGGGGAGTGCCAGGCATGGGCAGCTGTCCCACTGCCAGCCTCTCACCTGTGTGATCCCTGCTACCTGCACATGGCAGCACAGAGCCTGCTCCAGGGGTAGCTGGGCCTTCACAGAGGAGCAAACATCTCCAGGGGACACAGAGACACCCACAGAAGTGAGGGGGGGAAAACCAAAGCAAGTCTGGAGGTTGGTGCTGGAGACATTTGGATGCTACAGCTGTGTTAGCTGCTGTGCTTTTAATCAAGGAAGCTTCACTGGGGAAAAGTGGTTTTGTTTTCTCACACCTGAGTCCACTCGGCCACCTTTCCCCTATTCCTTGCAGAGCAGTTTCCTCTGACAGCCAGTGGCTGCCCTCTGACCAGCTCCTTGCCTTGCCAGTGAGCAGACACCACTTCCTGCCACTTGCTAAGAACAGAGGAGCTACTTGCCCAGAACAGTAAATTAAAAGAGGAGGCCAGCCATCTGAGAGAGGAATAGTAAGATCAGAGTAGCCATTATAAACAGCCAATTTAATGTAGTCACCATAATGGCTCATGTAGGGACTGATCCTGCCCTACTCAAGATAACCTTCGCCTGGGGGCCCATCTGAAATGCTTTGTCTGCAAGGACAGTAAACAGCAAAGGGGGTTCTTTCTTCTTCAGCCCTTCTTAAAGGTCTTTTTCAACTCTTACCTTTGAAACCATGTTCCCAGCACTGAGGTGCTTCAAGAAAAAGGCACAAAGAATGCCTGTTTTTGGGGATAAGATAGCCACAGTCATGTTTAGGATAGTGTAAGTGAGAAGGAAGGCTTTAATGGAAATAATTTTCATTAGTTTGATTTTTAATACCCATGAGTGCTTCTGGCACCACATCTCTCTGATATTCACATCTCTCTTGGTTACACATGCATGCACAGAGTAAAAACATTCACTTCTGTGTCTCCACTTAGTCATTCCTTTATTGGAACATTTGCAGGTATTATTTATAGATGTCAAAGACAATGAGAGTTTGAGATTTATAAGCTCCAACCAGCTGAAGGTGTTTCCAAATAAATTAATGAAACGAGTCAGAAATCACATTAAGAAATCCAGCACTGAATGTATTTCACAATGACTTTGCACCCTCTCTGCCTTTTCCTCCTTTTCTTCCAAAAGTCTCAGTGCTTGCCAGGGTGTATGAACCTGCATTTAATTTGATGTAAAACAAGAAAAAGGATGATGGGAATGTGTGCTCAGTATCACAAATTACAGTATTTGTGCATAAGAAGGAAAATCCAAAACTTGAGCTGGGACAGAATAATTTCCTATCACTTAAAACTTTCCATACAACCCGCATTATCACTCAAACCACACAGAAGGCAGATTTAATGGGGATGTTTTCCCATTAAAGAGTGGCTGCTCTGGCTTTCATGACAATTTCTTGGCCCCTTCTGGTGTCCTGCTTGCATCCCTGCCAATCTGTCCATTCTGTGACAGGTTCCTGAGCTGTCTTAACACTCTCTCGATCCTCTCAGTGATTTCAATCTTTGTTGCCATTTGACACCTCTGTTTCCCTCCTGCAGGAATCCCGGGTCAAAAGTATGGTCTGTCTCAGTCCACCTGGCTGGTCAGGAGATATTTTAAGGATGACTGGACATGCTAGGCATGCAACTGCAGCACCCCTCTCCAGCCATTTTGCCTCACAGCTGAAGTCTTTGATTCAAGTGTGTGAACAGAAGGTGTGAACCCAGTCACATTTCATTTCTCAGTGTCCTTAGCATGTCACTTCTCTGACTGGAAGACATTAGGTGACTCTTGGACGATCTGATTTTGATATGTACCATCACTGCTATTGCTGAAGGAAGAGAAGGATGAAATCGGAGCAAGGAAGCAGTACAGCTTGGGCTTAAACAGGGTTTCTCATTAGCTTCTTTTGATGAGAGAAGTTTATGATATCAGTAAAAAGCAGGAAGAATGTAATTTAATGTGGCAGATGCTCCAAAGGGGGTTATTTCACCTAAATAAAACAACATTCAAAACTAAGGTAGCAGTGCTTCTATTTCAGTATGGCTCTGCAAGGCTCCACTCACCAGGGTTTGTGAGGCTCTCTGGGCATGCAAAATGACAGTTTTGTAACTCATTATCCAAAAATAGCAGTTTAACATTATCTCCACAGACACTGTGTAAATATATATGTAAACAGTACAGAATGCATATACATGCGACTCCTAGGTACAGCATGACAAGAGTTTATGGCAGAATCAAGTTGTATTCATAACCTGATGAAAAGCCAAAAGTAAAGTCTCAGGAAATCCAGACTGTCTGAAGAAAAGCTCTGCCTCCAAGATGGCATGGTTTCTGCAGCTGAAGTGCATAGACCTTTCACTTCTAATTAAAGCATCTGCAATTTTCATGTTGTTGCTGTCTCATATCTAATTTGTACCCACAGGACAGATTTCCAAATCTAGTAGTTTGTGTATTTTTAAAGAAAATCATAATTAAAATTTAAAACACTGGAGACAAGTGTGAGTTGTAGGGAAGCAGCAGCCTTTAATTGGTTGGTCTTAAGAGCAATATTTGAAAATCTGAAGTACAAAATCTTGTCTGTTTCCAACAGACCTGGAATATTTCCACAAATTTATCTGCATTCAGCCAAGGTAAACGGCAGGTCAGGAGGCAATGGAAAAACAGCTCTCCTTCCCAAGAAGCCAAAACAATTTCCGTCATCATATAGCATGTGGACATGCAAAGAGTATAAAAACTGGGAACAAATATAAGAGTTTCTGCTAATTAATTTAACTGCTAATTTTTTTTAATTCCTGATGAGCAATGTTGCTGCCTAGACAATGGCTCATGGGACTGTGGAGGAAACTGGCTGGGTAATGATACAATCTCTTTCTGTTTTGCAGCATATTTTATTTTCTACTTTTTTTGGGAGGGATGTTCTACTTTGTTTTGGTCCAAGAAAACATAGAGATTGATTTACAAAGCACTTTGGAGAAGTGCAAGTTTATTAGGCTTTTCTGAGTATGGCATGTCCATCTTACCAGACCTTGAAATCTGCCTTAAAAACAAACATATTTCAATATGTGCAGCTTCTTTCTTTCTCTTTTCATGAAGTCTCTCATCTGCGCTTGACCTGTAGTATGTGTAGCACCTACTGGGGCAGAATTCCTTACAGGAAGGGAGAAGGAATGAAGACATTTCAAAATCATTCTTAAAAGCTGGTGATTTACTTCTGTGGCATTTTCTCATGAGTGGAAGGGATGTAGGATGGCAGGCAGGCAGGAAAGGCAGCAAGGTAGGAAGGCAGGCAGGCAGGCAGGCAGGAAGGAAGGAAGGAAGGAAGAAAGAAAGGAAGGAAAAGCTTTTATTAACATGGTCAGTGGAACACTGTCTGTGATCAGAGCTATTGAGTAACTAGTCCTTAGTCAACTTAATTGCTACACACACAGACTAGACTGCATATAGTAAGGAAAACACTATCTAAAATCTGCTTTAAAAGTTATTTAACCAGAACAAATCATCTGGGAAAGTACAAATATTTCTAAATGGAAAAATATTTCTCTACTGCTGAGCTAGGCCTGACAGCAAATCTTAATGAATTATTAGTACCTTTATTGTTTTCTTTGGCCCCTGTGCACTATATTTGTAAAAAAAAGTCAGTAAAAAAGAGAACAATTGTAAAAAGCAAATATTTTGTACAAAAATACAAAGTTTTAAAAGCTCTTAAAAGTATATTCCATATTATTGATAAGAGTTGGACTATATATATATATTTATATAAAATCTATATATTCGTGTATCTGTATAATTTTCCTACATTTGGGATTTTAGCAAATGAAACAACTGCTTACACAGTTGCTTTATATGTTTTTCTATATGAGCGACCAACAGTCTTACTCAGTTTGATGGAATGTCTTTTCTCAGAAGACACAAGTTGCTTATGTATGTGGTTACTGGTTGGGAAGAAAAACTATAACAGAATTAGTCCAACGGTATTTCTTGATGCTGTGGGTTGAAAGGCCTTGAATAATTGCAGGATGCTGGAGAAGAGTTGCTGTTAAATTCCTTTATGCTTTTAAACCAGTTTTCAGTGCTTGCTTTTTTCTTTTTTTTTTTTTTTTTTTTTTTTTTAATATTTAATTTTGGAAGTTGCTGCTGCTCTCTCCCAGGATTTTCTTCTTTATGTAGATTTTCATAATATGTAGGTATCTGTAAAGTCACAGCCTATTACACTCCAAATATTTGCCCTAGAGTATGAGAGAAAAAAGAAAAACAAAGAGAAAAAAAAAATCTTGTAGAAAACCTGTGAAGGTTAACCAAATTCACAAAAAGAAAACTTAAAGAGATCAAGGTATGTGAAAAATTTAAGAAGACTCATATTCAGATCCTGTATGTCCTGGAGGATAAATATTTGTAAACCATGAAGTTTTCTTAAAATAACAAATGTATGTAGGAAAACTAGAGCAAATTACATTATTACTTGCACGTGGTCCTTCATTCTGGACATCCAAACAGAGTTACACGCACACAGAGCTTGTTCAGCACTTTGTTTTGTTTTGGTTCAACGGGCATTTCTATGGATGGGATGTAATTTTGGCTCCAGCTGACATTTATGTCTGCCTTCACTGAAATTCAGATGACAAGTTTCCAACTGGAGCAGCCATGCACCCTTGGCAAAGCAATGTTTAAACAGGTTGTATGGAGCAGATAGTATTTCAGGCAGAGCCCCACCATGAACAAAACCACCACTTAGTTCTGTGGTGATGTGGCTGGGTTTTAAGAAGCCATGTGAACCACCTGTTTGTTCTCTGCTCTTGCAGAAATGACTGTATCAACAAAAAGAGATACCCTGTGGCAATCACCTGGGCTACTGCTGGGCCACACTGGCAGTTTATGAGTCCTTCACTCCATCTGCGAGATGAATTGCTTATGGTCTATGGACCCAGCTTATCAGTCCTATGGGACATCTCCCAGTAGTGATGGAAATTTTAGGAAGTTCTTAGCAGTCACCTCCTGTTGCACAAACTCTCGAAACAAAACCTTTCTGGTGTTTCAAGGCTGGTGCCTGAGTCATCCCAAGTTCAGCTTGTCCTGTTGTGTAGCCACTGAGCCTATAAAAACATCTTCCACTGTGGCTAGGGCCTTGAGCACACGCCAAATCATGTCTAAAATTTTAGGCAAGTTTAAAGTCTACAGGAGATGGTCAAGATGAAGAGTATGCCATGGCTATGGCTAGCTTTGAGACCGCAGCACAATAAATCCAGTACCTACATCACTCCAAGTATTAGAAAAGGGCATGTTGGGCTGGGTCAGAGCAGAAGTGCTCCACATGTGATTCCCCCTCTTCCTCAGCAAGGCATTGCCATTGCATTTAGCCCAGATCTTCTCACCTCAAGCTGTGGGACAGTTACTACAGGTATGGTGAAATAATCAAACCAAGTGCCTTGCTTACCTTTGTCCATGTCTTTTTCACAAATAAAATTGTTAACATCTGCACAGTAGAAGTCATTCCAGAGCCCAGCATGGATCAACCCGGCACAATCTTCCCCTGGTCCATGCCCATGACTCCAGTTATCAGGCTGCCCAGTTTTCCAGTTTCTTTCAACCAAAAAGCAAGAGATATGATTGCACAACACAGCACTCACAGCAGTTTTTCACCACAAGAAATTAACGAAAACATCATGAGATCTGTTCTGAACGGGAAATACACACTGAAACAAACAATACATGACTCTTGCTGAAAATGGAAAACAGATGTATTACAGACCAGGGAATCTATTCGGCCTTGGGCTGCCAAAACTCAGAGACCTAAATTTAGACCGATGAACTTTATTTTAGTTTCTGAATGTACATGCACACGCAGTGGGAGTGCTCCATGCTCCATGTGCATTGCTCCAAGCCTGCAAAACCTGCACACTGAGTTCCTGTCAGCAGCTGGGACTGAGAAGAGCCCACAAGCTCACAGGTACTGCCAAGATGGCAACACCCTGCCCTTGCTCACTGAAAAGGTGCTCAGCTCTCTGACTGAACCAAGGTGGGCATCTTGGTAGGAATCGCAAAGATGCACATGTTTGAGGGGCACATGCTCAGATGGGAAGGGAATTTTTTTGACTTCTAAGGAATGTACATAGTATATATATACACCTCTTTTGAGATCCTTAGCTTTGATGGCGAAACTGAACACAGCACTAGTAAAAAATCTTGCAGCAAGTGTTTCCTCATCCTGTTTTTGTTTAATGAATGGGAAACACTTCCAACCTCAGGACTTAAAAGCTCCATTTTCCTGAAGAAACAGATTGTTGAAGGGAGCTTGTGGTTGCTGGCTGACATACTCCATGCTCAGCTAAAAAACATGCCTGCCTGACACAGAGCATCCAACCAGGCACCTGGGAGGACACAGCTTTCCAGAAGTAATGGAATACTCTGAAAATCAGTAACCAACAGCTCTGAGGTTACAACAGAGCACCTTAAACCATGGTGTAGTGAAAACTGATTAAAAACAGTGCCTGAAGTGGGAATCAGTCACAGTGCTGCCATAAAGAGAAAGATGGATGAAAATAGAGAGGGAGAAAAAAGGAAAATATTACGGCTCATTTGAAATGCATCTGACTTTTTCCATGTTTTTCATCTAAATGAACACCAATGAGATCACAGCTAATCATTTCATAACATCTGACTGACTGCAGCCTGTTTTTCTGAAGCACAGCATGCTCAGCTCTATAAACTCTTTAGTCTACTACTCAGTATTAAAAATTTGGGTGGTTGCAATCTGTTCCATTTAGGACAAATTAGGTGTAGCTCTAGGATTCCTGGAGAGCTGCCAATTCAATTCTCAGCTGGCCAAAGCATAGACACCCTCATTTCATGCATTTTCCTTATGTTTAATGCTTTCCACTCGGATTTGGGTTTTATCTAAAGACCGGTCATTTTTTATCAGAATGAGTATCTATTTATAGCCAGTTGTAATGCAAATAAGGAAAATTCAAACCAAGACAGTTAAACTGTCTGTGCTTTCCATCTCAACTTCATAATAAAAGTCAGGAGCAAATGTTTTGGCAAGAAACACTGCACTGTTTAGTTATGTGATTCTTTCATTCAACATTCAGTTTTCTTTCTGGCAAGCAAAGCAAGCCTTGTGCAGGGAGAAGGGAGAGAGAGAAAAAAAATGTTCAACAGCACCCTCCGTAACAAATTAAATCATTGGCATCTACAGCCATCTGGATCCATTGGACAATTTCTAGATGCTGCTTTTAGAAGTGTCAGCAAGAGTAGTAGCAGTTTCTTATTTACATACGTGTAAACTGGTAAGGATCCATCCAGCCATCTCCATTCATTTTCCTTCTCTGAATCCGTTAGTCCAATCCAGAAGCTGCCTTTCCCAAAAATCTGCCTTTTTATCCATTGCTGTGAAAGAAAGATCTTAGTCTATAACAAGGACAACTGTCTTTGGAGCCCGCAAGTTACACTGGTTTCATGAATGTCTTGTTATCAGAATAGGAAGGGCCAGAGAAATTTTTTTAAACTGAAGATACATGTCAGAAGTTGTTCTTGTGACCCCTTGCCTAAACTAGAATCCATTGCAGTGTCTGCATATGAGATAAAGAGAGCTAAGCATGAAAGTTGGGTTGACATAAAGTCACATCTAACATCTTATAGATACAAATTGAAAATAAAAACCACAAAGAGCAAGCAGTTGCATCTTGACATCCCCACTGCTGTGTTGAATAGTATTAAAAGTAAAGTTAGATTTATAGTCAGATTAAAAATATTCTTGGGTCACAGTAGTCTTAGGTTGCATGCATTAAATAAGACAATTTAAAACTAAATTACATTCACTGATGCAAAAAATGCATTCTTGATAATATGCAAGGCACAATGGATTCCATCTTTAAGGGTTCAAAACTAAAATTCTCAGCAACCTTTCTGTGCCCACCACATTCAGGGTCAGCACCAGCTCTGCTCACACTGCAGAAGGAGAAGCTGCTGATCAGAAAGAGGGTGGACAAAATGCTAATGAGTCAATCACTGTGTCTACTTCACTACATGAATTCATGATGCTCTTGTCTTCACACTTACTTTGTGGTTTCCACATGTTAAATAATTTCAAACTCTCTCCTTGAAAAACAGAAAGAGAAGGTACTTACCTGCTCCTCTTTGTTGTTGATGATAACCAAATGTGATCCTTTCTCTTCACAGAATAACTTTGCCTCTTCAAAAATTTCTCTTTCAATTGAAAAGTAGTAGCACTTTTCTGTATAGTTTTTCCAATGAGGAGAACAACCTGTGATGTGAATTTTTTTGTGTTAAGCCTGTCATTGGTAAGTAAACAGGCTAATAATACGGCCAATAAGAAGTGGAGGAACACATACCCATCTACATCATGCTGCTGCCTAAAGTACTTACAAATAGTTTGGGAATTTACTTGTTAGGATCCTGATTGGGTAAAATCAAGTCTAAGCTGTGTGGCCAAGGGAATTATTTATTACTCACAATACTGCCACCTTTTCTTTAGCCATAAACTTTAACTTAAATCAGTTTCTGGTCATCAGAAGGAAGACCATCAAGTGTGGTTTCACTTAAAAGGACTCTTTGTGCCCAGAGGAGCTCTGGATGCCCCATCCCTGGAAATGTTGAAGGCCAGGTTTGAATGGGGCTTTGAGCAACCTGGTCTAGTGGAAGGTGTCCCTGTACATGGCAGCGGGGTTGAAACAAGATAGCCTTTCAGGTTCCCTCCAACTCAAACCATCCTGTGATTCTCTTATAATTCTCTGAAATCCCAGCAATTTAGTCTAAGGCAAGCAAAGTTATTTGAAGCAATAAGTGAGCGGTGAGCACTGCCTGCTACATGTACCTGCATGCCAGTGGAAGGTGGATGCAGCGTATTGATATCTTACCATTAGCCTCGGGTACTGATGTGGGTTCACTCTGTAGTGCCATTGGCATCCCTGGACCTGGTGGCCCTGGTGGACCAGGTGGCCCCTTTGGACCAGGCAGCCCTGGGATTCCAGGTAGTCCAGGTAGTCCTCGAGGTCCTGGTACCCCCGGTTCTCCGACAGTTCCTTGCAGGCCTTGAAATCCTGGTGGGCCTTGAGGCCCAGGTGGACCATCCTTGCCTTGTGGACCTGGTGGCCCTGGGTCTCCACTTGGTCCAGGCAGACCGGTCTTCCCAGGAGAACCTCTCTGACCTTTGGAGCCAGGTGATCCTCTTGAACCTTTCCCTCCTTTTTCTCCTGGTGGCCCGGCTGGCCCAGGTGGGCCCTTCTCACCTGCAGGTCCCGGTGGTCCAGTCTCTCCTTTCTCTCCTTTTTGTCCTTTTAGGCCAGCAGGGCCAAGAGGGCCTGGAGGGCCTCTGTCACCTTTAGGTCCCCTGGGACCAGGAGGACCTGAAACAACGTAAACATGCAAAGTAGGGGTATGCATAGAAAACAAAACAGAAAGCCCACGTGGGGTCCTTTTTAATATGTCAGACCAGCAACACTGGATATTTAACAATGCAGAAACGAGGCTAAGAGCTGCTTCCACCAGTGCTTATAACAGTACATCTACTTCCCAGGTTCTGTATATTGTTGCTCTTTCCTCAGCCTCCATGACACACAGGATGCTGTGCCCCAGGTGACACTCCCTGCAAGACACACTCCGTGCTATTGACGCACACAGTCCTGTGTGCTGATGGTCCTGTTTCCTCACTCTGCCACCCTCCCTTTTCCTTCTAGTCTCACCTCTCTGCTCTTAGACTTCATGACTTTTTCTCCTGACCCCGTTTGCTGCTCTGCCAATAATGGAATGTCAAAGAAAAATGAAACGATGGCTAGTGAGCAATAGGCCAACTGTGGGAAAGACCAGAAGTTGCTTACTGTCCAGGTATAACAGGACAGGGAACAATAACCCACAATGGGAAATGGCAATACTGTGACAGCAACAAACAACAAAACAAGTTTTGATTCTGATCATGGCTGAGCAAATCCCTTATCAATGTCTTCCTACCCCCCATCACCTATCTATACAATTTAAACTCCTCCAGAGATAAATCCCCAAACTGGAATTATTTAGTTCTGGTTGAAAGGAGAATGGTTAGGGTCACTGACATGTAATCTTGGCTCTAATTCAGCCTTAGCTTATTTGGAGCACTGGATTTATATTGATGATTAGAGTTTTAGGCCTGACTGGTTCACATCAGGTTGGAAATATGAGCATTCTTTTCATTTGGGATAATACTTGGCTGGGAGAAACCTCCTAAGCCTGATGCCATTTATTTCTGGAGAAAATAAAATATCCCAAGATTAAAAACTAAGTAAAGTAGGATGTTTTCTGGCAGACTAACAACTGGCTTAAAGTGAAATAGTAACTTGTTTTTCAGCAAGGGTGGACCTTTCTGGGAATAGTCCAACATATATTTTTTTGCCATTTCCTCCTTAGCAGAGATTGGTTTCTTGAGGTTCCACACCTTCACTCGCTTATTTTAGAAACTAAATCAAAAGCAGATCCAGTCAGTTAGTCAGACAAAATAAAATTTTTTTTGCTAAGTCAGAACCTTCTTTCATAACATCTCCATTTTAGCTACGTAAAGAAGACATAGAAAAATTAGTAAGGAAAATTCAAGCTATGTGTAAGTTTCTAAAGTTTAGGATTAGATAATGGAAAATCCCAGGACTCTGTACCAGCATGCACTAACTTCCACAGAACTAAAGAATTAATGCAAGCAGGAAATCAGCATAGACATCATTAGGGAAGCTGCATACCTTGTAGGATAGTGAAGTTCTTGATGAGCTGGCCATGTTTGGAATCGACCAACTTCATTTCTTCCATGATTACTGACAAATTGGCAACTTCAACATCTAACCTTGACCTCATCAAATCCTGTTGCACCTTGAGAGATGCAGAGTCTAGGCGAATATTGGCTAGTGTGCTGTTCAAAAAAATGAGCTCATCTGAATGTTTATTTAAGGTGTCTGTACAAGTTGTCCTGACCTCATTGAGATTGCTAGTCAGTGTCCGTAGATTATGAGCAGTGTAGCTGATGTTGCTGATGATATTGCTTATATCAGTTTCAAAGATCTGGAACCTTTCTTCTAGATGGCTGAATTTGGCAGCAGTTCTGTTTTCATATTCTTTATGCTGTTCCTGGAGATCCTTTAGGTTTTGTTCGTTGGCTTGGGCAATTGTGGTGATGTTCTCTATTTGCCCACTGAGGGAGCTGAGCTGATTGTTCATATCTTCAAGTGTATCATTGTTAGCTTTTGCCAGTGCTGAATTGTTGGCGGCCAAAGTCTGTAAATTTTGTACTTTCTCCTTAAGCCAGTCGGTGTCCTTCCGGGCTTGAAGGACAACCTGCTGCAGATTTTGAAAGTCATTCCTGATTTTTAGAATAGCCAAGCTTGTATCTTCCATTGACTTCTGCAGGACACTGATAAGATTTCTTTGCTGTATTTGAGTCAGGTTTAAGTTGTTCAGGTTCATGATGGCTACATTATGAGAATGCACTTGGTTTTGCAGGTTTGTTTGGATATTACTTGTGTCTTGTTGAAGATTGTTGATATAGCCTGTATATGACTGAAGAGTCTTATTAACACTGATGATCATGAAAGAGTTACTGTCTAAGGCACTTTTCATTTGGCTTTGTCTGTCATCTAATGCATTTCCAGACTCTTGGAGCTTCTCCAGTGTATCTTTGTTTCTGGTAGTTTTTTCTGCAATGTCATGAAGCTGCTGACGAAGAGCCAGAATGTCAGATCTGAAGCTGGACAGTTCAGTGTTAGTATTCAAGGCTTTTTGTCCAGCTTGGTCATCTGTTGTACAGTAAAAAAAAAAAAAAATTGAAAGTCTTTAGGATAAGTTTTTTTTTAAAACACAGTATAAAACACCACAGTATATTTTAAGTACAGTCAGATTGACAAACTATTCAGTAGCACTTCTATCTTTTCCAGAAAAGAGAAACCACTAAGCAAAGTTCTGCCACTAGACAGAGGAAAAAAGCAAAGAGGAATCGTGTCTTGCTGAGGACAACAAAACAGTGATTCTGTATTCATGTATGGGAAAAACTACTGCTAGAAACTGATGAGTATATGGACTCAAATAATGCTGTATTCTGACTGGAAACTGAAGCGTAAACAGAATCCAAAACATTAAACAGGTATTAGTAAGTGTATGTTTTGAAGTTACAACTGGATTTTGCTGAAAGCTCAGGAGTTTATTTTAGTTGTTCATGATTTCTTCCACTTTTTCTTGGCAGGTGGAAAATCTTTACTGTGATTTAGTACATACAGTTCCACTTTTTTAAAATCTTGGGTTTAGTTTTAAAAAAGTTCTAACACTTATTTTAAAACAATCTGGTTTAGAGACAAAAGCTTTGCCTGCGGGCTACTTCAGATATGCGAAGATATGATGTATTTCTGGTTTTGTCTCTAATACATTACTATTGTTTTTAATGACATTTATTTTGCCATTATTGTTTCTTCATGGTCTGAGTTTGAGGAAGGCAAAACCTTTAATCTTTGAGGAACATCTCTGCTCTTGCTTACACTGCCCTTCAGAATACTTCTGGAAGCCTGTCTGAGTATGATAAAGCCCTGTCTGAGTATGATAAAACCCTGTGATAAAGCTGCAGAGGCTCTCAGCCAGGATGTAGAAAACAAGGAAATAAGCAGTCAACACTTGCTTTCAGGGAAGATTCCCTTTCTTGACCTGAATCACTTCACTCTCCTTACTCACAGTCCATATATTTTTGTCCTCATCTAAGTGTAGCTATATTTATGAATTATGCAGTATGGAGTCCATGATTTCAGATGACTCCAAGAGAGAGCAGCATGGTTTTCGTAAAGTACAGTGAATACAAATGTGTATGGAGGTTTTCTCTGGTGTGTTTGAATGAGTTGTGATGGCAAACATCAAATGGTGGCTTGTGAGACCTCAGCCTGAAGTGTTTATGGAGTCTTTTGTGGATGGACATCTTCCTGAGCACAGTTCCTCTCCCTTCCACTTGTCTCACTCCAGGATCTTCTCAGCTCTTGATTTATGTTTATCTCTTGGCTATAGCTCAAATTATATTATGTTCCACACAAGCTCTGACAACTGCCAGGTCTACATACAGCTAATCTCTGAAGGCCTGTCTTCCATTCACCACACACTGTTATCCTTCTGACCCTACAGCAGTAGTCTTACCTTTATGTTCCCTACAAAAGTTGCTACAGAACTTTCCTAACTTCCTCCATGGCAAGTCCACTTAAATGGGAAATGATGGCCCTGAGCATCTCACTGGCCATCCGCCCAGCAGCACGTAAAAATGTGGCATGAATGAATCAAAGGTGCTACAAGTTGTGCAAATTTAATCAGTGTAATATAATAACCCAAATATAACACAAAAGGTTGCATGTGCTTTAAATTGTAACATTTACTTCAGTATATGTGTCAGTAAAAGAATGTGTCACTGCATTACCTTTGAACTAAATGCAGTGTGTAAATACTTTAGAAGCCAGCTCTTTTTTGAAGGCAAAAAGTTGTAAAAATTTATAATCAAGCTGCAAGTAATTTTTCATAGAAAAATCTCAATATATGGTTTAAAAAAACTAAATAAAATTTATTTCAAGAAGCACATACATGTATGTGCATACTTATATCTATATAATAATTTATATAATAATATCTGTCTATGTATAGGAAGAAATGTAAAAATGTACATTTAGAAAGTAGAATCTTTATCCATGATTTTTGTTTTTCCATCTTCCTGCAAACTGAGAACTTTGATAGTACTTGGAAGATCTGAACTCATAACAACATTGTGTCCTGTATTCCCTGAGATGATCAAGAAACATTTTATGGAAGTAAATCAACTTGCCTCAGACATATGAATTTTGAACAGCTGATTATTTGTACACCTCTTAAAATGGCCTTTAGTTTTGAATCTTAATTGCTAAAACAGCATCAAGATGACTGGGTGACAGATTTTCATTTCACATAGAACCTCTTTTGATGTGGAACAGCTTCTGCTATGTTTTACATCTCTACCTCAGAGAAGATTCTCTCCTAAGCACAGCTTTTAGGTGTCTGTTTGTTTAAGTAGAAATGCTTCCAAAGAAACTTCAGTGGGAACTGTAAATTTTGAAGTATTCTTAAAATGCTGTCCTAAGTAGAGCTGATCTGAACTATATTTAAGTGCTTTCACAAGTACATGAGAAACTGGAATGGAAGTGCTGTATCTTGTCACAGGCAGAGATTTTTCAGACAAATTTCCTGCCACTATCTGACAGGAGAACACCCCAGAGCCATAATACAAAGGAGCTTTGCTTGTGTGTAGATTACCTAATTTCTTCAGATCGCTCTCCACTGCTGTGAGCTTTTCTGTATATCTTCTGTGGGACGTTTCCAGGCCACCTGTCACATTGTCCATTTTTTCTACAACTAGGGGAAAGAGAACAGTATGTTATGGAAAGAAGAGAAGTGAAATAGTGGAAAAAGTCTACTAAACAATAAAGCAAACAAAAAAACTCCACCACTACCAACAACACCCCCAAAAAACAACAGCAACACCCCAACAGCCCCCCCCAACCGAAAACAAACACAAATAAACAATCCCCCCCCCCAAAAAAAAAAAAAACAAAAACAAAACACCTTAGAATTTCCTTGCTTGCCATTACACTTTGCTGTTCCTCTGTGAAATTTGGAAGGCTGAGCTCCTATTTGTTGGTGAGACCCAGAATTCTTCCAGCTTTTCAGTCTGCCAATACTCCCTAAACATTTTTTTTTTGCCCATGAGCAATCTCTCTCCTGAATGAGGAAATCCCTCTTTGTGGGTTTTCCTCACTAATGAAGTCCTGTTCTTTTAACAATATTTCCATGCTTCAAGCACAGTGCTGTGTGGCAAAGGCAGACTGATTGCTAAAGGCTCAGATGTGTGAAAAAAGACTTGCTTTTATTTTGCTAGGAGCCATTTCTCCTTAAAAATAAACTTTTTTTTCTTGTGCCTTTTAATTACTAGAAGTTTCCATCTGGATACCAAAGTTGGCAGTTTGGGGGATTTTAAACACCTTGATAATGGTACAGATCACTCAAAATGATCTTGAAACCATTCTGCCTCATTAAGATTGAAAGGATGACCATTCAGCAAGTGCAGATTTATGGCTGATGTGCCTCTTTATTTTGTAATGTCTGAGTAATTTTCTTGTCACTGAGACATTCGATTACTTGATGGGATTGATATGGGAATGGAAAAAGCAGAACAACAAATAAAGAGCCTGGGGTAGCTTCCAGTGGCAAAAATGTGAAATCCTTGCAAGGTTAGAGGTAGCCTGCAACATTCACACCAAACCTTGTCTAATATCCTTTTGGATTCAAGCCACAACCAGGGGCAGAATTTGCTTCTCATCATGAGATTATTTAGCCCTTTTGCAACACTGGGAGCAGAATGGGCTTGAAACAACCTGGGAGAAGCTACATCAGTTATTGTGCCAGCTCCCTGTTTCAAACAGAAGAAATAAGGTGTGTCCCATGTCTTTAGGTTCTGTAAACCTGTATAGGGTAGCAGGTACCACGAACTCCTCCTGTTTGTGAGATGCAGCTAAGAAATAGAGAAGTTATTGCTATGTAAAGATTTGGGTTTTTACTAGGAGTGAAATGGAAGGATCTTTTGCTGCTCATGAGCAACAACATGAATCCCAGACCTTTAAGGTGCAGTCCACCAAGTGCTCCTTCTTTATTAACTCTTGCTCCTTTTTTTTTTTTTTTTTTTTTTTTTTTTTTTTTTTTTTTTTTTTTTTTTTCTGATTCTGGATACCACAGTTACACAGCAGGCTTTTACTGCTCCCCCAAAACCAACAGACCAAGACTATCTCTGATGCAACAGCACTGAGGTGAATGGAGTTATAACAGTGAAAAAAACCCAGCGACTGTACCGTGTGTGCAAAGTCAGTCAGAGTGTGGCTTTCTGTATTTGAGATGATGACAGATTGCTTGCTAAACACCAGACCCAAGCTACAATAATGGCTTTGCTTTTTCAGTTGCTTTAGAAAGCATTCAGTTGCTTTAGAAAGCATTATAGCACCGATTTTTCACTGGGTTTTTTTTGCCTAATAAAGTTGTCAAAATTCTGTATGCCATTTTCCCTAAATGAATCCAGGGTTGATTCTCTCTTTGTCCTGCCCAGCTGTCTTCCAGGCTGGAGCCCAGACCAGCAAAGGTCTTTCAGTTGCTTCTGACACTCCACTGATGCATGTGTACACCTATGCATGGTATTCATTGAGCATGAGGACATTCTTGGCTTTCCCTTTTGGCTCTAGGCAGCTCCTTGTTCAGTCTGTCATGTTTTGCTTTGTTTACAGATAGTCACATAGGATATGGCTCACTCTGGGTACTTAGAAGGGACCTCATGAAATCATCTGGGTTTAAAAAGCAGGCCTAATTCAAGTGTTTTTGTTGAACCTGTGCCTTGACTAGCAATGTCACATCACCTATGGATCTGGTTAATTCAGCTTTAGTGTAACATTCAACATTTTCTCCAGTTATGCAACACACTTGGAGTTGGCAAGTGAATATATCAGTAATTAAAGGAAAATGCAGTTTCTTCCTTTTGCTGTTCAAATGAATGCCAGTTTGTATTTCAGACCTGAAGTTTGTAAAACTAAGACTTTATACTGTCCTATAACAGGTATGTTCTCATGGTTGAATCAAATCTAGCACTGGAAACTTGGGTTAAGACATTACCGTGAAGAGTCCAAAGCAAATGAAAATAGTAGAAATCCTATCAATAAGTAGTTGTCTGGCAGTTAGATGAGACTGAAGAGAATGAAATGTGCAACAGCAATATTTTCATTGCCCAAAGGAAAAGAAAATAAGAAAAACCACACTAAAGAGAAGTAGCTCTAGCTATGAACAGTCTTTGTGGGGAACACTCTAAAAATTTGATGAAGACAGGGCTTTAATCATAAGTCTTACTGGTAATATTGATTGGATATGATATGAGGGGAAGGCCATGCCTGAACTGTGTATCTGAAAGATCACTAATGAGCACTGTTAAAAGGTCTTTCAGTTCCCAGCAGCTTCTCTGCTACAGAAAGTAGTAGCTTTTAATTCTAACGTGTAAGCGAATGCCAGACAGCAGTGATAGGGAAGGCAGACCCAACTTAGCTGGAAGATGCTCATTTAGAGGGGCTGGAAAGAGAAGGCTGCTTTTGAATACCCAAGGTATTGATTTCTGTCTATTTGATACTAAACTGGCTATGACTTACCTAGATTAACTGATGTAAAGTGCAGAATTAGCTATATTAGGCAAACCATTTCCCTTATTTTAAATCTGTTTCTCCTCAGAGGGCAATCCAGAGCCAAGTTCAAACCATCCAGCTCCAGCAGCAGAAACAGAAGATGTCTCTGCAAATGTGAACTGCAGGGTTAGGTCAAAGACAAAGCTGCTATCCCATAGACAAACCAATGTATGTATTTGCTTTAAGCAGGGGTGGGATCTTACCCTCCATGTTCAAACAAAACTTGATCCTCTGCACAAAGTCATTCCCTGAGCAAGTTGTATCTTACTTTCTTGCTACTGCCCTGCAAGTGGAAAGGATGAACTCTAAATAGAATGAGTAGAGAGCCAGGGCCAATGTTGGTTTTGTTGCTCTTGATGTCAGAAGAGGTCATATGGACTGATGTCCTATTACTGGAAATGTCTTTCTTTCCCTGGTAGAAGCTCCCATGACCATCACTGAATGGAGCCTTCAGTTTTAGGTAAGCATCTGGAGAACTCTCAGAAGTGAAAGTCAACCTCTTGGGAGTCCCCCAGGCTTGAACAGCCACTTCCCACTTTCTCCAGAAAAAGGTAAAACAGGCAGACCGACTAGCTGTAACATCCCTTACAAAGACCAGTCCACTGCTTCCTGCAGTCTGCTGATCCCAAAAAATGCAAAGTTGTCTATGCCTTAAACTTGGTTTTGGTTAGCTTCACCCTAATTCTCAGCTTGGTCAGATCTAGCTGCATTGTCATCTCACTTTCTGACAAGGTTGAAGTGGAAAATGTGGTGAACGTCCTCTAAAGGAACCCAAATTTTCAAGTAGTTGCTGACCAGAACAGTGAGGAGTGTCTGCACCTAACCCACTATAACAAAACATGCCATTTCACCAGGATATATTGGCCTTACAAAAGGGCAGGCAAACTATGTCTGGGAGACAGAAAAGTAGATGAAAGTCATGGTGGGCATTAGTCAAGAAACTTAAAAAACAAGGACTGACCAGAGAATGAGAACTACCAGAAATTCAAGCTGAAAGCTTGCTAGCTTCTCTCACTGGAGCAAGTCACAGGAAGATCATTCACCTTCAATAGGCTAATCTGACATTGGCTAATGCCAGGAAAATTATAACTTTGTATTTTGCATTTAATTTAAGATAGTATGTGTAAAAAAAGTACAGATTGCTTTATTAGTGTTTTACACAATAATTTAATGTCTTCTCAAAGCAAAAGAGTAGTAAACCCAGCTTGTTATTCCTTCATGACCTTGATGTTTGATTCATGTTTTGGTTTCAGGTTTCTCCAACATACTATGTAATTTTTACCACCAATTTGGAGGTTTGTTCTGTGTTGACTTTGCCTCCCATTGAGTTACTTTTTTTGCCTGCCATATTTAATCCACTGATTAGTAGTTTTAAATTACAAAGGATACCTAAATACGACGTAGGAAATGAAAGTTTTAAAAGTAGTTTTGGGCTTTATAAACACAAGTGTGGGAGGCAAATTTAATGGAAACTTAGCTAAGAGACTGAAAGAAACC
This sequence comes from Pyrocephalus nanus, assembly GCA_038380795.1. NCBI lineage: Eukaryota > Metazoa > Chordata > Aves > Passeriformes > Tyrannidae > Pyrocephalus > Pyrocephalus nanus. The sequence goes on from CM076261.1 coordinate 4,620,013, forward strand.
CTGATGCCAGCAGAATTCCTTCTTTCAGTGTAATATTGCAATAAAAAAGACAAGCCAAACTCTGATACAGAGAGGAGAGTTCAAGAGCTCTACAAAATTTTATTTCGAGTTTTGTTTTTCCTTTAAGGCCTGATTTCTTCTCAGCAATCAGTTGAGAAGAAATATTGCAGTAACTCATTTGAATATGGAGTGTCAGCAGAGAAACTTATGTTTTCTCTTCAAATTAGCACGTAGGCACCATGAAGACAAAGCTCTTAAATTTCAGGTACAAAGAACAAAATGAATGCTTGACACTTTACCATTTATTGCTTGGTGTTACAGAAGGGAGATCTTGGATGAAACAGTACTTCTCTTTCTCTGCATCTTTCCCTTGACATTCCAACAGAGCAGTCACCAAGCTGGTGAGCAGTGGAGCAGTGGCCACCAAGATATCTTAAGGTCTGTGAGCAAGATGTGCACTACCCACGTTCCTTTATTTTTTTCCACATTTTTTGGGGGGAGAGGAAATTCTTTTGTCCTTGCCCTGGATAGCTGTGACTTGGTACTGCTATGACAGAAAGACTCATCCCTGGTGGGCACTGATTACTGTTCAAAGAAGGAGGTTTAGAGATGAGTGCAAAGAAGGGGCCTCAAGAAGAGAGCAAAGCCTGGAGAAAAGATTGTGCTAGAGGCTCCCACAGAAAAAGAAGCTTGAAAACTGGATTGAAATGAGGAACAGAAACTTGTACAGTTTCCTTATTGCTATTGCTTCCTATAACCACACAAACATGTGCCAAAGCAAGATATACAGCAATGGTCCCTTCAACTTGATATACTGTTTCTGACGCTAAGGTCTGAGTTCTCTAGTAAATCTCAGAACTGACAGCCTTATATAAAAGTGAAATTCTGCTAAATTCCAGTTGCTTAGTGGCTGGGTTACAGTGCAGAAGGATCCCATCCACATCTGCTGTAAGCAGATCTCTGCAGATTTATATCTGTAAAAGGCCTTCCCTAATCCATAGGAACAAATTATCTTCATGGATCAACAGCAAGTTTTTGAATCCTGGAAGTATTTTTTCAACCAAAATCTGACTTCCAGAGACCAGTTACACACACTTCAGGAGAGTGTCTAATCAACTATAGATGTACTGCATTTTTTTACATTTGATGTTAATTTGCCACATTCTGTCTGATGCCACATGAAAGTTACATCTCTCTATCTGTCCTTCATATTCTCTCTTCTCCCTGGATAAATCTTCCAACTAAACCAAATAGTTTCAATTTTCTTTCCACTCAAAACTGTACCAAATCCTCTTAAATAATTATTTATCCCTTTCTATTTCTACAATTTCCTTTTCTTTCCCTGGCAGAAGACCAGAGGTGATGTCAGCTCTGCTATGAGCGCAGCTGTTGGTGGCACAGGACACCCTGCATGCTAATCACATGAATATTTACCCAGCTCCTTGGAGGGGTTTTGAAGCTACTCTCAGGGCCATACTCAGACAGCTAGTTTAAAGCCAGTTTGGTTTTCTCTGCAACATGCTGTGACGTTCTGTTACGATACTCACAATGATGTTGTTCACTTTCTTTTTCTTACCAGAAACTCATACCTTGTTTATTAAACTTATAGCTGTGACTGCCCAGTAAACAGATATTTACATCAAAACATTCCTAAGAATACCTAAGTGGCTACAGTTAATGAGTGATGAGGATGTATGGGAATTTAAAGCCATGTTTTCCAATGTGCCCAACCAATGACTTGCACAAATGAAATTTTCTCCATTACTGGTCGCCCAACTACCAGAAACTTTGAAATTCTTGTTAAAAGCATCTAAACATCTTTGCTTATCACAGTTATTGTGAGTTAGTCAATACACTGGCATCTCCTCAGACAATTTTTCTTCTTCCAGATATTTCAAAGTAATATGGATACTACAGTTTGTTCCTGGCTATTCACATTATCCTGAAGATATTCACATCAAGAAGGACATTTATCCTAGAAAGGTGTGATATATGTAAAATAACTCAGTGAAATCAAAGTACGTCACATGTTACACAGTTTCGAGTCTTCCAGTCAGTACTCCTTCATGGTGGAGAAACGGTCATTTTGTTCTAACCTTTTTTTCAAATGTCTAATCAAAGTTTCAAAACTGCATAATTGTTCGAAAGTGAAAATCTAAGGCTGCAGTTTGTTATTATGTGTGTACAAAAAGCCAACATTGCCCAAGTACTCATATTTCAGTTGAAATGTGTTAAATTGCCTGGCTAGTTCATATGACAATGTTCTTGGATGCTTGTCTGAAAGTGAAATGTAGGGCTCGATGCATACATACCTTTGTATCCCAGAATGGCTACTGTGATTGTTAACAGGGCACATAAAATATATAATAAGATGATGGAAAACTTCAGTGCCCAGTTATTTTTACACTTGGTACACTGACTCCCCTCTTGAATACCTGCAAAAGAAAATTTCAGATATTTCAAAACAATGGCAAAGAACACATTGCTTGTTTTGTTTCCCCATATGTTTTCTTTTGTTTCCTAAAGAACAAATTATTTATGTAAGATAATACATGGGTGCCTTTTTGCCTATGCTGCCTAGATAGCCTGCAGAGTGGTTAAATCACCAGTTCAGTGAAATAGTGATGTTTATCAAACATCTTTATTATGAGGAAGAGAAGTAGGTTCTGCTTGATCAGAAACCCCATGGCTTTCCTGAGAGACAGGGCTATTTTCTACTTTCTAGATTATGGTGAGCTCTGGAAGTCAGATGTTGATTAGCATCTCCTGTGTCAGCAGCTCTTTCTTAGCATTCAGTCTCCCTACAGGGGCAATAGGAGACAGTAAATGCTCTGGCAGGAGGAAAACATAGAAATAAAACAGAATTCTGAAAACCTGGGTAGGAGTACTGGTCCTGCCTTGTAACCATTGCCACAGACGTTTACCATAACACTTTCTTTCCTTAACAAGAATGACTTTTTTTTTTCTTATTTTTGGGGGTTTGGAAAATAGTATTACCACATAGAAGAAGGGGTGCTTTACTAATAAAGCCATTGGTACATCCACAGAAAAAATGATGGTGAATTTCCCCTTGTGGACAAGCTTAGGAAAAAGAGCCTCAAGCTGCTGAAAGAAAACAGTCCTTTACTGTTTTATATTCGAGCTATTTTGAAGAATGGCTTGATATCTTTGAGTCTATTAGGGAAGCAATTTTCCTCTTTTGTCCATGTGCTCCTCAGGAACAGCTTGAGAACACTAGAACCATCGAATATTAATCAGAAACACAAATGTGTAAAAACCTGAAAACTGGATCCCTGTGCTGGACCAAATGGGCAAGATTTATCCCTCTTTCCAAGGGGCATTAAGCAGGCCAGGATTAATGTAACTTTCTGTGTCTGTCAGAAAATGCATTTCTTTGGTATTTCACTCTATTTGTGTACTATTAGGGGAGTCCCACAGGAAAGCTTTAAGCTCTAACAAATTCTATGTACTAGATTACTTAACTAATCAAAACTTGCTCTGTAGCTTTTTATGAGTAACTTATATTTCCCCTGAGTCCTAACCCACAGCTGATTTTACTTTTTGAAACTCATGACCTTCTGCAGAGTGGTTTTTTATTTTTCATTTTTTAAGAGAAAAGCATGGGCTGCTTCCCCTGGGTTCACAGAAAATGGGTGACCAACATACCAAATTAAGTCAACTGTATTTCTCTCTCAAAGAAAAGCATTTTCCAGTGACTTCCTTTAGCCCAAGGTACTTGAAGGAGAAGGGATTACCATATTGTTGCAATTCAGGAAGAGGATTTATACAGAGTTTCTTTGACAAGGCATTTTCCTCAATACTCCCCACACATATATGAGCTGTGGCTAAGGCAGAAAAGTATCTCTTGTGGGTCAGTCCACTTTCCTCATTACGTCATCACATATTTTTTAGTAAACTTTTCAGCTCTGACATCACAATCTCTTGCCATGTGATGATAACAATGGTTTCCTTGGGGTTCAATTGGGATCAATTAGGAACATCTGGTTCTTTTTCAGGAACGGGAATGCTCGGGGAAAATGAGACAAAGACTTGTAAGCATAAACCCAAGAACAGAAACTCCAGAGGGGATAAGGCTTCTCTCCTGCCTGTGAGGTGAGAAGGGTGGGAGCTGGCACAGAGATAGGCAGTTGTACAGCCCATTTATTGGTGAGTTGGATTTGGAAGGCTGGTAATTCCTGCATTACAAAAGAAAAGGTGAAGGGTCCATAATTCAGTAGCCAAGTCTAATGGATCCTGATGCGTGGGCTGACTGTCTTTGTTTGGCTGAGAATCTCACAGAGTTTGCTACTGAGGAAGCTCTAATTGCTGAAAAAGCCAGAAAGTATAGTTTTCTGAGGGTTTACAATAGGTATTCGGAGACTGAACTTATTTCACAGTGGGAACTTGTGGTGTTTGGAGCACCATTTTGCTGCTCTGAGCTGCTACTAATGGGGCACATTGAACCCCTGTGCACTGAATGCAAGGTTCCTTCCCTGAAGGGTTTAAAATTCGGATTACATTTTGGTAAGTCTTTGAAAATCCCACATATCAAAAACCACAAGAAGCTTGGGGCAAAAATCACATCACATTCATCTTCTAAATACACAGATAACAAAAAGCTTGATCCTCCTTATTTTACTGTAATTGAAGCAGACCTAGATCCTTATCGGGGAAGACTGATAGACTGCAGAAATACAAAACACAGAGAAAGGCAGAAATAAAAACAAAGCCTTTGACAGCAATTGCACATCGAAAAGTTTCACTTGATAACTGTCTCACATTAAGATTACTCATTTTATGACATGACCTGCTTTCTGTCACCATACTCTGGCTTCCTGGGTAGGGTAATGAGCTGAAACTTCACTGATGTCACTGGATATATTGCAGTTCACATCAAGCATCATGTACATTCCAGTGCTTCATAAGGATCTAGTTTCACTTGTCTCAGCCTTCTCTATCCCTGGTTCAATAAAACAGCACTTTGGCTTTTCAGAACTTTTACTTTCAGCATATTTCAAACTGACATCAGAACAGCACCCCAACAAAAGCCAGACCTTTTCATCCTTTAACAGTCCAGCACTGTTGGTATCAATAACACAAGCCCAGTATACTAAAGTGATCATATAGGTTAGAGTGATTCCATTAACTGAGCTGGGCTGGAACTGTGTATAGCATTGCCTGCTGGGACTTACTGCCTGTCAGCTTAAAAGTGCATCTGACTGCCACTGAACCCCCACTACCCCCATCTAACATGCCCCGGGTCTAGAGCTGGAGTGAAAAACTAGGGAGCTCTAACAAGCTGCTTTGTTTTCCTTTACCTAGAGATGGACACAGTAAAGTCTTTCAGAGCTATTAAATTTGCTCTTTATTGCAAATATGTAGTTCTTAACTCTGCTGCTAGTAACAACTGATGTTCCTAAACATACAAAAATTACTATAAAAATACCAAAGATGGTGGTACCTTGAAGAAAAAATTTGGAAGGCTTATTATGATGTCTTTCTGTGCAGTTAAATAATTCAGGCAATGAGCAAAGACAAAAGCCTCTCTGTGCAGGGATGAATTACACTATAATCAGGGCTCCACAACCTCCCCAGCACAGCGCCTGACTTCAACTTGCCCTGTTGCTCTTCCCCACTACTTAAGCATCATGCTCAAATAAGGATGTTCTGATACAGAAGATGCATTTAGTCCATGCTGTGAAGACATATTTTAATTGAAAGGTTGCTCTGAAAAGATCTGATAGCCAAAACATTAAGCAACAAAAAATGGGAGACAATTAAAAATGCTTACTGTGATTACACAACACCCAGCATGTTGGCACAAAATCTTGCAGTTTTACCACAAAAGCTGAAAATCAAGCTTTGAAGGAGCCCATGCTTGGGCTTTTTTTTTTTTTTTTATTTTGACAAAACTTCCCCAGTTTTATCCACTCAACTGCTTGCTGTCATGGCTTAAAAAAATGCAATGTTATTCCAGGAGATGTACCACATCTCATCTAGAAAGCTGTAGAATAAATGGACAGGGAAAGATCTTACACATCCCATTGACAGAAGATAAGTAAAACCTGCAAAAGGGAGTTCTTGACTGAAGTCAGCTCTTCTCTGTTTGGTAGTGATGCTCCTAGTGCAGCACACTCCTCTCCATCCTGTACACGTGTTTTCAAAGGTTGGTCTGCTCCCAGACATTTGTCACTGACTTCCAAACCCAGGGAGCCAGGGTCACTTCTGCATAACACGCATTTCTCACTGCCGATTTCACCAATGTGAAATTTAATAAGTATCAGATGGACACAATGTGCCTTGTTTCACTGGACACATGCTTTTTTCCATTCTTTCCCCCAAATTATTTTAATAAGAGCTCTGGTTTTTCTGCCTCACTGTTGGGAAGACATCTGGCCAAACATACAGCAACCTAGTACAAAGAGATCCTGCTGGCTCACATGCTTTGGGGACCCTCTTCTCTGCAAACCAAGATGGTCACAAAAAAATATGCAAGTGAGACATCCCCCTGTTACCAGGCTTTGTAGTATTTGTTTTTATAGCATTGCATTCCAGGGACTGAAGACTTTGTTCTCACGCAGGGGGTATACATCTGCAGATTCCTTTTGGGCCCCAAGAAGAGTTTTTGCTGAAGGAGGAGCTGGGATTTTTGGCTTTTGTTTGTTTGTTTGTTTGTGGGGTTTTTTGTTTGTTTTGTTGTTGTTCCATGGTTTTTAATGGGAGACTAAATATCTTCGCTCTTTAAACACGTTACAAAATACTTGACTCCTCAGCTATGTTATGCTTCAGGAGCACATCTTTGAACACTGGAATATGACATACACACACACTTTTATTCCTGAATGATTGTCTTAGGAGTATTTGCCTCTGTGTTCTTTTCTTGGCTCTTGCTGCAGGATCATAGGTGGCCTCATAATATTTCTGCTAGTAAATCAGTTTTGTCATAGATGCAAGGTTCCCTTCGTAACCCTGACAAAATATGTACTGATAAGAAGAAGAAATGTAGTGCAGGAAACGAAAATGCATTAGTTCAGAGAGGTTTTCCCCCGGATGATTCACTGAAAAGAGATAACATCCCTTGAATTTCGGAAGGAAGACTGCAAGCCTAGTTGGCAGCTTTCAGATGATAAATTTCTCGAAGCTAACGTTTGCAAAGATGATGAGTGGTAGATCTAATACCTGTATTTAAAGGGGCCTGAGCAAACCAGGATAATAAAAAGTGTTTTCATAAATACATTAATAGCAAAAGGAGGGACAAGGAAAACCTCCATTCTTTGTTGGATGCAGCGGTAATATAGTTACCAAAGATGAGGAGAAGGCTGAGATACTTAACACCTTCTTTGCCTCAGTTTACAAGAGTGAGACAGGTCGTCTTCAGGACAACTGGCCTCCTGAGCTGGTAGACAGGGATGGAGAGCACACCCTGTAATCCAGGAGGAAGCAGTTAGTGACCTGCTGACCCACATACATGCTAACAAGTCTATCAGACCAGATGGGATCCATCCTGAGGTAATGGGGGAGCTGGAGGAAGAGATTTCCAAGCTGTTCTCCATCATTTCTCATCAGTCCTGGCTAACTGGGGAAGTCCTGGATGACTGGAAGTTGGCCAATATGATGCCCATAAGAAGGGCCAGAAGGAGGATCTGAGGAGCTACAGGCCTGTCAACCTGACCTCAGTGCCCGGCAAGGTTATGGAACAGATCAAAGTAGTGTGGTCACAGGGCACCAACAGGACGGACAAAGGATCAGACCCAGCTAGCACAGATTTAGGAGGGGCATGTCCTGCCTGACCAATCTGACCTCCTTTTATGATCAGATGACCATCTAGTGGATGAGGGGAAGGCTGGGGGTGTTTTCTACCTGGACTTCAGCAAAGCCTTTGACACATCTCCCATAGCATACTCCTGGAAAAGCTGGCAGCCCATGGCTTGGACAGGGGCACTCTGTGCTGGGTTAGGAACTGGCTGGAGGGCCGGCCCAGAGAGTGCTGGTGAACGGGGCTGAATCCAGCTGGGGGCCGGTCACCAGTAGTGTCCCCCAGGGATATATCTTTAATATCTTTATCGACGATTTAGATGAGAGGATTGAGTCCACCATTAGCAAATTTACAGATGACACCAAGGTTGGGGGGGGAGTGTCAATCTGTTGGAGGGCAGGAGGGTTCTTCAGAGGGACCTGGACAGGCTGGATAGATAGGCTGAATCTAATAGTATGGGGTTCAGCAAGACCTAGTGCTGGGTCCTGCACTTTGGACACAACAACCCCGTGCAGCACTACAGGCTGGGCACAGAGTGGCTGGAGAGTGACCAGGGAGAAAGGGACATGGGGGTTCTGACTAGCAGCAGGCTGAACATGAGCCTACAGTGTGCCCAGGTGGCCAAGAAGGCCAGTGGCATCCTGGCATGTTATCAGGAATATACTTGTCTAGTTCTGGGCCTCTCAGGTTAGGAAGATTGTTGAGGTGCTCGAGGGTGTCCAGAAAATGGTAATGAGGCTGGTGAATGGTCTGGAGCACAAGTCCTATGAGGAGCGGCTGAAGGAGCTGGGGGTGTTTAGCTTGGATGCTCAGGGGAGACCTCATCACTCTCTACAACAGCCTGAAAGGAGGATGTAGCCAGGTGGGGGTAAGCCTGTTCTCCCAGTCAGTCAGTGACAGAACAAGAGGACACAGACTTAAGCTGCACCAAGGGAGGATTAAGTTGGACATCAGAAAGAAGTTCTTCACAGAAAGAGTGATTGGGCATTGGAATGGGCTGCCCAGGGAGGTGGTAGAATGATTGCTCCTGGAGGTGTTTAAAAAAAACCTGAATGTGGCACTTAGTGCCGTGATCTAGTTGGCAAAGTGGTGTTGGGTCATAGCATAGACTCTATGATCTCAGAGAAATTTTCCAACCCAGTTGCTTCTGTGATAATCCTATAATAACTACATGCATCTATTTCCAACTGTCCCACCATGAGAAAGTGTCTTTAAGTTCCTTTTCAACCCAAACCATTCTATGATTCAACATGTAAGTAGGAGTTAAATACTGAGAGGTACTTAATCATGCAGAGCTGCAAACAATGACAAAATCCCAGCAGATTACATTAGCACACTCAAATCAAAAGCAGATGCATCTTTGACAACAATAAACTTTGTATAGCTTTGAGATCACTGGATTCAGACAGCCAAAAATTTCAAAGTGAGATTTTTGTCTTTTCTTCTGTATGGTGTTACAAGTTATTAACCTACCCTTCATGAAAACAACCCCTGTGATCCTCCATGAATAGTTTTGTTGCAGTCAGCAAAACTCATTATTCAATGGCTCTATATGACTAACATATTTCAGAAAGCAATCATTCCTTAAAATGTTTACTATAAGCAAAAAATTGAGACTGGTCCACGCCTTTTTTAATTATTATTTTGAGATGAAACTCCTTTCTTCAGTTTAGAGTCTATTCTTACACTGTTAAAACTATACCTTGAACTAAGTGTAAATAGATCCCCTACATTTTTCCAAGCTAATGTGTAAAGATCCATGCCCCTCCCCGAGTTATTGGATGGACTTTACACGAGACTGCAGCCATGGGAAGCATGGCATGTACTGGGGCTTCTCTGAGCAGCTGTCCCTCTAGGTGCTGCATGGTGCCCAGCCCCTCTCTGGCTTTGTGACCCAAATGCTGCTGGACAACCCCTCTTGAGTGCAAGTGCAAAAAAAAGAGCAAACATCATGGTTATTGCACGACCAGTCTGCAGGGGAGTGCAGAGCCCTTAGGTTGCGCTTATGAAGTGCCTGGTTTGGGAAAGCCTTCATCCAAACTGAGCCATTGCTCGCATCACATCACCCTTGTGTGTGCATGTACATCCCCTGGGCTTTGTGTGGAAGAGCGCTTGACTGAGCAAATCAAGGCTCTTCATTGTACATGAAAAAATATGGGTGATACTACCAAATTCTGTCTGCTGCTCTTCTTCATTCCTTGGTTAGTCTCTTGCCATGATTTCTTTCCCATTTGGCCACAGGGAGAATGTGAGTGTCAGCCTTCCTTCCATTCCACAGTCTTGGCAAGCCCTGTCTCAACAACGGCAATGGTCCTGCTCACCCAAGTAGTGCAGTGCTGGCTTGTGGGCAGGTGGATTGCAACAGCCATCTTAACTTCACTGTTAGATTTTTACAATGCCACTGGAAAAAATATTTAGCACAAGCGTGCTGTCATTTGTTCCGGAATTTGCTAGTTTTGCTTCTGGTTTTGTAATCAAATAGGCGTAAATGCTAGTTATGCTTGTTTTGAAAAGGTTTCTAGTTATTTATTAGGAAGTAATTAGAGCAGCTAAACTTGAAATCTAAGCAGTGGGTATGTACTCACCTAACTTGTGCCAGTTTTCCTATGCCAGGTGGAAAATTGTGAATCATGAAGCATGGCAGCAAGACAGAGGCTGAAACAGCCACTCTATATTTCAAGTAAACACTGCAAGACACAGAGCTTCTTTCTTCATAAACTAATAAATAACTGGACCAAACCCAAACCACTCCATCTTCAGAGGTTTCTACAGCGTTCTGCATAATCTGATTGCCCCGCTTATAGCTGGTGGCTCGTACAAACAACCTCTAGAGAGGAGAGAACACACCACAAAAGCCCAATCTGAGAATTTGTGCCCCACAATGCTGTGCAACCCCTCCAGTGGCACAGTTCCTGTGCTTTTATCCTGAATTTCACACTGTGGGATTTCTTATTAACCGTGGTACACCTTTCTTTTCAAGTGCAAGGTTAGGGACAGTCCCAGGTATCAAACAGGCTGGGGGATGAACAGATTGAGAGCAGCCCTGCCAAGAAGGACTTGGGGTTGCTGGTGGATGAGAGGCTGGACATGAACCAGAAATGTGCACTTGGAGCCCAGAAGATCAACTGTATCCTCGGAAGCATCAGAAGAAGGGTGGGCTGCATGTTGAGGGAGGTGATTCTGCCCCTCTCTTCTGCTCTGATGAGACCCCGCCTGTGTACAGTTCTGCAGCCCTCAGCACAGGAAAGACATGGACCTGTTGGAGCAGGTCCAGAGGAGGCCACGAAGATGATCAGAGGACTGGACCATCTCTCCTGTGAGGACAGGCTGAAAGAGTTGGGACTGTTTGGCCTGGAGAAGAAAAGGCTCCAGGGAGACCTTATTGCAGTATTTCAGTACTTAGAGGGGCCTTTTAAGAAAGACAGAGACAAACTTTCTAGCAGGGCCTGTTGTGATGGGACAAGGGGTCTTTTAAACTAAAAGAAGGTAGATTCAGATTAGATATAAAGAAGAAGGATTTTTACAGTGAGGGTGGTGAAACACTGTAACTGGCTTGTCTAGACAGGTGGTAGATGTCCCATCCCTGGAAAAATGAAAAGTCAGGCTGTGTGGGGTTTTAAGTAACCTGATCTAGATGAAGATGTCCTTGCTCATTGCAGGGGAGTTGGACTAGATGACTAACTTTAAAGGTCCCTTCGGACCCAAACTGTTCTATGATTCTATGATCCTTGCAGCTATGTAATTATGGGAGACTTTCAGCTTGCATTTTAGGAAAACAGCATATTCCTGTTAAAAAAATAAAAGTGGGGAAGGAGATGTTCCTTAAAGTTTACAATAGAAGAATTCACCATTTACAGGACTTTTGATAATCCTGCCTCTACAGAGCAACTCTCAACACTGAGGGGGCAATGCCTGGCTGGGCCTGACAGGGTTCACTGTGTCCCTCATCCCCTGAAGCTAAAGGGGGACACTTTGTCCCAAGAGCCCAGGGTACTCAGTAAACATGAGGGATTTTCTTCTCTGGGACACGCTGGAAAAACTCCAACCTTGATGATCTTCATGTTGCATCCCAAAGCTCTGAATGCAGGGGAGGTCAGGCAAATTCTGCTCCATCAGACTGTGTTGGAGGCAGCGGCCACTTCCCATGAATCCAAATCCCACATCTGACATAATAAAGAGACTCAGAGGGCTAACACTATTATCTCTGGAAAGCTTTCAGCCTAAGAAATACTTTATTCTATGTAATGTACACAAACCCTTTCATTAAAGGAGGGGAGAACCCTCATTTTCAGCCTGACCATCATCTCTCACTTATTTATATAACCCAGCCAGCATTTTCTCTTTGGCTTTGTTCTTCTTTGCAGCAGACCAGAGATTCACAATGAATTGTCAGAAATCCTAATTACACACTTCAGCAACCATCACCGTTTAATTATATAGTATTACCAAACAATGTCCTACTGTGATTAAATACTAAATATTTTAATTGAAAGGATACAAAAAGCTCAACCATAACACAGGCCAAGCAAAGGCAGCTGAAAATCTGAACTGTATGCTAGGCGAATATTATGAACAGAAGTTAGGACCAGTGTGGTAAATTTTATGAAAAATCATGAATTTGCAACAGCTTAAGGTCCAGCCATAGCAATGTGGTAAGAAAAGCACACCACCAGAGGGTCCAGAATCCCATAGACTACTAGATTTAAAGACAAACTCAAACCAGAACAAAACTCAGGAAGTGATGGTGCTTTTAAATAACTGTCCGGAACAAGAGAGAGGTGTCTGTCCTCAGTTACTCAAAATCGAACAAGGTATCACTCAGAGCATGCCTCTGGAACTAAACTGAAAAATCTAATTAGCCTGTTCAGAAGATGAGGGAAAAAATAAAACACTCAAAAGAGGATAGAAATTATGTATGAATTAAAGACCTGTTCAACAACAGGCAAGACAGTGATGATACATCACAGCAAAGAGCCTCTCTCAAACTCTATCTCATTAGAGAAGAATTTAGACTGACTAGCAAAAAATATAGCTGGATCTATAGGGAGATGAAAACCAGATCTTTGGTTTGTGAAACAACTTCCAAAGACAATCAGAAGATATTCCATTCAATCAAATAAATAAAACCAGAGGTAACAAAGCATTAGCAAAGACACAGAGGGGATCTGCCCTTCAGAGTTGTGCCAGATGGCAAAATAATGTCATTTCTGTCCAAGTCTGGGCCTTCCATTCTGAAATAAATATGCTTCCTAATGAAACATATCTCCTAATTAAGATGGTATAATTTGATGGCTAATGTATATGATTTTTAGTCTTAATTCAAACTACATTCAACTGAAAGGAGGAAAAAAGGAAAAAAATATATACTCAGACTGTGTTGTTTTCCCTAACATTCTCTAATTTTGTAATAGAGTTTTCAGGTGTTAGCGAACCTAGTAATGGTGTTAACTGGTAGGCAGAAAAAATAGTAATTCCATGTGTTGTGGCTTTTGAGATACATTTCTTTAAGAGGACAACATGATCTTGTCCAGGGCTGTGAGTGTGGTAGGTGCTGATACCTACGGCAGTGACACCTGTACTGCAGGGCAACTCACCGAGGACATGATGAAGTCATTCAGAGAACAGGTGGAAAAACCATTCTCTTCATAGGAAGCTTTCACCTCTTGTTTTACTGACTGCTGCAACTTCATGAAGAGCAAAGCTAAAAATATTGGACCACTGTTTTAAAGAACAAGAAAATCTCTCACTTGTTACATGAAGACTCCAGCCATGCACAATGAGGCAACATTTCTGTATTCACCAATGTTGCCACAAATGCTATTCCATTTATCTAAAGAAATCAATTCTTTTAATGTGCCTTCACAAGCTAAATGTGAATGTTTGGCAGCCATCTGTTCCACCTAAGTTTCTGTGCACATATGCACCTCTGACACGGTCGAGCCAGGTTATTCATTCAAGAGCATTATAAAATCCCATGTGTCACAGCAAAGTGTGCTTTTAAACTCCTGTAACTCATATGAATCTAAACCAATTTCACTCGGTAGTCAGAAGAACACTGCATGCTCTTCTCATCAGGTTTTTTTCTCTCATCTACTACCTAGTGAAGCGGAACAAAATAAAGTTTCAACTACATTTGATGGCATAAAAGCTGTATTTATCTTTTTCTGTTAGGGAAAAATATAGTGATACTTTTCATGAGGCTTTCAGTGGGAAAAAAATAATTGCCTGCTGACTATGAACAAGTATGCCCAACTTCACCTGGAAAAGCAAACCTGCATATGTATTTGTATCTACAGCTTTTGTTACACTTTCCAGATGGAATGCTGCAATGAAATGCTGGCATTAACAGAATTGAAAAAAGTTAATAAATATTTGATGCCTTGAATTTATATATAGACCTTTATGCACCCTTTGCTGGATTTAGTGTTAAAGCTTCTGTTGCCTTCATTAAGAATCATTCTAATATAAAAATTACCTCTTTTCAAATGGAAAAGTCTTTTTCAGAGGACACTACTTACACATTACTTGGAATTCAGAAGAATAATGCACATAATAGAAGAAGTGAAAGTGTTTCTTTTCATGCTGGGTACTTAGTAGTTACATAAAGGTGACCCCAAAAATTAAAAGAGCCAAAAGGAAGAATGCAGTAGGACCTCAAAAAGAAAGAGAGTGCAGAAAACACAATAGGTATAAAGAAGGCCACTCTACTCTTTTAATTATGGCTGTGAATGCAAATTGCCACTTCTGCTTAGCCTTTTCCATGCAATATCAAGACTGCCTAGCTGAGATACCAGCACTGAACCCAGAAGAAAGAATCCCCACAGGCACTGCATTGAACGTAGCTCGTGGTCACAAATCCACTGGCTGTAAATTCATTCCAAACCTCCTGGGGCTACATGTTCAACTACAGGAGAGAAATTATGTCTAGGTATAAACATTGCTCCTCTGGAAGTATGCTCCCTTACTCCCCTCAGCTGAATTGAGACTTGGCATTAAATCATCTCCAAAGGAGAGAGGCTGGCAGGACTAGGATTTATTTTTCACCTTACTGACCTTCTAAAACCTTTCTAAAGGTAGGGCTTTTTCCACAGAAATATTGCAGGCTTCATGGCAGAGACAGTAAATCCTATTTCCATCCTCCAACCTAACCAACCTCCCCCAACCCACCTTAGTCTCTGCCTAATTTTCCCAAATCATATCTTTTCAAAGTTTTCCCCTGTGAAGCTTGATCTCTTCATTAAGAGAAAGGACCGAGACCCAATGCAGCTCCCATCTCTCAGTTTCCTCATTCTATTCTCCCCTTTTCCCACTCTCCTGTCTCCTCTGACTCCTGACCTTTCCTTAACCCTAGCTCAAACGTATCTCACTAGCACCCAATTGCGTGGATAAAAAGCAGACTTGGAACAAATTTTTCAACATTTTTTCAAACACTTGTCCCAATGTGTAAAGACTGTGCAATGTAAGGAGCAAATAGCCCTGATAAGTGGATTTTTTTCCACCTAATACCATCACAATGTCTGTGATTTTTCCATGCTTAATATTCACCCTTATCTAGTGTGGAAATTTTTATTTTGTAAATTGCTACAAGAAGTTTCTTGTACAGATGCAGGAGTGTGAATGGAATTCATATTTTCCCTCCCAATAAAGCAATAAGCAAAATTGCACTGACTTGACAAACACTGAAAAGTGTTGAATTAAATCTGCTTGCTACAAGTGAGGAAAAGCTATGCAGAAGGACATCCAGAGCACTGCAGTCACAGAGATAAGCAATTAGCCAGAAGCACAACAAAGTACTACCTGCCTACATAGCACCTGCCCCGCTGCCTCCCTAATGTCAACGCAATCACAGTGTTAAGTAGGTGAAAACTCTACTGCAATCATGAAAATACAGAAGTTGAGAAATCCATTAGAAGCAATAACCTACTTAATATGTAAGGCGTCTGTAGGCCTTTTTTTCCCTATCTTGGGAAATATAATAGACTACCCCTGAACAAAGCATGAAACGTTTTCTACAGTTACAGCAACAACAGCAATACCACCCACAATAATAATTATCCTCCTGAAGCACATACTCCTTGCTATAATCCATTTCTTGATAGCTTATGAAATCATGGAAAACCACACATTTGCAAAATATGTTTTAATGGAGCCAGGGAGTTTTAGGGTCTGCGTCTCCAGAGCAGCACAAAGGGAAGGCAGTTGCCATGAGGCCAGGGTGTCCTGTAATTCTACGTCTGCAGATGGAGGACCCAGAATCACAGAATCATTTTGCTTGGAAAAGACATCCAAGATCATTGAGTTCAACCTATAACCCATCTCCCCCATGTCAAGTAGATCACATCACCAAGTGCCACATCCGGTTGTTTCTTGAAGACCTCCAGAGATGGTGACTCCACCGCTTCCCTGGACAGTTCATTCCAATGCTTGACAACCCTTTCTGTGAAGAAATTCTTCCTGATGTCCAAACTGAATCTCCCCTGGCACAGCTTGAGCCTATGCCCTCTTGTCCTACTGCTGGTTGCCTGGGAGAAGAGACCAACCCCCACCTGGCTACAATCTCCTTTCTGGTTGTCATAGAGAGTGATACGGTCACCCCTGACCCTCCTCTTCTCCAGACTAAACACCTACAGCTCTCTCAGTTGCTCCTCATATGACTTAGAAGCCTTTTGAGTCTGACTTCAAGTCAAGACCTAAGTATGACGAGTTTCAAGTCTGGTAAGACTCAAGTTTTACCAGGCATTTCAGGCTCAGTGCTACAAACATTTTCAAACTTTTTTAGAGGATTGAGGTTGACAGTGAAATGCTTACATCAAACAAAGTACTTTTCTTACATAGAAGACTAAATAAAAAAAATTAGAACTTTTCCCTATAAAATATATATGCTTTAATGGAGTGAAAATCCCAGGCCATTTTAATTAAAAGATACAAGACGTAATATAAATCTATAGTTACCAGTGGGAATTTGTAAATTTTAATTTAGACAAGAAGTTGTAAGGGAGACCTTGTTAGATTTTTTCCCTAGTTGAAATGTAAATATATCATTAAAAGTTCTTGAGAAAGGTACAATCCTATGTAAAAAAAGCCAAACAACCAAACCAACCAACCAACCACCAAACAAAAATACCCACCAAAACCCAAAAAACAAAACCCCAAATCCAAATACTAGCTTGTGTTTCAGTGAAAGTAATCTCAAGGTAACTGAAAATTTGGAGGGTAGCCATCCAGGGAGGAGGGAAGAAGGATGTTTGAGTGAACTCAAACAATTGAGATGTGTACATTTAGTTTGAAAAGTTATTCTGCCTGAAGTTAATGTCAAAGACTTTTGGACTGCAAACCTAAATATCTGCCTCAGAACTATTTTACTGGTTTCCAGTGTTCTTCTATACTCGCAACTTCAACAAGCCTTTAACTTTTTGAAGAATGTTGAAGTCCTCAAATAATGGCTGTAATAATCACTTTTCCTGTTTTGGTACGATATACCACTGAAAATACAAGGAAAATGGTCTCCTTCTGTACTTTCTGTAAAAGGTGGCAAGCCGATAGAATTGACCTCATTTGTGTCAAATGTGAATTTGCTTGGTCCTTGAAGCAAAAAAAAAAAAAAAAAAAAAAGACTGAAACAAATCTGGGGTCAATATTTAACTTCAGGGTCAATATATCTTGCCTTTTCACTCTCAAAGAAGTCAATATCTGCTGTTATTTATGCCATACTCTGCAGCTGCTCTTTTGAACTCCAGCAGAGAAATACATCACACCCTTGACCCCCAGCCTTTCAACCTAAGCGTGGAGACACTGTAATTTATTTGCTCAATGCAAGTGTCAAATGTTTTTAGCACTAAACTGCCCTAAACACTCTTGTTCCTTATCACAATTTCAGTTACACAAGTGCAACCTCTCTGGCTTCCACAGACTTACATGGAATTTATATCAGTGCAGTGGTATCACTCAGCCAGGGAGCTGGAAAATGTTTTTTATTCCATGTCAAGCTAAAGCAAAAAACAGAAGAGCAGGTGAAGAAGCCAAACTCGCAGCTCAGTGGAAACTTTGTATTAAAAAAATTAACACATAGCACTGTAACCTATTTAGGAAAATCCAATAAAATACAAAATAACTGTTCTTTGTGTCTTCAGAATCCACAGGCACTTAGTTCCTGTACTCCTCTACGGTTTACAACTAATAGGCTGAAAAATAATTTTCACGTATTAAGAGTAAAAATATTCTCTACAAATGTCCATTTCTCAGCAGTTTTATTTGACTTAGAACATTTATTTCTTGGCTAGTTCCTTGTATGCTAAGTTTCAGTTCAGTGTGAGTTTTTTCCATGGCAGAGCTATATACTCCTGAAAAGCAGAGCTGGAAATGTTGAAACCCACAAACTATAGCTAAAGGCACACATCACAATCAGGATCACTAAAAGCAGATTTTTCAGTGTGAGTTGAATCTTCTTTTTTAATGAAAGATGTACTTTGTTTATTAAGCATGCTTCACATCTCCTCATACTCTGAATCTTACTCCAACCTCCACAAGGAAGAAATGTTTGAACACATAAGCTGTAGCCTTTTCATGTAAGTTTTCACTATTTTCCATGTTCTTTTTGTTCTGCTTTCCGGATCCACAAGGAAAGATGGGATCCTGTTTCCTCATTTGAATGATGCATTACTCTATTTAAATAGCTTAGGCAAGACTTTAATGCTGAGAAAATAAAGAGTTTAAAAAAATATTTTTAATGTAAATTAATGGATTCAGCTCCCTGACATCCTATATGAAGAGTATTTTTTACTGATGAGATCAATGTCTGTAAATTTTTGGATGAACTGTGTTGTGCAGTTGTGCAAATGACTCTAGAGTAGGTTAAACTGCTTGATAAATGTCCTGTTAGCTCCTGTGCCAAAAGATGAAAGAGGATATGCACAGCAAAAAGTTTTACTCCTGTAAAAATTGTAAGGGTTGTACAATATGTTATGCAGGTTCTTCTCTCTTCCACTCCTTGTTTTGCTGAGAGGTTTGTTAAAGAAATTTAAATGCACCTACAGAAACTTTCTCCAAGTGTTCTGCCAAGGTGCATGAGCAAACTCAAGTCAAAATTTTGCTGTACATGGACAGAAGCCAGGGGACAGAAGAGCACTTAATTTTTAATCATTATTTCATTAGTCACTCAAATGCTTAGCTGCTCCATAATCTTTTGGATTGTCTGAAAATGGCATACAGCTTTATGGGAAATCCTTCTTCAGCCTCTCCCAGACATGGACAAAAACCTTATAGGTTTTTCAGAGGAACACTTAGTGCATAACTAAGCATAATGATGAGTACAGGGCAGCCATTCAGGCAAGCTGAATCAGGGGATAAAATGGGACCACATACAGGAAAGCAAACATCAGGGTACGGAGGAAACAAAATCATAAACTCGGTGTGCTGTGCTTGGAGAGCAGTGGCTCCAAAATGGTTAAGAGGGGTGAGTGACAAGAAGGCTAACAAAGCACTTCCATCATGATGTTAGGGACAAACAGGCAGAGCCAGCTTCCTGGCTTGCTGCAGGGAGCTGGCTGTTGGATGGGCCTCGGGCATTGCAGCACTGATGACTACTCAGCTCAACACATGGACCGCAAAAGCCCAACTCATCGCCACAGCTTCCAGACTTCTCATGCTGGAGACAGGACTTGGAGGCTGGACAGCCCTGGACCAGCTCAACAGCTCAGGGCCAGGTCAGTCCTTCAAAGACCAAGAGAAAAGTTCTTCTGGGACTGGTGACCAAGGGACGCTCCTGATGGGGTCACGAGGCTCGAGGGCCACTGGCTTCATAGTAGCACATACAGTAGGAGCTGCTTTTGAGCTCACAATTCTCGTGTCCATAGTGGGGAGGCTGCAAGTCCTACCAGGTGTTTCCACCACTATGAATCTTACCAGGGGTCTGGTGTTTACAGCGAGAGGCTTAAACCGAACTAAATGCTTTTTATACTTGGAAGAAAGCAGTAAAAAACAAACAAACAAAAAACTCCAGAAGACTTGGCTGCAGATCTGGGTGCTTTAATGGAGCACCAGCACTAAAGGGCACTTATAAAAGGAAGAAGGAGTAACATACACCCCTGGCTACAAGTTGGACATAGAGACTCTTCTTGGAGAAAAAAGCAAAAACTGAAGCAGTGGGAGTGATTATAACTGGAGCAAATTACCATCACAGGGGATTCCCTGTACTTTAATGTCTTCAGATCAAGCCCGATTCCTCATTTAAAAAATATGCTTTAGCCAAAAAACAAAGTCATTGGACTTCGTACAAGAGTAAATAGATAGTATTGCACAGCCTATCACACAAAAGAGGTCAGAGTAGTTTAGTGCTTTGGCTCTAATTCCCACAAATGGAAATACGTGTGTCTCTGCTCTGGCCTGCTGCAGAGAAAATACATATCTCTAGGGGAAATTAATGGTGATGACAAGATGCCTCACTGCCTCGAGGGGGATGTGTCTTTTGGATCCAGCTGAGCTCAGAATTAAAACAGGGAGCGAGCAGATAACCCTCCCAGATGTTTTATGGCACTGGATGGAGACAGCAGATGATAAGGGTTAGTGTATACTGGAACATAAGAGGGTTTTTTTTTCTTATAAAGCATGTAATAAGTCTGTTCAAGAAACAAAATAGAGTGAATCAAAAGGAATAAAAGCTGGTGGCTAATTAAAAGCCTATTTCTATTAATACAAGGGGAGGCATTGCTCAGGGATAGTCCATTATGTTGAATCACGGTCCTATAACACTGCCAGAAAATACTGAGAGCTTTGGTGAGTTATTTTTGATCCAGTTTGTTAAACACAACTGCTGAGAAATTGTGTTGCTGCTTTTCCTGAGTGGGCACAGGTATCCACCTGGGGAAGCAACAACCAAGGCAAGTATATGTCTCTCATATAGAGGTGAAAGGACACATTTCTCATCTTCACCCTTCTTTTTTTTTTTTTTTTCCTCTCCCCTTTTTTTTCTTAAAAGCTAGTTCTTCCAGTCTGCAGGACCTTCTTCAGAGCTGTCAGCCAGTTTCTGGAGGGAAACTCTTTTTGCCAAAGTGCAGCTTTTTCCTTGAAAATTATACAGACCATATAGAAAAGTATGAAGGAGGAACAATGTTTCAGTCCATTAATACAAATTAGGAAGAGATAATTACACTAAAATACACTTCCATGTAAGTCAATGAAAATTTGCTGATAATGCTAATGACTACTAAAAAGATACTACCACAGTATGGAAAGTAAGGATATAGGACCAGGATGTGAAACTAGAGCATTCTCTAGAAAACTGAAAAGGGCTAACTTTGACAGGCTTATAGAAGCTATTTACTGAAGTACTACTTAAGATGGAGCTCACTTGACATTCAGAGAAAATATCTGAGATCCAACCAGTCCCTGCAGTCCCTATCCTGAGCATGGTTTCTGTTGTATTTGCACCCCTTACTTACAGCAATAAATTAAATGCTGCATTTCAGGACAACTTGGTTACAGAAAAACCAGAATAATGAATGATATAATAAATAAAACACTTGAAGACAGCTAGAAGTACTGGACAACCATGCATGAAAGCTAAAGCATTAGAACTCTTTTCTTGCAAACTTTACCCACATCTGCTGCAAAGGTTCCCTGAACTTGCAAGAGAGCAGAGACAGAAACAGGTTTTTTTGTCAGCTTTTCATGACATAATGGGCGATCAACACATCAGCCTTTTACAGCCAAGAAAACTGCCTCCCTGTGGGCTGTAACTCGAATAATTCACCGTGTTAGTCACAGCTGGGGGTGGGTTGTGCTCTGCTTCCAACCATGACTGCCGCACTAGAGGAAGGAGGAAGAGTGTTTTTGGGAATCTGCAGAATGGCAGTGACTCTGTCATCAAAAGGGGACAGTCACTGCAGAGAATGTGGGGCCACCTTCAGGGCAACGCTCAAGGAATGTTCACATTTATACTGAGTTTTTCTGCAGCCTGTAGGTCTGTTACTGTTTCAGCACCTTTTTCATCCAGCAGGGAGCAAACCAGAATGCTGAGCACCCAGACATACTATAGAATCCAGTCTGACAGATAAAACGCCATAGTAATACTGAGGGTTCTTCTTAAATGAACAGTGTTGCATTTTAATAGGGATATTTTATGTGTTTCGAAAAGAAAGACTGAGGGCCTGTGTCTTCTTAATTCATCTGAACAGTATCTGGCAATCTTACAAAGTGAAAAAAAAGCATTGCCTTGAATTTTCATTACAGCTCAGTGTTTGGATTCAGTGCCAGTTCCCATTGGCTCACTCTGTCTTCAAGATAAGTCGCAGATTAATCTGTTTTACTTTCTTACAGTAATGAGGCCAAATTACCTTTGTACTTGCTCCAGTGGAGCCTCACATAGTTAATGTCATCACACAGATAAAACTCAGACCAAAATGTGGTGTGCTGATTGCTGCTCATTCCCTGCTTTTCAGCTCTTTTTCAAAAGAAAGAGGACAGCCCATCCTTCAGCCACGGGTGAAAACCACCAAAGACTGTTATAAAATTTATATTTTTACTTTGCTTGATCAAAACTCTTTGGTGAATTTACATTTATTTAAACAGTTTGAATTTTCTTAGCAGCTATTACAGACTGAAACTCAGCTCTAAAAGATTATTGCCGTGAATTAAGATAATTTTCTATGGTGGAAATTCACCTCATAAATCAAGTCTGGTATTCTAATGGCAGTGCAGATGTGCCAGCCCACTTGCAGCTGTAGGCACTCAGAAATCAGCAGAATTTGTCCCTAAATCTGCAATTGTTTGGTGACAAAATTAATGTATTATTACTTTCAGATTACTGAAAGATGTTTTCTCATACAGAGTTTCAGGATACCTCATGCAAAAACACCACTGCTGGTAAAAATGAGGAGAAAGTGGAAACTGAAGGGTTTTTGTAGTTCTGCCCTCAGTTTTTCAAATATATGTTACTCCTGCTGGTCTGCAGGACAAGCATTTCTGCAGGATTTACACACCATTCGGCTCTATGTCAAATATGAAAAAGAGTTGCTTTTGCCCCACAGGAATGTAAAGCACTTCCAGGTTCAGGGGAATTACTAAATAAACAGCCTACATTTCAAAATTACCTGGGAACTCCTGTTGAAATTGGGACCATTCATCAAAGAAACAGTTTAACATTAAATACATGAGTAGGAGGTTAACTGAAGTTGCTGTTGGTTCAGCTCCTTTGATATTTGGTCTATTATTAATATATAGCCAAAGTCCCTGTTTTAAAAACTCTGGACTAATCCCACTTAGTTATTTTTGTCAGTCAAAAAGTGGCTAGAGCTCTTGATTTTGGCTGAGCAGACAGAGTGAAACCAAAAGCTCTAGAAAAAGAAACTTACATGTTTGGGACAAACATTGAATTCATAAGGAAAAAAATAAATCTGTGATTCAGTGATCACAGAAAACAGATTTTTCTTTCCCCTATAATTATGACATTTTTTTCCAACAGAAAAAATTCTTTATTCACAATAATTTTGCCTCAAATTTAGATTTTTAGCATAATGGAATTTTCAGCCCTAAAATATGCCACATTGTCCAGTTCTACAGTATTCTGTTGCACTTCCTGGTGAAATTTTGACCACATTAGGAGCCATTCCCCCCACTCCTAATTTATCTCCTCCCTGTCTTTCCTCTCCCTCCTCTCACTTGTAAAACTTCTGAGGCACAAGGGAATCTCTCCATCTCTCCATCTCTCATAAGACAAACACCCGGTCCTTTTGCATAGAGCCCTGGATCCGCTCCATCACATTTCCATCCCTCCTACTTCCCTGCAGAAGTTCCTGGTGCCCTCAAGATTCAGTGGCTGCATTGCACATGCATCTGCCACCTGGTCACCTTCTGGGTTTGCTCATGTTGTGTACATACCTGTCCTTAACCTGGAAGCAATTCTGGATAAGGAATGTACTGTATTCATTACGGATTGAATAGTGCAACCTAAAGTGTGTTATAAATGACTTGGTGAGTATAGTACTATAGCTACTCCCCCTGGATTCTGGCAGTGAGGGCTTTTGAAACACTGTAGAACAGAGTTTGTGAAAAAAAGCCACCCCTCTAACATCCCACTCTCTCAGTGCCTGACAAAGCAGGAGACACAGCAATCCACCAATTTTCATGGCAACACCACTTCAACAAAGGCTCAGAGGAATATCTGCCTTTCCCATGTAACATCCTGTCATGTAAGGAGGCTGTGACAGAAACAGATGTTGACTGTCTATCAAAGGACAGTTACGACCACACTGATAAACTTGTTATCTGAAGGCTGCAGTTGTCAGGAGGGCTTTTGTACAGACCTCAAGCCCACCTACCTGGCTGTTGAAAGAGGACACATCAAAGAGATGCCGGGCCACAAACAGACTGACATGAAGCCCATATTCAGCACCACATCCTTACAAATGGTAACATAATCTCCAACAAGATGTGTGAGTATGTCTGTACAGCACAAAATATCCAGCAACTGCAGTGGGTACTTAGCAGGATTCACCACAGCCTGTGGGTTATGGCTGAAAACCCCACCAGAGGAAACAAACTTTGGAAAATACAGAGGAGTCAGATCTACAAAGCAGCTTGGTTGTGAGGCAATTGGCTCACCCAATATTGTCTTATTTAAAATATTGCCAACTAAATGTAAAAAAAGAAGAGTCATACAGGAGGGATAGGTAACTGTGTTTCAGCAACCCGTGAAGACAGTGTAGGTAACCACCAGAGCCTGAACAGTAGGAAAGCCTGTAACTGAGGAAAGAGTAAATGCAATGGCTAGGTCTGTAAGCAAAATTAGAGATGTGGTGTAACTGTGTTTGGTGATGGTACTGGAATAGTTTATGTAGTTTCTGCATCTACTCATTGAAAAAATGAAATTCAGTAATGGATTGGACAGTATAGACAAAAGGATGATGAAAATCTGCCCTAAAATGAGGGGCTGAAGAACTTAATTTTACTGAGTTTATAAAAAATGAGGCTACTCTGACTTATTCATGTTTTGCTCATAAATGAAACCCTTTCTGACAATACATACCTTTCTAGAAAACACTGGCAATAAGAGCCAATGTAGTGGACAGCCAAGTTAAACATATTCCTAGTAGACACAAGCTGATGATTTTTATCAGAGATGATTAACAATGGGAAATTATGGAAAAGACATTTAAGGGATTTTCTGTTGCATAAAGTTTCAAAATTAGGACAATGTTTTTTAATAAGATATGCATTATCTACAACCTCCCGCTCCCCAAATTATGGACACCATTAAGCAATTCCACTGTTTTGTACTATGTAAAAAGTCAGGTTTCACGATCACAATGGTACCCTCTCGTTGTAACGTTATGAGTGTATGCATTTCTAAAGCATTCTATGCTCTTGAAAACCATTAATTGCATCAAATTATATGACTATAAAAGTGAGTTTTGATGGTGAGGCTGAAGAGGTATCTCACAACAGCTAGTAACCAGCTGATGCGCTTAGAGAAACAGATTCAACTGCAAACATATAGATGCCCCATGGATGACTTTCTGAGGGCACAGAGGTTGCCTGAGCCATGCTGGGATCTTCTTTGGGTAGAAGATCAGAAAAGGAAAATAATAATAATATATCATGCTTGTTCCATTAATGCATTTGAAGAGATGTTTATTTGAATTCAGTCTTCTTGTGGCACCAGAAGTCACCTCAGCTACGTCTCTTGCTTCTAAGTACCTGTGCTTCAGTCAGGACTCATGTTTGCAAAGCTAGGTGGGTCAAGCTGGTCACGTTAAAACTGACTAGGCATGTAGGGCTTGAACGCTACCAGGTTCAGCTGTGCCTGAAGACCTGGCTCCTTCCACCTTCAAATGAGGGGCAAGCTCCCACACAGGCAGTGTGCATCACCAGGGTGATGGAGTGGGATTCAGCATTGAACTAGGGAGCCAGCATCATAGCAGAGACCAGAGGCATTGCTCGGGAGGAATCAGTGCATTTCTGTTGGGAAATCTGGGACAAAGCAGAAACGTGAGAGGCACCAGCCACATAAGGCAACTGATGAGCCACTTTAAAGTTTGGTGATTTCTTTTAATTTCTTTCCCTCTCTGGCCCCTCAAGGAAGGGTGGGAAGAAACTTTTCCTCTTCCTTAAAAAAAAGGGTTTTTTAAAGTACTGTGAGGCATCGAGGTGAGCTATTTCAAAGTGAATTCCTAAACAACATAAAGAAAAACTGCTTTTTAGAAACTCCATTCCCATTGTAATTAAGAAAACAATACTGACATGGTCTTTGGCTTTTTAAATAATGCCAAAAGATGCAGATTCTTTATTTTATTCCACTAGTGCAGTATTAGCAAAGATCCAAAGCTCCCTGAGAAAGAATGGATGACCTGACTTGGGAGACCAGCAGATTTCCTTTGATACCTCACAAAAGCACCATCCTACAGGACCACTCATGTACCACCCCTGAAAATGTGAAACACGGTGCTATGAACTCCAGGTTAACACCACTGATCCTGTCCCTGGACTCCCAGCAGCAAAGCATTACTGCACCTATACTGCTGAGCACCACTGCTGCACCATCAGCTAAGCACCTTTGTTTGGTGTCCTTCTGCCTGGTACGATGCAACATGTTCTTCAACACTTAGGGACCATTTAAATAAATAGGAAAAAAAAGGACTTATGCATCTGCAACTTTTGAGAAAGCTTTTGAAAGACACTGGCATAATGTAAAATGGACTTTTAAATTATACAACATTCCTAATCCTACAAAGTAAAGTTTCACTTTTGTCTTCAGGTTTAAACTCACAGAAAGCTTTGTCTATGGTTATCTCACTAGCCCTGACAAAGACTGGTTTAAAACAGCATTACCTTCATCAGATACAATTGACCTCCTGTCCTGAAAAAAAACCCCCAAACTTTAATGATCTTCAAATATCAGGCTTCCTGAAAAGACCATAAGCCAAAATCTACTTGACTTTCCCCCTCAGCCTCCCTGTCTTGAGAAGCAAACTTCACATCTGCTTGTTATCAGTAGTTATCTCCCAGCATGCCTCTGAATCATTTAGAAAACTCAAAGCACATGTTTATCCCTGCTGAGGAACCAGTCATTATGATGCTATTTACAGGCCCTTGGTGACCCAAGCTCACTACATGGTGTAGAAAACTGCCAAAGATTTTGTCTCAGGGGTTCTCACTGCTGCTAGATTTAATTACTTACCATAAGCTTTTCAGCCAGAAGGCTGCACTCCCTCTTTTCAAGCTGCATTGAGGCATGCCTGTGTGAGGACATGTGGGAAAGCTAAGATAAATCAATGAGACATACGAAGCATGTTGCATGTGACTTAGAGCATGTTAAGTCCTCATGTGGTTACTCCTATTCAGGAGAAAAAAAAGGCTTTCACTTTCCTGCATAGACAACTTCAAAGCTGCACCATTTTACAATTGTAGTGTGTAGTTAAAGGCAATGAGGGGCTACGAAGAGATGTCAAATGTCTTGGGCAAATGCATTCATATCTAAAAATGAAAACACTGACTGCTTAGTAACGTGGAATATGTCCTTCAGAGACCAAATCTGCTTCTCACAAAGCACTGTGCACACAAACCCCTTCAGAGCCTTTCTGCTTACATGGCCAGGCAAACCTTACATTCCTCTTAGCATAAGGATAAATAATTACATCACTACAAGATGCTCAAAATAAGCCTACTTTTCTTTGTGGGACACTAAGTTTCAGCACAGTTTTGTGGTTCCACTGACTACAGGGAATCATCAATTTTGCTCAGTATTTTTGATATTCAGGAAGACCATTTAAAGAACTGATCTTACAGCCTGTATCCAGCTTGCAAATGCCCCTTACCTCATCACAGAGAAAATTCACTGCATCAAATCCAGCCCTTTGACATTCTGGAGCTAAAGGCTAAGGAGATTGGTTTCTCCTTGTGCAAAGTGCAGAAATCTCTTCATACAGTTCTTCTTAACCCTCTTGAAAGTCTGTGTAGCCTCACATATAATTTTTCATGATTTTGAATCAAAACAGAGCTCTATGCTTTTTGCTTTCCATTGAATAATTTCAGCAGTGATCAATATCTATTTTTTTTACCTAGAAGTGTTTCAACAAGTTAAAAAAGTTCTACTTAAAGTCTTAGCAAGACTTCAAGAAATAGCAAGACTGCAATTTGCTGAAGAATATTTTGAAAAGGTAACAGCTTTAGACAGGAATGTTGCAGCTTTTGCTGCTTTAAGAGAATGTCTCTGTGAGGGGACACATAAAGAGGTGACCTACAATGCCAGACTCCAAGTCTTGCAGTACACATGTGAAAACTCATCTGAAGTTACTTGCTGTAGCATATCTGTGTGATGTGCCAATTAAAGACAGAGCCATCTACTATAAATTCTCTACAGAAGTTATAAGCTGTCTGTCATCTCCTTAATTAAAGTAAAAACCCCAAAATAATAAAAATCCCCCAAACCAAAATAATTCAGCAGATCAGGAACAGCTGAATGTCACCAGGATTTCCATTTCTGCATGTGGAGAAGTGTCTGTAGCTGACAACTTCAATTCTGCAGGCTGCCTTGTTTCACGCTGTGGGAGGGATGTTTATATATCCACTCACATGCATTATGGTCTTTAAAAACATAATACACAGAACTTGGAAAATTTAAAGAGAAAGCACTTGGCTACAGCTACGTCAAAACCAAAGCTATGTCTAACCTAAGCCTCACTTCTCATGTTCCTGTCACCAAACTACAGTAAAATTTGACTAAAGTTAATATTTCTAGCTTTATCTTGAGAAAATCATGGAAACTTGGGGTTGGATTGAAAAAAATGTTTCAACTGCAGTGCAATGTGACACTGGAAAAAAAAGTCCAGAAGCAGTAAGTATATACAAAATATCTGTTCTGTCATGTAAATAGATACTAAAAGTTTAGTTAACATTCCACAGTGGTTTGACAGAACAGATTTTGAGAAATCAAACTGGAACTGAAAAATGTGTATGACATTTATTTTGCACATCCTAGTGTCGCTGCTCTGGTTTAGTAACTGCCAGGGGGCTGCCACACTACTAAGAGGCGAAAGGCGTATTTCATTTAAGCGGCACAGTACAGTTTTCTCTACTTCTCCAGTTTCTGGCTCATACAGGGACTTGGACTGGACTGACCCTTTCTGCTAAAGCTCACCTTGACCTGGTATTAAACACCAGAGATGTACATCACTGACACGAAGGAGCAAATGAGAGTGATGCACTGCAAAGGGTTGTTTCTGCTGTTGTTGAAGACTGCCATTCTCTTCTCATGCAAGGAACTCACGATTTTGAGGTATACTATCCTTCTAGGTGATTTGCTCCACTGAAGGCTTTACAGCCTTTTCTTCAGGCCCAGGTCCTGGCATAGCTGACCAAAGCTTTCTATTTCCATTTAATTTTTCTTCGCAATGTAATTACTGCAATGCGCTCAGGCTTGGAGCTACCCTTGAAGATCAGTCAGAGGCAACAGCTGCCACACACTGTGGCTTCCCACTTGCTAGGAATTGCTCACCACAGGCGACATGTCACAACAACTCTTTCAACACACTGCACAGATTTGCATTTCTCATGTTCAAAGTTGCATTCATCTAGATTAGCTGAGACGTGGGGAAGCTGGCATCACTGCGATGGCTTGCTGAGGCTGGAAAACCAAGAGCTTGATTCACACAGAGCTTAGGCAGTATCTCACTTTTGGGTCGAGTGTGTTTCCAAGCCTTTCAGAGGCTCACTGCTTCTGTCCTCTCCTTTGCTGGTTCTTTAATTTCAGGATCATCCTGGTGTCACCTCCTGCACAGACCTCACTGGTGCCCCTCTCTGTGCTGCACTCTCCTTGCTGCTGTGCCTTGCTCGACTCAGCAGGGATTGGCAATCTGCGTGTGCGTTGCTCACCTTGGGAAATCAGGATACGCCTCGGAGAAGGCACCAGGATGAACAGGGTTGCAGGTGTTAAGTTACCACCTCAAAAAGTGGGATGTGGTTATCTGGGAGATGTCAGTGCTGCAACCAAAGAGTCAAAGCTGAGTCACAGCTTCTCAGGGCTGTACTCTAACCTCTAGTTCACCCAGCTGCAAGTCCTAACAGTAAACACCATAACGGGAAGCCTGGCATAACAACTCAGGGATAGGGTCATTCAGACTACAAACCAACCTCTTTTGCATAAGAATGCAACCATAATTGTTTGAATTTAGCTACGCCTTGTTTTGATCTGGACACAGCCTGTTTATACTGTCTAATTGTAGTCATTCCTGTGGCTTTGTTTGTTTGTTTACAACAGTACTCCGAAGTTTGGGAAAATGTTGCAAAAGTTTCAAATAGCAAAAATGGCAGTCATTCTTTAACCTAATGTTTATAGTTTATAGGAGGGCTTCAACATGCATTACAATATTGCAAAGCCCCAGAATGTCTTTGCATAGTTTGTCAGTATAAAACTGGGGACGATTTATGCAGTGCTGAGAAACAGCTATTTCTGGTACAGCTGTAAGTTTTTGCAGTATCAGGCACACAAGATACATCACGTATTCAAAGATGATGGAAACATTACCAAGAGATTGAAACAAGTTCACAATTAATTAATATCTACCATCGTGAAAAACCTGTGTACTGAGATCAAGAAAAAGAAAAGAAGGTGGCACCACCCTCCTGTTATATCCCCACGTAGCATTTGCATCAATAAAGGATTTGCAGCAACATTACTTATTACCTTTTTTCCCAGACACAAATGGGTTTTCTGCAGATGTCCTGCGCTGAGTTTGTATGCTATATATCCTGTTGTAATATATATATTCCAAAAGTGTTCCTTTTCCCAGGACTTGTCAGACTTACCAATACACCGAACCAAAGGATCTCAACCTTCTCACGGTCTGGCTGGAGCTAAAACTGTTCACCTGAAGAAGCAAAGGCCCGGCATCTTATTTAGCAGGAATCAATGGGACATTTTAGGAATTGGGAGTTTGAGGAGCTCTATGACAGTTAGGAGCTGCAGTCCAGTAGAATTTAAAGAGGGTATTTTGCTTCTACATTCATTAGATACATTCACTTGAAAATTTTCCTTGCCTTCCAATCCAGGGCCCCAAAACCACAATTCTGGTACCATGAGACTGCAACAGTTCTTGAAGTGGGACATCTTACTTTTAGCAGAGTTAAGTGTTCTGACACATCCAAAACCACAGAAGCTTTCTAACTAACCTCCCTGTGGACTCTTTTGGGTGAAATGCTCTCTCCATACCCTTTGCTTCTCCTCCAGCCTACACCTTAATTCTAGATTTACACAGTTCAGTATAACTTTTTGCTGTGACACTGATGACATTAACCTACTGTGCACAGGGTATTTTCTACAAGGCATGAATATTTAACTCAAGGTATCTGTTCTCTGTTGCCTGAACTTGAAATTTTAGCCCAGAATTGCCCAGGGTTTTGCCTTGCCTCCTTTTGCTCTTTATTTTGTAGAAGCTCAGTGTATTGAGATTTGCAACCATGTGTTCCCCTCAGTATTGAGGATTACATTGACTTGTGGTGAAATATCCATCTTACACTTTATTTCCTCTGTTCACATCTGGAATGAGGCATGATGTCATGAGCATGGTATGTCATCTGCCTCATCTCCCCTGGTAAAAATGAGAAAATTTGCTTGATGCTCAGCATTCATTCAAGAGTCCAAGTACAATATGAAGCTGCTCAGAGTGGCCTACCTGCTCTGGCTGGTCTGATCTATCTGTGCCATCACACAGCTCTCTGGGAGGATTTAACAGCCATTGCCTTGCTCGCAGAAAAAAAAAAATAACTCATTCACAAATTCTTATTCCTCTCTGCCCTTCCCGTAGCCTTGAATCCCATTTCTGTGCCTTTAAAGGTGAATTATTTTTTTGTTTCCCTTTCATTCCAGCAGATAGATGGCCCCTTTTCTGTTTCAATGGGATCCGGGCCTTCCTGCCGCAGCTGCTCCCTCCTGGCCAGCGGCCGACTCCCTCATCCAAGCTCACCCTTAATGTAGTTTATTTTTGCGTCTTACTTGTTTCATTCTTTGCCTTTTCTTCAGGCTGGACCTCTCTTAATCAGTCTCAGTCTTAGCCCTTTTCCCTTTCAATTCAGCCTTTTCTGCTCTGCTGGGTTTGGGGTAAAGGAAACAAGGCTTCCTTAGAATGATTTGCTTAGTCTCTTTTTTTCCCCATTTCCTTACCCTTCTCTTCCTCTGCCAGGGAGGTCAGGCAAGCTCTGACCTTGAGTAACTCTGCAAACTGGAACATTTGTGGTTGCAACAGAAACGATTCTTTAATTAATTAAATGATCCAGAAGTTGCAGAAGGAAGCCAGCAGGGCTCTCCTGCCTGCTGGGACCTGCTGCACGACCTCTTACAGTGCCCTTCCAGGCTGAAGCTCACTCTCTGGGAATGAAGTCATGACTCAGACACCATCCCTTCTTGTCAGTCAGCAGCTATACAAGTCAAACATCTTTATTAATATATATTTATTTTTACCTTTAAAATAATTAAATTACCCCTTAAAACTCGTGTTGTTGTGAACCCTTACTTTGCTTCATGTGACTTTTGTTGAGTCGACTCAAGAGTCACAGAGTTGATGAACTTCAAATATCTGAAGAATTCTGTAAGAACTTATAATATGAAATCTTAATTGGAAAGAATTAGTTTTCCATCTGCTTAACACATGTTCATAGAGATCAAGCCACGCTTTCCAGGAGTTCTGGGGCCACTGAACCAAGTAAACTATGCAGGGAAAATACAGGAAAATATCAAAACAACATTTGCTTCCATGGTAGAGGGCTACCTCACCAGCTCTCAAGCATTTAAGTCAACTGTTTTGGCAATGTCAGCTGGCATAAAATTTAGGGCTGACCATTCTGATATAAAAACATACTGACTGGAAATCATGAATAATCCATGGAGAAATCCTTGTCCTTTAACTTATAATCACATTTCTTTAGAGCCTCCAGTTTGCCATGTGGTGTTCAGTAGTCTCCTTTTATGAGTAGCTAAACTTCATCATGCCATCTGCAGAAGAAAATAACTGCATTTAACAGAAGCCTCTCTTTATTTAGAGCTGCAGGGGGAACTAATTAAAGGTAACTGAAACCACAGCTGCTAAAATAATTATATGGCATCTAAACTATTTTGGAAAGCTCTCATTGTTTCTCAGTGTGACATATGCAGACTAAGACTGGAAACCTACCATCACCTTAAACAACATACTTGTGGTAAATGATGTACCTAGAACTCCAAAGGATACTACTTAACATAGGCATGTGTAATGCTCATGCATGTTTTATGTGTATGTACACACAAACATATGCATACACTGTAAAAACAGACCTTTTTTAGTTCTCTTACTAGCTCCATATAGTCTTCAAGACTTAGGAGAGAGAAATATGTACCAGCACTATAAAACTGTAATAAAGAGATGCCCACATTATTTTGCAAAGCAAAGCATTTTATAATCACACATGGAACTGATTGTTTGAAATTAAATACACTAAACATTACTCAACCAGTCTTCAGTGAAAAAAAGAAAAATTTCTTTCAATCATTATCATGTAAGAAAAAGACTTGCACTACATACATACATATATATATATATATATACAAAGAATGGCAGGCCTGAAGCTTGGAAAAGGTTTCAGATGAGGTTTGAATTATTCCAAACTCAGGGCACAGTGGGGAGCTCAAATTTTACATTTGCACAGGTATACAGCTGTCAAAAGAGGCAAAATCAATTGACAAAAAGCACGAGCAAACTCTTCTGATTGTATCATTTGGACCTTATTCAAAAGAAGTTCTTTAAAATGAAGAAGAGGAAGTATGTGCATTTGGACTCCCTTCTGCTTTCATTGTTTCTCTCTAAATGATGTTCTTCATCATGGCGTTTCAGTCTCTTTTAAAATTGATTAATACAATCAGGGCTGCAAAAGGAAGGTCTAGCTTTCAATCAGTCTATGGTAATGCTGACTTCAATTTTACAGGCACATTTTTCTTACATCTTATCCAATATTTTTCATACTAAATGTTTTGGGGCAACAGTGTATCCCCCAAAAATCCACGACAAAGTTGTGAGGAACAGGGAGCACTTCCCTGAAGGTGCACACATCCCCTAGCCTTCCCAAGCCCAGCACCTTGGGTCTTTCCAGAGCAATATCCCTGTACCCATCTTCATTTGTTGACTTCCACTTTACTCTTGAGGAAAGAAAAGTGTGTTGGTCTATCCTACAGTTATCACAAACTTTATCAACAGTAAGCTCAGCTTTGTTGATAGTCCTGCTCTTCTTACTGACAGCCCAGCCAATATGCAAATATCTGAGTAGCATTCAGGGTCACATAAACAAAGTATCCATAGCCTGTATAAAAAAACCCAATCCAAAGTAATGAGATCCTTGGTAACATCTTAGTACAATAATAAGAATGAATACCAGATAATAAATAATTTCCATACCTGGAGATGGAGAAAAGGAGATAAGGCCATCTCCTTTGGCAGGGCAAAAGTCACATTTGCCACCTTAAAAAATATTTGGTAAGCAAATATCTATTACTAAAAGACCAAAGTACAAATCTCCAACTCAGACATTGTTTTTGTCATCATATGTGGATGTGAAAGATGTAAATCTATAAAAAACATAGGCAGAATGTGAATGCTTTTGTAAAAAAATGCTTTGAAAAAATAGTAGACACTTAATGGATTTCAGGGATAATATATAACAAGATGTACCAGAGCATCCAACAACTGGTTATGTTTAAACTTAACTAGAAAAACAGTCTAATGAACAATGACAGGTAAATGGTGAGGAAATACATAAAGAAAGAAGCTGATTTTTTTTGCTATAACAGGCATTGAATAGGGCAGTGGGTAAACCCTTAGAAGGCTTGATCGAAGGAATTCCCTCCTTGAAGCCTACTGAAAAAAGGGGATTGTACTAAAGACCATACTCAGCATGAAAGCAGGAGTTCCAGTTACTCAGAGACTGCAATGAATCTTAAGTGTCCCAGAAAATTCTGCATGGTTTAAGGAAGGATTCAGACTCAGGTTTGACAATTTTCACGAAGCCATTTGCCTCATTAATATTTTCATAAAAAGTTCAATTTAAATTTTTCCCATTGCCCTCTTGTACCTCTTGACATAGCTAAGGAAAAACAGCCCAGGAGCAAGGATGTTGCTTGGAATGGACAATGTCCCTTCACTGACTTTTACTGGGGCACAGAGCAAGTCATGCAGGCACAGAGTATTAAAGGCACTATGTAATCTGAAGATGAAGATGAAAACCTCCTGTGACTTTAAAAAGTGCCTTAGTAACTAAATTTTTCTGAAATAAAAGAAGGATTAAAGGACAAACAAAGACATCACCCTGTGACACTGAAAACAAGCATTACTTAAAAATGCAGTATTTCTTCAGGATCCTCTGGTCAAATAGTCTGTCACAGCAAAATATATTCTGTACATTTTCTATTTTTTTTCTTAAAGTTCTCTCTCATTGCTACTCTAATAGACCCTGTGTGAAAGCTGGAAGCCCACAAGCCTAAAAGAGTTATATGGAAGCTATAGATGGAGTGCATGAGGCTGATCTCAATTACAGCTGAGCTGTAAGGAGTACAAATGCAAACCAGACTGACAGTCTGGCTGTTTTATGTCTCAAAGATACCTGAAAATGTAGATAGTTTCACAAATATCACATATGAAGTCTGATCAATAAACAGTTCAGAGACTGAATGGTCCCAACTTGTAGTCATCTTCATTTTGACCTGATTGAAAACATCCTTCCCCGTCTTTCATGGCATGTCAGTCACATCAGTGGAAGGATATTAAGTTCACCCTGTTGGTGCCCCTTCACATCAAATGTGTTAAGAATGCCCCTGACATGCCAGAAGTGTTGACTGACAGTCTCTTTTACTCAGATGCTGGAGAGGTTATGCAAATTACAGTGTTTATGAGCTGCTACACAAGACCTGAGCCAAGTTTGGTGGAAACCACCCCTTCATTTTGCTGGCTCATGAGCCCACCCAGAGTAGCTGGAAACAGACAATGTTCCTTTCTTATGGAATGAGAAAATGCTGCACTGAATTGAGAAACTAAGATTGATTTGGACTTCTGTGCCAAGATATTTTTGTTTCAATTGCCTTTTTAAAGGAACAGCAGATAGTGGTTTCCATTTTCCTTGAAGTAATTTTCAAACAGGAGGAGGGGCCTGAAGAATGAGTTACAGCCTGTGCCAGCAGAGAAGATTAAGGTTGTCAAGATACTGTGATAAAAATTATGGTACTTTCACAGTAGGATTTGAGATTGTAAGTATTAAAAGAAGGCCCTTACAGAGAAACTTGGAGTCTATCCTCATTTTCCCTGCTGCACATTGTTCATAGCTGCCCCCCTTCATATTACAATAAGGATTAGAATAGAGAAGTTGTTGGGTT
The DNA here is from genome assembly GCA_038380795.1 of Pyrocephalus nanus. Classification (NCBI taxonomy): domain Eukaryota; kingdom Metazoa; phylum Chordata; class Aves; order Passeriformes; family Tyrannidae; genus Pyrocephalus; species Pyrocephalus nanus. The sequence continues at coordinate 4,656,147 of CM076261.1, forward strand.
TAGTTTGGAAATCAGCTCTAAGTCAAGCAAATATCAATAAACTACCAAGATGTAGTTGAATATATTTGCCAAATTCCTAAATGTGGAGAAAAATTTCTAATAGAGTGATAGCACCAAAATGAATGCATGCCACTTCTGCAGAGGTAAGGATTAGCACTGCTTAGAAAATGTCTGGCAAAGGACACACATTTGTTGTACAAAATAAAGACATATCACTCAGCTCTGCACTCTCTCCATCTCATCATCTTATCATCTCATCTCATCTCATCTCACCTCACCTCACTTCACGTCACATCTCATCTCATCTCATCTATCTGTCCTTGTATTTCAGCTACAGCCATACCAGTGCTGATCCATGTAAAGTCTCACTCCAAGGGACAGAGTGATAGCTAACACTGACTATACTACACTTTCCCTACAAACCAGTGGAAATGTCAGGGCATTGTCCATGCTACATTAGCCAGGCCCACAGGGAAGGATCAATCTCTCCATCAATCTCTGCACCACACTATGAAGAGCAATGTTCTTATTCTGGAAGTTCTGACCCAAGAGCTCCCATGTATCTGCCAACAAGTTAAAGACTGAAATGTGTAACCACAAAGAGGAGTTTAGAGGAAGACAAAAGACAATTAAGTTATTCAAGGCTGCAAATTTAGGGCAAAGAAAAATGGGCATGAATAAGGCAAGCTGAACTTGCCCCCATATGGGCATTGAGTGTGTTCTTGTAGGCTCTACATGAAGAGTGTGATGGAGGGTGTTGGTCAGCATCTAGCTGACTTCACAAATTGAGGCACTGATGAAACAGCCTCTGACCTCAACCAAACTAAAACCCTATGAATTACTGTAGGCAAGGGTGATGCTTCAAAACTTTGATCTACAGGAAAAGAAAACATTTGAAATCCTTAGAAAACCATCTACAAACAAAAGGTCATTCTCCTGTTCAGTATCAAACTGCGAAGTTGGGACTCTGCATGTGTGGGTAAATTATTAAAACAAACAAAAGAAGTGAACAATTCAATTATGCAGTCAGTCATATAGCTGGTTGAGTAACAAATGCGTTCAGAGAGAAATATTTCTGAATAAAGAGTAAAGTTATTGCCAGTATTTCTGAGTAAAGAATCTCTAATGACTAACTTGACCTGTAAATTAATTCAATTAAAAAAGTGACTTGGATAAGCCAGGAAGTCAGAGGAAGTAAAAGACATACGCAAAAGTTTGGCATTTAAACAGACTCATAAATGAAAGACACGTGGCCTTAGATGAACAAGAAACTCCCTTAAAGTGCTGATTTTCTAAAGAGAAAATAACTTCAAATATTTTAGATGTTTTCAGGACAGGCTGCCAGGGTTAGGGTCTTCATTTTTCCAAAGTAAAAGAAAAGCAAGACATTGTCTAGAAACACAGCATTATGCAGAAAAAGCGGATCTAAGAGTGGAAATTCCTCTTGCTATTGAAACAATTAGTATCTTGCTCACCAAGGAGAATATAGGCTCAAAAAGCATAATCTCCCTGCAATGCAAAATGTGTAAAACAGCTGGGAGGGTGTGCCAGGCTTATTTGCCCTAACCCATCTCCCCTGGGTTCCCACACCCCAAACCCTCACCCACGGGACAGAAGCACCAATAAGCTGAGTCCTGGGATGCCCATCACAGCATTATCTCACACCCAGCCAGTACTGATGACTTCCATGCCAGCTGCTCCCAGCACCTGGTCCATAGTTGTGGACTTGCTGGGGTTCCTTACTCACCCAGATGAGCAATAGGGCTAGACAGGGACTCTTAAAAACTTGGTCCTTCCCAGCTTAAACAAGAAAGCTAATGAAGACAGCAACGGAGACTCTAATATACAATAATAATTAAAACATATTCAAATGGTGGCAAATAAAAAGTGATGTTGAAGGTTAGGGAAGACCTATAATTGTAAGGCAGTAGCTGAGCTTCTGCTTCTTGCAAAAACAAGAGAGACACTATGAGGGATGTCAATTGCACTTGGCTCCTGTCCTAAAATAATTCCACATTATAAATATTTGACGCAGCACTTAAGACTATTGCCTCCACAGGATTTAATGCAGTATAATGTAATACATCTGTTTGCTACCCACATGTCATGAAAAGAGCGAATGGCTAAGATAGGAACAAAAAATGCAAAAACATACTGTATACTAATAATTCTGTGTTGATCATGCTGTGTTTGTTACCTATTGAACTAAGATGATGAAAAATGTTTCATAATACCTGAACAGCATGATCTTGTTCACTGCTTTTTTTTAATCTATGAGACTACACCAACCCTGTTCCTACTTTAGCTTTCTGTACTCCTGAAAAGTACCATGAGAAGTTGTGACTTGCATGGAGACTATGTCTAACGTGAAAAGTTGGAGTACCTTTATGAAGACAGGTACAGTCAAGTAAGTTAGGGAAATACGTCTGCTTTTTATGTCTTCAATTTAAGTACTAATACATCTATCATCACCAGCTTACACTACCTGAAAAACTGTATATTGAAGATACACATGTTAACCAAGTTACCAACCCTTTCTGTCACCCAAATTGCAACGGAGTGACATTTTTTTGCTCTGCTTTGAAGAGTGGAGGGTTGCCATACTTTGACAATTATCTCTTCTGTAAGTTCCTCTGCTCAGCGTCCTTTCTGCTTACAGGGAAAGCTTTCTTAAGGGTATTTTTCTTAGGAGAAACTTACAGTGTATCCTTCCTTAATTAAAAGTGCTGTAGTCAAATTAAAACATGAAAGCAATGAGTCATATTAACAAATAAATAAGGTAATTTGTGGACAACACATAGGGATTGACACACAGTTTCATCAGTGCAGGTTTGTCAGTCTCTTTTTTTTTTTTTTTTTTTTTTTTTTTGGTCTCCCGACAGCAGGTAAATTGGCTTTGGAGTGAGTGTGCACTGGTACAAGTTGCCCAGAAAGGACGTGGAGTTTCCCACACTGGAGATATTCACGAACCTTCTGGATGCAATCCTGTGCCATGTGCTCTAGGATGACCCCGCATAAGCAGGGAGGTTGGATCAGATGACTCTACAACTCCCTGAAAGGAGGTTGTAGCCAGGTGGGTATCAGTCTCTTCTCCCAGGCAACCAGCAGTAGGACAAGAGGGCATGGTTTTAAACTGTGCCAGGGGAGCTTTAGGTTGGATATTAAGAAGAAATTTTTTACAACGAGAGTAATTAAACTTTGGAATGGGCTTCCCAGAGAGGTGGTGGATTCACCATCCCTGGAGGTTTTTAGATGACACTGGATGTATCACTTAGTGTCATGGCCTAGTAACCACAGCAGTCTTCGATTAAGGATTGGACTTGATGATCTCAGAGGTCTTTTCCAACATGCTTGATTGTATGATTCTATGACCGACCGTGGTCCCTTCCAAATGACCCACCCTGTGATTCTGTGAAAAGAAAGCTATACTGAAAAGGTAATTACAGCACAAACTTCTGGTTTCCTCATGGTTCCATAATCAAAATGCCAATCTCTGCTGTTCCCAAGCTTGATGGTTTAAAAAAAAAAAAAGAAGAAATAAATTCTTACTGTGGGGCAGAGTATAAAATCTTTCCAGTCCTAGAAGATGCAGCCTCTCTTCATTCATATTTTACTTTCATCAAAGCATTTTCATGAGGTGGTGGACCCAACTAGGATTTTCAAAGCTGCAAACCTGCTTAGATGTCCTTTGTTCCTTTGGAAAAGTCAGTGTTGAGCTCCAGAGAGACCGTGCACAGTCTTGGCACTGCTTTACGTGCCTGTGCTCCAGTGCCACCTTTCTGGGGCAGCCAGAAAGCAGGAAGTGTCCAGGAGACACAGTTCAGCCAAGAGCCACAGCTGTGCGAGGCTCCCAGGTCCCACCAACATTGACTGATCCCCTTCTGAGGGTTCTGAGAATTCACAATGGATTCACTTTGGTAAGCTCGATATCTCTGTGACCATCTTTTCCTATGTCTGAACCACGATATTCTGTTTTCTCTGAAAGCTGCTGATGAAGCAAACGCTAGTTTTTTTGGAAAATTGCTTTGGCATTTGTCAGAATATCAAAATGAGCAAATCACTGAGCAGAGAAAAACAGATTTAGGCACAATTTGACATCCTGACTCTTTTACTATATAACTTTTCATAACTGTGCCTCATCTGGAAAAAGTCACAAATCTGCTGTTTGTGGGAAGCTAGATAATTAGACACTGTAAATGACAACCTACAAACTATAGCTAAAAGCTAACCAGACTGGTAAACAGGAAGTACAAGACTGATTTTTGCTTCTTTACACAGAGTTTCACACAGATGAAATAAATGCTTAATTCAGCCCTTCTCTAGCAGCGGTTCACAAAGCAGGGTGGTTTGTGAAACCACACAGCTTGCTTGTAGAGCCATATTAAATTGTAACATTTCTCAGTTCTGTTTGCCTGCACTAGTCATCCCCCCGCAAACTTGGTATTTACTGGTTCATTCATCCACAGCTTGGACATCCATGAGTTTCAGTCAGGTCAACCTAATGACCAGAAACGTAGCCAGTTTCTCATAAACAATTTTCCACTCTAAAGCACAACAGCCTGACTAGGCAGCCCCTTCAGCCAATAGCATCTCTACGAGAGCCAAGAAATCAAGGTAACAGCATCTTGAATAAAGTAATAATTTTCTTTTACAGTGGACAATGCTTACATTTTCCTTAGCAAATAACCCATCCATATGTACTTGGTTAAGGATGAATTTCTGATTTCACACACACTGTGGGCAAACACCATGCTCAGAGGTTGCTAGGAGCATATATGTGTATAGCTGTTAGTCATCACGTCCTCCTGCCTTTGTGGAGGACATAATTAAGAGCACATCATTCGCCTCTTTTGCTTGCATTATGGATGGACCTGGCTGAGAGCAGCAGGAATGAACTCAAAACTTGGGTCATGAATGTGGATGATTACGAGAAGTATCTCAGCTAGCATATTTGATTTCCTGAGCTTGGAGGACAACTAGAGCAAAACTGAACAGTTTAAGTTTTTCTTTAATTAGTCTCCAGTCTGCGGTGTATGGAGGTTCGGAGCTTAAATAGATTCTTACATAACTCACGATCCTCTTTTCTTTTTCCATCAATATTACTATTTCCATTGAAAAATATTTAGGTTTTAGAAAGGAGGGAAATGTGATAGTCATTTATTGCCCCCACACTGCTAAGAAATTCCATGCTTTTATGTGCAGGAAGCATTGTGTTGATGTTGGCTTCCCCATGAGTTAAAAATCTTGTTTAAATGTTGCAGAATCTAAACGCTCTTTGAGGTTTTTCTGTGTTGTTTTATGGAAAGGCTTCTGCCTGATTATTTACAGATGCTGTCTCTGAGAAAGCCAAAAATAGTTCTTTACTAATTCAAAATTTAAACTAGCATTTTTATTATTTCATTGTGTAACCAAGAAACTCTGTTTTGGCATCCTCAGTTCAAAGAGGAAAACGAGCCCTTTGGCTCTCTGTTGGCATCACAAGCAGTGAAATTCCCGTTCAGCTAACAGCAGTGCCAAGCCTTGGCAGACCACAGGGTCCTCTCCAGCAGAAGTCCAGCCCCCGGAGCATCTTGCAGCACAGACTCCCTAGGTTACACCGCCATTAAGGGTTCACATTGTTTCAAAAGTTACTTCTCCCACAGTAGCACAGAGCATTTAAAGCAATTTGAGGAATTACAACAGCCCTTCAAGCCATGCTGCTTTTCTATGGCCACCTTGGCTGAGCATCAGTAAGGGATTTTTTTCAACAGTTTACTAAGTGTTAAGATGTATCTTGAGCTCAACAGCAAGAAGTGTTCCTCAGCCAGCTCAGCAAGCGAGAATTTCATCAGATGAAACACTCCTCTAAATTTCTCTTCACTTCTTCAAGGTTAAGGAAAGTCATGAACACTAATGAACAGGGTTAGTACCCTGGTTCAAAGAGAAGTCAAAGACCTTGGATCTCATCTTCACCACTCCAAAGACAGATTTTACTCTTTATTTTCTCAGCAACCAAGAGTGGAAGAGTTGCACTTTCCTTGCTGCTTCAAGCTATGGCTCTTCTATCCTAGAATATACCTGGCTGGGGCGTGGTTTCACTGACCTGGAGACCACGTGCGAGGCTACTCCCATATGGCAGCCCCAGCGATCCCAAAAAGGGACTGCTGACCAGCACAAACTAGCAATATGAGAGGTGGACTACCAGACATTATTTCTGCCTCATCAATGGCTGTGGTAAGTGTATGGTTCAGAATAGTCTTCCTGACCCAGCTGAATTTATCAGCTTCTCCAAATCCCTGCATCATGAGATGGTCAGGAGAGGGACTGATGTTTCAAAAACTCATCATTGCAGTAAACAGGAAGATATATTACTGTTTTCATTACGAAATGTTCTGCATAAAATATTGTTGATAAAACATTTGCAAAAGTAATTTTCTGCCTGTCAGCAGCTAGGTACTAATACCAGCTGAAAGCTGCTCCTAACCCAGTTTGCACAAACACATGCATACTACAATATGGTTTTGAAAAAAAAACCAGGAGCTGTATATGAACCATCAGTTGTCTAAATCCACAAGTCAGGTAACACACAGATATAGGATAAAGTCTGTGGGCCTACATGGTAGACCTAATTGTCTTCTTACAGACTGGCCTAAAGTCTGGATGATAGCTTTCAAACACAGGGCTTGTGAGGTTTGTGTTTGTTTCTTATAGTCTAGCTTCTTATCTGAAAACAGCATTAGGGGTTTTCTGAAAACAACAGCAAACACCTCTTGGGTGATTTCTTCACAGACTTCTTTAGTTGGTACAGCAGGTGTAGTTAGTTGTTCTGCAGATTCTTTAAAACAAACAAACAAACAAACACCAGCAAAAGAAAACTCCCTTCACCTCAGAGACAGAGCTAACAGAGATGACTGAAGAAGTTGATACCTTGACAAATAAATTAGGTTTTTATTGGCATGCAAGAAAATATTATCACTTACTTTGAATGGCAGAAACCTCTCGAGCATTTTAAGCATTAGCATTTTAAGGTGTTAACTCTTTATAAACTATAGATTTCTCCCAGATATTAAACCACTTAAGAACCAAGATCACAAAGTCAAATTTGATCTAAAATTGAGTTCTCATCTTTCTTTCCTGAAACACAGTGGAGTTTGGATTCCTACTGGTTCTGGCTGGATGCAGCTCATCTCTAGCACTGATACAACTGGCATCAGCTGAGACATGCAGCTGAGCTTATGGATTAAATACAACATGGTGAAGAGGGAAACATTCCTAAAAGATGTATTCCAGAGAGGCTGTTAAATATTTAATTGAAATACATTGTTGTGCACGATAAAATTAGTAAAACCAAGTAACTCTGCTCTGGTGCCTAGAATCTCTTGGGGAGTTTTACTAAGGATCACGCACTGGAAAGACCTGTATGATATCTTTAGGTCTGTGAAGATTCTTAGCCATGTCACCAGCTGGCCACGTATCTTATCTCATATCTCTTATCTCTTGTAGATACACTTTGAAAGACAGAGTACATGGAAGATAATTTGCACTGCTATGCTACTTTTTATCCAGGAATTTTATGTGCTTTAGTAATGTCTACAAATTTATCTAACAGTGCCATTCCCTACCATTCCTGCAATTTAAAAATTTGCCACAGTAACACTAAACTTTAAGTGTTACTAAACTTTACTCCCAAAATTTCTGGCACTTATCTCTTGGGCTATAAATCACTTGTTCAATGTGCTTTGTGTTTTACTTCCATGTTGGGGTCATGGATCTGAGATGTATTTGGATAAAGTTACCTAAGTGCTATCCACCAGCCGTGCTTTGTCTCCAGCTCCCTCACTTCCTCCTGAGATCTGTGGTCTGCAGTTCTCTGAGGCAAAGAATCACACAATCTGTGTGTTTTCTCCTCCTTACCTTTTCAGATGGAGATTACATGAATTTCCCAACACAACACAGGCATTCCCACTACAGCTAGAGGACCATCAGGATATCCTGACTTCCCTCTTGTCCAGTATCAGAGCACAAATTAATTCCTAAATGCTCTACAGGTTCCTCAGAAACACTGATCCACCATGACCACAAGCAAATTTCTTGCCTTGATTTAAGTCTCATCTCCTGTATCAAAAAGATGATGACACACATTTCCCATGTTGAAAAGGTTGATGAGGACTGTGAGATGATCAGTGAATTCTCATTGTTAAGGAAAAGATTTTCATAAGAACTCTTCATCTCTCCTCACCTTGTTGATGAATATGGAGCTTACCAATGACATGAGGCTCAAAAAACTAACATAATTGTGCTGAAGACAAGGTGATTTATTTCTCTTTTTCTGATAAAAAAGAGAAGTGGCTAGCAAAATTTTTCTTTGGCCTCAGATGTCTTTATTAGGTCAAACGGATGTACAAGATGTAACTGAGCATCTAGCTCTGTATGTATATGTGGAGAGAATAGCATTTTCTGAAATATGGTTGGGCAAAGAAAATCCCTTAATCAGTTTTGAAATCCGGTTCTGAAAGAAAAATTGTAGGATAATGGCCCCTGATGAAATAATAATAACAAAATTAATAATAATAAGTATATTTCCCTAATTCTACTAGTATTATTTTCTTCATCATTGCATTCAGTACTTGTGCCTCTTGGCCTTAATTCCTACAATGTTTCACTGTGTCAGAACACATGAGGCATAAACTAAACTCCACAGCTATTTCTTGCTTATTGTGCTGGTTTTGGATGGGGTAGAGTTAATTATCTTCATAGCAGCTGGTATGGGATTATGGTTTGGATTTGTGCTGAAAACAGTGTTGATAACGCAGGAATGTTCTCATTATCGCTGAGCAAGGCTTACACAGAGTCAAGGCCTTTTCTGCTCCTTACACCACCCCATCAGTGAGTAGGTCTGGGGTTCAAAAGGAGTTGAGAGGGGACACAGCCAGGACAGCTGACCCCAACAGAGCACAGGAATATTCCATATCATATGGCACTTAGCATACAGAGCTGAGAGAAGATGGGGGCATTTAGAGTGATGGTGTTTGTCTTCCCTAGTCACTGTTACACGTGATGGAGATGGCTGAACACCTGTCTGGCCATGGGAAATGGTGAATGAATTCCTTGTTTTGCTTTGCTTGCGCATGGCTTTTGCTTTCCCTGTTAAACTGTCTTTATCTCAACCCACGAGTTTTCTCACATTTACTCTTCCGATCTCTTCCTGATCCTGCCAGTTGGGGAGTGAGGGAGCGGCTGTGTGGGGTTTAGCTGCCAGATGGGGTTAAACCACATCACTTATTAAAAAGTCAGGAAGCTTCTTTTAACAACCATATCAACAAGAAAAGCTTGCACAATTGACTGAAAACGGTATCCTTTTCAACATTTTTATGGCGAAATAAAACTGCTACAGTTGGCTTGGAGTATTGCACTGATATCAAGAACATTAGGTGCCAAACCAAGTGCTTAACTTAGGAGGGATTTTCTCTCCTTACCTTTCAACTTACACATTTATAGGTCTCCAAGTACTAAGAGGAAATTTGTCCAAAATTAAGTACTTGAGTATAGTTACACTGTCAAGACTCGCACCTAGCCAGAGCCTAAAAGTGATTTCTTATTAGAGCACCTCCATGGACTGAATTTATTAGCAATCGGAGCCTGAGTGCAAATCACACACTAGATACAAGTCGGCCAGAAAACGGCCTCAGTGCTTGGTAGGGCTGAGGATTTCCCTGCCTGCACTGAACTTTACTGCAGAAACTGAGCAGGACCACCCTGGACGCTGATGGTACTAATTACCACGTTTGTGTGTCCCTGCATCGAGCCACAGTTACACAAGCAGACTTGCAAGCGCAGAGCTAGCCACCTGCACGATGAGGAGCTCTGCTGATAGTGGTCTGGATGGCTCCTGTTGTGTTTTTAGAGAGGGTCTGAGGATTTCCAAGGACTTCACATCCATTCCTGTGACAAAGCAGAGGCACCAGCCCAAAATATTTCCTCTCTTATCTTATTTTGGGCTTTTGCTCTCTATAGACTACAAAAATCTCATGTTCTTCTGTGCCAGGCCAGGTTTTACTTTTCATTAGTCAGCTTCTGTGTAGTCTCAGTATTTCTCTCTGATATCTGGAGAGAACATTATGCCAAAATTAATGACACATGGCTAATACGCATCATGGCTAATATATCAACAGGACTGTATCTCCCAAAGCAGCAGTCTCTGCTGAGTATCAGTTCTTGTCTTCATGACTCTGCCATACTCCTCCATGTATCTTACTGATTCAGATTACGTGTAACATCTTTTGTTATTTAACACTAATGGGATTCAGTTGAATAATGCATAATTACATCCAGGTCTCCTTCAATGGATGGCTTGCTCCCCTGTCAATTTTCTAGTAAGTACAGAGACATATCATAAAATGGAGAAGGAGTAATGCACACGGAGGTGATTATGATGCTGTGGTGCTCATGATAACAGCTGGAAGAGATCACTGGATTACTGAATCTACATGGACTTTGGGATAGCCCCTGCAAAACATTTTCAAGAATCCTGAGTTTCTTTTAGTGCCCAGACTAACATATCTTTCCAGGTTGCTTTATCCTTCTTCCAAATGACTATTTCCTTTACCACGTTTCCTGCATCTTGAGGAAGGTTATTTAATCTCATAATGGATTTACTCTTGTGAAAAATGGGGAAGACTGGAAGAAGTCTGCAGCTCTCAGTAATTCTAAAGTAATAGTTTATGGTGGATCCAGGACACAAAATTCTCTCTCATCAAGACCTACTTAGTTTGGTTAGCCATGATAAAAACCATCAAGAGGCATAAGAAGCATGACACTGGACAAGTTAGATCAGTGAGACGGATCAAGTGAAAAGTGCCCAATTTGACAGGGTTGGCGTCAAATGTGGGAGCAGCCCCAGAAGCTGCTGAACACAGGCATGGGAGGTGGTCACTCTGCTACCCACCCTGTCAGCATGTTGTCCTGAGCTGAAGATGGTGGACCACAGTCATGATGCCTGAGGTATATGCTGTGCAACTCTCCGAAGTGCTATGACCACCTCAAAAATGCTCAGAATAGAAAACGAAATGGTGCCTGCCAACGCATCTGAACCCATAAGGAGTCAACAAGGGTTTAATTTACATGGAATTGGCCCATGGGCTACACAACTTGGTATTACTCCTCTGCATGCTCAGCCAAGGACAGCTTCACTTCCTTTGTGCTCAGCTGTGAGCACAGCCGAAACCAACTCTACAAACCTTCCTCGCAATTTAATGCTGATTCCCCTGGTGATTCCCTAACTCCTCTATGTCATCCAAAAGCTTTTGGAGAGAAACACAAGTCAGTTGGACTCCTTCCAGACTTCACCAGAAAAAGCAATATACTCATCCTGTTCACATTTTACCTGTTTTGGGAGCTGGGGCACACAACACCTCAGCCAGAAGGATGCAGCTCAGTGGCAATTTGCAGCCAACTCCTGGACCATTTTGTAAAGTGCCACAGGAGCCCTCAGTGCTGAGCTTCCCCTGAGGGGCCAAAGCTCTCACAGCAGCCTCTCTGAGAAAGTCAAAGCCATCAGCATCAACTGCAAACACCCATCAGGATGGGCTGCAAGTCTCAAAAATCCTGTTGAATAAAAAAAATTATGCATCATAGAGAAGCATGATCTGTCCAGTGTGCTTTACTACACCTGTCTACATCACATTCAACCTAATTAAAAAACATCAACAACCAAACAAAAACAACCAACCAAACAAAAACCAACGCTCCCCCCCAAAAAAACCCACACAAAAAACCCCAAACAACAAAAATCCAAGGCAGAGATGATAGATTCAGCTGCCTGAATAATGCAGGAGAAGACTTTCATCATGTTCAGTGGGCACTTTGCCTGTCTCCACAGTGGCAAGACAAAGATCTAATTGATTGTCATGAACTTCTGTCAGGAAGAGCTCACTTGCTGCTCTTTTCACTCATAATAAACTTCAGTTTGCTTCTATCTGCTGAAAACAGTCTAATTACATGAGCCTTGGTTCTTTGATGTGAATATACTACAGTAATAAAAAGTGGCCTGTGCCATCATTTCAGATGAGAAATAGAATAACTTAAATATCAGAAAACACAGTAACTTCATGGTTGTTTTTCATCAGAGTAAAAATGTGTTTTCATCAGGTTCCATGTACCCTGCCTTTAGAGTGTTTCAGGAAAAAACAGTATCCCTCTGTTCTGGACAGGTCATGATCCTGATTTGTCACAGCTGTGAGCACTGGTTCCACCCCTGGAATTTGTACAACCTGAACTGGTTTGTTTATATTTGCTTACAAGGAGCAGAGTTAACTCTCACAAATGCTGATGTGGTGACACCACAGAAGCCTCAAACTTGCCTATCTCCTGTCAGAGACATGTTGAATTAGCAGTAATACCTTCCATGATGCTGCTGCAGCAAGAAGTCCGTCAACAAGTCCTTTTCCAGCATAGAACACTATGGGCAAATACAGCCCTGATCTGTGAGCAGTTTTATAGCCACAAGCACATCACTTCATGCTAAAACTCTGCTGAACTGAGCAGAAGAAATGGGAACACTACATCCCTCCCCACCCTCCATCCCTTTGCCCTATTCTGCACGTTTTGGAGAGGTTTTTATTCTCCAAGGCATAATTTGTATGCATCTATAAACCATACATATTCTCTTGGTGATTTTTTGGCTCTGTTCATTAAACTCACAGTGTATTCTGATACTCAAAGCGGAAAAAAAAAAACCAACAACTGGAAATCTCTTAGGAAAATGTTCCTGTGCTGGTTCCTGATTATGAAGTTTAAATGAGATGAAGATCATCAACACATAAAGACCCTCCTTGGCCTGTACCAAAAGATATAGAGGTGTTAGGTGAAACAAGTCAAGTAACTAAAGCATTTATGAACTTGCTTGGATAATAATTCAACCTCATATTTACCAGCTGTTTACAAACAGTGCTAAAAACCCTTGACTCCCTACAGTAATTTTTGTGGAAACCAATATAGATGAAAATATGTTTTTATGTGACAGCTAACAGATGAACTAATTTATTTATTCATCGTAAAGACTTGATGACCCTGTCATCCAGTGAGGAGGCTCTCCTGGAATCATGGATGCTCCTCAAATGCTACCATTGTCTATTATTTTTACTTTTGGATCTCAAGCCTAGAAGTCAGCAGAACAGACGTGCTAATTGCTGCTGTCACATCCTTCCCCTGGCTTGCAGGTTATTACCCATTCTTTTCTTTTATCACCTGATGAGACCACAAGCTCTTTGGTACCTGCATGGTTCATAGCATGAATTTTTGGTTGATGAATTTCAAACGCTACTGAAATAAGCACCACGAGTAACAGCAAAAGCCCATCATTTAGACACTGAAAAAGGAACAGTTGTTACTGCAAGCAGGAGGCATTTCAGTCACTTCTCAGATTTTCTGCAGATATGAAATATACAGTTTCTATAAATGGAGGGGCAGTCTGCAATATATTTTTGATCAGAGTGCTGCTGATGAAATCACAGTGAAGAATATGACACTTTTTTTTTTCTTTAATTAAACTCAGTGGAAATTTTTACTAGAATATGGTGTCTATAGAATAAGGCAGTTCCCTTTGAAAGATTTAGTATTTACAAACACTTTCAGATTTTTCTTTAAGGAAAGCTAAAATAAGCTGTGGATAATGTTTAGATTCTAGACAAAATGTAATGAACAAGCATCAAAACATGCTGTAAAACTGAAAAATTGCATTACTCAACTGAAATGTGTTTATTTTGAGGTAACAAAAAGGAAACACTGGACAGTATTTCTAAATAAACCACTGTGATACCCCATGCATCTCCAGCTAGGGAGCCCAGACTGAGACATAATCGGTTTTTCCCATGGAACAAAGAAACAAAATTTAAAATCACACTAGAATAAAGTGAAATAGCTCAGTCATTCAGGAATTCTGAAACTGTACTTCAAAGGAAGACCTCAAAATAAAGCTGTCTAGGCTTTTCCAAGATGATCCTTTCTATATTCATGGGGAAGTGAGGGGAAAAATACATGGTACCTTTATTCAGAGCAACAAAACATTGTCAAAAACTTTTGAGTCTTTTGTCCCATATTTCTCTGGGACAAAAGACTCAAAAGTTTTTGACAAGCTCCAATATTAGAGCAATATATCTGCATTGCATTAATTCTGAACAGAAGTATTTCCTTATAAAACCAAACATATACTTGGAGTTTAAGACCAAATTCAGCCCTCTGCAATGCAGTCATATTTGCACTATGTAATCCCATATGTGAGATTTAAATGAGAGAAGTATTTGATGCTTAGAAACTTCCATATCACAAATAGATGGGCTATGAATCATTGTGAAAATAGACTGAAAAAAAACCCCTTTTCTATCCAGTCTTTCATTAAATTCCTGAATTCACTGGTAAAAGTGACAACCAACCAGTCAGACTCACCTCCATGCCTAGTAAGATTATTGGACAAATTATCACGGAACAGATCATACTGGAAGTTATGTTGAAATGTATGGAAAACAGGGAGGTGATTAGAGACAGCCAGGATGTGTTCACTAAGGGCAAATCACACCTCAGAAATCTAGTAGCCCTCTATAATGGAGTGACTGCATTGGTGGACAAGGGAAGAGCTACTGATATCATCTACTTGGACTTCTGTAAGCTCTTTGATGTAGCCCCCCACAGCATTCTCGCCACTAAACTGGAGAGATACGTGTTTCATGGAATGACTGTTAGATGAATAAGGAATTGTCTGGATGGCCATGTTCAAAGAATTACAGTCAACACCTCATTGTTCAAGTGGAAATCATAAATGATGCTGTCCCTGAAGGGTCCCTATTGGGACCAATACTACTTAAAATCTTCATCAATGACACAGTGGGATTAAGTGCACCCTTGGCCAGTTTGCAGATGACACCAATTTGAGTAGTGCAGTTGATTCACTTTAGGGAAGGGATTCCATCGAGAGCAACCATCCAAGGCCATGTGAACCTCATGAAGTTCAGCAAGGCCAAGTTCTGTATGTAGGTCTGGGCAATTCCCAGTATCAGTATAGACTAGAGGATGAATGGATTTGAGAGCAGTCCTGCAGAGAAGGATTTGGGGGATACCGGTGCATGAAAAATTGGACATGAGGCAGCATGAACATCCTGGGCTGTGTCAAAGAAGCATGACCAACAGGTGGAGGCAGGAGTTGATTCTCCCATCTACTTTGCTCTTGTGAAACTCTACCTGGAATACTACATCCAGTTATGCATGTCCATCCAGTATCCACAGTACAGAAAAGACATAGACCTGTTGAAGCAGGTCCAGAGGAGGGCCACAAAAATGACCAGAGGGATGGAGCACCTCTCCTGTGAAGACAGGCTGAGGCAGATAGGGTTGTTCAGCTTGGAGAGGAGAAGACTCCAGGGACACCTTATAGCATCCTTTCAGTACTTAAAAGGGGCTTATAAGAAGGATGGAGAGAGACTTTTTAGCAGGGCTTATAGTGACAGGACAAAGGGAACGAGTTTTAAATTGAAAGAGGATAGATTTAAATTGGACAAAAGGAAGACATCTTTTATGATGAGGCTGGGGACAGGTTGCTCAAAGAATTTGTGCTTTTTTCATTATTGGAAGTGTTCAAAGTCAGGTTGGATGGGACTTTGAACAAGCTGATCTAGCAAAAGATGCGCCCATGAGATGGAGGTTGAACTAGGTGATCTTTAATGTCCCTTCCAACCCAACTCATTCTCTGATTTGGTTTCTATGATTCTAGATATCCAAAAATGTACCTGAGCACTGAGAGAGTGAGGATCCAGTGGGGTTTTCATTTCTTAGATGTTCTGTGCCATCATGGATACACATCCAGCTTTTGAGTGCAAACTTACTTTAAACCATCAATTACTGTCCAGTTAAAGTTTTCCTCGTGTATTTGACAGGTCAGTCAAGAATTTCTGATGTTCCCAGTTTTACAGAGAGCCACAAGACTGCTTTATTGAGGCTTTGGAAAAACAAGATCAAAGCATGTAATGAGCATGTACACAAAGATGAGGGTTATTGCACAGATAGAAGGAATAATACATATCAACATTTGTGTGAGGTAGGTGACATGAAAGAAGGAAGAACATGACAGTTTATTATTTGAATGTGAAAACTGTATTTTGAGAAAAGTATTAGCTAATCAGAGATGAAGACCTCTGATTCTGTTTGCTTTCTCTAGAATATACCACAAATACCTGTGTTTTGTTTACAGATAGACTGAGAGTATACAGACCCATCAGCAGCCTGATGGGTATCTGATGAAGACATCAGCCTTTATTTATGAAGCCCTAATGTCAAGAAAGTGCAAAATGCGAATTTCCTATGAGAAACTGTGGTAAACTAAAAGAATTTATCAGCAGCTGTCTCTTGAAAGCTTATGCATTTATTAGTACAATTTCCCCATTTGTTACAGAACTCTCTACCACAGTTCACTGACCCCAAGTTATGCTCGAGTGGCTTGATTGTAAAAAATGCCTAGTGTTTCAGAGAAGAACTTGGTAGAGGATTCACCATTTTAGTTGAACATTATGAATAGAGCCCTTTGAGGACCCGAGTTTGTAGGTATGCGGGAATACGGAGGTATTCCCACAGGTATGGTGTGGCAAGGGATCCACAGACCAGTGGGCATGTAGGCAGCAGGATGAGCAGTTGACATGGAACCTTCTTTGCCCCCTCTCCCCAACCATTTTCAATTCTTGCTCTGGGGTCTTGAATTTAGGCCAAAACAAATGGGGAGAAAAAAAAAATCCACATTTGGGACTGGGGGATAAGGGAGAAAAATTCTCTAAACATTTTTTATTTTCATTGGCAGGCACTGGACACTGCTCATAGGTTTGGTATGTCAGCCATGGTCCCAGCAGAGGCCGCCCAGCACACAGGCTTGCAGGTGAAGCAATTGTTTCAGCCATCACCATCACCATCACAAACATGTTTCCTGTCTGCAGTCTATTTGGGAACTTACTTGTCTTCATCATGCTAAATACAGGCAATATTAAAAAACAAACAAACTAACAAAAATATATTATTGCTGTATTTCCCAAAACCAGTGATTTATTGTGATCAAAGGCCTGCAACAAGGATCCCATTTGGCCAGTCCTGTCTTTGTATTTTCTTTCATTGCAGTATCAGTAGAGGAAAGTGCATCACGCTTCCTGTTATCTTTACTTCTTACATAATAGAGGAAAACAAACTCAGGCTCAAAACAACCCAAGAACTCCACATCAAGAAAAAAAAAAAAAAAAAAACAAACCAGAAAAATTAACCTTCCACATGTTTCAAGAATGTAAACAACGTCATCACAAAGACATGCAGAAAACTAGTGTTACTCAAACCAAGCGCTGCCAATTCTCCATCTAATGAGTTGTTGAATCCTGAGACAATCAGGAATCGCTCGTGAGAGCTTAGTGAACAACAGCATTTGTTTTTCCTTCCGATTTCTCCTTATTAAAAGCTACAGGGAAATCACTGAGCTAGAAAGACTACCTCAATTACTCTTAATTGCTGTCCATTCTAATTAGCTCAGGCCACGGTGATCCTGCAACAAGCAGCACAGGGTACAAAGCAGGTACTCTGCCTCTTTATGATGCACTCCGTCCCCTTGCAGTGGAAATGCCATTGAGGCAATGAGTATGAGCTCACAATTCACAGAGGCTGCTGATACTCATGTCAGGAGCATTTCATGTCAGAAGCAAGTTTTGGCCTTCCTGTTTTGCTTAACTATCCCTTTTTTTTTTTTTTTTTTTTCCCTAAGTGTTTTGGGCAGCACTCCAAGTAATCTAACGAATGAAACGCCACCCCACAGGCTACTCTTGCAGAGCATGAGGGGTGCTAATGCTTGGATAGGAGGGTGAACGCAATTGTGGCAGCTCATCTACAGAGCAGGGACATGTGCATGGCCGAGCAGGCCAGTTACATGAAAGCACCAAGAAACACTTTTCTAAAATTAAGGGGAGGACAGAGGACTGCCTCAAGGGAGCTGAGTGAATGCTGAAGCCTTTTTGAGCAAAACAGAGGAAGTAAGATAAGCCTGGTCCTTGGTATTTCTCCTTTGGCATATATCTACAAGACAGTTGGGGCATAACAATAAATAACTAACAGGGTTCTTTGACACATAAAGATAGCTGGAAAACAGAGCTGCAATGTGGTAAACTCTGATCTATAAGCCTGGTTTCTTATTAGGTTATTCCCACTAAAAGATAAGAAAATATCAGAAAATTACAGGCTGGATAATACATATGATCAAATATATAGGAGATGGATATTATTTGAGAACATAAAATATCATAAAATCAAGTTTAACTATTAGCCTTCTTGTCACCCAGTCATCTAGGAGCACATTCAACATCTCTATTATTCATTAAAAACGAATAGTACAGCAATAAGAATGTTGGAATGTCCATCTCAAATCAGCTTGCAGTAAATATCAACTTACTAGCTACGTAAAGGGAAACAGACTCTCTTAATACTACTGATCAGTGAGAAGACCCAGTACTGAACAAAGCATTACTTATTTTTATAAACCCCATACCAATCTGATGCAAAACTACATGACAGGATTAACTTTACCACTCCAAAACTTTAAAACATTCACAGTGAAATGCAATAACTCTTTGATGCTATCCAGGTTTTAACAAATTCTTGCTTATGCATTTATGTCATGTAGAAGGTAGGTTTAAATTAGATATTAGGAAGAAATTCTTTACTGTGAGGGTGCTGAGACACTGGAAGAAGCTGCCCAGAGAAGCTGTGGATGCCTTATCCCTGGAAATGTTCAAGGCCAGATTGGATGGGGCTTTGAGCAACCTGGCCGAGTGGGAGGTGTCCCTGCCCATGGTAGAGGGGCTGGAACTAGATGATCTTTAATGACCCTTCCAACTCCTTCAAACCCAAACCCATTCTATGATTCTATGTTCTTGAATTAGGGCGTGGTGAGAGAGAACCCTGTGTTACTTACTAGATACAATACCATAATAATGTAAATTATCTTAATTTTTACAATCTATAGAACTGAGTACAAGGGTGCAAATTTAAAAGGTACACAAAGTTATTTAGGTTCTTTAAACATAGTTCTATACCTTAGTTTCTGCAAGAGGCACCCCAAGCTCTTCTGACAGGTGTTAATGGACTGAATAGCACATGCAACTTCAGAGGAAACTAGTCCTCCTCACTGAGGTCCTGGCTTCAATACACTAGATACAATGAAAATAAAGTATGGATCTTACTGTGATTTAAAGCAATGTACTTACTTACTCCTTTCAGCTGATTGCACAAGTATTGTTTAACTCCCTGCCTTCCAACAGTGGGATGACACAAACCTACCCAAATAATTTTCAATTCAACACCATCAGGGACAATGCTGTTTTAATCAGCAGAGCTGTACCTATTTGAAACAGAATTGTCTGTGACCTGAGAATGTAACTCATGAGAGACAGTGAGAAAATTCTCCACTCTCATCACATTTCTAAAAGATATTTAAATTATTATGAGAAAGTTATGTTACAGATTAGCTTCCAGGAATTTCAAAAAGAGCCTGGAGCAAGAATTCCCAGGAAAAAAACTCCACAATTTTTCACCAACTGTACTACAGCTGAAATGCATGATTAGAATTTTAAGGCCTGTGCAATCAGCATGGATTATCCCAAACCCTCATAACAAACCATAACCTGACGAGAATGATGGTCTGCTGTGAGTATCTCATCTGCACCAGGAAGAGCTGCAGATAAATTGAAGATTGTCCTCCTCCTAACTCTGTCTTTCACCCAAGCTTTCCCCCTGCCACTGTTCAAATACTTCAAAATAAGCCACTCTGACTTAAATATCTAATTTACTGGAAATCTGCTGGCAACATCTTATGAGTTGGCTGAAAAACAAACAATGTAATCTGCAAATCCACAGTTTTCAATGGGGATGTTTGCTGACTTCTTTTTCTCTCTCTTAGTAGTGGTCAGCTCTGGCAGTGAAACGCTTTAAAAAACACACAGCCCGTGCTAGAGAAAGATCAAAAGCAGATCAGATGTCAGCACCAGCTCAAGTCAGTCTCACAAGAAAGAGGAAAAAACAAAGTGAGAAGATGAGTTTTTCTTGCTGCGCATCACCCCGTGCCCCTCACCCGCATGCAAGGACACCGGGGCACAGCACAGCATCTCTGCCAGGGAACCTGGACCCACGAAGCAAGTTGGGATCATGCTGTCCACCTTTGCCCCAAAAGAACTCATCAGTATTTATTTTGGCAGCACCAGGCTTTCCTCCCAGTGCTCCTCCTCACTGGGCTGCCACTCCTGGGGAAGAGAAAGAAGCGTGGGCATTGGTTTGACTTGACTATTGAACAGCAACAGGGTTCAGGATGAGGTCAGCCCTGCTCACAGAGAGGCAGCTGATGCACACGTAGGGCCTGGCTGTCTCCAAGAGTGGGAGGTGAAACACCGTGGGTCTGCACCAAGTGCCAGCAGTGGCTGGTTATGGCACAGCTCTCCCTCCCTGCTCTTGCTGAACTACATCCCATTTTCATTTGCTTGCATTTGCAAGACTACACAGACTGCGCTCTGCTAAAAATGTGTGGAAGTGTGAAGATAATGCTCTTTTTTCTTTAAGAACATGAAGCCTTTTAAAAGTTTTTAGAGGTCAACATGAAAAAAAGACTCCCCCACCCAAGAGTCTTAAATGCCATACTCATTTTCTGTGGGATTTTCCTAAAAGGCCACATTGGGACCCATATAAAAAGCAATTAGTTGAGTTTATAGCCCCCTATATCCCTCCTAGACAGGCGCACAGTTGCAGCTGACCAGTGAGTACCCCCTTCACCATCCGTCCATCTCCTCTCTGTTGTGTTCTGTTCTCCCGTGCTTGTGAGTGAAAGCAGTGAGCACCCACCAATTTCGGGGCAGGATTAACCTGAAAATCAGTAAACCCTCTGCCGGAATTTTGGAGTCTCGCTGTGCTGGTGTGACGTGAGCGGCTGCGGTCCGTGCCCTGCTGACTCAGCTGGCCGGGCTCATTCAGGCTGGTTGGTGGGCGAGATTGGGTTACATGGCAGAAATCATAACAAAGGCAGGAAACAGATCAGCACTCCCTGGGTTTAACACCCTCTCTGGGGACCCTTGCTGCTTTCCAGACTGTGGATGGTTTTAACCCTGTCCTGAAACGTGTCTGCGTGGCATGCTCTGATCTGGTGAAATCAAGCCTGATACATAAAATAAAAGCAACTCAAGGCAGAGCGGGAACGGCCCCAGCAGGCGCCGGTTGGAGAGGTCCAAAGGGTTTTACACTGCTTTTTATGAATGAGCACTGAAATATGAACTCTGCTGAACAGCATCCAAATCAGAGCAACCAGACTATCACGATGGATTCCCTTGGAGGAGTTTTAGGATGACCCCCTCCCTGTTGTTCCCTGCCAGCTCTGCGTGTTTTTGCCTCCCTGCAGCTACAGAGCATCTCTGTCACCTTGCAGCCTGGCTCTCTGGTTTTTGCTCTCAGCACTGAACTTCCAGCACAGGACAGGAGGAAAACCCCAGTTGACCTCATGCAGCTTTATTTACTCTGATGCCTGAAAAACAGTTGTGCCCTCCACTGCTTAGTTTTGGTGGCTAAGTTGATGCAATGTGTCCATCAGCGAGTGGATGTCTTTCATAAAACCAGTCAACGCTGCAGGACTGTATTTCATTTAAAGTAGCTTGAAGGAAGTTACACGAACACATCACAGATTCCCTCAAGTACTGTTTTTTACTTTGTGCAGGATGCTTTAGGAACAAGTCCTTCCTTCCTGTGATGTGAAGTGTTGCTCAGAGTGGGAGAGAAGGGGTGCAAGCTATCTGATTTGCAACGTGTTTGGGAAAAAAGAGAACATTTTTCATGAGACCATAATGAAGACACACTACCCTTGGTCCCCTCTGGGAACTCTGATGTTCTGGAAATATTGGTCTCAAAAGGTGAAACATGGTCACTTAGAGGCTACGAATCCTTTTCATATGTAAAGCTGATAGCAAAAGGAAAGATAAGTGTCTTACAAAAAATCCTTGCTAGCAATTTGCCTGAGTGAAGGCTGCAGGATTAGAGTGGTACCATGGCTTCCTTCCAGAAGAACTGTCCAAGGGGCACATCTGCTAAGGGGCGATAGTCCTGTAACACATCACCCTGCAAAGCTCCTGTAACTCTTCAAATAAGGAAGAGTTTCTTAATTTAGTTTCCACTGTATTAAAAGCATATGAAAACTATAAAAAAAAAAAAAAAAGGACATAGGAGCATTATAAAAACCCAAACAAACCTCAAACACACCCACCCTGGAAATGTCTCCCATTCACAGCTTCACTGAGTATTTTCTTTTAACTCACCACAAGTCTTCCCAGAAGAACAACTGAAAAGACATTAGACATTATTTATTTTTCTTTTTAAAATATTGTTTTAGAAACCTCCCAGAAGGGAGAAAAATAAAATAAATTATTATAGTGCCACATCAGCACAATCACCAAGCTCAAAATGAAGAAGACTACAGTCATCTAAATACTCCTTTGACGCACAATGCTTTTTAATTTCACAGTCAGCTTTTCTGCTTCCTTTTACAAAGACACTTCCACTTAGTGTCTTCTAAGTCACCTTGAACACCAACTGGACATATGCATATTCTTGGCAGCTCTTTTGGTTATTTTGCGTGTTTGTTTTGGTAATCTGCTTTCATGCGTGGGAAAGTTCATTCTCTATAGTAAATGAAAGGCTTTCATAAGAGGTCTTCTTTCCACTGGAGACACGATTAGAGGCCGATTGCTATTCAAACCAAGTGTAATAAAAAGGGCTTGTTGTGGAGAACACAGCTCTATTTCTTTTTATTAAAGCCCAGAACTACTCACAGTAACCTCTTGCAAGACAACTGAGAATAAAACCAGCTCCACCATGCTGTATTTCTCAAAGCAACTTGCCAAGAATACAAGTTTGTCAGGAGTCAGGATGCAGGGCTGCAGGAGAGGAGCAGATGTGTCTATTGCTACAAAGGTGGGTCCTACCCACCACCTTCCCATCCTGCGGGTCAGCACGCACAGTGGTAACACACTGAAAGACGTTAAAACTCATGCTGTCTCTTCATCTCTTCCTGGCCCAGAGTCAAGGTTTTCTGAAGCAAGAGGTGAGCTGTGAAGTTTACAGAGTTTATTGGGTGCCAATCACCCTCTGACAACGGCAGGCATTTCCTGCAGCTACCAAATTTCCCTCCTGCATCCTCTTAGTGGGCTCAGTACTGAGACTAAGGCTGAGATGAGCT
Source organism: Pyrocephalus nanus (assembly GCA_038380795.1). Classification (NCBI taxonomy): domain Eukaryota; kingdom Metazoa; phylum Chordata; class Aves; order Passeriformes; family Tyrannidae; genus Pyrocephalus; species Pyrocephalus nanus. Next base: position 4,679,398 of record CM076261.1, read on the forward strand.
CTTTACCTTCTGCTGGACTACTCCAGATGTAATCCATATGGGCAGAGGGAATCATGGACAGACTTCCAGTTAAGCATAAAAAGGACAGGAGCCACCTCTGTTTTGCTCCTCTACTTTTTAAAAAGCAAAAGCAGATCATGGGGTTCCTTATAGCACCACAAAGCAGCATCTCCACAAAGTATGTTTTTTTCTTCACCCTGATGAACTTGAGCTGTGAACATCACACAAAGCACAGAGATCTTCCACAGATGTGGCTTTGTGCAGTGCTTTGGACCCTGCAGAAATGGTGGGTCTGATCAGAGACCAGCAAAGATGGAGCAAAGAAGGGTTGAATTACAGGTCTCTAAAAAATGTTCTTTACTTGCTTCTGTTTGATGAACCAAGAGACAACAAAGACATGTCTACTCTTCTTACTCCTGCAGTATTTCGGCTGATTCAGACCCTCACACATACCAAACTCATACCAAACTCATTACTTTGAGCCCCCAAATTTTCTCCTAACTTTAGCTAACCTTGAGTAACTATTTAAAGAGGCATCTGTATCAGAGTTGTCAATATTCTGGAAAGATTTTTCAGCTCCTCTGCAATGAGCAGAAGAACATGATGTTTGTTTGTTTGTCTCGCCTTAAAACCAAGCTACGCTGCTGTTTTCTGCAAGACACTTCAAGAAATTTTGTATAATACTGAAATATGCATACAGTCATTTTTATAAATTTGCAAAAGAAGTTAATCATGTAATATCATTAATCAAGAAGAAACCTGTTTTCTTAAGGAGACAAGTTAATCTGTTTGAGGTAGCAAGAAAACTTGTGACTGGGGCCTTGGAACATGGTAAGCACAAGAACCACCTCTCAGATTTTTTGCTTTCTAGGAAACAATATGCCTAGGAACATGTTTGAAACACAAATTTCCAGATGGAACCTACATGCAATCTAGTCCTACAGGTCTGCTTTTTGTACATTTGAAGTTGTGCTGTTAGGTAGCCCAACACACTGACTCAAATCCAGTTTGGTTGTATTCGCACGAAACAAAGCACAAAAAGTTTAAATATAAACATTTGTGCACACAAGCAGTGACACGTAGCAACTCATGGGGACAAGTGAATTTAGCTGTGCACAGATGCTATGAAATCTTGACAGTGTTTGTTTGGATTAAACTGGCTTCAGACTGTGCAAAGTGTTAATTAAGGACAAGAGCTCTCACACTCCAAACTTGAGACTTACAGGTCAGATTTAAAATGAAATCAGCAGTTATGTGGGGCATTATATGCTGTATTACTATCTGAAGCCAATTAACATCTAGAGAGAAAGGAAGAAGGAAGAAAAATATCTTTTGGCCCTATGTATTATTATTTATTGTAACCAGATTGTCCTCCATCATATGATAAAGCAGAAATGTGTGTAAGGAATCTTTCAGTCACTGCCTACATAGATGGTCTGAAATCATACCTCAACCCATTAACAAAATATAAAAGGCAAGTATTTTTTCTGCCATTGAATACTTCCAAATGTAGTGTATAGTGGTTGTAACAAGCATGGCAAGTAAAAGCTTTTATGCCCGTTCCTGGGCTAATTCAAAATATAAACTTCAGTAGAATTTTCCATGTTCCCTGGCCAAGACCTTGGCAACAAGCACACAAATACGTTATGTAAAGCAAATCAAAAAGTGTTTTCCAAACATTTAAAACTTCAGGATTTGAAAAATATGCAGCAAAGCCATGTTAAGCAGACCCTAGCACCCAGATATCCTTAAAAGAAAGCAATTCTGCCCTGCATCTTTATGCATTATGAAATAGCTGTCAGAAAAGGTGCAAAGTCCTCCTATACTAGGCCTGAATGTCTGCACAAAACTTTAAACACAAAATCTCCTTACGAGCCTCAGTTGGACTGGAGAGAGGTGGATCCCTGTGTTTTGGACTCCATCTACTACAAAAACTTCCATTAAGAGTCACGAGCCGAATCACAAAAACACATTCATGTTTTATTTATTTAAGGCATCAATCTCTCTCTCTGGATGAGTGGGTGGATTTTCCAGATGCATTCCTGACCAGGCTAAAGAGTATCTGCAGGACACAAACTTCTCCACACACACATTGCACAACACTTGTCCATGCTGACTCCAGGCACTGAGCAAGACTCCTTCCCACTCTCACCAGTCTCCCAACCTCTCTCTGTTTTCCAGAATCTCAGCCCACTCACTTAACCCAGGCTGCAATAGGACAAATGGAAATTTCTTGGCTGTTGGCTGCTTTAGTTAAGGTTTACCCACATAGAGAAGGCTACTAGAGACTGGATAAAATTTTAATCCAAGCTTTCCTTTGGTTAATCTTTTGTACTGCAGCACAGTGGAGTTTTGACTTAGCAAAGCAACATATTGTTCCTCGTTAGTGTCTGCAACAGTCCAAATCAGCCTAAAGTACTTACCCATTGTTCATTTGTGTTATTCCTTTTACTGTCTCTCTCACAGGCTTTTTTAGGCTATTTTATGCTTTCCCCAGCACTTTTATAGAACATAATACAGAGATCTGGAGCTGACAATTTCTATGTGGTAACTCAAAATGGCCAGGACGGTGATGCTATTGGTCAGCATGGAAGTCCCTTCATGTAGCATTACCCTCTTTTGGCTATTGCCATTTTAAGGACAGATGTCTTTTAAGAGAGAGATGCCTAGGCTCCCTCAAAGTAGGTGAAATGACTCCTACCCTAGCCTTATATTCAGATTTCAGATGGAAGTCAGTCTTCAGACAGAAAATTTTCTCCCTGAAAAACATCAAGGAATTGGCCAAGTACAACGCTGTGATATATACTGCATTCACAGTGTCATTTTCCTGGGACACTGGCCAGGCTCAGGGCTGCTGACTGAAATGGTGCAGGACAGCAGAGACAATTAAGTCTGAGTTTGGGTCCAGGTTCCCAGGTTCAGGTCTGGGCAAAGCTGGTTAAGTTTCACACCTTCCTTGCAGCAGCTTCCACAAGAACATGGGAAACCAGGCACCAACCATGTACAGGCAGAGAACCCAATGCAATATTAAATGATACCTCATGTCAAAATATCATGGCACTTTTGCTCTAATGCTTCTGATAGTTCAGCAGACAAAATGCTGTACTAGCAATTTAATCTGATCTTTCACCTTCCATGGATGCTGCTGAAGTGGGCAGCAAGAGACCCAACTGCTCCCTTAACTGCAGGAAGCAGGAATGGCTACAATGGCTTTTGAGCAAGACAGTCAAAGGCACAGAGGCTTCCTAACCTGGCAACTGGGGGACCATTGTACAAGGCAATGTGTGTGTTTGTCATGGTAACTCGTCTGTCTATCTGTCCGTAGTCTGTCACGCTAACTTGTACCAACTACTTGCCTTGGTAGCTGCTAATTAAAGCAGTTATTGAACAACAAGTAATTGAACAACAATTTATGCTGTTCATAAATTGCTAACAAAGTAACGGCAGCAGCACCACTTTGTTCAGGCTGCATGCTCAGGGGCCTCACTCAACGGGATGCTGAGCAGCACTTGCAAAGGGCTTAGTGCCCTGCAGAATCAGGTGTGGGGATGTTAACTCTGCCATGTCACTTAATGTGGGTTTTAGAGCTCCAGAACATTTAGAGGAAATTCCTAAGAAATGAAAGGAATCTAGGATGCCAATGTAAGCAGCACCTGACAGGTATGTGTTTTATTTGTGTGTGTTGTTGGGTTCATCTAACAACACATCCTTAAGAGAATATAGCACTCCCTTTCTCACAAAACACCAGTGTCCCTGTGTTGCTGGCAGTAAGCACAGCACAGCAGCTTTCTGACAGGGAATCATTATGAAGAGGGTACAGAATAGCCAAAGATCCATTAGACACATCTGAGCATTTGCAACTGCAGAGTTAGCAGCATGCAGTAAAGAGCAGAGTATAGTAGCAGCTGGCTACAAATGCAGACTTGTATTTCAAATAAAGCTTAAGAGGAGCTCAGGAATAATGCTGGTGTGTGCTACAATCCCATGGCAGTGCTAAAGAGAGTTCACTAAGGGGTATTTCCAACTATTTTTTTTCTTCCTTCTCGTTATGGCTTCGAATCTGAAGTTTTCATTTATCCCAGTGTTTTCCTGTGTTACTCCTTTGCACAGAAACATAATGGTACCAAGTGCTGAAAATACAATGCTTAGTTTCCTTCCAAGGCATTAATTTCACAGGTAATTTTGTTATGAAGTTGAACAGCCCAGAATGCAGCCTAGGTGTTCTGGCAGCAAGCTGATGTTACCAAACATCATTATTTGTCCAGCTAGTTTACAAGGAAATAAATACAAAATCCCCAGGTGTTGCTTACAGTGTAGCCAATGTTTTTCATTTCATTCGTAAATACAACATGCTGTTCAGCCCACACACCTATTTTATAGCTCTAATGAAAACTAGAGAGCAAAATTCACACATAATGGTGACCATACTGCCTTTCAATTCACCCCTGTAAAAGACAGAGATTGATCAAGCAGGTATTCCTGCAAGCATTCGAATGCAATATATGAAGAAGCATGTCAAGAATTTTAATTGTACTAAATAGGAAAAGCCCGTAGCTAAGAGAAAATAGATTGCCTACATAACAACACACAGCTGGAATGACTTTAGTCCCCAAGGCACTGCTAAGAGGCCTCTTTTATGGGTTTGGATTAGAAGGAGAAGTACCTTTAGCCAGGCACAGCAGGACAGATTAGAGAGGGGCAGCCTCAAACCCACAGACCTGAACAGCTCTTCCAGCTCCTGAGTAAGTTAGCACAGTACACATAGACCTGATAACTTCTTGGATCTTGCTTTTACTGCCTGACACTGATGGATTTTGGATATTCCATTTATCACACATGCCCACTGCACCGCAAGACACAGAAGCTACTGAGGGGAGGGACAAACTGGCAGCATGTGGGCACCTTGACAGGCTCAATCCTCTGCAAGGGCAACACTGCACACATGTCAGCATTTGTTTATTTATTTACTGAGACTTCAGTTCCCTGCCAACTGCTCCAGAACTGGAAGTACATACTGGAAAAGAGGAGAGAGACAAAGAAACCTTACATGGGTGGTTCCTATGTATGCAGCCCCTGATGCTGGGACTGAAACCCCAGGAGAAACCCTGAACCCTTGAAGGTGCTGGATTCTCTCAGCTGCTCAGGACTCACCCCAGGAGAAGGCAGGTTCAACTCCCTTCCACCTTAGTGGCCATGGCAATTAAATGAAATTTCTTGGCCTAAAATGAAGAGCCACACGGGCACAGCCATTCTGTGAGGATTTCGTTACTCCGGGACACATGCAGGCAAAATCCTCATCTGACAAATATGGCCAGATTAGTGAACTGGAAACAACGTGCCTGAATTTCTTCTGACTTTGTGAACATGAGTGACCCTGTGACTTTTTATTAAACCACATGATTACATGCTGCAGGCATACATGTGCCAGAATGCTGGGGGAGGTATATGCTTTGTAGCACCTGAAATCCCTCACTGGTCGTTTACAAACCATAAAGAAGAGTTGACAAATTCCTAAAGCTTAGGATTTTTTTTTCTTTGTTTTGTTAGGGGCTTAAGGTTTGTGTGGGTATAGCACACCACCAGGCTGATGCCAGACATTTTTTCGGTGCGTGTTATTAGAGATGCAAACAATAGCCTGGATTTATCCAGACATAAGGACAAGAGTTATTCTGTCTGTTCAGTGTTAATGAATAAATGCTTTTCCTGAACTATCACAAAATTCTGAGCCATGAATTTTGCTTACCATGGTCATGTTTGAACATTTATAGGCACAAGACCCCCTCTAATTTTTAAAAAATTTTACTTTTGCTGTAAACCATTCACAAGGCTCCTAAAAATTCCTCAAACTTCCTAGTTGCATTCTATCAAAGGTGAAGAAGTAATATAGAGTTTCTTACTGTATAAAATACTATAAACAATATATAGTGAGAAAACAGTTATTAAATGGATCTAGTTCAGCTGCTCCCAAGCCACTCATCAGGAGAAAAAAAAAATCATATTTCACAAATATGTTTTTAAAGCAGTCTTTTTTTCCCCTCACTTTTTTTTTTTTTTTTTCTCCCCCTCTTAAGCAGGTTTCATTACTATGCGGCAGGATACTTTATCCATTCCTGGTCCAGAAATTCCTAGATTTGATTCTTACACCTAGAATGATGCTCAGGAGTTAGACTGTCATAACTGCACAGAAGATGCATCCTGACCCAGTCATCTCTCATATACCCTACTAAAGATAACTAAGAAGTACCTACCCTCCTTGAGGGGGCCCCCCACTAATTTTTATCCCTCCTTTCCTGTCAGCTGTTGACCTAAAGGGTAAGGGGAAGACTGGAGGACCAGTGTCTTGGTGCACACTGGACCTACCTGGGGACATGAGAGACTGACCCCTACTGACAGCTCAGCTCAGAAGAGGAATGGTGAAACTGAGGAGGATTCTGACTCATGATCTATGAAGGACAGGCTTACAGCCTCCAATTCTGGCTGTGTTTGCCAAGGGCAAAGGGTAATTATCTTACCTAGGCTGTTTAGACTTCTACTTATCTATAATGTTTTGATCCTATCTTCTGATTCTTTGGGAGGTGCAAGGACCACCCCTCTTGTTTTCAGCTATTCCATATTGTACTATTGCTTCAAATTATGCAGCGAATAATTACACAGTGAAATTTCTACACTGAAGACTCTATTCAGTAAAGTGCAGATTTTAAGTTCTAAAAGAAAATGCACAGTGATCTCTATTCCTTTAAGTTGAGGCTCCACAAGGCCAAGTGCCGGGTCCTGCACTTTGGCCACAACAACCCCTGCAGCGCTACAGGCTGGGCACAGAGTGGCTGGAGAGCAGCCAGGCAGAAAGGGACCTGGCAGTTTGGACAGACAGGAAGCTGAACATGAGCCACCAGTGTGCCCAGGTGGCCAAGAAGGTAAATGGCATCCTGGCCTGGATCAGGAACAGTGAAGCCAACAGGTCCAGGACAGTGATTCTTCCCCTGTACTCAGCACTGGTGAGGCTGCACCTTGAGTATTGTATTCAGTTCTGGACCTCTCAGTTCAGGAAGGACATTGAGGTGCTGGGGCAGGTCCAGAGAAGAGTAACAAGGCTGGTGAAGGGACTTGAGCACTAATCCTATAAGGAGAGGCTGAGGAAACTGGGGTTGTTTAGCCTGGAGGACGCTCAGGGGAGACCTCATCACTCTCTACAACTCCCTGAGAGGAGGTTGTATCCAGGTGGGGGTCGGTCTCTTCTCCCAGGCAATCAGCAGTAGGACAAGAGGGTACAGGCTTAAGCTCTGCCAGGGAAGGTTTAGGTTGGATATTAGGAAGAAATTTTTTATGGAGAGAGTAATCAGACATTGGAATGGGCTACCCAGGGAGGTGGTGGATTCACCATCCCTGGAGGTTTTGAGGATGAGACTGGATGTGGCATTTAGTGCCATGATCTAGTAACCACAGTGGTAATGGATCAAGGGTTGGCCTTGATGATCTCAGAGGTCTTTTCCAACCCAGTTGATTGTATGATTCTATATGATTCTATGAAACGCCATAAGTTAGGAAGATTGGATCTTCTGCCTTGGAGTCCATCAAATCCCTTCAATTCCCATGCCCGTGGTAATGACCAAAGCCTGAATCTCAGAGGGGAGTCAAACCCTGCCATAAAGAGATCTCATCCTTCTACCACCCATTTAGAAACTAGTTTGAGCTGTCATGCCTGAGATTTATGTCCCCAAAGCATGTCATATTGAAAGGGAAGTTTTGCCCTTTCATTCATTCTTTCCCAAAGCGAGGTGTACATGGAGTGGTGCAAACCAGTGACACTGACTGATGAAAGAGTTAGCATTGGTGGCAATCTGGTAGAGGGAAATCAGTGGAGAGGCTTAGCTTGCTCTCTGGAGCAGATAACTTCAAAGCAGCCTGAGTAGTGACTGATGATGAAGTAGCAGAGATAAGAAACACGCTGCCTCACTTTTTCAGTGCAGCAATCTGGAGGCATTGCAGCTGAGTATCCCACTTCTGGCAGCGTCCCTGCACATCTGTAGCATCCATTGGAAAGAAGTAAACAGCATCAGTCAGCTGGAAAGGCTGCTTTCCTCATCCTCCCTGACCCCCTGCAGCAATCTGTCCCAGGCTCAAAAAAGAAAACATGCTGGTATGTATTTTCCTAGGATCTTTGAGTTGTCTGCATCTGTATTCTTTGTTCTTTAATATGTTAGTGTGTTATGCTTAGAGTATTTGGCTTACTACGACCAGTTAATGTTCCACTGACTAAAAAATAAAGTAGCATGATAAATTCTCAGAAATTAACTTATCTGAGAAGGAAGGACAGAATGATTCAGAAAAAGCGGAAGTGGTGCAAGACAGTGTGTATTCAGTCCTCTTCACAAAAGCTTCTTCCCCAAAATGAGAATTTTTGGAGAATGCCTCTCTCCTTCCCTCCTTCTGCTGATCTCTTCCTTCCTTGAACCCAAACTACAGGCTCCAGCAACACGGCAGCTAATAATAAACTCTTCAGCTGAACTCTAGGAAAGCAGTTTGGTCAAGGCTTTGCTTGCCAAATGCTGACCAACACATGTTCCCAGCTGCCAGCAGTGACTCACGGCTAGCCATGTTTTTCACATAACAGTTGTGCTTCAGCCTTCTCCCCCTCAGAGCACGTTTTGGTCCAAACATGGGCTCCCATTCCAAATGATGGAGTCAAAGGTACTTGAGGTACATGGTCCTCCTACCATGTCTCATTATGTTCATGCCTGGAAATGCATCAGGGATGTTGGGAACACACTGAGTCAGGCTTTCTGAAGAAGGAGAAATAACCCCTTTAGGGGACAAAAAAGCATGAACACCAGGATGCTGGTGCAGGTATATATGGAAACCAGGCCAGCCTAGCTTCTCCCTCTGCTGCCCCATGATGCTGGGAAAGATAAGGAAAGGGTTATGGGAAGAACTTTGGGCTCCAAAAATCGTGTGGACAAAGAAGAGTTCTTGGATTGGAACACCACTGAATTACACAACTCTCACCAGTGCCAATGCTATGGTTTCATGACCCCATTCTCCCCTTGGTCAAGGCTCTCCTTCTGTACTGCAGACATCTGGGACACCTCCCTGACCACAGCTATGCGGTTTTCATGAAGAATATGGCAGTTATGGTTGTTTCCTAAGGGTGGAACTACCCTGACTCCTCCTCCTCTGGTGAAATCTCCTCCCACCGCTGCCAGGCTGCTGGCTCTCTGCGCCCTCCACACTGCCCCACCAAGTGCAGCAGCACAGCATTTCTGGAAATGCTTTTGCATTTCTAAGGAGAGAAATAACTCACATTGGTAGCATCAAAATATCCATGAGGAAGAGATAAATGAAAGCAAGTTAATATGCAAAAACCCTGTCATGTCACAACAGTGCACTTGTTGCTGGGATAGTAAGGATAATGGAGTACCTGCTCATTGCTAAATCCTTTCGCTGTTAACTGCAGGAGCATGCTGACCAGAAATAGCTAGGTAGAGGACAACACAGAGGGAAACTATTTCTATAGCTGTTAAAGAAGCTTAATATTTTTTACTCATCTGGAGGTGACAGAAATAAACAGTTAATATCTCTTCCTATTTCTCAAGGGGTTTTTTTCCTTTTTGCTACTCCAGGGCTTAATCCAGGACAACAACAACAAAAAAGAGTAGGAAAAAACCCTGTGTGCAGCCTTATGGCAGGACTTTCCAAGCCACAGATGCTGGCTCTGTGGTTGTCTGATCTATCCAAAATAAAGCTCAACAGCAGGGTGCAGTGGAGTAGTTCAGGGGGTAGAAAAGGTCATGTGAACGTGATTCCCACCTCCCAAATGCCACATCTCCTCACGCTGCCTACCCCTGCTCCTTTTAGGATGTAAGGAATTGTTGACTTATTTTTCATTTTTTATTTTCAGCCTGCTTTTCCTATCTGCTTGCCAAGTGGGGTCGTTGAAAGTAACTCTTGCTGCAGCCACTTTCCCAGGAGAGAAAAAATAAGGTGAACTATTATTCTGATAGCTTACAATTGAAAAGGCAGCTAGCAGCTTGGATGATGAGCCTCTCTGGCTGCTCCAAGACAGAGTTGGCATTGTGGGAGCTCAGAGGCTACCATGTCACCTTCCCCTTGTCACAGCAATAGGCATTAGCCTGCCTTGGGTGAAACTGTTGACCGCAGAGACTGAAACATTCTCCTGAGAGAAAGAGATCACAAGAGCCTTGAAAAGAGGGGCCTTGAAAGCTGCTGATCTGCTGGGCACAGATGCGTGGCACTGCCTTCCTTACATGAGAAGGCCATTTGGGGTAAACAAACGTCAAAAAGAAAGGAAAGGGGAAAAAGTAAATAAGTAACCTAGCTCATTCTAATAATTTTTGACATCAGAATGCATCCATATCATATACTTTTCTTTTGAGAGGAGTCCACAGCATACGCCTTGGCCCAGCTGGCAGTACAACCTCTGCAAGTCTACAGAACATCCCATTCAACCATTCTTGGGAACACCTATAAACCCTGCTGCACGTCCATGTGTGGGCTGAAGCAATGGCCAGCTAGGCAGAGGACATGTAAGAGTCATTGACCCATTTTTACAGCATGCACATTCATTTCTGTTCAGGTGTGGGCTTCATTTTCATGATGCTAATGATCAAATAATGAAACAAACCACTGCTTGTTTCTGATCGGAGCTATTTCTGAAGCTTTATGTTTGTTAAGAAAATAAATCAAGTCTAAAAATCACGCTTTCCTTCGGGACGATATTGGACTAAAGTGGATGATGGGACTGTACCTGTATGTTTTGATGTTGCCAGCAATAAAGATTTTCATAGCAGGTGTTTGATTTACCCTAAGCACTATGCAATAGCAAGATGAAAGACCTGCTGCCACTTACCAAACCTCTTGTAGCCGAAGGACTGCACCTCCTCCTCCTCTGCAAAATCGTCTGGAGAAAGAAAGACACAGCAGAAGATTATTAATACTACCACTGGAAAAAGATGGGAAGAAGTTTTTACACTTAAATGTTCACGAACTAATGTAACTTTAATTGATTTGTTAGGCCTGTTACTGATCTTCCTCTCTGTTGCTCATATCCCACCTCTGTCTTCAAGCAGAAGGCAGTTCAGAGCCTTTCCCCCAACCAGAATCATCATCAGAACTTCAGATTACAAATTGTGCAGATTTATCACCTGGTAGCTATTGTGAGGCCTGCTTGGCCAGTTAAGCACAGAGCAGAGCAGACATGTCCCTCATCACAATGACAGCTGCAATTGTCACCAGCATGCTGCTTGGGCAGGCTCACCCAGACCACAGCACTCACTCCAGCCAGCTGCCTGTGCTGTGCAGGCACTGGGCTCAGGCTACACATGCACCAGTTTGGCCTTTTACACAAAGTGCCACATATAACCATGACAAGTAATGAGAGAGGAGTCAGAGGGGAAAGTTGTCCGTCCGTCCGTCCGTCCGTCCGTCCATCCATCCATCCATCCATCCATCCACCCACCCACCCACCCACCGCCTCCCATGGGCACTAGCTCGGCTTGAACTTGCAAGATACGATGAAAAATAGGAAACAGAACCGATAAACAGATGGGAAAAATAAAAACCAAGGGGGTGATGATTTTGAAGGATCTAGAGGGGAAGCCGTATGAGAAGTGGCTCAGGTCACTTGGTCCGTTCAGCCTGGAAAAAGGGAGAATGAGTGGAGATCTCATCATAGTCCAGAGCTTCCTCAAGAGGGGAAGAGGAGGGGCAGGGACTGATCTCTTCTCTGTGGTAACCAGTGACAGGACGCAAGCAGATGACATTAAGCTGTGTCAGGGCAGGTTGAATATTAGGAAAATATCAGGTTCACCAGGGAAGTGGTCACAGCACCAAGCCCACCTGAATTCAGGAAGCATTTGGATAATGCTCTGAGGTACATGATGTGATTCTGGAGGCTGCTGTGTGCAAGGCCAGGAGTTGAACTTGATGATCCTTGTGGGTCCCTTGCAACTCAGGAGATATTCTATGATACAGTGATTTCATTAAGCCTTTTGTTCTCATCTTAAAGTTAGCAAGTAGTTATATGCTAATAATCATGATTCTATTTTGTCAGAAGCTTCATTTCTCTCCTCTTCCTTCTCTCCTCTCCCTTTCAGCAGCAAAGGAAAAGGCTGGCATCAGCAAAAGAAATACACCCATGACTTCTTTAATAAAAAAAAAAAAAAGGATATGTTTGTGTTCACATGTTCAGCTTCCTTCTACCAACACAATTCCTCGTTCTGCTGAATCAGGAAAGGCAAAAGCCCTGCATTGTCATTAGCACAGCCTCTGCACCAGGCAACCAACTGCCAGGGAGGGCAGCACAGCCCAGGCAGCTCCTCTCCTGTTTTCCTGTTCCCCACAGGGAGCAGAGTAGACCCATTCCCTCTCTGACACACAGCATTTTTGCACTGGGAGAAGCCTCCATGGGACTCTCTTTAAACAGGACCTAGGATGTGGCTTCCCAAGTGGCAGACGGTGGTTCTCAGCCCACCGTCAAGCTGGAGAAACACTTGTCTCTGCTGTGATTCCCAGCAGAAACAGCAGGCAAGCCTGCCTCCATGCTGTGCAAAACACTGCTGGGATCTGACAGCAGTCCCCGCTGTCCAACACCCAGCTTCTTCTGGGCTTTGGTTTGCATTGCAGTGGCGGGGAGGCTGATTCAGCACCCTCGGGTGATTCAGCAGCTGCTGGTGACCCTTCCAGCACAGGATGCTGAGGAAGCTTACAACCTTTCCATCCAGGCCTTTCCCTGACTTGAGGGGAGCACAGGAAACAGAAGCTCAAGGGCCAGTCAAGGGGTTCACCAGAAGGGAACACTTAATGACTTGCAGTGGAAAAGTAAGCTAAATGCAGACGAACAGATGTGATGGAGTGGGAAGTCTGTGCTCAGATAGACCTTTTTTTTGTCCACAGACTTAGTGTACATGATCAGACTCCTCTGCAACTGTGTTAACTGCTGCCGCAGCTAACTTGGGCCATCGCAGAGCCTTGGGGGGATGAATTCAAAGGTAAGGATTCAGTCTGCATTCAGGCTCAACAAAGTCTAAATGATTTAAGTGCATGTCCCGCAGAAAATCTGACTTGCTCCACCTTCTGACCTGCAAGGTGCCACACACAGAAGTCTGAGGGAGATTGCCTGAAGCAGCAGAGGAGTCCATGAAATACACCATTTTGCAGAACATCACCTTTTACTCAGATGACACTATCGATAGAACAGCTAAAAACATATTCTTCACCAGGTAACACATCTTGTTTAGTGCCAGTGGTGCTCCTGTCCTCATCTTAAGCTACACCTCCAATTCAGATGAACATTTAAGAAGTGGAAGAGCCAGTGGATGCTCCTCAGGCAAAACAAACACATGCTGTCTTTGAAGGCAGAAATAAACCTTAAAAAAACCCAAACCAAACCAAACCAACTCTCACAGTTGTACTGAATGTTATCTGAAGACAAGGTCACCCAACAAAACATGTCAAATACTAATCAACCATCAACAACCAAGCTCCTCATCCCAGCGGTGAGCTACTCAGGAAAAATATTCCCCTTTTGTACAAAAGATAAAATGCTGCACAAAATAAGATATCAGCTCCAGAGCCCTTAGCTTCCTGCCCTCTTCTGCTATCAGGTTGTAACACAATTGCCTCCTTTGTATCTCAGAAGTGTAACCTGGCTTATCCGATTCATATCTGATGTATACAGTCAGGCTGTCTTTACATCCTGCGGCTTCATCCCACTCCACGTCTCCAAGACCTTCCTCCCATGCTGCCAACTTCTTCCCTAGTTGTCCTGTTTTCCACGTTTAGCCCTATTGCATTGGCCTCTGGCCACACTTTTATAATCACATTGTTGTTTCTTTGGCCTTTTCTCTATTTGCAGCATATATATTTTTATATACATATGTTTTAGAAATTTCTATACACACAGTTTAAAAAAAATATATATATATGCTTTTCAATATTTGCAGCACTGCATATTGCTCTTGCTAGGGCTGGAGTTTTTTCTTAAGCTTTGGATACTTTATTTATTAATCTCCTAATTTTGAAGGGCATTTGTGGTGTTTGAAACACAGAAGTGGAGATGGGCAAGGACAGTTTTGTCAACTAATGACCCAGTTCCCTGTTCACTAAAATTTCAAACATCACATAAAACATATTTCAGTCCCTGTGAGGTGGTCTTGCAGGGGCAGCAATGTTTTTTAGGGCAAGTCTATGAATATTATTTCACAGAAAAAGCTCAGAGGTCTTTCAGTCACAACTGCCACTAGGCCCTTGGCTCAAATCATGTGTAAATACAACATCTCGCAATATTAACTGTAATGTAACAAGTTTAAGGGAAATAAAGATGGAAGAAAGCAAGCTTAGACTAAACATTCAGAAATGAACAGCATTTTGGAAAAAGAGACTAAGATGGGTTGAAAGTCCTACTTCAGAAGAAATGTGTTTGAAATATTAAAAATTAAGTTGACAAACAAGCCAATAAATTTAAGTCCCAAAGCAAAGCCCTGCACCCAGCCTTCTCTTCCCATGCCTTTCAGGCAGTATTGTCCTTACTGGAGGCAGCAGAAACTTGGCCCCCTGTTCCAGTGCTGGAAATATTAAAGTTTTGTCACAAGTTCTACAAAAATCTCAAAGCTTCCTGGTATCTTTGCATCAGGAAAATACAAGAGAACCTAAGTCTTTATTGAAAAGGCAACAGCTTTTCTAGAGAAAACTATGAAAATGTGATCTGTTATGAATTACAGAGGTTAAGAAAATACACACCAAGTAGGAAAGCAAATAGTAAGAAAACCTCCAGCATGTTTTAATAACTTACACTTTAAAAGGCAGTATCAGAAACTGGTGTAGCAGAAATTCATGAGTTTTGAGCACCAGTAGCTGATATAAGAAAAAGAAATTTTCTTTTTACATCAGTGATGCCCATATTTGATTGAGGCTGAAACTGGTGTAGGAGGGGTTTGTTTGACATTGTGAAAACTTTAAGTTAGAAATATTTTTCTTTAGTTTAAATCCAGCCCTTCTCAGTTACAAAGAGAATGACTGGAATGAATGCAAGTATTTCTGTTACATACATACACATTAATATACAAGCAAGGCTTATTTCATGGGTGAAAAATATAAAGGCCAGACTCCTCCTTGAAGCAGACAATTAAACAGAATCTGTTTATATGTCCCAGACAGAAGAATTAACTCTTTAGTTCTGGGAAGATGAGCCATAATTTTGTTATAAGATTCTCTACTAAGGTCTCAGCTGTGACCCAAAAGATAGGGAATCCAGAACAGGAAAGACAAAGAAAGATGAAAAGCTGGTTTCTTATGCCATCAACTTCTACAGAGCCCTGGCAGAAGTAAGGTCCATAAAAAAGGTGAACTTTGGGCAGAACAGAAACACATGTGAGCAACCAATTGTATTTTTAACCATGTAGGGGAAGGACCACCAGAGATCTCCTCTTTCATCAGGTTTACAAGAGTCTCCTTCGATGCTCCAACAGATTATCATGGGGAGCTTACAGCAGAATGCTACAAATGAGTGTCTCATTGCAGCTGAGCGGCAATACATCAGATATCTCGGGAGTCAGTGCCCAGTAAGAGTTCTGGTCAAAAAAAAAAAAAAGCTTTGAGGTATTTTGGCAATATCTGTGCCCCACTGAGTATCAATGCCAAATTCCACTTGCCCTGCAGTCATAAGTTATTACTGCAACACCTCTAATAAATACAGTTGTAGAGTTAAATAAGATACAGTACAATGCTTCAAGGGAGTGGGAATTACAAAAAGGCAGTTCAGCTGGGGATTAATACAGCGAACAGAGGGAATTCATTTAATCTAAAACAAATTAGACTCTCATTTGATTAATTTGCTAGAGGCAAAGCAAAAATCTGTGGAGTAGAACTGTTTAATTTCTCATTCTTGTTCTTAAATCTTAAATAAATTAATCATGGACCACTTATGAGTCATGCTGAGGTCAAGTAAGAAAGAGCTGGCCTGGAGCCAAGAAGGATGCTAAATCTGCCCCTGAGACTATATAGGGTCTATAACCATGGCACCACTTGGTCCTGTTGCTGGAACAGCACCAGATCTGAGGAGCCTGTGGTGCAAGGTGATTTTAGGGAAGTTGTTTTCATTTTATCCCCTTCCTTTTGTGGGTGTCACTCTTGGCATACAGAAGGTGTTAGAGAAAGCTCTAATGTACATGTCCAGCTGTCACCTTTTAACAGTAGACCCCGCTCAGCCATTTAAACCTAATTAACTAATGAAGCAAACAAGATCTCAGAACCATTAGAGGTGCTGGGTTGTATGGTGGCTGCTGACACATGGTATCCAATAATTTCTAGAACATTTGTGCGCCGTGCACATAAATAAAAAGTCCTTGTTTAAAGACTTTGTTTGAAGTCTTAAATAAAGAAAAACCACCAACATTCTACACTGCATTTCAAAATCTGGGGAAATCTATTCCAGGAGAGAATGAGGCACCTGGACTGAAAATTGTCATGCCAAGTTTTAGCTCAGATTTTAGAAGTTCTTTTATAACCCCCTGAAAACTTGAATTTCAATACATTAGAACCTACCCCTAAGTACCAGGTTGGAAACTCACAACTACAAGATTAATTTGTAATAAAAATGACATCCAGTTGTAAGAGTTTCCTTTAAAATAAATCTCCCTCTCAAAGGGCTTTAATGATTAGGGCCCTGCCTTTCCTACTGACTTAATGAGAACTATAGAGTTATATCCCAGATATAAGGTTTTTTTTTTCTTTTGCAGCTCCCTAAAAATCATTGTATTATTAGCAAGAACAGATATTTACTTGTACCATTTGGAAAGAAGCTGTACCAACTAGTTGAAAAATCATGATATTCCTCTTTTTGACCCATAAATCAGCGTGGACAAAGAACTCTGCTCAGAACTGTCTAACAAGTGCATCTCCTTCATGAGGAGTCTGTGTCAAAAAGCTACTCCTGCCTGCTCTCTCCATCTCAACACTCTTTTGGTGAAAAGGAGGAACTCATCCACTTGTGAGGTTTCTATAATGTTAACAACTGTTCAGACAGATGAGAACAGCAAACACCAATATCTTTCTCATATCACATTTCAAAAGGTTTTTGAGCAGCCACCAGATTTATAAGCATTTCTGGTCACTGTTAACTGGGTCTACATTCAAAGTGCTGACCTAGAGGTGAAACAGAGCCAGCAGAAGCACAGCAAACAGCTGTGGCCTTCAGATGTTGATGACTTCATCAGTTTAATTGGTTTCCATTGGTTTTCTTAGCTTTTATTCTAGACAGTGTCCTGCTTGTGCTAATGGGCTGGTTGTTCCCTTCTCTTCACAGATGCTCCATTTCACTAGTCCTCTTCTGCCTTTCTCCACTGCTTTTTCCTTATAGGTTCTTTTCACAGTCAAGTTCTTTCTCTCTGCCTCTATTTTGATAAGCTCTCCCTCATAAAATCCTGCCCCACACTTAAAACACTTCCCTACTGACAAGGTCCCCAGCTGACATGTCACACTCACAATGTCACAGTTGTTGCTCTGTGTGTCTTGTCCGTATTATCCATCCCTTCCTTTGTCCAACTTGTCACACAGTAAGCTCTTTGGACAAGGATTACATGGATTCTGCATTTGCAGAGTACCTGGTCTTTAGGGCAGCCACGGTAGAGGTTCAGCTGAGGCAGTCCTGGAAGAGAGCCCATCTCCCTGCATCCCAAAGTATTCTTTGGGATGCTGTTTGAGCTTGGATTCTGGCAACAAGACTGAGGCTTTTTCCCATCTCTGTCCTTCAGATTGCTGATCTGGGAATTTATCTGATTTCAGCATACAGACTGAAAAGGGCAAGGTCCTAGAGCAGAGATCCTCTCTTGGTACATTTCCTAAGACTCAGATTGTGTCTCTCATCACCTAACACATGCATAAAGCAAAACTTGGATTGTGTCTCTCATCACCTAACACATGTGCAAAACAAACAAAACAAAGAATCATCACAAATAGGATGCATTTTAGTACCCTGGTCTCAATCTTCTCCCCAACTACTAAGCCCAAAAAATGCAAGTGCTCACATTAAGAACACACAAACCCCACGGATTATGAAATTCAGAGGTATACCAACAATGGCTCTAGTTTTGCTTTTAAGGCATAAAATGAAGCCAGTAAATAAGGGTGTTTCTTGAACAAAATTTGTTAGCCTGAAAGTGCCACACAGCATCATTACAGTACTGGGGTCAGAAGCAGCTGCATGGTGTGGAGGGTCAACCTCAGAAGTTAAAAGTTTAAATCATATCATATTTCAGCATAACGATTTAAGAGCAAACAGATCTGTTCTCATTAGTGCACTGAAAAATCGTGCCTCCCTGTCTGTATGGCAGAGGAGGCAATTAACAGCAGCATTAAAATGGCATACACATTCCTAACAGCACATGTCTCTATTACCTCCCATAACTCATTCACTTTGTTCCCTAGTGACGTCCCAGTCTTCACCTCAAATTTATGCACCAAAAGGGATTGCAGTTTTAGGTGGAAGCAGTCAAACTCCAAAGACAATTCATCTTAGGTTGCTCCCTCACTCATACAGACCACACTCACATTTTGAGGAGGATCAGGTTCACTTTCAGTGCCTTGTAAAAAGCGTCTTTATTTTGCTTTCCAAGGGGGAGGGCTGGAAGGAGAGAGTCTCTGTTCTGACACACAGAACCTCTGGATAAGGAACGTTTTGTGAAGCTGAAGATAACTGGGCATGCATCCTTTGCAGTACTGAACTGCTTTCATCCTTGACATTTCTTCTAGCTCTCTTTATTTTACTCTCTTATCTCTGCAAAGCCTGATCAGCTCTCTCTCTCTGAAAGATTGCCTTTCCCTCCTTATCCTAGCAGGCAAAAGTGTCAATCTCTGGGCACAACGGTCTTTGAGTGCGAATCTAAGCAAACTCTTTAGTGATTGTGACAAAAAAGGGGCTCTGTTCAGCCCTCAACTGTAGCGAAATCAGTCTAAAATAAATTTATGTTGTCCAAAGTAGGAGAAGAAAGAGCCACAGGAGATTTTAGACAACTCCCTTCTTCACAGGGATAGGCTTGCCCATGCTATTCTTAGTCCTTTGTGGCTGGGAAAAGTAGAAGATTGAAAGCAAAGATGAACAATTACAACTTCTTACTGAAAATACGCCTGTCAAAAATAGCTTATATATTAATTCTCCTCAATATCCTTTGCAGATGTACAGTAATATTTCTATCTGTGCAATAACAGATTTCTCTTGCAATTTCATAGCTTCTAACACTCTGTTTTCCTCTAGATCATTAATAAGAATATCCTTCAATGTATGCTTGCATCTCTCTCATCCGTTTGTCTAAAATCCTCTGTGCTACCAACCAGTTCAGGATACACATTGACTATATAGTAGCATTGCTCAGGATTTGTTCTGTGTTGTATCACACATTTATTATAACTGCTCATGCCTTTGAACTTCTGTGTTAGGGTCCTGTGACACATCCAACACACAACACTCAGACCTCCTGCATATGTTTCATGTTTATGTCACTATATTCCTATAAGCTCTGTTATAACTGGACTAAGTAAAGGTTACTGGACCACTCTACTTCTAATCCTTGGTTTTTCAGATGCTTTCCGGCTTCTGCAAAATGCTCTGGATGGGATTTTTTTAAAAATTCATAGTTTGAAGTTTCTACCCAGGAAAGATCTATTTGCAGATGACTGTTCGTTTGATTTGGTGCATACGAAGATGAGAGAGAAAAAAAAAAAAGAGATATACTTTTCTGAAATATTAGAAATTTAGAAATTTTATTCCTTTAGTCTATAAAAATAGCAGTTGCATCATGGCATAAAACCAGTTAAAGACAAAATCCATCAAGAAAGTAAACATTGTATACATAAAGTCTTTTCAAGGCAGTCAAGAAAGAACAACTGAACTTACATGCACACTCAACTTTTGCAAATGTAGGCTTTACCTGCAGATTACATCCAGGCTTCAAGATAAAACACAGAAGAGACAATTTTAGCAATATGGGCTGATATCTCATTAACTGTCTGATAAAATGTTCGCTGTATAAGGCCAACTTAGGGTAAACTGAACTGGCACATCCTGTGAAAGGTCAGTGTACTTTATCTACTGAAAACTGTGCAGTAAGCACATTAAACTGCCTTTAAGTAAACTGGTTGACGCTAAGAAAGCTGAGCTTTCAGGCTAGGCCATTCCTGAGGCAATGCAGGCTCCACTGATTTCAGTGGAACTCTACCAAGGACAAACCTGTTTCTCCCTGTGCATCTTTCTTATCAAATGAGAGGAACTGCACAGGACAGGGTATTCAGTCACATTCCAGTTCTCCAGCACAGGATCCCAGACAATCTGTCCTCCAGTACCATCATTATACAAGAAGTACATAGCAAGGTGCTTGTGATGGCAGAGGAAGAGAAGGAGGAGGAGGAGAAGAAGCGGGAGATGGAGGAAGAGGTAGAGCAAGCAACAGAGTAATGGAAAGAAGCAGCTAAGCTATTTCAGATATCATCATTAAGAGCTTCTCTGTCATCCTGGAGCAACAGTCCCAAAATGACCACCTTGACTTTGCCAGTGCCTGATTTTGGGCATTAGTATTAAGTCATTATACAAAAGGTATCCATATTTCAGTTGAAAATACTTATTACCAGCACTCTCATGACAGCAGTGATTACAGATAGAGTTTAAAGTAGTAATGACAAAATATATCACAGATATATGGGAAGAAGTTCTCAGTTTTAGCAATGCTTGTCCCTGTCTTAAATTAAGGCCAATGTTTTCAAACATGTGGTGGTGTTTGACTATGAGGAAGCTGCTTTCATTTGTTTCCCAGGCAACAAATACTCCTTCATACCCCAATAAATAACTACAACTTAGAAGTATCATTTGATAAAGATAAATCTGACCTTAAAGCAGTCAAGTCCCTATATAAATCACATGAATTATTAGTAAAAAAAATAATCACAAAGTTTGTGAGCTCAGTGTTGTTTGCTGGAAATAAAACTGCCAGCATATGATACGTAATTTGTTTTACTGATTTAAAACATAACACATTGCGAATACCAGCAATGGGAAATATAATTTATTCCTTACAGATATTTAGTGATGTAATTATTTAGATATTCATCCATTCTCTAGAGAGGGTAGATACAGAGACAGCTGCAATCAACAGATCATTTTGTTGTTATTGAGAAAAATTTTTAACTACACCAAGTTCTACAGTCATACAATTATCACCACCATCAAGTGTAAAGAGAGAATATGAAAAGCCAAATCTGTACCCAGAAAAGGAAATCACCAAGTCAAGATTTGGTTTGGCCCTCTGACTTCCATACCACTGACAGTGGCACTTGGTGTGATGATTTGTTTGAAGCTTCTCTTTTCTCTTGTTATTAGCACAGTCATTTAAGTATTCTTCTCTGCATGCTTTATTACTGATTTCTGTAACTCTGTGAGGGAAAGAAATAAGATAGCTGTGATCACTCTCAGGGAAACCAAATGGTAAGGACTAGCACTCTCTCTCAATGGAGTGTGGGGCACCAGCAAGTGCTCCCAGCAGGCAAAACGTCTTCCCTGCAAATGCCACTTCTCTGCTTTGCAAAAAGCAATGGAGGCAGAACAGAAGATGCAAGTTGCATTATATGTTATTGCCACCCTTGGTCCTTTGCATCCTGACTCTCCCCAAAAGCCCCCCAAAGAATGGAGAGTAAGGCTTTCAGTGATAACAGTCACTGTTTTGTATCAATGGATCCTCATTGTTTTGGTTTGTTCCTGCTATTTACACTTATGCTGATAATGGCAAAATGATGACAATTTTTTTGGCAAGAGCACCCTATAAATAAAGAACACTGTAAATACATTATTTTTAATATGTTGCATGGCCCTGGAGAGACACCATGCCACAGTGTCAGAAGTAACTTAATAGTGTGTGTGGGCTTGCAAAATAAATGCCCCCGAAAAGTTTTTCCTCCCTTCAGGCAGCTACTCTGGCAAGTGAATAAATAATCACATCATTTGGTGTCCCAGACTCTGGAAACTCAGTGTAACTATCATGATGTTTACTGGCCTCCTGGCATCTGGAATAAAACTCTGCAATCCAAGAACAGGCACACTGGTGCCCAAAAGCAATTTTCTTGTATATATGGGTTTTTTCCTTCCATGTTTCAATTTTATTTTTGCATCTGAAACAAAACTAGATTTGAGTCTCACAAACTCCCAACTAATTCCTAAACTTTTCATCATTTCCTTTGATGCCTTCATTGTAAGTACTCCCCAGTGTGTAAAGTCTATGCCTTTTGCTGCAAGGCTATCGATTTTCATAAACAGAAGGCTTTCTTGCAACCCCCTCAACACATCTTTACTAGGTTACATTGTAGCAATTTGGCAATCTGCTTCTTTATTTCATTTTAAAGTAGGTAATACCTCTGTCACAACTTTGTAGAACTTTTCTAGAACTTGCATGTTTCCCCCATTTAAAGCAAAATGAGAGGGAAGGGAGGAAAAGAAGGAAAAAGCAAAAGAAACAAAGTTTCAGTTTGAACAGATGCAAAGCAAAGATCAAAAATTTTCCAGTCGGTGGATGTTGAGGAGAAATATGCCAAATACATTTCACAAGCCAGTTAAGCCTCTACTGGCACCTAATCACTGCCAGATGTTTAGAAGCTACACCAAGAACATCGCAAAACTTTGGCAAAAAAAATAAACAAATAAGCCAGGGGGAAACACAAGTCTTCTTCTCCGGGCGCCGGCGAGGGGGAAGATAAAAGTTGGGTGCCGAGAGAAAACGTGCTGGGGAGCGCACTCATGACGGGACACACGCACGCTCGCACACGGACACCCTCTCCCGGACCGGCACTGACCGACACAAACCGAGCCGCAGCGGCAGCGCAGCCCCCGGTGCGCGGGGCCGGGGCTCGCCCGCAGCCGGGCCGGCCCCACGCCTGCCCCGGGGTCGCGGTGAGACCCGCGCTCTGCCCCTCCCGGCACCGGCTGCCCGTGCCCTGCCCGCAGCCGGCGTGTCCTGCCCGCCACCTGCCTGCCTGCCCGCACGGTGTCCCGACAGCGTGCGGCTTACCCCGCTGGCACCCTCCCCACTGACCGCCCTGCCTGCACCCTGTCCGAAATCCCCCCGCGATGCAGACTGTCCACATGCTATCCTGCTCGCACCCTGCCCGCCGCCTGCTCCCCTCCCGCACACTCTCCCCGGACGCCGCCGCTCCCACCCCGCGCTGCCCGTTCCCTGCCTGCCGGTGCCCGGTGCGCGGTGCCAGCGGAGCACGTGTGCTGGCGGGGCAGCGGCCGCCCTGCTCCCGTCCCTACCTTTCATCTTGGCGCCGGGGCGGGTCTCATAGGACGGACGGGGCGCAGCGGGGGCTGCCGCCGGGAGCGGCGGGCGGCGGAGCGCTCCCTGCTACTGTCGGGCCATGCCGGGGTCCGGGCGCGGCCCCGCTGCGCAGCCCCGGCCGCTGCCGCTCCGCTCGCCGTCGCTGCTCGGCCGCCGGCGGCACCGCGCTGTCGCCGCCAGCCCCGCGGAGCACAGCTCGGCCCCGCCTCCCTCCCTCCGCCCCGGGGAAGGGGCCGCGGCCGGGGCGGTGGGGGCGGGCTCGGGGTCCCGCCGGTGGATGGGGCCGGTGTGGAGGGGGGGTGGTGTCGCACCCCGTCCTGCCTCGTCCCGCGGTACCACGGGGTTCCCGGGTTGCGGGGCCGTGGGCAGCAGGGGCTGCCCGTGGGGAGCAGCCTGAGACGAGACTCGCAGGGCACCCGCTAGTGGCTGGGGAGCTTGGGAGGGAGAATGGTGCTCTCCCTTCCCTCGCTCGTGGCGGGCACCTGGGGGTTTCCTCGTGAGTGTGGCCCCTCCAGGCTCGCCACCCCTCACACCGCGACACGCCGACCTCGGAATCCTGAAGCGGTGGGTGCGGATCTGTCGGCTGCGAAGAGGAGGCAGGATGTGCAAAGTTCACCCTGGTGCTGAATGAAGGGCCGGGAGTAGTCCTGTTGGATTCAGTGGGACTACATGCAGTACACACACTGGAGAATGTACGTGTATATATTTGTGGGATTAGGGATGTACAGGCCAATCATCTTTTATTTTTCTAGTTCTGGATGTTGCCAGAAATAAGCGATCATTTCTAGGCTTCTGTTCTCATGAAAGGTGCATTTTGATTTTCTGCAAAGCTACCTGGTTTTAGGCTATTGAAGACAGTGATAAGTTTTTATGATCCAGCTTTGACCATCAGCATCGGTACTGATGAAGCAGAACTAGTGCAACGTGTGCACTGGTTTGTTCTGAGGATGAACAAAGTAGTGGAGGCATCAGGGAGTCTTTCCTAATGCAAAGAGGAGATGTACACGATTTTGCCTTTGCAACTAGAGATATGGCAGTCTGTTGAATGTAGGGATGCCCAAAGAAATGATTATACTACATGACTTCAAAAAGGACCTTAGTGTACCAACTCAGAAAGCATTGGAAACCTGTTGGGTACACTCTTGCCTTAGCAAGGAACAGATGATTAAATCCACAAAAATTAGTCGTTCTAGAACAAAAATTATAAAACAGATTTAGGAATCTGAATTCTTTTGGCTGGTCTGATGACTTGACATCTACTTGATGTGTGTTTCGCTGTTGTGGAGGCAGTACCTTTAGTTAGGGGTTGACAAAAATGCTGGAATAATGCCAGCTGCAGTAGCTATTTGTTGCCTTAAAGAAGGGCTCAGATATCAAAGAGACTCAAATCAGCTTTTAGTTTATGCTCTAGTAGTTGACTGGAATATCTTGAGTAAAACACTTAAATCTGAATACAGTCATCAGGTAGTTACAGACACCCTGTAGTGTTGTGTTGGATTAGGACCACAGCTCTTGCAGTGTTGATAAGGCAGTCTTGTGCTTGCTCACTGGAATGATAAAAGTAGTAACTTATAAGATTTTTATAACATTTTTCCAATTTTTCATACAGTGACTTTAGTGAACTGAAGAACAGCAACCAAAATTGCAGAGACTGATGAGTGAATTGCTTCATCTGTGGAAAATATATTCCTTACTAATTGAAAGAAAAAGTAATCAGTATTTTGAATTCATAGAGAGTTTATGATTGATTCATTAGACCTGAGATCCACCTGCATTCTTGTGACTTGAAAATATTTATTAATTTGTGGACAGAGTGTGACACTTCATATTTCTAAAGTAAGCTTCTATATTGGCTTTTAATCTTGTAAGTTGTATTCCACATTGGCCTTCTTCTACATATGTTGGGAATGTATAAGAATATCAATGTAAAAATGTAAATATATTTAAATCGCTGATGATCTTCTGCTAATACAAATACAGATTTCATCCCTAGCTACTATGCAGCATACTTGATTTGAGATAAAAAGTGCAGCATCCCTTCCGTGCCTGGGTTTCAGAGAGATGTTGACCCTGAACAACCAAATCAGGTGTTACTTTCAGACTCCTCCTCGTATTTCTGCTTAGATGTGAGCTACCCATGAACTTGGACCTCACAGACCTTAAACTTTACCTCCATTTTTTATTACACAGAGATCTGCTAACTAGGTAAACTGCTGAATACACACATAATTAGAATCATAGAATCATAGAATCAACTAGGTTGGAAAAGACCTCCGAGGTCATCAAGTCCAGCCCTTGATCCAACACTGCCGTGGTTACTAGACCATGGCACTCAGTGCCACATTCAGTCTCATCTTAAAAACCTCCAGGGATGGTGAATCCACCACCTCCCTGGGCAGCACATTCCAATGTCTGATTACTCTCTCTCTAAAAAATTTCTTCTTTCTTAAGGTTCAATACAGTATAAAATACAGGTTTGTATTATGCTGGGCAACATAACACTGTGTTGCCCAGTCCTGGGCAACAAGCTTTAACTTTTTATACACTGTCTCATATTTTTCAAGTTTCATTTAAAGCTGTGGTGAAATTTGCCAAACACAATTTCACTGACTTTCTGGTGAAAACCACTTATCTTCTCAGAAAAAGTTTCAAGCATATTTTCATATTCTTTTATTTTTAGGAAACTGTATACAGCATTCTAGGGAAATTATTTTCACAGAAATGCTTCATTTTAGGGGCTTTTTTGTTACTCTAGTTCAGGACATAAATTATGAGGCCTATTTTTTCATCCAACAATAATAATATAACAACAGCTTACTACCACAACCGGCTGACTGTCACAAAGTGATCACATGTTGCAGCCAGATTCAGACTCAGAGAAGGTCTAGAGGATCTAAACAAATCATCCTTCTTTAGAAATGTTTACATATTGCCTTAATATGGCTTGTTTATATGGAACTATTACAATTTATTCATCAAATGATGAAATAAGTCACCCAAGTGAGCGCTTTGTGGTTGCTGTGGCATAGTGTAACTTTAGGCATTTACCAACCATGTGTGAGTTGCTTATTTTTTTCCTTGCTACAGTCTTCTCTTGAATATCAAGGAAGTTCATTTGTTATGGTTCACATTCACTTTTACTCTGCAAAATGTATTGAAATTCAGCAGTAATCAAAAAAAAAAAAAAAAAAAAAGGGCAAATTTAATCTCCCTGCAAATAATAAAGAATAAATAGTGCAGGCTGTGCTGAAGTGATTTAAACCCAGAGGTAATGTGCTCAGTTCCTGTTTCCTTTGATTCTACTTCACAGCGGACCATTGCCCTTGCCTGGCTCCTTCCCAGAGCTTAACCAACAAAATTTGAGCTCTTTGGCAAGTCTTGGAAATGCTGAAAGCCGTGGTCCGTGCACAGGGAGGTATGTGTGGCATTCTCTTTTGATCGACAGCCTTCTCATAGCCTGAGCCCACGTGCAATACAAAGGGCAAGAATTAAATGAAAAAAAAATCTGAAAAAGAATTGCATCCATCATTGAGGAGAACTGCATGTGACACAGGAACCATGTGTGGAAGATCATATGTCTGAAGTGCCATTTGGGTTCAATACAAAATGTGCATTTGAAAAGTAAGAGTTGAGTATTATAACATATTTTAAGGATAAATCTTTTTCTGCGCAACAATTTCATATTGTTGTTAATGACCATTTTGGACCTGTGCCCAGAGTGAAGACATTATCCTTGTATCTGGCTAATGAGTTTGTAAATGATCCTGAACAAATGGTGAAGTTATTTATTAATAATTTTGTTAAATCTGCAGATGAGCCTTTTCTTAATCTGGGTAATTAGCATCATAATTTGAAAGTATTTAGTTACCTTGACTTCTCTCTGGCAAGTGAGGTGGGTTTTTGTTTTTCCTTTACTATTTTTTGATTAACTGTGAGACTAAGGGAGATTCAGTAAGCAGCAAAACACCTGGCTGTCTTTTCAGCATGCCAGAATTACTCAAAGATACAGACTTGTTCCTAGCTATGGTTTGGCTGTCGATCGTGGAAAGGCTAATGTGCAAGTTCTCTTGTCTTTCAATTGCTGTGACCTTTTTCTTTTAGAAACTGGATTTCTTGGAAGGAAAACCCAAGACACCTCTAGAATAGGCTGGACAGTCGCATTGCATTAAATTTAAAGAAAATGCTGGAATGCAATCAGAAGTAAAGCTATTACGATTACCTGCAGACGATATTTAGGGACCGCTCTTTCATATTTTTAATATTTTATAAAACACATAATTGTGGGGCTTATTAATATTTTGAATGAAGAGTGATTATTTGTGGTTCAGAAAGTTTGGGAAATTTTATTCTGGCAATTTACAGACTAATTTCCTTGCACAATATTTTGTCAGAATTGCCTAAAACAATTGTAGCTGTTGTGTCTGCTGAATATCCAAGCTGATGAAATATTTGACATTTGTGCTCCAAAATTTCCACAGTGAAAAGTAATTCCATTACTGCTAGAGTGCCTAAACGTTGAAGACAGAAGGACCAAGACCAAATAATTAGTGCCAGTTTAATTAGGATCTCTGCAGAAGCAGATTTTTATACATTAGTAATACAATTTGTTTGTTTGTAGTGTGTGTTTTTTTCAACATACACAAAAAATCAATTCTGATTTCCTCAGGAATAGATTCTTATTGCCTCAGTTCTAACCAGGTCAGCTCTTCAGCTGGAATATATCAAATACTGATTTGATTCATGCTGATAGAAGGCAGCAAAGTTCTCTCTATATTTTGAGACTGTCCAAATGCCAGTGATGTTCAGCTTCTGGTTATCTTCAGTAGGAGCCAGCAAGCAAGGAACCTAGAATTGGCCTGTGTCAGCCCAGAGGAACATTATTCTGCTGTTGTTACATGCTACACATCTGGTGTTCAGGGACAGCTGGGTGTGTTCTGTGTGCTCCTGTCTGGCTGTGCAACTTCTCCCAGAGGTAAGGTGGTGCACAGAAGTGTCTCCATAAGGCCGTCTGGCACTAGAGGGAGTGGAAGCCAGTGTAATCTACTTACAGACATCAACATAGCTTGCTTCAGCTGTGTCCACTCCCCAAATTTGCTGGTTTTGTCAATACAGACCCACATAGGAAGTCCAAATGCATCATACATTCACAGAATCATGGAATGGCCTGGGGTGGAAGGGACTTTGAAGATCATCTAGTTTCAACCTCCCTGCCATGGACAGAGATACCATCCACCAGGTGAGGTTGCTCAGAGCTCCACCCAATCTGGCCTTAAACACTTCCAGGGATGGAGCATCCACAATTTCTCTAGGAAACTTGTTCTACTGCCTCACCACTCTCACAGTAAAGAATTTTTTCCTAATATCTAATCTAAGCCTATTGTCTTTCAGTTTGAACCCATTCTCCCTTGTCCTGTTACTGCATGCTACATTGTAAAAAGTCCCTCTCCCTCTTTCTTGTAGGCTCCCTTCAGGTACTGGAATGTCATATATGGTCTTCTTGACCTCTTGCCTGGCAGTGCAGATCTCAGAGTGAAACAGAGACTAAGTGAATATGGCTTGTATATTGCTTGGTCACAGGAGAGGAGCACAGCAAGAAAAGCAAATAAAAATACAGTGAATCCTCCCTACATTAACTTAACATTTTGCAATATATTTTGGCTCCTCAGCCTGTGAGTTCCACCCATCAGGACTCCCTGACGCTTCAACAAGTGGGTGTAAGTAGGTCCAGGGGAATCTTAAATTACAACTCTTCAGCTCTGAATTTTTAGTCAAAAAGTGAGAAAAAAACCCCTTGAAAATCAAAGAACATTATGACTGCAATTGTAAAGTATTTTGCTCACTATGTGGAACACATCTGTAAATTATGTAAATTAATGTTTATGGAGAATGTTGGACCTTTGAAGTTTCGCTTGTTAGGTCATACTGACAATAAAAGATATCCACTCTAATAAGTATTTTTAGTAGTATTTATTGGAATTACATTGGTCTTACTTTTTACAGGAAGTGGACTTCAGGATGACTTCAGATGAACCAAAAGATAGGTAGTGATAAATAGTTCCTCATATTGCTTCTGAGACCATATTATCAACAGTTGCTTCTGATGCAGTGTTTGTGTCTTCTTTCAGGTAGATTACAGGGCATTAGATATTCACTGAAAATATTAATGAAGGCTTTGGAGAGATCCCATGTCTTTTTCATTTTGTCAGATATGCACAAATAGTTGTGGTCAGAGAACTGAGATGGTGAAACTGAGTGCTCACAAGCTAGGAAATGCCAGGAGAAAGATTTCCCATGGGACCTCAACTTACCTGCAGATGTTTCGACACATGTATTCCTACGGATAAAGGGTATCAATACAGATGCTATTTTACAATAGTGCATTAATTTTTTCTCCATTTATTTGGTACAGAGAAGGGACTGAACTAATTTAGTGGGTAACCATTCAATATTTTGTCTTCTGTTAATTGTTCCTCTAAGTCCCATTCAGTGCAACATTTGTGCTCTTCTCTGAAGATTTCCTTTATGCTTGTCATCAGGGTAACATATGTTTCACAAATGTTAATTAAACTTTGCAAGCGACAAGAAGTATTATTACCTCCATTTTATAGGACTGAGCCACAGTAAGATAAAAGTTATCCTCTCCTCGCAAGTGAAACACTTGAAGTGCTATGATTTCTCTGAATACCCAATGTTACAGTTGATGTTTATGTTATACACCCGAGGACATCTTCTGCTTTCCACTTTGCAAACCTCACTAAAAGTCCTAGTGACAGCTCCATGAGGCTCAGCTACACATGATGCTGCCTTTGACTTCTCTCTCCCTGCTTTTCATGTGTATGACTCTGCAAAGAGAGACCCTGACACACTCTGAGTGAAATCTCACTGTGGATGATTTGGAAGATCTGGACAAGAGATGTGCTGCTGATAGCAGAAACCCTGCAATCCAGCTACAGTCATGCATTATGTTTTACGTGCTTGAAGGCTAGATCTAACCAACTTCCATGGCAGGGGGCAGTGCTCAGCCCTTCTGCAAATTATATTGTAGGTTTCCTATCAGGATCATTGAGAAAAACATGGATAGCAATAAAGTAGGATGAGCTGGATGTTGGTGAGTTGCTGGGATGGGTTGAAGCCAGCTGGTGGCAGCTCAGCTCCCACCCAGTTGCACGCTTACTTTCCCCGAGAGAGATGGGGGAGGGAATTGGAAGGGCAAAAGTGAGAAACACCTGTGGGTCAAGATGAAGGCAGTTTAACAAGTGAATGGGGAAAAAAATCCCAACTGATGCAAAGGCAACCACTCATCACCTCCCACCAGAAGAGTGATGCCTAGCCCATCTTCAAGCAGTAGCTATGACAAAAAAGTCCCTGCCTTATGGATGAGCATGATGTATATGGTGTGGAATACCTCTGAGCAGTTAGGGTCAGCTGTCCCCTCCCAACCTCTTGCCTGCTCCCAGCCTACTCACTGGGGCACCAGAGCTAGAAACAGAGAAGGCCTTGATGCTGTGCAAGCACTGCTCAGGAACTACAAAAACACTGATGTGTTATCAGCACTGTTTTGGTCACAAATATAAAGCACAGCAGCATGCAGGCTACTGTGAAGAAAATGACCTCCACCTCAACCCAACTCAGCTCCCATCACATAGGCACTGCCTGCCAAAGTCAGTCTTGTTCTCTAGCGCTGAAGCCACCAGCTTTGAAAATAAGAATTTCTTTTTTGCTCTGCCTCTTCTCTGACCTTTACAACAAGTGAGGCAGAACTCTTAAAAGACTTAGTTTTCGTCACTGTACAAATCTGTGGTTGACATCTTGCTTCTGTGCTGTGCAGGCTTTCACTGGAAAAGAGAAAAGGCTATTCCAGGCACAAAGATCATTTACCCACCAGATTTCAGGATTGTGCTGCAAAGCCTGGGAAATGAGACTTTTTAAAGGAAAACATCTACAAGCTATTGACATAGACAACAATGTATACATTTTCCCCTAGGTTCTTTCTTGGAAATGACTGAAAATTTTCCAAAAAAAATTATCAGAAGAAGTCCAAACAAAATCAGCCAGAGGCATCCAGCCAGCAGGAGAAATTAGAGCTAGAATAACTGAACTTTGGCAAAGCTATAAGGTCCTTATAATGGAAAATATTGGCTAACTTTAAGGAAAGGCCAAAACCAGTTGAGGAATGAAGGAAGAATAATCATGGTGGCCAGTGATTTTAATCTTCCATCTGTCATGCAACCCCATGACGGGAAGATATAACCCAAAATATGTTTGGAGAGGACAAAATGTGGAGAGGACACTAGGGAACAAGATGATTTTAATCTTTCTTCTATTACTCCAGGCTGTCAGGTCTTCTAAAAGCTCTACAAAGCTTATTCCCACAACAGAAAAGTCAGTTTTCTGTGCTTGAGATACTTTTGAGAAATCACATACATGCATCCATAGCTGTCCAAAATCCACATAAAATTACCTGCAAGCCCAGCTGAGCAAGGACTTACAGCCTTCATCTAGAGCTTTCTGGCTCAGCATTAGCCACTCAGACCTCCCCAGGCAGAATATAGACCATCCTTTTCTCGCTTCAAAGATCCCTGCTCAGCATACAGCTGGTTTGCAGAGTCTTGTGTAAAGGATATTCCAAGCATTTCAGTTTAAAGTTCAGCAAATGCTGTTACTAGCTCATTTCAAAGCAGGTGCTACAGCAGAGTATTGGGATTAGGAAAAAACCTCTCTTGTGCTCTAGCAACAACACATCTGCTGCAGCTGACAGAGCGCAGCGAGGTCGCTGGCTCTGCCTCCCAGAGAGGGAAAAAAGCACAGAGACCAAGAGCAAAGCTCCGCGTTATTTACCAGCTCTGTTGTTACCGCAGGGGCGGTTGGAATGGAGAGGAAAGGATTCTGTCACATATTTATAAAATAACACTTTGAAGTGCAGAGCTTTCATGGTGTGTTTTGTAATGATGTTTTCTTCATGGAAGGAGACCAGGTATGCTTGTCAACAGAGCAGTTTTTGGTCAAAACCTGTCAAAATCAGCATGAACTGTAGAGTATATACACGCACACACATTTATTCAAACTTTTCCTTATGATCTGGAGTTCTCTGGGGATTCTTGGACAATGGAGAACTGCAAAAGCAGGGAGAACTGTGAAGCACAGAGAGGCGGAAGACACCATGTTCAGTCCATGTGTCATATGCAAGAAAAGCCAAAGATATTTCCCAGGGAGAGGCAAACAAAACAAGGCACCAGAGGCACCACCTGACCACTGTTCCTGGAGGATGTTCATAGGTTTAAGTATGGAAGGGTTTGGATCATCTGTTGCTCTCTATTTTTTTTTTTTTTTGAGTTTAGGAGTGTTACTGGTTTTGCATTGTGTTAGACTTCAGAAAGTACACTTTAAAATCAGTAACAGGCAACTGATCTGCTCATAATATTCTTTTTTCCCCCTTGAGATACTTGCCTGTGTAATGAAGTTCTATTTTCTTTATTAAATAAATAGATGTTGTCAAGGTACTTGCACAGAAAGGAATATCCAAATATATATAGAAGTATCAGAGAACAAAACTGACTTGGATAGTAAAATTATAACATGGAGTCATTTACATTAGAGAGAACCTCAGGAGGTCTCTGGTCCAGCCTGCTGTTCCAAGTAGGGTCAGCTGTGAGACCAGACCAGGTTGCTCAGTGTTTTGCCCATTTGCAAACCTCTTGAAAACCTCCAAGGATGGAGACTGCACAGCCTCCCTGAGCAACGTGTGCCCCTGCCTGGATGTACTCAGGCTGAAAAAGTTTCTTCTTATGTCTTGTTTGAACCTCCGTTGTTTCAACTCATGCTTGTTGTCTCTCATCCTCACAATTTGGACCACTGTGAAGAGCCCTGCTCCATCTTCTCCCTCACCTCCATGTAGCTTGGTGAGTACGAGGTTCTCCTGACAGTGATCTTCTCTCGACCTTTTCAGACAAGACCTCAAAGGAGTCTGGCAATACAATATGTATGTTGTACTAGAAACAGGACATTGGCTGTGGAGCTGTACACTTTCTGTTCACCCCTGCAAGCCTCTATCAACCCAGCCAAAGAGCTTAACTTTATATTATTGTCTTTTATTTTACATATTGATGGTGTTTGTGTTTGCAATTAAAGAAAGCTGGCACTTGTAAGCCATTTTTGTGCCCTGTTGGCCCAGATGCTATTGCTTTCACAGAACTAAAACAAAGAATGCAAAATTTTGCTGGTGGTTGATGTGGCCCCTTGGTCTCACAGGAAAAGGGAGGGAAAAGTTTTGAGTCATTCGGCAATAACCACAGGGAAATATAGTCCCATCCACACTCATTTCCAGAGAGGAATTTGAGGTTTGGATGATACAGAAGAGGAATTACTGTGGGGAAAGGACTTCCCAGGCTCTGCTGGTAGAAGGACCTTCCAAAGTGCAGATGATTTTTATAGTCTCTGTAATGCTTCTAACTCTGAGTTTCTCATTTTATGAGTGTGAGCTGTCTCCATTTCCCTGCCCTTTCCCGTCGGGCCCATTTGTCTTTGTGTAACCCTGATTCAGCAGCAGCTTGGTGCCTCACGGGATGAGTGTGAGAACTGGCTGCATTTGCTGGCTACAGGAACAAACATTACCTTGCCTAAGAGGGACTGAGCTGCTGCCAACAAATAGAGTCAGCTAGCAGAGCGTTGTCCACAACTGTAACCACCTCTCACTTCCCTCTCCCGCAGGGAATGAACTCCTTGTGATTAAGAGTGTTTTCTGGTAACCCTTCATGGTGTCTTGGACCTTTTCACAGCCTTGAAGTAAAGAAAAGGGACATGGAAGTGCAGCCTTCAATTTCAGAAAAAGTGTTCCACATAGAATCATAAAATCATAGAACGGTTTGGGTGGAAAGGACAGAACCTTAAAGATCATCTTGTTCAAACCCCCCTGACATTGGCAGGGACACCTTTAAGTAGACCAGGTTGTTCAACTCGGCCTTGAACATTTCCAGGGATGGAACATCCACAGCTTCTCCAGGCAATCTCTTCCAATGCCTCACCACCCTCACAGTAAAGAATTTTTTTTTCTATTATCTAACCTAAACCTTCCCTCTGTCAGTTTAAAGCCATTACCTTTGTCCTATCATTGCATGTCCATGTAAGAAGTATCTCTCTCCAGCTCTCCTGTAGTCCCCCTTTAGGCACAGGAAGGCTACTAAAAGGCCTTCCTGGAGCCTTCTCTTCTGCGGGCTGAACAACCCCAACTCAGCCCCTGCCCTCACAGGAGTGGTGCTTCAGCCCTCCGATCATCTTTATCACCCTCTCTTAGAACCTGTGATGAATTACTGGAGCTAAGCTAAATCACAAACATGAGTTTTACATATATTATTTAGGGGAATACGTAGTCTAAACCCCTCATTATGTCTTAGAATGTATTCTGGTCACAATTCAACTTTAAATCCATGAAATATTAAAATCCTCTGCACTGATAGCAGGTACACTACAAAGTCCTGTGTTACTTGGCATGGCCATGATCCAACTTCTTTCATCTAGTTAGGCACAGACTGCTTCTGTGAGCCCTCCATTTTCTGCACTTTGGATCTTTTTTGCTGATTTTGGTAGTTGCCCTAGAAAAACAATCGTTGGAGGAGGTGATAATGCAGGAGATTAATTCATCCACTGATGTAACTATGGGGGCATCTTGAAATGATTTTCTTATATGCTGTGGTCAAAATGTGAAGCATGCAGCATTGGGATGATCTGCTCATCTAATCAAGTAGGCTGAAGCATTTTATACCACTGGAAGCCTTTTTCAGGGTGGTGGCAGTTCTCGTAATGGGTTGCTCTTACCAAAAGGTAAAGAACTTTGAATCTGAAGAGCCTTGTGAAAACAAGACTGCAACTAATAACTTCAAAGAATGAATGGGAAACCTCAAAGTTCATAACCTGTACATGTCCAGGTGAACCCTATACACTGAATTGTTTTGTATAGTTTTAAACCCAGAGAATTGGTGGAGTCACCAGCTCTGGAGGTATTTAAAAGGTATGTAGATGTGGCACCTGGGGACGTGGTTTAGTTGCGGACTTGGCAGTGCTGGGTTAATGGCTGGACTTGATGATCTTAGGGGCCTTTTCTAACCTAAATTATTTTTAAAAAAGAGATAAATTCTAAATTATAGATTAAAGTCCCTGTTGCTATTTCTATGGCAACTTTATGCTGGTCATGCAAAACACTATTGCAAATTATATATTCAGGTGTATTCACTTAGTTGTAGACCCTGACATTACCAAATCTGCTGAATTACTTTAGAACTGCTCTCTCCTCTTGTTGTTGCTGACGGTCTGTTATTATGGGTTTTGTGGTAACTGAGCATCTTCAGTTGTCCTATAAACTGTCACTAACCAATGTCTGATCTCATCTCATGCAAGCCTGGATAGATGTGCAGACATCGTGGGGTTGGGGAGCTTCAGGATCGCAGGTGAAGAGCCTTGTTCATGGCCCGATGTGCTAAGCCTTCTGCAGGAATTAATTGGTCATGCAGACAATACTTTTGCTAATGTTTTACTTGGCAGGAGTGAACTGAAATGATTTGTATATAATTACACAGCTTTACTTTGACTTGTGCTTCCTGATTATGCTGATGGGCAGCATTTTTGGCTATTAAGAAATCTGTATATAGTCTTACACTGTGCATGGTGATGATATACGAATTGATATTGGAACAATGACTGAATTCCTTCATGGTTTATTAATACAGCTCTGAATTGAAACAGTTCTGATTAAATGTTCACTAGGGCTCATGCTGTTTTATAACATGTGGTGCTTTTTGAAAGGAGGAATTTTCTTCTAACTTGTTTGTGTAAGTATCAGTCCTGGTCAAAACAGGGAATTTATGTGTCCAGGAAATCTCACTGTTGGAAATTCGTTTTTATTCTGAATTAAAATATAAATGACATTTGAATCAATTTTTCCTACACTCCATGGTGCAGAAGTTTTTTAAAAAACATGATCTATTTAGAAAACTCTAAATTTTGGTTTGGAGTTTGAAATGTTTAAGACTTTTAAGCATTTGGTCAATTTAATATTTTATGCTTTTACATGTTTATATTGATATTTCTTTATGTCATTTTTAGTGCTTTGAAATCAGCTTATTACTTCAGTGGGGCTACATTTTATGATATTGTTTTAAATAATCATAAAGTTTGGCTTCTGTTTATTACACATTAAAGTGTTTTGCCTTCTCAGTGTATCTGTCCCCGGTTTCTGTTGTGTTGAAACAATTTATCAGACTGTTCAGTTCCAATACAAACAGGAAATACTTGGATGGGAGTGACATACCAGATCTTTGCAAAAAAACAGGAGACACTGTGATCAGGGAAAGAGGTTTCATTCAGTGATAGAAAGCAGTGCACAGTAATGATTTTAAAAGATAGTAACACCCAGTAAGGGAATAAAATATTTCAGCTATGATGTTAGTTTGTATTACACTGTGCTATGTTGTCATCTGCTGACTGCAGTAGTGTATAAAAATTATTATAAAATTAGTACAAGACAAACAGGAACATAATTTCAGAATGCCAAAATGAAGTTTCATAGTGTATGCTCAATTTTCTTTTCTTGAAATAGTCAGCATTTGTGCTAAAAGCCTTTGGGACTGGAGTTGATTTGTATTAACATACTTTAAAATGTTTAACTTTTGATTAAAAGGGCACTATTGCATTGAAAAATACTTTGATGAAAAAGTCAGCCAGTATTTCAGGTGCTGTTCTAAGACAACAGTTTACTAAAACCTGTTTATGAGGGACATATGCAGATTTGGATGCAGATATTGCTGCCTGTCTCCTGAGAAGTGGACTGAGTTGCCATTAAAATCAATGGGAAAGATGCCATTTACTTTTCATCTCTTATAGGAGCAGGTATTGTTTTGTTTTTTAAAAGCTATTAAATATCTGCTTGAACTTCAACTGCTCTCTGAATATGCTCTTTTTAGAGCAATTTTACTGCTTTTGCTCTTTCTGATGGTGCAAGCTCCAAAGAGCCTGGTAAGGTGACATCTTCACAGATATTCTTTGCTTTGAGCTTTCGCATTCAACATCTTGGAAGATCAGAAGCTGTCATTGAAATCTTGGCCTTTCTAAAGTCAATGGGATGTCTGTTACTGGTTTCAGCAGAGTCAGGATTTCACTGCATGCTGAGAGGATACCTTTTTTGTGTGTGTGTGTTTCACTGGCAGAAAGGAAAAACGTGCAAATCCAATACAGTTAAACAAACATATGATGGGTTTGGATGCCTCTTTGTATGCTTTTAAAGGCAAATTGTGCTGGAACCTGCCTGTGCTCATTGCAAACAGGTGGCTGAGTGATCACTGATTCATAACAACACTTGAAGTTTTTTGAAAGCCACAATTTCCCATACATCTGTAAGAAATAATGGTATAACACTACCAGTGATCTAGCAAAGATCAAGGAAAAGCTTTATAGAGGGGAAGGTGACTTTATTTGTAAAATGGAATAAATTTCACCTATACTCTTGTGCCCATAGGCTGATGCTGATGAGCAGTAGGAGGAGTGTATAAGCTTATGTGTTCAGGTATTCAGATATGAGTACCCAGGTAAACTGGTTGGGACTCTGTGGCAGGCAGGACAAGGGATGCCACCTGTGAAGTCCTCCCCCCATGTCTTG
Organism: Pyrocephalus nanus; assembly: GCA_038380795.1. Lineage (NCBI taxonomy): Eukaryota > Metazoa > Chordata > Aves > Passeriformes > Tyrannidae > Pyrocephalus > Pyrocephalus nanus. Next base: position 4,717,369 of record CM076261.1, read on the forward strand.
GTTCCTTTTTAGATTGGTGACAGTGACCTGGGTTTGTATGTCCCCCTTTCATACCATATGGGAATTGAGAGTCATTAGTTACTCAGCCTGGCCCACCCCTGTGTCTCCCAGTCTGGGTGTCCTGGGAAGCTGCACACAGATCAGCTGGGTTCTTCAAGGCCTGCCAATACAGGTCCTGTCAGCAGATGTTGTGCTTATATACCTTCCTCTGCTGCTTCTGTGGGTGGTTGTCCACTCTGACCTTTCCACTCCTGTTCCATTCATACCTGTCCTAATGTTTCTACTGCAGTTCTCTACGTGCTGATGCAAAATTCAACAAACTTTATTCATTTGCAACTTTTTGCAAGGTCTATACAAATTTGAATTACTTGTGAATAAACACAGTCCCCCTTTCACTTATTTGACTTTGAAAGTGGCTCTGTTCTGATGCTAAGAATAACTTTCACTCTCAGGAAAAAGATCCATCTTAAAATGGGTACTTTGTCAAGACTGCAAAACTTCACTGAATAATTCCTATGTTTATATATATTTTTTGTATGACATCATATTAAGAGGCCTTAACAAGACATATTTTTATGAGTTTATGCTAAAAAGAATAATCTCTTTCAGTTTAACTGCTTGGCTCTGTGATTAAGAGACACCCATTTGATGAGGCCTCTGGTGCTAAGCCCTCTAAGATGAGTAAAAGTCGTTACTTTCTGTCAAGCTGCAAAGATCTCATACTTAAAAAAAAGTATAGTAAAGAAGTATCTTAAATTTATTTTCTAACGGCTAGTGTAGCTTTTGCATTTTATAGACTGTTGCATGTGAAGAACTGTGTGAAGCTGACCAAATTAAAACCAAAGCAGATAGCATTCTATTGCAGGAATAAAGGCTTTAAAGTGAAATAAAAGAACAACCTTCCACCCACAAAAACCAGTCCAAAAGCAAGATTTTGATTTATTTGGTTCTACACATATTTTTGTCATTAAGCCTTGTGGTGTATTCTAAACTTTTGCTGCACTGTTTTGCATGTTAAGCTGCCGATTCCCACATGGTGAGCTAATGGCAAAGAAAACACTTGTGTCACCACAGTCAAGGAAAAGACTTCTGTCTTCAGCAGAGACACAGAAGATTTCAATGCTCTCTCAGGCACATCTGCCTACATGAAGATGACACCATACAGTGTCATTTCTGGAGTCTTCTGCCCTCACTTAGGACACCTACATGAGCTCCTTTCAGTCACAAGAGCAGAGAGGAATACAGACTATAATGAAACCACATTAAAGAAAAAAAAAAAAGGGAAAGCCAGCTAAGATCTTTAATTTTAGATAGCTGGGCAGAGTAAGCTGGGTAGATTTGGAATAAATGAGTCAAAGCCACAGATGGTCATGAAAAAGAAGAAGAAAAGTTGTTGATAGTATCAGCAGAGTTGCATTAGCTGAGCATGTGCGGGTGTGTGCATGCATGCAAACATCAGGATCCCCAGTACAAGAGACTTTACTGTGGTACAGAGTCCATTCATATATGCTGGAGATCCATCGCTGCTGGTGCCTGCCCCTGGTCCACTTTTTGAAGGCAACAGACTCCTTAGACTTCTTTTTTTTTTTTTTTATAAACAGGAACAACAAATTGCGATTGTTAATGTATATGCCAAACTGTTCTCATCCTTTGAGTGGCTTAAATGATAATTTTTGGGTGCTATATATCAATTATGAGCTTGATATATAAACAATTAACTAATTTATTTAATTTACTTTAAGCTTGACTATCCTACAGATTTGCTTACCCAGCTGTGTACATCCTGGGCCTGAAGAGGTGCAGAGATCAAGACAGTTGCCCTATAGAAGGTCTTTTGTATTTCCTGCCTGGCCCCTGCAGTTTCCTTCAGGGGTGGGAGAGAAGGGATGAAGGGAGCTGCAGCAGCACAAGTCCTTGGCCATTGCTTATCTCTTCTGTGCTCACGTGGGGGGCAGTTCACTGTATAACATCAGACAGGTACCAACTCCTGAAGGAAAATCCAAGAGGGATGCAATTCCATCCTAACCTGTAGCTGTATTTGCAGCTACAGAGATGCCCATCTTGACTTTCAAGCAGAGCTGTTTCATCAAAGCTCTCCTACCTCCTCATGGTGGAAGGGCCAGAGTCATTCTGTTGGCCTATGTCTTTAGAGGAAGGAACATTAAAATAAGCATTAGTCTGCACAAACTCTGTGTCTATTTTGATGTTCTGTGAAGTCCTTTTACCGTGTGAGCACAAAGATCCATTTATTGTGAAAGTTGTGTCTTCACTAAAAGTATTGGTTGGTGTTATCAGTCCTCCTTACTGAAGTACCACCTAATGAGCTGGGGGAGGAAAAAAGGGTCCAAGGATCGCCTTGCCAAGACAGTTTTCACTACAGTCAAATACTAAGGCTAGGCTCCAAAACCAGATTGATTAGTTTTATTTTCTCCCATTTTGCCTACTTGCTTGTTTACATCTGTGGGAATGTGTGTGCATGCCTGTGTTTTTTTTGTTGGGATTTATTTTTCGCAATTGTTTCACAGTCTCCCTTCTGATGTCTTGGAGACCACACACTAAGGAACACTGGGTGTAGACTAACTGTAAGACTTTCCCAGTAGCATGAATTTAAACTTGAAATCCTTTCTGCTCTTTTTCTTCCCACAAACCATATTAAAATGCCAACAGGCAGAGATAGGTTTTTCATATGGGAGCATATTCATCTTGCATCATCCAGTGTGCTCACATGCTGGAAGTGTAAACCTATTTGAGTATGGGACAAGCCAATAAGTTACTCTGAAGTAAGGGCTGCAACCTGGTGATAACTGCAATTCCCTTCCATTTTCACTCCATATGGAGTAGTTTACCTGCAGTCACAACTAGGTAACTTGCCTTCTGCTGGCTGCAAGGTAGGAGCTTACACCAAGGTACTGCACAGTAAGGTTGTGGCTTGGAGAACTTTTTCTGATTTTTAAGGCTCACCACAGTGGAGGCAAGATAGCTGAAACACAGGCAAATAAGCAATGAATAATAATACCATGGGGAAAAAAAATTTAAGAAATATGCACTTCGTTTTAAATATGTATATCTATCCTATGCTCCTTCGAAGAAAAGTAAATGAACACGCCACAGAAATAGTGCTTCATATTTCTTTTAGATGCGGGATATTTCTTAACATTGTTAGACAGACACAAAGCCAGATGGCTTCATTTTGAATTATTATATGGTGTTCTTTTTCCACTGTGCCTAACAAAAAATGTCTTAGGAAGCAAAAGCAAAAAAATCTTTCCTTATATTACGTAACTGTTAATTCAGCCTCAAAAAAAAAAAAAAAATAAAGAAGCCATTTGGGATCCCATCGAAATATTATTGGATTATTGCTGAACATTTATTGCTTAAGACAAACATTGGATTAAATGACAACTATTATAATGGCACCTTTGTGGCCAGTACATGCATTCATGGGAAAGTGGTTAATATTCCCTGCAAAGCAGCTGAACTTTTCAGAAAGGCAAAAAATTGTACAGTTTTGTTTTTTTTTTTCAGAGGCTGTTCATGTTTTCAGAAAATTCACACTGTTGGGTGTGTCCAGGAGTTCTGGATGGGTTGAACATTTCCTGCTACCAGCGCTTTTCCAGTGGTCCCCAGTGCCCAGAGCACAACCCAGACAGAGTCCATCAGGAACAGCGCTGTAGGGTGGGAGATGATGAAAATGAAGCAGAGAGGAGCTGTGCATCATGTAGTGTGATGGTGACAGGGCCAGGAATAAACCTAGACCTCCTGACTCCCTACCTTGTGATCTCCCCACTGGACGTCTTCCTGTTTTCCTTTGAAAATGTTGACAGCTTACTGGAGAGGAAAATCTACAAACATTACACATTCCACTGTCAAAAAAGGGGCTTTGTTATTTGATATAGGAACTCTTTTAATTATTGAGGTAACTTCACAGCATGAGGTCACAAAGGGCAAATTTGTTAGCTGCATTTATGAGTGATCTCTCCATGGGCAGCACACAAGTCCAGAAGAACTGGCTTGACATGATGGAGTTTTTTTATGCAGTTCCATTCAAGAATATTTTAATAACAAGCATCGTAACTTCTTTGTACTGGAAATAGAGAAATTGGTACTGATCCAGTGAGACAACTGACCTGATTTTTCATGCACCACTTGAATCAACACTAAAAACTGTTCCAGCTCCAGTTTCTTTGGATTTTAGTTTCAGATAAAAACAGATGTACATAAATCCAAAGAGACAGTTTTTCCCTGTAGGAGCCAAGAATTTAAACAAAACTTCATACACCTCCACCACACTGACTGTACTTCAATAGTTTGCGTTTTCAGAAAAATACAAACTAGTTATTAGCAGGACCTTTTAGACATCTGGATAGCTAATTTAAATGCTTTCATTAGTCACAGAACATTTTTGTTATTTCTTATGAACATTTCTATTAAAATTGTTCACAATAAGCCAGCTTTTGTCTCTTCTTTTATAATGGGAATATTAAAGGGGTTAGAACTAAAATATGTCACAGGCTCAAGCTCTCCCCTCCGTGTACAGTAAAACACAGTAAAAAGAAAAAAGTATCCCACCTTGTAAAAATAAACCACGAAAACTTAATTCTTCTTGGTCTGACGTCAGAGGTGAAGTTCTGTCACCTTTTTGCCTCCTTATGCTTAATGGTACAAGGCATGTTGGATTTAGCACTGGGGCTAAGACAGAGAGAACCTGGAAAGCATTCTTCTTAAAAAGCCTCAAACATCAGTCTACGCCTAACAAGCCAAAGCACACATCTTTGGGAATTTTGCATCGCACTCAGAATTTGGTTTGTGCCTGATTAAGGCTCACTGGTTTAATGGAGCATTGTGCTGGGGTAACTCTGGAGTCACTGGAACTTGTATGATCTCTGCACCTCCTTTCAAGCCAGTCATACAGTGTCTGGGATATAACAGTGGCTGTATTAGAAAAGGATGTATTCTTTTCATGGCTATGTTAACCAACAGCTATGGTAAGCAGTGCCAAGGCAAATGAAAATGGAGACTACAATGATGGCATCATAGATGCCAGCTCTTTAAGAATTTCACAAAGGGAGATATGGAGCTGTATCTTCATGCTGGTGATGGAACAAAACCCAACACACAAAGTAGCTTGTTATGTTGATTCAAAAAGTGAGAGATAGACATTTCATCCAGCACCCTTCACCTTATTGGCCACAATATTCAATATATGCCCGTGGATATGTAATCCCTGGAGCTGAGCCTGCACTTCAGATTCTCTACATCATCTGCCTTGTCCTGATTATTCATAGCTTCTCTGCAAGGCTCAGGGGTTTGAAGGCTTGGAGCTCCCAGGCACCATGGGCCACGCAGACTGCTGTGCCTATGTTGCTACTGTGGTGTCCTCATCCAAAATCTTGAGCTCTTCAGAGCTTGCTAGTGTGCCAGGTTGCTAGGTCCTGGCTTGTATTGCCAGAGAAAACCCTTCTCTACAGGTACTTGTCTTAGGTGTTACCACTACATTATATTGAAGATCAGTGGGGTGATTGGAGCTTGAGTCCCTGTATTATCCCAGCCTGCCTTGCAAGGGTCTCAGAAGAGCAGTGGTGGGCCACACTCAGGCTGTCATCTCCAGGCTTTCAGACAAGGTTTCATTACTTCTTGTTTCCTCAAATATAGAGGATACCAGGATTTGGCAGCCTCGGGTTGTAGGTGGTCCAAAGGACTGATGAAGCTCTTGAACTTTGACATCACAGTGGCACTGATGTCCTTCTTAAGCACTATAATAGCAACTCTCAATGTGGCCCATATGTCCTTTCCTAGCAATAGGATCTGCAAGGATAGACTTTTATAATCAACATTATACATTCCCAAAGAAGCTACAAGGGCTGCACGTGAGCTGAAGAGTGTCAGCTTTAAAGAGCTAACCCTTGTAAACCTTCATAGTCCTTGCGGATGTTTGTGTGAACATAATACTGCACCTTCAGAAGGAGGGGTTTTTTTCTGCCTATTACTGATCTGAACATGAGAAATACTTTGGATCTTCTATATCGTATAGCAGGGTCAAGCATTTTAATTTATAGAGGGTCACAGTTGCTACTCCCCTTAAACACCAATGGAATTTTTCAATATCCTCGAAGTAAATCCCTTTCACAAAACAGTAAATGCTAGTATGACAGTATGTCAAACATAGATTTGTTCCAAGATTATTTACTTACAATTAGACAACTGTGCTGGATCTCAGAGAGACTAGTCAGCAAAATCAACATTATTTGAAAGAGCAGCGGGATGGCCAGTGTTTTAGAATTCAAGGAATGTGGTTTTCATAAATTCCACAGCCTGGTGAGATGCCACAGAACTAACTAATTTGTTCTTAAAAGTTTTTGTAGGGGCCTATTTTATACATATTTACATTTTAAAGGGTTTCCATTTTGTGAGGAAAAAGCTTTCCATTTTAAAGCTAGTGAGATGGACATTTTTTCATTAAGAACAAAGTATTTTCCATCCTTTTTTTTTCCCTTTGACATATATGTATGCATACACATACACAGCTCTTGGGCAGGGCAGGACAGGGAATCAGCTACAAGAAAGTACAGTCTGTTTGCAGCTCCAACCTGCTTCATAACACCATTAGTATTTTTGCATGTTGCAGTTCAGATTCTTCTTTGAAACTGCTGTTTCTTAATAAGCATTCTCTATAAATCCTTGCTGTGTCATTTTCTGATTACTGAGCTGAAAACCAAAGGTAGAGCCTATGCTTACGTGCAGTGAGGCGGTTTTCAGGCTGACATTCTTCATGGTGTATGTTTTCAGTAAGATCTTAATTATCTTCTTCACTAAACTGGCATGTTTCTCTTTGTGTACACACAGTGTAGTTCAGCACATACTTTTAAAGCAAGGCAGGGACAGCAGAGAAGCTGCAAAGCCCACTTGGGAGTTCCAAAATGGGTGTTTGGACATCTTTTACGCACACATTGAGGGGCTGGTTTTTGGTTTAGCGCAATCCAACAAAACGAGTGCAAAAGCAGACGTGGAGAGCTCTTTTCCAGTGCCAGAGAAAGCAGCAGGCGGCAAAGCGGAGAGCTATTGGGGCAGAGAATTTGCATGGAAAAATGACTTGACCTGGGTGCCTCCCTTGCCTGGGTCACAGCTCAGGATGCACGGGCTCACTGCTGCTTCTGCCACAGCCTCCATGCTGGCAGTTTTGGCAGGGGCAACCCTCCCTGGGATACCCAGTGAGACCCCTGTCCCTGCCCACCTCTGGCTGCACAGGGGGATCCACTCTGCTATCCCCTTGCTCCCCACAGCAGCCCTGCTCCTCCTGCTACCTCTTTGAGACCATCTGTGGCCTCTCTTTTTTGTGGCCACCTTGCAAAGCCCTCAGAACCTCTGCTCATCTAACCACACCACCATTCTTTAATTTTCTCTACAGAATAAGGAGTCTGAGAGGCTCCAAATATCAGCAATATTCTGGGCATTGCCACTATTTTTTCAGCTTAATTAAGAATAGTCCTTGAAAAGTCTGTTTACAATATTGCAATGAGTTTAACCTGGTCTTTTCAAAATATGCCTGACACTTAAAATCTGACTTCAAGATCTCTTCAGTATTTCTGGTTTTCTGGACCCATCACAATCAGTGAGGACTTGTCTCCAAATGGAGGAAAGCAAATAAATGAAGTATCAGCCAGCAATGCCTCACAGCAGGTGTTTCAGGTAAGGAAGCACAAAAAGGAGAGGAAATCAGAATTTTTTCATACTTGTTACAAGGTGCTTTTCAAGCTAATCCTAAGGGGAAAAGTGTCAGTAAAAAAGACAGCAGATTTTCTTACAGATTTACACATTTGTATTTACTTGATAAGCTAGATAGGGTCTTGCTAAAACATTAAAGACATTTTTTCACTCAGAGTTCACATAATGATGTAGAAACACATACCAGGAATAGTCTCAAGGGAGGAAAAAGAAACAGTGAACTAGGAAACCAGGCTCCTGTTAGGGCAGATAATTAGAATATCTGAAGAGTGACAAAATTCCAGTGCCAAAACAGCTTCAGTTCACATCATGAAGGAGGTTCCAGGGAGATGGAATATAACAAAGACCTAAAAAAATTTCTGCTAGTTTCTGTTAAAATTTTTGCAAAGGGCTATGCACTATGAACTTTGCTTCACAACCATATTCCCTACCTTTCTAGTCTTCCCCACTTATTTAGTTTGTGCCTCCACTACTTTATCATCTTTACTTCAGAATTTACAAGTAGCCATTGTCTACCCTCAGGAGCACATGAAGTTTTAGGTGCAGAACTAAACCACACACAAGAACCAGACCCAAAACAGCACCAGAGCCGGCTCTAGATGGGGGGGAGAGGGGTGTGTCTCAGCACTGCAACCTGAGATCCACTCATTCAAGTCGCCTATATTTGGCACATGGAGATCTTGGGATACAAAAACCATCAGGACTTATTTTCCCTTCAAGACAGGAGAAGCCTGCTAATGCAGATGTCTTCTTTACACTTGGTTGTGTGAGGGAAACGGGAGGAGGAGGCATCTGGCAGCAAGGAGCAGAAAAGCAGGAAAGAACAGCGTATGTGTTTTGCTCTGCTCCATCAAGTAGCCCTGCCCTGGTCCATTTGTTGTGCAATTTAAAATTGCCTGTCAGCAACATTATTTATGGCAATGCACAGGCTGAGACTCAGAATCAGGAAGCCAAATACAGCTTCCCTGATGTCATTCTCCACCCAGTCTACTAGATTTTTAGCCTTATTTCTTAAGAAACTGATTTCTACGTGACTTCTGCAGCCTGTTTGTGCAAGAATCTGTGTCTCAAGAACTTTGCAATGCAATTCACCCATTTCAGTAAGATTTAGCGGAAAGGCACAGGGCTCGAAACTGCTCAGTTCCCAAGCGTTTGATTGAACCATTTGTCCACATAGAAAAACAAGAGCCAGAGTAGCATCTGTTCCTCAGGGGAATGCAGACAGAGCTCAGCCTTTGGTAGGTCTGGAAGTGGCCATCTGACCCATCCCTATGTGCACATTAGCTGGCTGCCTGGCATGCAGCACACGCCAGCCAGACACAGCTTGTGCTGCCCAGAAGATTTGGGGGCACTGAGGCACAGTGGAGAGGGGTATCCATATTGTAATAGTGGGAAGCATGGGGGATGTGAGACAAACTGAAGGGATGGGGCAGAATGGCATGTTCCTGAAGACACAAAAAAGAGTTGCGATGATTCACAAAGCGGCAGAGAGGCTATGGAGAGCAAATCTTTGGTGAGACACTTCCAGACATTAGGTAGCACATCAGCCATTGCTGGTCTCCTGGGTTCAGCTTGACGTTGCTTACATCCAGCTGAAGTATGAGACAAATGGCAGAACCGAGTAGGCTCCGTGATATTTTTTGTATTTCAAGCACTGGAGATAAACCCGATGATGCATAAACTCACAGATCATAGTTTAACAAGATTTAGGAAACAGGACTTTTGACTTCATAAAACAAAAGACACAAAATAGCAAGGCTGCAGGGATATGTTAATATCAGTGATGATTGCATTCTTAATAATAAACCAAGGGGCTCTGATTTAATCTATGGAATGAACAGACACAAAAGGAATTCGAATGGAATTTTCTGCCTGCAGAGCAGTGGAGAGAGCATGCAGGAAAAACAGTGAAGGAAGAAAAAGGTGTGGTATGCAAACATGGGCTAAAAAGTATTGTGTAATTTACCTAGAGACTCAGAGAGAGGCACACTTAATTAGAAAGGACTCCTAGCTTAGTTCTGTCCCAAAATGTGTCTCATTTGCTATTAGCAGCTCAGCAGGCGTGGTATGATACAATTACTCATTAGGTAAAGGAATTTCAAACCTTTGCCCTAAGAGGAGGCTAAGCTTGTCACTCAATCTCAATCCTGCAGCTTTTGATGAGCCTGAGCAATAATTAAACAAGGATTACAGAGCTGGGCTTTATTTTTGTTTTGTTGCTCAAGGTTTGAAATGGAGAGTTTGCTCCTGGTCATGTGTGCTGTGTTACACTGCAGCTGTCCTGCACACACCATCCTCTTGTATGCTCCATTGGGCTGAGACAGGCTAGTCTTATCTACCTAAACTTTTTTCCCCCACGAAATGCATAAAATATGGCCCCTCCTATTCTATCAAAATCATTAGCTGAGAGTGCAATAACCATATTTTATATTCTGGGCAGAGGAGAAGATGAGGACAATGAGTTTACAGAGGTTTGTGGCCATGTCTGCACGAAAGATTAATCTTTTTTATCATCATACTGGTGTTGCTGTAGCTTCTGTGGTTTAAGGGTACTATTTTTTTATTAGACTGAAGGATTTAATTGGAAAAATGGGCAAAGCTTTTAGATTTGTGTCCTTTTTTTTTCAACTATGGCAGCTAGGCTAATAAAAGATATTTCCTCCCTCTACACAAACCTTACCGTTTGATTAAATCTCTGCAAAATAAATACTGCACTGATTTACGGCACATTCAACATTATCCCTCTGTGCCACTCTTTTCAATAACTAATAAATAAAAATATCAAGTTAATGTACATCAGAGGTATTTAGAATAAAATCTTCAAATTAAACAGGAACATATGTAGCTCACATATCTTTATTTGAATAAAGTATATGGAAAAACTAACAAAGCTTACTGTTTCAGCTGATCTGTTTTCCTCAGAAAACTTTGCTGAGTAAGACACTGAAATGTTAAACTGTGTTTCTCTTTCCATTTCTGTTGCTTAAGGAATTTTCTACAATACTGTGGAGTGTGTTTGTTGGGAAAATAACACCACTTTAACATTTTTTTGTAAGTCACTTTGATTCTCTTTTGTTATGCCAGAGATTTACTGTTTCTTTTGACATCATAGTGGCTGTTTTTGCAAGGACTGCTTAGGACTGCAGCAAAGGAATCTTTCTTGCTTCCATCTGCATGTACAGAACAAAAAGCTGACAGACACCAAGTATTTTGACGATTTTTTGGTGGATAACAAGGAACTAGCAAAATCTTACAAAATTCTCATTAAGAGATTGGGGGAAAAAAAAAAAAAGAAGAAGCAGAAAAGTTATCCAGAAAAAACACAACTTAGTTTGTGACCAAAGAGCAGCATCTCAGGTTTCATTGGAGACCACTGTCTGGGATCAGGTGCTCCTACGGGATGTAGTCTGCATGCCAAGTTTTCCCCTCAGGACTTATCTGTGGGACTGTCTTTGCTTTCCTTGCTGGAAATACCACTCAGCCTGTACAAGGACTGAATTTACCACAGCTGCTTTTTTCAAGGATCCTTTAGAGTGCAGGAGGACTATTTCCCCTAAGAAAGCAGGCTATTTGTCAGCACACAAGCCACCCCTCTACAAACACTTGCCCTTTTACAGCAGGGCTACTTTTGTGCAACTCTGTGGTTTCAGATGATTTCCACAGAAATTTCCATCAGAAGATTCCCCAGATACTGGACTAGTAATGTTCTTTGCTCAGTATAATGAAATCCAAGCCTGAGCCTTGAGAACAGGTACTTTCAATCTCTAAATGCTCCCTTTTGTACAATTGGTTTGTACAGAGGCACTGAAGTCCCTTAGACTTCCCTGCAAGGTTGCTCTAGCTAAAGAGACACACTGAAAAAAAAAATGGAAAAGCAGATCCTAGTTTTTGGAAAAGCAGCTCAAAAGCTTTCAGAAAAAAAAATGTATTGCCTCCATGATCTAAATAGACAGAAAGCAAGCACATTCAGAAAATATGATGAGGAAATACTGAAGCAGGTTGTCTTAAACTTGGAGTTATGGAAAATGTGACAATGAGCAGAAATACCTTTATTTCTGGCACATTAGGCAATGTCAATTTTCCTGTCCTGACTAACCAGGAAGAAGCTAAAATTAAGTACGAGCTGGGTGTACAAAGCAGTTATTGCTGTATTACAGCCAATAATCCAGGGAAAGCAGAGCAGGCCACGTCTCTGCAAATACCCTGGGTTACTTTAAGGAGAAATTAGACAGTGAATGTCTCTGTTCTTCTCCAATTTAGGCTTGAATCACAGAATCAACTAGATTGGGAAAGACCTCTGAGATCACCGAGTCCAACCTCTGACCCAACCCTATCTTGTCAACGCTACCGTGGCACTAAGTACTTGTTAAATTATCAGATAGGAGAAGACATTTACTTTGAATAGGCACTTGATGGTGGGGTAAATTCCTCTAGTCCTTTCTCAGATTTGTTATGCTTGGTGTTTTGCCTGTGTAGGATTAAATAAAAGCTAAAAAAGCGCAACAAAACGCACCATATACCAAGTGCTTTCAAGGAATAAAAAGCATCAACCTTACTATGATCATATTGGCAGTGTGCAGACACTGTAGCGTGTTATCATCAACGGGAAAGCATTTAGAAGCAGGATGGTGAACAAAACATTGTTTTATGAAAGAAACCCAAAGACCTAGGCGAGGTCGAGAGGAGCTGGCCTGTATAATGGCATTGGGTAGAAACTCCTTAACCCTTGTCAAGACAGGCTGCTCCTCCACAGGTGGGAGCATAGCACAGTCTCTCAGCAGCCCAACACTACCCAGTTCCATGCTGCCCATCCTGACTCAAAGCATTTTATAAGGGCTACAAAAGGTAGGGGATCTCATGAACACTTCTCCCAGCCCCAGGATTTTCAAGGGAAGTCTCTCCCCATGGGCAGTCCCATCTTTGCCATACCAACATGACCAGCACAGCTTGCTTTGGCTTGGACAGGTTAGCTGCAGCTGTTGATGTGAATAATCCTGCCAGTGAAACTGCAAGGTGATTTATAGCGAACATCTGAGGGAAACTTTTGATTTTGCAGGGACATCTTGCAAAATCTGCAGTGACAAAGACAGCCACATAACTGATTTCCTGATAGAATCGCCTCTGGTTTCATGTGCAAATATGGGTTTTGTATAAGCACAAAATGGGAGCTGTCTGGCAATAAACTTCCTTCATTTTACCATCAATTTCTTGGCTACTTGGAACACAATGAATAAAAAATGGAAGAGCAAGACCTTAGAGAACAAAGTTGAAATGTAAGAAATAGAAAAATTATGTGCTCAGGATATAGACTTGGTATTTCTGGCAAATGTCCACATTTAAGTGGACTTTTCACATCATATGGATAAATGTTGTGAGTTGTTGACAAAATTCAGTTTTTCTGTTTTATCCAGAACATAAAAAATCTCTTTTCTATTTCTGCAGTGAGTCCAGACACCAAGGCTCGCAAATGATATTTAACTGGAATCAAACATAAGTTAAGTTTACTGGCTTGTTTTTCTTTTTTATGCAAAGACCAACTGCCTTAAGTGCACATAATAGAGTGAATACAACTTCTTGGCTGCTAGCATTGCTATACATCTCTTTAATATTGACCAGAGTTGAAACAAGTAGATTACAAACCTTTATTCCCTAAACCGCTTCCCGCTCTTACAACAGGTATAAGTCAAGATGCATGAGGGATAAGACAGCACTTTATATGACTATTTCAGTCCTAGATAATGTTTGCTGGATTGCCAGAAGAGGATCTTTCTGATGAGGTTACACATGTGAAGACTTTTCTGCTACAGAAGGTCAACACATATTGGTTTCTCACAGCCTTTGGGCAGAAGTAAAAGTATTTTGTTGAAGAAGTCTCTGTCAAAATGTCTCTATACTTATTTCTCTAAACAAACAAACAAAAAAGATATTTCATCTATTAACTCTGAAGCTAGAACAGGAAGGAAGCTCATCCTTTAGCTGAAAGGAAGGGAAAGAGAACTTCCCCATATAAAATTAAAAGCAGGAGTGAATAAAGACAGTAGCTATCAGCAAAATTTGGCACGTATCTTTCATGTCTAAACCCACTTTCATTCTTAAAGAAAACTGGAAGTGGGTTTTGGACACAATCTGACAATTAAAGCAACTGTTTTCTTATGCTTCTATGTCACAGGACAGGACCTTTTATTATAATTTCTTTGGTAGTTGTTCCATTCTCAATTACATGGGATTGTGTACACTTCTTCAGTGATGAAAGGTCCTGTATCTGTTTGCATATTTGAGAACTGAAGCCTGACTTAGACACTACAATACTTGTCATGTGTGGCAAGAACAGAGATTAGCTGTGATTTTTATGGAGTAAATCTGTTGTTAACCCAATCACCTGCAAGAAAGGTAGGGAGCTTCCACAACTTACTTATGTGGTAGCACTGCTCTTATTAATCCACTGTGCCCTTTCTTATGCAGCTCTTCTAACATAAACATTTCGGGTGGATGGGGAACTGTGGTCTATTTTCTTCTCACTAATGTTCCTGTAAATTATGGGGTGGATTTGATCTTATCAAGATCTCAATGGAAATTTACACCTGCAAGAAACCATTGCAATAAATGATTAAACTACTAATGGGAAAGCATAAACACCATGAGATGGCAACAAAGGACTGTGACAAAGTTTATTAAATTATTTTATTGAAACAATGACATCTGAGTGCCCTATAGTTCCATAGTACTATGACAGCTTTTGAGAACATAGGGATCATTTGTCCATTTGAAGCTTCCACATTTCTAACATGACAAAATGTCTCAGTGATATCATTAACAATTTGGAGGTATGCAGGCTAAAATAAAGGGTTTTCTCTTACACCCTTTTACTCTGGGTGGCTTATGTGGCTCTAACCTAAACCCCAGATACTTGGGACCTTGAGGAGGCTTGTCCTAGTTGCTTATCTGTATGGTTCCAGCAGGATACAGATAGCAGCTTTCAGTTGCAGTGTGTTGCCTTGGCTGGTGGCTAAAAGCAATGACTAAATATCAGTTTCAGGCCTTTTTCCTTAGGTAAGGATTTAGTTTCATTTCTGCTTGATGTGCTAAAGATTCTTAGATGGAAACATTTTCCTGGGAGATCTCAGAGGGACAAACTGCTGCTGGGAAAGAGTTTTCATTAATAAGTGCCTGGGTTCTTCAGTACTACCAATAATCACTTAGAGAAACTATGCATAGAAATATTTAAACTTTTACTCCCTCTTGGAGCCATTGACACTTAGCACAGTTAGAGTTGGAGAGAAATCTATTGCAAAAAAAATTATATGCAAATGCTGTCAGTGGATGCCTTAAGTGTACTTACCTTCTTTATCAAGGCACTGTTGGATTAGGTGACTCATGTTTTGACTGAAGGAAATGGTGATTAATGGCAGAATGTGAGCTTCCATCAGTCACAGATTGGATGAGGCTGATAAATTTGCATTTATTTAATCTGAAAATATAAAATGTTTTTACCTCTCAGTTTTATAACCTTCTACCATAGGACTGACAGAAATCAAAAGTGCTTCTTTGTTTCCCAATTATCTTAATTCCATCAGATTGCATTTAATGTCCCAGCTGAGACACAATTTGTCTGAGAAATACTTTATTTAGGATGAACAAGGCATATACTGTGACTACAGTTATGACCATATTCCATGAGCATGACAACACCACTTCAGACTCTTCACTCACACTTCAGACCTAATCAAGCTGTAATAAAGCAACTGTCCTCTTGCAGAACACAAAACAACAAAGTTTTCTCAAAAAGTCACAATTTCATGTGTCCTTATTTGTTCAGCCAGGCACAATACTCCTTCCCAGACTGAAGAAATAGATAGTAAATGGAAATTATTGTATTTTCATTTTGGAAAGGTTCATCTGGTTTAGTCTCTTGTGTATGGATATATGTACCTGCCCCCAATATTCCAGACAAAGCTTAATGGAATAATGATGCCACTTTGGCTATTAATAGAATGAGTTCATCTGATTAGTCAAGCTTAACCTACTTTTTTTCTGACAAGGTCTTTAAGTTTACTTCTGTTTAAATGAGAACAGAAAGCTTCTCACTGATGTTTATTAATTACAGACCCTTATTTTTCTGTAATGGCAGTGGAAAGAAATAAATAGTTCAGAGGTGACAAATGAACATTTTAAAGTATACTTTGTGGAATAGGTGACCCCTATCTGGTTTTCTTCCTCAGATGCAGTGAAAATATCCAGTGCACTTAATAATAAGAGGCAAACCAGAGTCAAATTTCTTGGTTGCGAGTGAGCAAGAAGTATTATTTTAAGCATTTATAGGTAAAAGAATGGATATTATTCAGTCTTAAAGATGTAATAATGCAAGGATCTGCATTACCATCAGGAAGCTATGAGTGGCAATTCTGTATAGTAAACCAAATTAAATTGATCCTGAAGAAACCTAAACTCTAAGTGTTAGTCCAGGTCAGATGCACACAAGGCCTGTAAGAAATCAACACCCTTTTACTTACTAAATTAAATGTACTGGCCAGACACTTTGTTTTCTGTCAGTTTTCCTAAGACTCTTTCTCAGCTACATCCTTCTCCCTCAGACAGTGACAGCTAAGGAGACAATTAAGCCCTTAATGGAGGAATGTTACTGAGGCACGAGAGGACAGGAGCCCTTTCATTTGGTAATGCATAACAGTGACCGTCAGAACAGAGTTCCCCTGGAGCTATGGCTCTTAAAGAACTGCAGATGAGTTCCTGTGCAGCTCCTACAGATGTTCTTCATCTCTCTTGGTCTCATCACTCAATTAGTGAAAGATTTTGTGGTGAGTATCATGATGTGCTCCATCACTCCATGCTTCACCATATGTTTTAGCTTGCAACCATGCACGTATCCTCAGTGCCAGTCCCCTGGTTGTGTGGGCTTTGTAGGTTGTGCAGGCATGTCAGGGTTGGGTGGATAGGGCAGATGGCTGGCTGATGCACATCAGTGCCGAACATCAATGTGGAAACAGAGCGCATCCTGGACCCAGAGGCCGGAAGGGAAAATACCTCTGATAACTTACATATTGTCTGAGCATCCTTGACTGCAATGAAAACATTACTTATCAATCTGAAAAGACTCCATAATGACCCAGTTCCCTTTCAGCCACAGCTCTGAACTGTCAGACTGATGCTTATCTGTCCTGACTTGTAATAACAACCAGACTGGTGGGGTGGCATTGAGGAGCACAGGGGACCAACTTTCAGGTCTGGTGGTATGGGGAGGAGGGCAGAGGAGGAGATATGTGTGCAATCAACCACAGGCGACTGAGCTCCTGGGAGAAGCTTGCTGGAGGCAGTTTCTAACATCTGGTTTGAGAAACAGCTGTGATTTGCTGATCTACATAATTGAGATGCCTCCCTGGAATTAACTGTCTCCAGAGGAAATTCAGCATCTGAGCAAATAAGATAAGCAGGAAGGATGTGGTACTGAGATACATGGAAGTCGAGTCTGCCATTTCTTTGTCTGTGTGCTAAACATCTTTCTTGGGTACCTTGCATCTTCACAGTGGATTTATAACAGGCATTGTCAGTGCTGTAGCCTCCTGGGATCACCGTGTGGAAGTCAGTAGCTCATGACTAATCCTGTGTCTCTGGTTATGGTATTTGAGCTGACAGACATGCATCCATCTCTCTGTCAGTGCAGAGCTGTTGCCTAGGAAGTGTTCGAAATCCTGTTTCTGTCTTCAAAAACCAAAATCTCCCTTTGGACTCTAGTCCAGCCCAACAGTGCCAGGATATTATATTTAGGCTAATTTTTTGTTCCTTTGACCTCTTTGCACTACCCCTCACTGTTCTGCTCTCTTCTCAGTTGCCAGCCCCTGTGGTGATGGTCCAGCATTTCTCTCCACACTCCTGCAGCAAATGCTCAATTTCCCTTGGTAAGCCTGTTCTTGAAAAAGCCTGTTTGCCCTCTCCTCTAATCAATATCTATTTTCTATGAAACTCCATGGGAAAGCTTTTTATATATATTCCTAATAAATGGCTCTCCCATCCCAAATGTTGCATTGACTAGAGAGGTGGAAAGGAGAGATAAAGGAGGCAGGGATCAGGAGAAAAGCAAGAAATTATAATGGAAATATTTTACATTCCACCAATTGCTCGAAACTGTGCCTATCATTTCGCAATTAAAAATGACATTCAGCTGCTTTTCCCCAGAGTGTTGTGAAATGACAGGCATAGTTTTTGCAGTTCAGAGAAAGCTAAGACATTTCTAAAATATATCATATAGCAAAAGCAGCTAAACTTTTTGCCAAGATAATTTCCTGTGGCAGTTAATTTCTTACTGAAAAGCAAACAAATCACTTCTAATTGTCTTTAGTCCATGCCTCTCACATAGATGGAAACTGGTTTTTAACCATATGTGCCGAAGTCATAACTTTTCAGGAAAATGCAACAATTAAAAATAATGTAATTGAAAACAAATGCAAACAAAGCACAACTCACAAAAAAGCAGAGGAGAAAAATGCCTGTTTTATGAAAACAGGTTATTATCTCGGCCGCAAATAAATTTTCCAGGTTAATCATCTCTCTCAAACACACCCAGCTTTGCTATCTGAACAGCTACCACATTTTATGCTCACATGGACATACTTAGTGCTTCGTGTTTTCTACTTCTTGCTCCCTCACTCACACATGATGTTTATAAATGTGGTCTCCTCTGCTCGCCAGCGCATGAGGCTGAGCCACACCTTGCGCTCTCTCTTGTGCTTTACATGAGGCCCCAAATCTTCAAGAGATATGAGGTGATGCACCTTCAAGTTCTACTAGGGCCAGGGAAGGCAGCTGCAGGAGACAATCCTGGGAACTTGTTAACTCCGGGGTCAGACTTGTGCTGGAGTATGAATTGGATTGTCCACACTGCCTGTAATAATCTTCAAGCTCTGCCTGATGTCCAAAGCAAGGTAGTAGGCTGAGAACCAGAAAAGTCTAGGAACAAGGGAGGAACTGGCCTTTTCCTTCAGCTAGTGTAGAAACCAGGGGTTTGAGGCACAATTATCAAATTAAAGTCCGAATTTTGGTGTGCCAGAATAAATAGGGCCAAAGACAATCTGTTTCCAGATTCACAAATTTGACGTGGTTAGTAAATATGAAAATCAGAGTCTTTGTTATAATGCCTGGCTAACCATCTACCTCCCTCATTTAATATACCCACTTGGAGAAAACAGAACCTAATCCTCATATACTTTAAAATTTCTGGTTTTGTGTGGGAATTTTTAATTGCCAGGTAGAAAAAATTTATATCTCAAGTTATGCCTCATTAAGTCCTGAGCTTTTATATTCCACAGATGGGAGGTGCAGAAGACAAATCTAACCGCAAAGACACAAAACTATCATATACAAATCTTCCTTATTGTGACCATGCATAAAGACAATAATAATGCCAAGTTGTTGAAGTGTGTTATTGCAACTTGTACAAAGGGAAATATCCCTTATTTCTCAACTAACATTCCTAAACACCTTATTATTTAAATTAGGTTATTTTAGTGGCAGACATAACCGCCTTATAAACAACTCTCAAGACAATGATGACTTACATTTATATGCAAAGATGCATCTATTTCTCACTGATTCTGTATCGCTACATAAAGAGGAACAGGAAAATCACAGCTCAGTATTTAACAAGAAGCCCGGCATTTAAACTGGGATCACCTCTCTGCTGTGAGAGACATAGGCATATTAGACTGCGGTATTTAGGGGGAAAGTGCACAGTTAACTACTACCAGCACTCTGACATGTCTTAGGTCTAAAGCTAAGAGTTTTCATACTGAAACTTGCAGGAGCTCCAGCTTAAAACTGCAGAAAAATATTACTGCTATGAACTAGATCCTTAGAGTTATACCAGCTGTGCTTCTGGCCCGAGCATGAGTCTTTTTTTGATTTAAAACCCAGCCAATACTTATGTAAATTATGTAGGCTGATCTCAGTTTCATTCTGGGAAATGGACAAACTGTGGTGAAACAGCTTTTCTCCAGTGGCTGAAGCCTGCAGGGCCCTATAGACTGTCCTAAGTTTTTCCTCTACAAGTAATGCTTTTAAATGCTTTTAACTTCAACAGACCTTCCATAGAGAAAGCTGAGAAGAATATCTCCTGCTGATATCTATAGCTAATTGAGCATTCACTCATTTAATTTCTGTGAGGATGCTATTACTAGTCCTTTCTGAATAGCTCTGCTAGTGGTCATTTAGGTATATGTATTTACTGCAAGCTGAGCTGCATTCTTTTTGGACTCCTATTGACTCATCAAAGTCTGTACATTTAGTTGAAGTCTTGTTCATGCAGAGTGAAGTCAATATGAATATTTCCAGGGGCTCAGATGGGCTTTAATGGGCCCTAGCCCAGGACAAGAGTTTACAGTGTTGGGAGCCAGAAAAAAACGAGTGAGGTCATCTGGTCCAATCTCTAGTTAATCACAGGATATGCAAGTTTTATCCAGATATGCCAGGATTGAAATAACTTTTTTCTTTATTTGCCTTAGGAATTAGAAAGCACGTGACATGGAAAGGGGAAATGGAGGTCCCTTCTGCTCAGTGTGGCACCCTGGCTGCTGGGACCTGCTTAGGAGAGATGTTCCCAGGTGATTGCAAGGCACTGAATCACAGCCAACCATGCAGCATAGCACCCTCTTCCTTCCCAAATCCTGAAGGAAGTCCAGGATTGTCAAACTGTGGCATGAAATTTAATTGATGTTGTTTCCCATCAACCCCGTGAACAAAGGTGGTAAGCAGAAGTCAGGCTAAGACACTTTAGAGCCAGAAAAGACTGCAAATACCAGACAGCCTCATCCTCTCATGATATGTGTGCACGTATAGTACAATATCAAAAAGAAATGTAGTTGTACTAGGTTAAATCAAAAATAGATCCAGACCAGTAGTACTTCTGCAAGGAGCAGATGCTTACAAGGAATAAAAGAAGCAGGGCAATATAAAATCATCTGTCTCATAATCAGTGGTTTAGGAATTTTTTTAACTGGAGGTTGGACCTGGACCAGTATACTGCAAGAAACTGGTGGAACTGCCTAATTATTTTTTTTTAAGCCCTTGAGTTTACTCTCAGAATCTGGATCAATCCCCTTTTTCTTTTAACGTATTTAATGTTGTTTTAAGAACACTGTGAGGGTAAATCCACCTCCTTCTCATAAGCTATCTCAATATTTTCCTCACAGCTATAAGGAAATGTCTTATTCAAGGCTGGATTTTTCCAACTCTAACTTCCTGGTGCTAGATCTTATCATGCCTTTGTCAGCACTCTTGAAACTGAGGATGGAAAACAGATTTTCCCCCTTCCCTTCCTCTGTTGTATTGTGTCGATTTTTAAGTAACAGCCATGCAGATATTTAAAATCCTGATCCACAGGATCATTTAATCACATGATTTACTTAAGTGAGTAAGTAATCCCATTGACTTCCATGGGACTACTCAGGTTAAAAGTCAAATGCATGGTTAAGTGCTTTGCTTGAATAGTATTTAAGTTCTTTCTAATTTCTCATTTGCTTTCATTCCTTGCTCATGATACTTGATCTGTACAATATGTTGGAAGCACAGTTCTTCAAGTAAATTGTTCAGCATGGGATCACATAGGTTACAACACAGCAATTTCCACTGCAGCTTTTGTCCGGCACAGAAGAAATTCTGACTGAGGGATACCAAGGGCCTTTTTGATGTCATTTTCTCTGAGGAACTAATGCTCTTCATTCCTGCTAATTCCCTCTGCTGCCTAGTTTATTTGTTCAGCAGTGCCCTAAACAAGAAAGGTTTCCTTCAAACAATAGGCTGCTTTGCACTCTGTGTGTGTGTGGTTTACTGAATCCAGACCTAGGGAAAATGTGCTGGTCTTCAGCTGGTATGAATCAGAGCTGTCTGCAGAGACAAGGGAGCTTTGCTTATTTACATCAGCTAACAATCTGACCTGTTGTCTACTTTGTTAATATATAAATGCATGTGTGTGTGCAGTTAAACATGTAAGACCTGGGCAGAGGAACAGGCTCTCCACCATCTGCTCCTGGGATATGAGATATAATATTAGACGCACAAGGGCAAAAGGCTGAAATGAGAGCTCATTTCTTCCTGAGGTCAGGTATGGAAATGCATAATGTGGTATTGTCTCTCACTATCAATAGCGAATTACTTTTGAATAACGTTTGCAATTTAATTATGTCTGTACCGGGGACCTTTCAAAGCTTTCTAGCACTTATGGTGTTTCGAGTGAACCTGCATTATTTATGAATTTTTAGTATTAGTCACTGGGCCATTCCTGTGTCCTACAATATTCGTGACCAAGAATTCTGGCTCCTTTTGCAAGTGATGCAAAGAGTTTCAGATCAGCCAAGCTAGGAAGTGAAGTACTGCCCAGCTCGTGGTTCCAATTATTTTCTGAAGGCTTCTATCTCTGGTCTGTTCACCAGATGCAGGGCCAAACCTCTTCTGTAAGGTGCTCAGAATATACAGTGAGACTATTCCTTAACATACAGTACTACCCCAGTACTCCAGAGTTTTGTCAATGTTCCAGAACAAAACCATTTTTTCCTAAATTTTCGTAATTTGCACATACTATATTGTACACATCAGAGATCCAATTCTTAAACAGACTAAACAAAATTCAACTTGAATGAACAAATCATTATGTTTTTCTGCCTAATTTCCAGTTGGAGATGAGGTAAATACTTTTACATCTTCAAATTTTATAAAAAGCTCAATGTACAAGTAAAACAATAGCCTTGATTTGCATAGGAGGCAGCTTAGTTTTCCACAGCT
The DNA here is from genome assembly GCA_038380795.1 of Pyrocephalus nanus. Lineage (NCBI taxonomy): Eukaryota > Metazoa > Chordata > Aves > Passeriformes > Tyrannidae > Pyrocephalus > Pyrocephalus nanus. The sequence goes on from CM076261.1 coordinate 4,739,875, forward strand.
CGGGAAAGCCAGGGCTCCACTGCCTTAAGAGCAAAGAGATCAGTGCTCCAACAGTTTCTGGAATAACATTCTGATGCAATTGCTTAGTCAGACAAGCAAAGCAATAAACCCCCCTCATATTATTGAAAGACAGTGAAGTATCTCACTTTAGCATTTTTATGAGAAAAAAAATTACCTCCCATCTAAATGCATAAATAAGAGCCTACCCCAATTATCCTTCCAGCAGGTGAATTTTCGTGGACTTCTTGGTCTGGAGACAGCCTTTTGTCCATTGTTCTAAATATCCATCTTCTAGCCCATCTTCTAGCTTTTTTTTTTTTTTTTTACATAGTTTGTCTGCAGGAACAAAATAAAAAACATCAGAATCCCTACAAACCACTGCCCAGAAAGTAGGATGTGTGATACTGTGCTGGACATTAACTACTGTGTAGCTGACCCAAAGCCTAAGTAAAAAACTAGCATGACTTTGAAGTGTTAAGAGTCTAATCCTAAGTAAATTATTGTGCTCCATAGGGGTTTGCCATCATCTTTTATGAGTTTAACACTTTGATTCAAGTTTTCAAAAAAAAGATGATTTAGATGGGTAGCTGCCACCTCAGCTGATTGCAGATTGGGCTAGAAAATGGTAGGCAAGATTTTTTACAGCTTGAAATAATTTCTATATCGGTTGTGCTTTAAGTTCGAATGATCAGACCCTGCCAACTTCTCTGTGTGATAGATGTTGCACAAGACCATATTTAACAGGCTATCCAAGTATCCCATTTTGGTCTGTATCATACACATTACAGAATCACAGAATCACAGAATGGTTTGGATTGGAAGGGATCTTCAAAGATCGTCTAGTCGAACCTCTCTGCCACAATAAGGTGTCCCTAGAGCCTTCTCCAGGCTGAACAATCCAGCTCTCTCAGCCTGTCCTCATAGGAGAGGTGTTCCACAGTTCCATTACTCTAATAATTTTTGTAGTCCTCCTCTGGATCTGCTCCAACAGGTCCATGACTTTTTTTGGTACTTTTTGTGCTGGAGTGCCCAAATAATATGAATAAGCATGAATAAGCATGAAAATCACAGAAGTGTTGTGGTTGGCAGGGAACTCTTGATATCATCTAGTTAAACCCCTCTACTCAAAGAGTGTCAGCTAGAGCAGGTTTCTCAGGACCATGACCAGCCAGGTTTTGCAAAGTTCCACATATGGAGACTTCACAACCTCTCTGAGCAATGAATGTCTGACCCTACTCACAGTAACAAAGTGTTTTCCTGTGTTCAGATGGAATCTCATGTATTTTGTGCCCGTTGCCTCTTGTCACTGTGAACCACTTAAAGAGCCTTCTACCCTCATCTTCATTCCCTCCCATCATATATATATACATATATATATGACATACATTGATATGATTTTGCAGAGCCTTCTCTTCTCCAGGCTGATGAGTCCCTCTGGCCTCTCCTCATATAAAAGCTGTTCAAGTCCCTTAGGTATCTTTATAGCCCTGTGCTAGACTTGCTGCATCATGTCCATGTCTCTTTTACTGGGGAGTCCAAAACTGGACCCAGAACTCTAGGTGTGGCTTCACCAGTGCTAAGTCACAAGGAACGATCACTTCCCTTGACCTGATGCCAATCCTCTTCTTAATGCAGCTCAGGATGCCAGTGGCTGAATTCAGTTTTCCTTTTTTTATTCTCCTCCCATTTGTCAGATCTCTGTAACTAATGTTGTTTTTTCACAGTGCTTTAAAAACTTTGAGTACTGAGGCAGATGCATGGGGCAGGGTACCAGTTACATAAAAGGACAGCTGTAAAAACATGTGCAATGGCAATTAGGCAAGAACTCTAAGAAGCATAATGTCATTAATTCTAATTGCAGTATGGGTCTTCTTAGAAATTGTCTTTAATATTTGAAATGGAGAAAAAGTCAGCTTCAGGCAGCATTCAAGCTTTACTTTCTCCACTTCTCTGCTACTACAAGCAAGGGGACAGTGTGTCTGATTATCAGCTACATCGAGGAAGCTTTATGTTCAGACCTACTGCTTTGGGCTTGCTGTCCCATAGGCACTGGAGCAGGTTCCACTTTAAATGCAGCAGAAACAAGAGGTCAAGTTACCAGGGAGAGGATTATTCCCCAACAAAGCAATTTCCAGTTTCTTCATTGACTATTATAAAGGCCCTATCCTGAATGCTATCAATTCCTTTTTATAACAGCAGCTTAGGGCAGTTAGCAGCACCTTCAAGAGCAGTTCAGAACCTCACAAACTGATAATTCAGACATTTCAATTTCATTAAAGTCCAGAGTTGTTTCCAATAATCGGCCACTCTTTTAACTAAGTGATACAGAGCTGAATGACAAAGATATGCTTAAGAAAACCAGATGAATACACACAAGAAACCCTGTTCCTTTCAGTTGCAGGCTGAAAGCTGATATATTACATGTCTGCATGCAATAAAAATTTTTTGTTTTAATGTTCCTAGGGAAGCTTGAAACTAAATCCTTGCAAAACATCTGGTCCAAAACTTCAGCATTTTAATATTAAATGCTTCCTGAAATATGTTTGTGTAACTGTACCATGCAGGTTCGCTTCATAGCTTTATAATAAATTGTTCCTTACTCATTTTGTTATCCTTGCATTGACTTTGATATCTCCTGCTGATAACATAACATAACATCAGTAATAGAGCTACTCCAAGTTCAATAGTTAGCTGATATCCTAAGCCCGAATTCTGAAGACAACTGCATAATAATTTTAGGTTTCAGCTTCATATTGTCCTTAGTACAACTCTAAGGTTTTCATTCTCTGTTCCCTAAAACTAATTAAATTTCTTGATGTTACAATTTTGTTTCCCCCAATATAGTATTCAGTATCACAATAGGTCCCTTCTGCAATGCCTCTGGATAAGGTGTGAAAAAAAATTTGCATGGCCCTGTGAACAACAGTTGTCACATTACTGCTGGGACTGGTATTTAGAACTTCATGTCAAAGCCTTGGAGGGTTTGGAAAAAAAAATTTCAGCAGTGAAAGATTTTTTTCCACACCCAATAGTCATCCTTAATGTCCATGGACAGACAAGCAAAAGGAAATCAGAAAAGTCTAATACATTTTAAAGCCTGCTAAGCTTTGTGAAAATGGTCTTGCTAACTCCAAAACCTGTAGCTTAATAGTTCCAGCTAAAGCCACATTAAATTTTAGTGTGATGCTCTAAGTTACACAAGCTGATTTCTGCCTTCTGCTGGCTTCATGTCTGTGCAGAGTCCTGACCTGGCACTGTCTGACCTTCCTCCAGACAGAGGAATTGTGTCAGCCTGACTCTGAGCTTCAGGGCTCTTGAACCTTGGGATCCTGTCATGCTAACACAGCTGTGCTACTCTGGGGGCCTGAGCTGGTATTTTTGCAAGATGTGTAACTTAGACTAACTGTAGCTATTCAATTTAATATAGCCTCAGCTCCTTCATCTGAGGCCTTCCAGCACAACTGAGAGCATCTCTCCCTCCAGGCTAAGGAGGGAGCCTTGTTTTCCAACTTCATCTAGTCAGGCAGAGCTCAAGGGCAGACTGCGCTTAAAATACAGGAGAAAGTAGAAACTGCTTAGAGGCTCCTGAAGAACTGGAAAGGATTAACAACAAAACAAAACAAAATAAAAAACCTTTACAAACAAAAGTCCAATTCTATAGCCTTAAGCCCCGTACTAAGTGCTAGCAAAGCTTTGTGCATGCTTTAGATTAGCCATGTAATTACACCATAAACCCCTACTAGGATTTAATTTCAATTCAAAGCAGTGGAACTAATACTGCACTTCCAAATAAAGCTAATTATGATTTTGTAGAACTGGGGACTATTTAATACAAGTATCAAGAGATTTAATGTCAATATGTAGCACTTAACATGACTCATGAAGTCTATAAATATGTACAGGTATTTTCAGCCTGATCATTACATGACAGGCCTAGCTCAGAAAGAAATGTGTAGGGAATGTGTAGCATAGTAAGAAACAACTCTCCCAAACAGCAAACAATTGTGTAAATATATAACTGGAACAAAATCCTACAGCCAATGTATAACACAGGAAATTCCATTTCAACATATTTCTTGATGCTTAATCCTGCCAGGTGGAATGGATCAACAAAGAGGGAGAAGTCACAGTACATGGTGAAAAAATGTTACACATTCGTGGAGGTCATCCAACGGGACCTAAGGAAAATCCACAAAGCAGCTACAACTCTCATTGCTCAAGTTCAGCTAGGTTCAAGCTCAATGTCTATATATCTTGTTACAGTTATTTACTTTTCAATTTATCAGTATCTTGCAAAAAGCTTTTTTTAACTGAAATGCTTTTCCAAGCTATTTCCCTATTTTTTTTCAATATATACGTATTCATTTCAATTAAAATACAATAGAAGTAAAATAACAGATGGGGTGGGAAATAAGACACTTACTATAATTTGCTCACAAGACCTTCTTCAGACTGTCTCCAGCATGACTTAATATATAGAAGACTACCTTATTAATTTCAACAGCATCAGTGGGCACTGAATCATCTGCTTGTATTAGACTGTGAAAAATTGAACATGTCAGCACAATGTCATGACACAGCATACTACAGCTGATTGAAGCACTCAGATTCAGAGGAAAATAAAATATTAGGAGAAAACTGTTGAACATGGCAGCTGAGATGTAAATTGGAGATCTCCATAATAGGTCACTCCAAATCAGATTTGGAATGTTAAAAGAAAAAGAGAGTGGATATTTGATATGAAACATGAAGGCATTATTCATGAGACTTTTGTTTAATTAAATTCAAAATGGAAATGAGAGAGGAGAAGACTTTCAGAGTAAGCCCAGCTAACAACTGCCCTTCAGGAACAGAGTGTTTGTCTCTTAAGTGCACATCAAAGGTTAAGTTAAGCTCAAGATTAACTTTAACAGACATACTGGCTCTATCAGTTTTGTCCTCAGGTTCCTTTGACCTCCTTTTTCAGTCATTAGATATATATCAAGTAAATGTGAGAGCAAAAGACTGGTATTTTGTGGTTTTGGAAAAAGAAATAGATGTATACAGTAATGCCTATTTTAATGTGCTTACATAATGGTTATAGTAAGTGTGAGGAGTAGCATCTACAACAATGCAACACACTTTGAAATGTTCGAAATCAACTGAATTGAGAAAAGGAGCCCAGCACACACCAGGACTCCATGCCTCAGCATTAGCTTAAGGACTGGCTTTGCAAGGTGCGAGTGTGTGCTTGAACAGAGACCCCCACAGAGACCTTGAGAAGATGGACAACTCTGAAAATAAGCAGTGGGATCTGTGCCAGAGGCATCCTCCAGCCTTTCCCCTGCTGGGGCAGGAGTGCTGCTCTCTCCCTCCAGAGTTGAAGTTGTCTGCTTTCTCAAAGATTCCTGTGCACTATGGCTGATGTGTTGAAACTGCCCTTTTTGCTCTGGATTGAGTAAAGCTTTCTCTATATAGGGTCAGGTTCAGAAAGTCCAGCGGTAACTTTTGCTAGTAAATTAATCGTAGCAAAGATAAATGTCAAAAATGAGTGGACAAACCCTTGCAGTAAAAGATTAAAATCTTTGTAAGGATTCATTACACATGTAGGCTAATAACACACATTTCACAAGTGTCTGTAATAGATGGTCTTCCTTTGTGCAAACGTGTTTTCTGTTTTCACTCTTCCCTGAGCCAACCATGAGGTCCAGAGAGAGAGAGACTGCCCCTTCCACTTCAGCCCAAGACCCAGCAATGCTTAACAGTCTGGCCAGGAGACTCTAAAGTCTGCAAGGGTGCCTGCATGGTATTTCCATAAAACAGAACTTAAAAGGCTTTGGGTAGTGATGAGTCTTGGTCAAGGAGTAAGCAACATTTCAATGAGACAACAATTCATATAGATTACAACAAAACAGATATTCCCTTCCACTCATCATTTCCAGAAAATAAGAATGGAACTATCTTAAATTTTAATGTAAATCAAGAATTTGCAGTTCCCATTAGAGCTAACAGGTTCCTCACTCTTCCTGATAGCGTGTTTAAAAATAAACTCCTCAAGTCTCTTGTCTAAGCAGCATTAATCGTGCTTGATATAATCATCAATTGCCTTTCATGAATTATGAGGTAAACAAAAAGGAACAGGATGCTTTCAGACTGCTGTTACAGACATCCACTTTCCCCATCTCCTCTTTGACTACAAGGGAGGAATACTGATGAATATCACAATGTGAGATATGACTTGGTAACAATATTTGTCCATATTTTATATCAAGAATCTACTAGTATTTAAATATCTCATTTCAAAGTGTACAAAACTTTGTACAGGTCAGATATATTCTATACAGATCTCAGACATATTTTGCAGACATGGAATAACCGAAGAAAATAACATTAACAGGCCAAACCCCCAAAACACTGGTAAGTATAACGATGTACAAAATGCCAAAAATTTCTTATCTCATTTCAGAATCTACTCATATTATGCCAGCCTGCATGTGGATTCATGATTTTTTTTCCAACTCCTGTACCTTCAGAAGATATGCAAAGAAGGCTCTTATATAATTCAGCGGTTTTTATAGCAAACTAAAACTATGCGGAAGAGATTAAACGTAGGAAGATATTTTTAACCTAATTAATGGTATCAATTTCACTAATATCATAAGCTGCAGGTGTCTCCTAAGGTAAAATGTAAGACGATGGAAGAGCTAGTAAGACAAAGGCTACTGACTACAGAAAAATAGCAGTTCCAAATTACATTAAATCAGGCAATTTTGCCCAATACTCCCCCTGGTGGTTTTGCCCACAGAGATGAGCATGAAGTCCCATACCTGCAAAATCCTCCAGCCTAATGACAAAACGTCCCGTTAATAGGATTAAGTACCTCTCATCAGATAAGCAGAACATGGCAAAATCCCCGACACTCCCAGGAATTAGATCAGAGCACAGCCCAACCCCTTCCTGACACAGGGAGCAATTTTGCAGAAGAGGCATTTCAGTATTAATGGTAAATATACTGGGTTTTTTACTTTTCTTTTGTAATGGGGCTTTGTATTTCTTTGCAAAGTTAATTGGTCTTTTGCTATAAATGTAAAGGTACAATATGCAAGTAACTATAGAAGTAAATCCAGACTATAAACAAATTTAGGTTTTTAATTTACATATGCACTTGTGGCTGATAACTGCCTCTCCAGTAAGGCTATATTGGCTAACAAGAAGGCACTTAAATACTGTGTTCATTTAATCAGATGAGAACTATAAAGTACAGTTATATGGTTTCTGAAAAATAAACCTTTCTCCTCTGCTTTTAGGAGGGAAATAAAGCAAAAAGCATTTCTTTTCCTTATTTTGTTGGAATTTGTTTCAACTGCTGATCTGTTTGTTTACAAAACTGATTTAATTGCCAATTTCTTGGCACATCTATTATTACATCTCATTTATTAAGTGTTGTTTTGAAGCACAAAGAAAGGAATTGCATGTTTGGACACAGGGAAGGAAATGACATTCCAGAAATTTCCCTTTATAAAATGTACAATACTGTTTAGCATGGATGCATTTATGATATAAGGACATAGTGTGAGATCAGTAACTAGTGCTTTTCACATGGTAGAAAAGGAACAGACTGAGCTGCATTAGCTTTTGGTTTTATATATACACGTCCTGATTCTGTTAGCCACTGTGCAAACTCAGTGGAATTCATCTAATTAATCTAAACAGATAATTACAAATGAGGTCAAGCTTCTTACTCGTGTGTTTTCAGTAAGAGCAGCGTTTAGATGCATGCTATAAATCTTAGAAACCATAATTAAAGACAGAAATAATGGGAACTTGTATAACACTTAGCAAACACTGCACGTAGGTATTTGAACATCATGACAATATTTACATTTAACTGCACTCACCTGCTTCTTTAACAGAAAGAAAATGAAGTCCTCTTGGATATTTATAATATATGTGCTATGGCTGAATGGTCATCACTGTGCACCAACAAAGCAGGAGGAAATGAGTCTCCGGGAAAACCTGAAGCGTACGTATGCTTTTCTTTCTGGGGTGTGCTGGAGGGCCCTGGGCCCAGGTCCCCAGTTGGCTGGTGCATTTTGACTTGCACACTCACTGGCATCAAGAGGTTCCACTTTCATGTGTGGAGCTTAGAGACCATAATAGAGCTGACTGCATGCACCTACCCACACACAATGGGGAGATAAGAACAAGGATGAGAATGTAAAGGGATTAACAGATAAGCAGCTCCTTCCAGAAAAAAAAACCCAAAAACCAACAACAAAAAACCCCAAGGTGTTTACAGGATTTTAATAGGTTATTTGATCCCTCATAGATCATTAGAATATAAATTCAAAATTTAACTGATTTTGAATTATTTTCTTTGTTTAAATAATCTTTGAAAATGTTTACAATTATATATTTGCTGAAAGGTGGCTTTTACAAATAATTTTAATAAAATTATTTAATTTAGAAAATAGCAGTTATTCTGCATATGCATATCTGTAAGCATGGCTTTATTTTGTTGATAGAAATCCCAAGAGGATCAGCCATTAAATATTTCTTTGTTTCAGTCTATATTAGTCATATTTCTTTAACAAACAAACAGAAAGTTAGGCATGAGGAAAAAAGATATAAAGGAAGAAATGACTGACGTGCTTTTGGCAGGCTTGGGGTGATGGTTTTTTTACTTGTTTTGTATAGCTCCAGTGATATTCAAGGTATTTCCACAAAGGGAACAAATACAGATAGGCAATCATGCAGAGCTTCAAGGTGCAATACATGGGTCAGCCCAGGCCTTCACCAAAACTGATCGTTACTTCACAGGAAGTCTAGAAAACAGGTTGAAGGCACCTGTAATATACATTTTCAAGATGTAAAGGGAAGCTGTCATAGGCTACTATCAGATAAAGATAAATATATAGGTTATGTCATCAGAAAACTGATGGGTAATCCTTTGAGATATCCAAAGCTCAGGATGAGGTCCTGAGCAACATCCTCTACTGTTCTGGGATTCAGTAATCAGCAGTGGGACAGTCAAATATACAGCCTGAGTTACAGCTGATCCTTTCAAAGGCTCTGGGCTATATTCTTATTTGATGGAAAATGTCTTGTCTCTGTGTTATTCAGCATTCACCATCTCAAGATTTGGCTATGCCACTGTAGGAAAACATAGAGCTGTTTCATTCCCCTTCATCAGCAGTGCGTGACAATGTGCAATAGTGTTAAAATCTGATTAAGTCACTGTATAATTTGGCTTTTTTTAGAACTATCTGAAGTTGGAGAGAAGTATGTAGATGAAGAGGTAAAGAAAGCTTTGATTGGTATTAAGCAGATGAAAATTATGATGGAAAAAAACGAAGATAAGCACATAGATCTGATGAAAACCTTAAAGAAGAGCAGTGAAGAAAAACAGGTAACATAAGTCCATCTGGGCTTTTTTTTTTGTTTGTGTTTTTGTTAGCTAGCTTCTATTTTTAATCAAAGATGATGCAGGTTGTACAAGGATTTAGCCTTCGTCCTGGAAGTAATACAGCATGCCATTGTGCTCAGGCCAGTAAGCAATACAGATGGGATCCCTTGTTCTCTCCCCTTTTCTGGAGAGAATGTCAATCACACTGTATGTACACATCAAGCAGCATACATCTCCTATGTGACCACAGGACTGATAGAAAATCTGCTTCTGCCCCTTTGTCTCACTATCAGAAGAAAATCGCACTCACTGTTCATTTCTAAAAATCCACCACTTCACTGAATTGACCCCAAGGCAACTGCAGGCAACTGTGTGACAGTGTTTTGTGTGGAAGGTCCAGCACCTCTGTCCTTCCTGTCTCTGAACACCTGAGGCCACAAGATGTTTCCCAGCTTACTAGGCAAACTTCAAACCTTGAGGAAAAACTCAAAGCCACAAATGATAATGTGCTCTAGAGAAAGTACAGTGAATCAGGGAAATTTCCAATGTCGTAGTGCAATGCCTAGGCTCAGAGCCATGTGCTCAGATGATCTGAATAAACAGAGATTACTGTATACTAAAAAAAAATGCAAAGATCCTAGCTTTTGGTTTCAATGAAGTTGAAGGAAAATTCCCTCTCTTGCCCAGCACCTGATAGTTAGTTTAAACTATTTGTATTAGCAAGACAAAAAGTACCTGACAGCTTTTTAGCATCTTTAGGAACACCACTGCACTCTCACAATCAACACTCTTGTTAGCCCTTACTTGATGATTTCATTTACACAGAGCTTACATTGAGAGTTCATAAAACACTGAATAAATGTATTAGAAAGATCAGAAAATAACTAAACATAGATTACGAAGACTGCGGTTGCTGTCTCCATCAAGCACATCCTGACAGAAGTTTTCTTTTCTATGAGCCTCCTTACTGAAATGCAGCCAAAATGAATAAGCCCGACCAATTAAAAGGTTTCTGTCATACTTAGGAACAACTGGGAACATTGTTTGGAAACCTAAACTATTAAAATATGTTGCAACTGTAGAGAGAAATTAGGGATGTGCAATCTACTTCAATAGGAAGAACATTTCTGTCTTTCCATTGCCAAGTCTGTTCCAAAAATGCTGTTTCTGATCGGCTCAGCTTTGTTCTCCATCAGGTGGAGAACGATCCAGTAAATAGAAGCAGCATTCTAAAATGCATCTTGTTTCTGTTTAGTATGGAAGGAGTGCCTCACACAAGAGCAGGAAGAAAATCCCTCGCTACAGTCTTTTGATTAGTATACTCCCAAACAGCAGAATTGCTACACTTTCATATATTTCTGCATTAGAGAAAGACTTTATGTATGGCAAGGACCTAGCCTCATGGAATATCAATCCCTTAAA